>CM076851.1:77898135-78498135 GCA_039519185.1 Astragalus membranaceus | reverse complement strand
CTTCTTTAGTCCCAATCTCTCCCCCCAAACTCAGTTGGAAATCTAGTGAAGACTCCGGTTGAACCTGTTAGAAAAAATCAGTGAATTCACCAGTCTTGTGGCCTTTTGAAAAACTACATCTACTTTATATTTGACTAAAATATATTGATAGTTAGTTATCAAACATGAAATCACGAAACTAAAGATTAAATATTAAACTAAATAAAAAAGAAAGAAAATGTTAAATTACATGATCGGTACCTTGTAGAACGCACGCAACCTTGGCAGAACGAGGAAGAGTAAAACCATTCTTCACGAGAGCTAGCTTAGAAGCCCTAGTGATATCATTCAGATTTGTTAGCAATGTAAATAGAACCGTGGCTCAGTTCTAAGGGGAAACTCTTGGAGTAAGATCCATCTCCTATTTTCAGTCTTCAATAAAATTTGTTCTTTTCATATCATATCAATCTCCCACTTCTCTTAGCTGGGTTCCATACATTCACACATAGTACTTCAAGAAAATTATCTGCAATCTTCTATCTAACAAGGCCACAAGTAGACTTCAACTGTAAATAAAAACTGTCAGCAGGAATTCTCCATATATTTCTTAGTTCTTAAACATACCTTAAATCAAATGGAAATTCATTCCATGTTATCATTAAGTATTGTTTAAACAGAGACTCAGACAATATATTATTAAGCATTTTCAGGAAGCATGCTCATGCTGTTGAACTGGATACTAAACCGGATACTACCTTCATAAGGTGACTGGCTTGGCCCAAGGATCATCACATTGAAATATCACATATTTTCTTCTGAAGGTGAAGCGCTAATTCCAGGTGCTGCAATAGCAAATCATTATAGTAGTATTAGACTAAGAGAATTAAATAATTAGCAGAATAAAGAGAAAAATATACGACATAACAACTCTTGCATCATAACTTGAATTACTAAATAACCATGGAAATAACATTCAAGGTATCTCAGAAGACACAAACTACGTGGACAAGCACTACTAATTCAACTGATGACGAACAACAAAAGCACTATGTTCACGACAAATTGTCAACTGCCAAATCCTATTTCTTTAACTAATTAACCACTAACATTTATTTACAAAAAAGTGTCAAATAAAGCAACAAAGGGAAAGAGCGAATAAGAAGTTACCTAGCTCGCTGAGCAGACGCCGCGTTTCCTATTATATCCAAAAATAAAGAGATAAGAGTGTGATCAGAACACTCAGACAGATCAAAACTCAAATAAAAAAATTCAAAAAAGAAAAAGAAAAAACCATAACTACAATTTGCTTCCATCGAAGATTGAAAGCAAAAAGGAAGTTAAATCCCCAATGTTTAACAACTAGGGTTTTTCATTTTATTTTCTGATTTTGCAGCTGAATTTAAGACAAAGTGGAAAAATTGACAGCACAGTTTATCTATCAAAATACGCTATTGGCCAACGCGATAGAGTCGAACGATTAAGAGCCAGAAAACTAGGACTGGATTTCAAGTTTCTTTTGCTTTCTCAGTCGCCAACAAATCGATCGGAGAAATTGAAATTCAGATTTCAATATCGAAATGAATACAAACCTTGATGATTCTTCGAGGGAGGTTACTGTTGGCCATTTCTTGTTCGATTGCAAAGCACGCAAGAGGGTTTTTCGATGGAGATGGAGGCAGAGAAGAGAGAGTGAGGGAGGATGAAGACGATTTGGCAGAGAGAGAAAGGGAAGAGCGAGCTATGGCAGAGAGAGAAAGGGAAGAGCGATGGAAGAGAAGGGGAAGAGCGATGGAAGCTTAGGGTTTCATGACTTTCAGTATTGGAGTTGATTTGTGTTTTGGGGGAAGAGAGGAACGCGCGAGGGTTTCTGCGAAGGGGGGGGGTTTGTTTCACGAAAAAATTTCAGGAGTTATTCTTTTTTGACTAATTCAGTGAGGGGTTATTATTTCATGAGAAAATAGGCTACATATTTAAAGTCGGACGTAATGATTAACCGACTTCGAAAGGTGTCTGCCAGAATTCTTTTTCATGTTAATTACAAAATTGCCACTGCGTCAACTTTCTAAGTCGGATATTTAGGAGTCCGACTTAAAAACTCTAATTCTTTTCAAATTTTTACACTAGTGTTTTTTATGTATCTGTGACAAATATTTGTCCCGTGATTTTTATTTATGAGTGACAACTATTTATCTCGTGTTTTTTTTTTGTATCAATGACAAACATTTGTTCCGTCCATTAATATTATGAAAAACGTGTCCCGTGTGTTTTATGTATCAATAACAATTATTTTTCCGTTTTTATTCTTATAAGTGACAAATATTTATCTCATACTTTTTTATGTATCAATGACAAGTATTTCTAGCATGTTTTTTTATACATTTTTTTTAGTTCAAATAGGCATTTAGTCTTCCCGTGTTTTTCTTAGATATTGCTCATGGAGATGAAATTATACCAACAATAAATAATGTTTCCCACTCCGGACTCAAAAGCTAAATATTCATTTATAAAAAATAGGCAAAATATCTCCAGAGGTCCCTTAACTTTTTTCAGATAACGAATAGGTTCCTTAACTTTTTTTCGTAACGATTAGGTCTCTTAAGTTTTAAAAACATTGCGTTGTTGCCCTTTTTAACAGTTTTTGTTTAACCCCGTTAATCAGTGGCTGATATGGCTATTAGACTGCTTA
Organism: Astragalus membranaceus; assembly: GCA_039519185.1. NCBI lineage: Eukaryota > Viridiplantae > Streptophyta > Magnoliopsida > Fabales > Fabaceae > Astragalus > Astragalus membranaceus. The sequence goes on along the minus strand of CM076851.1, from coordinate 78,495,470 downwards.
CTTGGCATGCCACATAGGATAATTTCATTATTTTATAATATTCTTTTTGTTAAAAATTAAAGAAAAATGTGAATTGTCTTCCTTGTCCCCATCTTCCATCTTCTTCCTTTCCCCCTTTCCAAACCCTATCTTCTCAAATTGAAATCTGCAAACCCCCTTCCCAAATGATGCAAATGTAGAGAAGAGGAACATGGTTTTTGGAATAAATGTACACAAACTAGTTCTTGATACTTTTTTGTGCAGTGCGACCTGCCATATGTTACTCTCACTTCGGTTCGATTCATAGGATTATTTTTTGATACAAAGTTCGATTCATAGGATTAGTTTCTAACATAATGGTAGACACTTTAGCATTCTTTTGTTGGCTCTATCTTGATTGGTGTTCAATTTTTATTTATGCAATTGAATATTTTTTAAGTAATCTGTCATGCCAAATGCAACAGTATAAATTTTGACAAAACAAAGATTAGTTTGTCATATCATTGTTACGACTCACGATCCAATTCTCTACGTATGGACCAAATGCAGCCGTTGTTCAAACCCTGTTCCTCTTCTCTACGTATGGATCAAATAACGATACTTTCCAGATCTAGAAACAGATCTGGTTTTTCCATTATGACTTTCGATTTTTAATTGAAACCCAGATCAGCTTTCATTTTGCTCCGGAAAGATGAACTTTCAATTGAAACCCAATTTAGATTTTTCGATTTTCCATTATCTTGTGTCTCTTCGATTGAAACTCAGATCTGGATGGTAGGGTTCTATAGCTTCCATGACTGCACAGTTTTTCTTGAAGAAGAAGAGAACTTTTTATAATTTTAATTAAAAATAATAAGTCAGCAAATAAAATTGCCACGTAAGCATAAAAAAAGCCACATAAGCACTCTAAAAGCCATATAGGCGTTTTTCTAATGGAGTTAAACAAAAACCGTTAAAAAAGGCTACAGCGCAACGTTTTTAAAACTTAAGGGACTTAATCGTTACCAAAAAAAGTTAAGGGACCTCTTCGTTACCTGAAAATAAGTTAAGAGACCTTGGGAGATATTTTGCCTAAAAAATAAATATATCGTAAGTAGAAAAATTTAAAAATATTTATATTGACAACGTTCAATGGTTGCCCACAAAGATAGATAGCTCAATTTTTCTCTAATATATACAAATAAGTTTCCATGAACTAAATCATTGCCTGTTTTCCGGTTGAGATTTAAGAATGTGAATAGATATATATTAATAATAGAAAAAAAAATATTGGTAAAAAAATATAAAATATATACAAATAAGTTTCTATGAACAAATCATTACATGTTTTCCCGTTGAGATTTAAAAATGTGAATAGATACATATTAATAAAAAAAAATTATTTCGACAATGTGAAGTATTTTTCCATCTAAAGTAAATTTAATATTTTAGAAAGGGCGTTTTTCCATATGAGTATAAGTTTCTAAATGCTAAAGTAATTAAAATAATAGTAGCTATAGTAGATATTTATTATAGTAGATAGATAGTAGATTTGTTCAAATTTGAAAATTTTCAAAATTAGAGTAAAGAAAAAATAAAGAAAAAAACTGAAGGAGAAAAAAGATAAATAAAAGAAGAAAGTTGAGTGTGTGTGTGTGTGTGTGTGTGAGAGAGAGAGAGAGAGAGAGAGAGAGAGAGAGAGAGAGAGAGATGGAAAAAAGTGAGAGATGTGAGTTGTGAGGGAGTTTAAATTTGAATTAAAGGTAGAAGGAAAGGATCCTTTCAAAAGGAATTGGGAAAAGTGAAAAGAGAAAGGGAATTGGGAAAAGTGAAAAGTTTGAGGGAAAAGACAAAATTGACATTGATTTTGCCAAGTGTCAATGTTGCCAAATGGCTAGATTGATAGGTTTAATGTTGCCCTTTGGACTTCATACCCCCATTTTTCAATTTAACCCCAAAATACCCCTTTAATTTTCACCAAAATATCACCAAAGCTCCAAAATTTATCTGTTCCCGAAAGAAAAAAAATTCGTTATTTTTCCAGAATCTTGGAAAATAAGGTAAATCCGGAACTATATAATTGAGTTCCGGAATTACCTAAAGAGGATGATTCCGGAAGTTTTATTTTTCCTATTCCGGATTTACCCTATAAGACATAATTCCGGGAAAATTATTTTTTTCCATTCCGGAATTATGTGTTATAGGGTAATTCCGGAAGTTTCTTTTTGAAAATTTATATGTTTATATTTAATTTTTTTATTTTTTTATTTTTTTATAAATGAAATAAATATCGCTACGCCCGATGGTAACCTTCACTTTACTATGGATTTATCGGACGCATTTACGACTACAGAGGTACATATCTCCCTAAAGCTATTGTTTACGATTATTTATAAGTTATTAATTATGATAATGATTATTTATAAGTTATTAATCATTTTGTAGATTTTTGCTACCCGTGAGGATCTCATACTTGGGCTAGAGACATTGGGAAAGCCAACGAAGTGGTCGTTATCATTATTAGATTTGAGTCCTCCATGAATGGTAAGGGAAGAAGAATAAAATTATTTTGGGTTGCAAGAGACATGGTAGATATGTTGGAGTAGACATTAGGGATGGCAAAACGGTCCGGCCCGGCCCGTTTTGCCTTCGGCCCGCTAAAAACGGAGCGGGGCGAGTCGGCCTGCCAAACATTGCGAGTTCAAAAGACTGGCCCGGCCCGCTAAGTGATGGGCTGGCGGGTTGGCGGTCCGGCCCGCCTGATTTTTTTTTCCAATGTTTTTGAACAAAAAACTTACATGTTTTTAACATTTCAATTTCAATAAGATTTTTCACCTGCTTTTTAAAATAGATTTTTTATAAAGCATTTTTAACAAATTTTTACTTTAAAAACTCTTGATATATTCAAAATAAAAGTATAAAACAATAATAGCATTGGAATTACTAGGATTAACCATTAAGAAATGTCACCTAGAAGGCTAGAATCATCAACCAAAAGGTCCAAATCCATAATTCGATCTTAAAGCAACCAAAATAAGTATTTTGATTGCTTGATAACTAGGGATTAACCATCAAGCAACCAAAATAAATATTTTTAAGAACCAAAAAACCATAATAAGTACAACCTCAAAGTCTAGAGATTCAAATTACATAATATTGGCTAACAAAACATAACACTGTCTAACAAAACAAGAGTGAAACATCTAAATTCTAATCTTCAATGTCAATAACATTAGATGCACACTTAGAACCACTTGGACCCTCTTTTTCATCTTCATTGTCATCATCATTTCCATCTACATCATAAAACAATGAAATAAATATGGTTGGTAGAAAATATATATAAAAAGTAATAGTAAATCATATTCACATTAAATAAATTACCATCATCAAAGGCATGAATCCAATTGCGAGAACATATCAATGCTTCCACATTTTCAGACAACAGGCGATTTCTATACTTGTTAAGCACTCTAGAACTAATGCTAAAAGAAGATTCTGATGCAACGGTGGTAATAGGAATGCTTAATAAGTCTCGAGCCATTATTGAAAGTTCTGGAAATCTTTGTCTAGTGTTCTTCCACCATTGTAGTACATCCAAATGTTCCGAGTAATCAAGACTCAACGCCGGCTCTTCCAAATACATGTCAAGCTGACTTTGTCCAGTTTTAGGAGCAGCACCAGATTGTTCTGTAGCCACTCTAATTTCCTAAAATAATGGCAATACAATAATAACATAAAAAACCAAAAATTATAATGAAACCAGAAAACCAAAAATTATAATTGCACACCCTTTTGTTTATGGTAAGGATCATACAGGCAGATCAGGTTATGTGAAAGTTATTATATTGGTAGTAGATGCTAATTGTTGAATTCAATTGTAATATAGATTATAGCACTCTTCAAGAATAGATCACAGAGGGAAATTAAATTGTTACACATGTCTAGAAAACCAGAAAAATAATTTACTATAAATCACAAAATGCAAATTGAATTTTACCATTGATTCATGATTTGATACTTTATGTTGAATGTTTTATATCTGTAACTGTTTGCAAAATTACAGTTTAATACTATAAATCATAATACTATAAGTTACTATAATGAAACCAAAAAATTAACTCACATCAAATAGGCTTGGCTCGGTTGAAACGATAGGAGTCTTTGAAGCATTGGAAGAAGAAGGAATGGAATATTCTGAAAAGAGCTTGTACAATTTTTTCTTTATGTTGTCCAACTACAACTCCGAAGTTAATGGATCAATCACTTTATAGCAATAACCCAATGTGTCCAACTTTATTCTTGGATCTAATACAGCCCCAAGTGCAAGAACAACACTATATTCATCCCAATACTTCTCAAATTTCACAGTCATCATTTCAGCCATGCTTTTGATAACTTCATCTACATCTTCTTGGTTGTCTATTAAAAGACGTTGAATTTTCCAAATTTGCAAAAAGTACAAGTTGGAAGTGGGATAGCTTGTGCCGGACATCAATGTGGTAATATCATAAAATGGCGCCAAGAACTTGCACATTTTTTGAAGTCTTGCCCATTCTTCCTTTGAAGGATTACATGTGTAATTTGAATCATAACAATGAAGGTTTTCAAATGCACGTTGGTATTTAAGAGCACTTTTAAGCATCAAATAAGTGGAGTTCCATCTTGTAGGCACATCTTTAGCCAACCCACTTGATACATTGTTATACCCCAATTTTGTCCGTCTTCCTTTTCTAGTTTTAGTCGTTTATTTTACTTAAATCGTGTTTTGAAGTCGCGTGGTTACGAGAATTATCAGTACGGCGTCTCAGTTACTAACCCTGGCCGATTTCAATTACCCTGTTCAACTAAATCGAAATACCGTTGTTTTAAATTAGGCATGCACGCGAATGATCGATCTTCTCGTGCATTCTTCAATTTAATCTTCGTATTTGGATTTAGTCGAACCTAATTGGGACTAACAAAGTCATTTTTCTCGCGATTGGGCTTGTCGTTTCAATTTGGGTTTAAGAACGCGATTCTGAGATAATGTTAGCATTTAGTGGTCAACGGGCTTATTTATTCTATTTGGGCCTCGTTCTCACGCACTTGTCTAGTTGGGTCCGATATCACTTTTGTATTTGGCCCAATTTCTTTTATTATTTTTACTTTGCCTATTCATTTATTTTGAGTAGTATATATAGTCTAAAAATGTCAAAAAAAATTCTATTTATTTTTATTTACAATTTAATAGTGTTTAGGAGTCCAAAATGTCCAAAAAAAATAGTAATAAAAAATACAAAAAAATATAAAAAAGGAAAATTAAATAATAGAAGTAGCATTAGCAGTCTCCTGGTCTGCTCCAAGCTTCAACAGCTAACTTGGGCCAACAGCTCTCAACAGTCCAGATCTGCAAAACAGTCAAGGCCCAGTCAAAACTAATTAATGCTAACCCTAATTTTTTCAATATAAAGAAGACAGTAACACTGAGACGGCAGAGGCACACAGACAAATACACACAAGAAAAGCACACAAACTCATAACACTATCAAAATATTAGGGTAAGGATTCTTTCTCGGAGTAAAAATGGAGAGCAAAAAAACACTGTTGAGGTATTAAAAAGAAAGAGACAGAAGCTGCAAAGAAGCTATTTCATTTCAAATACTAGGAACTAGGTTGGCTCCCATTTCCCTCTGTTCATTCATAATTTTGTTTGTTGAAGCACCTGTTCATTCATGATATGTAGCATACTTTAGTTTTTTTTTTTTCGTATATGATGTATGGATTATTATAGTATCTGATAAAGTATAAAAACTTTTTTTTATATGCAGTAACTAGCATAAATGTTTCTAAACAACACATCTTGTTTTTTTTATATAGTGAAATGTGAGATGATTAAGGGAGGCGTGAGTAATCATTTTTCATTCTATGCATCTGTTTGTGTTTTTAGCAAAGTGAGATGATACAAATGGTGTGAAAAATCAAAAATAAATAAGAGTAGAAATGGGTGGAATGGGAACAGAGAGTGAAGTGAATGTTAGATTTAGATCCAAGAGTAAAAATGAAAGATTAGAGAGAAGGATAGAATATAGAGAACCAAAAATAGAACAAAAATTGAAGAGAAAGAAGAGCATCACCTCCGACCACCATCCGTGGTGGTCGCCGCCGTAACACCACCACGAACCACCATCAAGCAACCACTCTCTCACCACCACCGAAATCATCCCCAGCTTTCTCTCTCCTCGCGACCCTTCCTCCAATAGTGCTTATGTCAAATGTTGATGTGAAATCCCTAAGGTTTTGCAAATAATTCATCAGATGCCTGAATTCACTTGGGCTTTGTAATCTCTTTGCTTACTCACATATTGTGTCATAAATGCCTAGTTAGGTTCATCCCATTGCCTAGCATCTTCAATAAGATGTGCAACTTAGGTTCATTTTCTCGCCCATTCATGCATTTTTGCCAAAATGTTCAACTTGGGTTCATTCTTTGCCTATCTATGTATCGTGTCATAATGTGTGTAGCCTAGGTTCTCTTGCAGTCAAAAGCCTTTTCAAACATCAAAATCATTCCCTAAACAAGAATCAATCCAATTGCGAAAACTCTTCAAAATCAAACTTTGTTAGTAGTCTTGTGAAGCCTTTGCTTGCATGATTATCAACAATGAGGTACTAGTGGCGATCACTTGGAGCCTTTGCTCAATTGATCATCATGAATGCCTAATTTTCCTAAAGATTTTCACTAAATCAAAAACTTTGTTAGTAGTCTCGCAAAGCCTTTGCTTGCATGATTATTAACAATGGAGTGCTAATGGTGGTCACTTGGAGCCTTTGCTCAATTGATCATCGTGAAAGCTCAATTTTCACAATTTAACAAGATAAAAATAAAAACCTCTTTCTAGAAAACCAAGAACTACGTAGCTTTGAATTCTCCATCGCACCGGGAGATACGTAGGAGCGGGCCATGTTCCGTCAAGCACTTCTTTCTAAAAACCCTTTTTTTTTCCTTTCTCTCCAAAAATAAATTTTTTTTAAGTTCTTTAATTCATTTTCAATAAGAAATAAAGAGGCGAAATTAAGTATTTTCAAGTCAACACACTAAAACCACACATTTAATTAAAGGTTCCCTCTCAGTAGAGAGGACGTGTGGGGTGCTAACACCTTCCCTGCGCGTAACCGACCCCCGAACCCAAAACTCTCAGTTTTCAAAGGCCAATCGCTTTCTAAAAATGTTTTCCTAATATTTTCCTTAATAAATATTGGTGGCGGCTTCATTGACTTTAGAAAAGTTGTAAACGAGGAAGGTTCTCCCTCGGGGACTTTTTCGGGCGCAACATACATCAATGTTGCCAACTGAATCAACACATTGCTTAAATTTTACCATCCTACTCTCTGAACCTTTCACATGTGTGATGCTTTCCCTAATCTTAGACAAAGCACCAGAAGCTACTTTAAGTCCCTCTTGCACAACTAGATTTAAGATATGTGCAGAACAACGGACATGAAAGAGTTCCCCTTCACATAACAACCACTTTTGCAAGGCTAGTTGACTCTTCAAAGTTTGTTGCATGACATCATTTGCAGAAGCATTATCCAAAGTAATGCTAAAAACCTTCTTCTCTATTCCCCAATCAGTCAAAAACCCAATTGTTTTCTTACACAACTCAAAACCAGTGTGAGGGGGAGGCATGTGACAAAAGTTGAGGATTTTACTATTTAACTTCCAATTTCTATCAACGTAATGAGCAGTTAAAGTAATATAACCCTCAGTATTAATTGATGTCCATAAATCGGAAGTTAGAGATATCCTACAAGGAGTGTTGGCCATTTCTTCCTTAATTTTTGCCTTTTCCCTCATGTATATTTTCACAACATCTGCCTTGGCAGTATTTCTACTGATAGGAATGTAATCAGGGTTCAAATATTGATGCCAATCTGTAAGCTCATTATACTCAGTAAATTTAAAAGGAAAATCCCGCTTAATAATTAGCCTAGCACAAAATTCACGAGATACCAAATTATCAATCTTTGGGGATTTTAGTTTTCCTTGCATATCTACCATCATCTGACTAACATCTTCAAATTTACGTTTTTTACAACGAACAAGATGACGTTTGAGAGTAGTAGTACCATTTAGTTTTCCTCCGGCTGCAAATGATTGACCACAATCATTGCATTTTGCTCTTCCCCTTCCCTGATTGTCCAACTCTTCTTCTTGAGTAAAATGTTTCCACACCATGGATGTCAGCCTCTTATTCTTCTTGATTGTCGTAGGTTCCACTGACTCACACTCTTCTCCAAAATCTAAGTCCAAATCTTCATCATCATTCTCGTCAATTGGAGCCAAGAAATCCATATCAAATCAAAGTCCTAAAACACAATAAATTCAATTTAATTAACAAAACATATTCTAGTCAATTTAGTTAAAATCAATTTAGCTAAAATCAATTTAGCTAAAATCAAACCGTCTTGGATGTTTCTCTTTACCGGGCAAAACTTTTGATTAATATCAATTTAGTTAAAATCTAAATGAAGAATAATTGGGCACCCACAAAACTAATAAGACAAAAATCAAATTATGCAAACACAAAACCATCCCTTTCAAAATAACAATAACAATACTGAGTTACTGTGGCGATACTGAGTTACAAAATCATCCCTTTCAAAATCATCCCTTTCAAAATCAACGTAATAGAGGAAAGGGGCTAAGGCTAATAACATGAGAAATGGAATTGAAACCAGCGTAACATGAGGAAATCATCCCTTTCAAAATCATCTAATTGAAACCAGCGTAACTAGGAATTGAAACCATCCCTTTCAAAATCATCCCTTTCAAAATCAACGTAACATGAGGAAAGGGGTTGTTGCGCCCGAAAAATCCGGTTTGGGACTTTTTGTTTGACAACGTGGAAAAAGTTTGGAGCCGCCACCAATATTTTAATTTTAAGACCAAAACATTGAAAAAATGTCTTTTAAACAAGGCGGATGGTCTTTTGAAAACGCATAGATGTAGGTTCGGGGGTCGGTTAGGTACGGGGAAGGTATTAGCACCCCGCACCTCCTTTCTACCGAAAGGGAACCATTAACTTGATGTGTGGTTTGGACAAAAGTTTGAGTTTTAAAGCGGTTTATTCTACTTCTTTTCTTTTCTTAAGGAGTTTGTTTTATTGAAAACGAAGGGGAAAGGGATATTTTTGGTATCTTTGAAAATCAGGACAAAACAAAGATTTTTTAAGAGTGTGCTTGACGGGACATGACCCCGCTCCTACGTACCCTCACTGGAATAGGGATCAAAGCTACGTAGTTCTCGGGTGTTGGTTATCTTTGGAAATCAGGACAAAACAAAGATTTTTTAAGAGTGTGCTTGACGGGACAGGACCCCGCTCCTACGTATCTCCCTGTGCGATGGAGAATTCAAAGCTACGTAGTTCTAGAATTTTGGGTTTTGAAAAAGGATTGAGCTTTCGCGAAGACCGAACAACAACGGTTAGAATGGTCTCGCTACTAACTCCTTTTGAAAACAACATCATCATTAACGACCTAATCGGCAACGGCGCGATTGGTGCTTAATGACAATTGGTTTATGAATAAGTTTTCGAAAATGGGATAGAGCTTTTGCGAAGACCGAACAACAACGGTTAGAATGGTCTCGTTACTAACTCCTTTTGAAAACAACATCATCATTAACGACCTAATCGGCAACGGCGCGATTGGTGTTTAATGACGATTGATTTATTTTTGTTTTAAAAGTAAAAGTTTCTTTTTGTTTTGGAATGATTTTAGGAAATGGGTTTTAGAAAAGGAGTAGAACATTTCAAGTCAATTCTAAATCTATAACCAAATGCAAATAAATGAATAATACTCAAGCAAATATGAACATATCATTCATTAACCAAGATTAAACATGCCCATACAATCAAAGGATTCAATTATTAAAGATGCAAAACAAAGTTCTCAAAGTAATTGTGTGTGTGCAAGAAGGATTGTATTTACCCTAATGGCTCTATGCTACATCATGCATGTAGACTTACGTCTCCATTAGGAGGTCATACAAGTGGAGAGGAGGGCACACAATCAAGTCAAGACAATTACATGGCATCAAGAACAAGTGAATACAATTGATTGTAAACATAGAGTATTCTAAGTTAAATGATTAAATATGTAAGCAAGGATGCATGATTAGGTAAGCATGTAAGTGCATGAGTGTACAAGGAATGGATGCATAGCACTTTATTTATGAATGGATGGCATACGAGGATGCATAAGAGGATGCAAGAGATATAAGCATATGAGGATGCATGAGAGTGTCACATAGACTAAGTATGAATGAAGATGCATGAAAGTGAAAATGTTTTGGGTATTTTTGCAAGTTGATAAGTTGTAAAACTTTAAGTAAGAAGTTAATGAAAAGTAAAGTAAAAATGCATGAAGTAAATGGTAATTATTTAATGAGATGGTAAAGTAAAAATGCATGAGGTAAATGGTAATTATTTAATGAGATGGTAAAGTAAAAATGCATGAGGTAAATGGGGAGTGGTAAAATCTTTTTATGTTTTAGTAAAGAATTAATGAAGTGGTAAAAAACCAAAGTAGTAAAATATTTTTATGTTTTGGTAAAAAGTTAATGAATGGTAAAGTAAAAAGGTAAAAAATAAATAAACACTAAAACCAAGTTGAATCACATAGAGCAATCCTCTCACTTTGAGAAAAGTGCACTAGGCACTAGTGAGAATCAACTTGCCTATCATCAACAATGAGCAATAAGCAAACTAAAATGCAAAGATTAACTAAACACACAAATAAGTTGAATCACCTAGAGCAATCCTCCCACTTTGAGCAAAGTGCACTAGGCACTAGTGGGAATCAACTTGCCTATCATCAACAATGAACAATAAGCAAATTAAAATGCAAAAATGAATGGACACATAAACTAAATTGAGTCATTTCTAGCAATCTTCACCACTTAGGTCAAGGTGCACTAGGCACTAGTGGGAATCATGTTGCTAAATCATCAAACAACAAAAGTAACATTTAACACTAAAATGAAATACTAGTAACAAGATTAAACATCACTAAACAAAGAACAACAACAAAATCAACTTGGAAATATTTTTAGATCTATAAGCATGTGAACCAAAGGAAACATAGATCCACATTTTATTTAATAAAGAAAACACCAAAATTAACACTAAGCAACATAGATCTATTTTTTTGCAAGGATTTATATGATTAAGCAAGGAAGCACAACAAAATCATATCAACCCTAATTTTTTTATGATATGCGAAATACTAAAGCCTATAAACAACAACTTTATTTATGAAATCTAGTGCAAAATATGTAAAGATGCAAGGGAAATTATTCAAGTAGAAGAATGACTCCTTCAAGGCCAAGGACCCATCTCAAACACCCAAAGCTCCCTAAGTCTTTGTCAAAATGTTTGAAATGGATCCTCAAAGCAAACAACAATCAAGAAGGAGTTTGGAGTAGAGGAGAGATTATGCAAGAAAATTAAATGAGAGGTGCAAAGCTTCAAGGATTACCTCAAAACTACAAAGAGGTGAAGAAGGAGATGATAAGCTCAAAAATTACTAGCTCTTAGCAATTTGATGATGCAACCTTGAAGAGAATGGAAGGAAAGATGGTGATCTAACAAGAAATGGAGGATTTGGTGGTTGATTTTTGAAGAAAATATATGGAAGAGGGGAGGAAGGGCTACGGTTTTGCTGAGGAAGGAGAGGGGGAGGAGGTGCTTTTGGTGTGCTAGGGTTTTGTGTAGGAGAGAATGAGCAAAAAAGAAGAGCCTCCTTAGGTGTGGGAATGAGGGAGTATTTATAGGATGAAATTAGGTCTAAGGGTAGTTTAGTCTTTGTGATTTTGATGTGCTCTAGGATTGAGCTTTGATTTTGAATGGAGGGTTGAGATCACTCATCACAAGGATTGAGGGTGGAGAGAAAACACAAAATGTGAGAGTGAGAGAGTGGGGGGCGAAAGTTAGGGGGAAAAAAAAGAAAAGAAAAAAATGAATTTCTTATTTTGAAAGAGATATTTTATGTGAGGTAGGGTTAAGGGCATTTTAGAGAAGAATTGTTACCAAAGAGGGAAATTTGGGTTTTCTTATGAAGGGGTTAGTGTAAATGAGTGAGGTATTTTACCAAAGAGGGTATAATGATTACAAATTGGAGAGAGAGGGAGAGAGAAGGAGGATTTCGAAATTGAGGAGAGGAAGAGAGAAAAAAAACTTGTTTTTTTGGTCTTTTGTCTTATTGAAGACACTTCCCTTTTTTCAGTTTTTGAATTTAAAATTTTTGGGCATGGGAAATAATGGGAATGCAACTATTGAAGATGTGTTACATGTTTTTGGGCACCATAAAATATTCTCTCTAGTCACCATGACAATAAAAATTGTCACTTAAGAATTGAAGAATATTTAATGGTCCCCTTTTTTATTTTTCTATGCACTAAAAATGGAAAAATACATTTTTAATTATTTTGACTAGGGTTTTCCTTCTAAAAAAATGTACAAAAATTATCCTTGATAGAATAAAAATGTACTTTTTTTAGATGTGCATTTTTGGCGAGAAAATCATCTTTTTGCGAAAAATGACCAAAATGCCCTTTTTGACCCTAAAACCCTAATTTGCCTAAAAAGTGCATTCCAATCCTAAAAATGATTTTAAAGACCTTGGAATGACTTCTAGGACCCAAAATGCAATGCATGATGCTCTTCATTCTTTAATTTATTTATTTATTATTTTTGTGGAAAATTAGGGTTTTGACCTAAGCCGGACAAAATTGGGGTATGACAGCTGCCCCTCTTTATCTGAATTTTAACAAGGAATATGAATTGGCCGAAACATATTCCAAGGAAAAATGAAGATAAAGAATTCAGAAATTATACCGATTTTGTCTACTTAGGGAAACCCGAATTTTCCTCTTTTTTCTTTTTCTATTTTTATTGGGTGTTAGCCCGAGGTGAATGCAATGGATGAATCGTCAACTCTCAGTAAGCAGGAAACTAAATGGTGCCAACCCTCAATAAGCTAGCAGAAAGCAATAAAGAAAGCAATAAAAAGGTAAGCAAAAAGGGTGCCGGCCCTCGTTAAGCCGGCGACAGAGGCTGCCTAAAGCCTTTTAACGAATCGCGAATGATCCGAGCTTGCACTTGGGCCTGGGAGCACGTGGGATCCAAAGGGGTGGTCTTGCGAGTGACCAAGGGAGGGTACTATATCAAGTCTAGATCTCGATATTTCCCTAGGACTGCGCCATGTTTTAGGCCAACACAGCTATCCTTTTCGACTGGACCCATTGAGGTCAGGGGGACTTACCTGCAGCTCGAATACAAGGTGAAGTCAATCTTGCTGGGGACACGTGGGTCCAGAGGGGATTCCAAAATCCATTTGGTTTCCTTTAGTCGGTCAATGCTTCCACACCGATCCAGGATTCCTGCTCAGGTTAGGGGACTTTTTTTCAGCTTTCTCTTGATTGATGATCAATACCATTGCACTGATCTAGGATGCCTGCTCAGGCTAGCGGACCTTTCTTCAGCTTGCTCTGATTGATGATCAATGCCATTGCACTGATCCAGGATGTCTGCTCAGGTTAGCGGACCTTTCTTCAGCTTGCTCTGATTGATGATCAATGCCATTGCACTGATCCAGGACACCTGCACATGCTAGCAGATGCAAGACATGGTGCATGGAATATGAATGCATGCTATGCAAAGTTCGTTATGCGAATGCATGTCATGTGAGTGCATGCGATGCGATGATTTAGTGGAATGATGAATGCAATGGGATGCTATTCTTGATTCTTCGTTTCTTTTGTCAGCTTTCTTTTTTCTGACTGATTGTTTTTTCTTTTGCTCTTCATTCTTTGATCAGCTTTCTTTTTTCTGATCGTTTGTTTTTTATTTTGCTCTTTTGCTCTTTTGGCTTTTTTTTTGCTGGTTCAGCCAACCCGCAACACTCATGGCACGAGACTGAGGAATCCATTGGAATTGCGGGGCTCATGGGCCGGGTGCATGTTGGCTTTGACTTCGCCGTTTGAAGCAATCGTGAGTGCAATCGCTTTCTCTTGCATGATTAACTGGTTTTGGGGAATTGCTTTTTTCCGCGACCTTTAGGGATTTTGCAATAATTGTAATGCTCCATGATTTATGCACATGTTTTACAGGTCATCATCACCATCATTATAAAACGTTTATTTTGAGCAGAAAAAAGCAGAAAATAAAAGAGTGAACAGATATGAGAAAGTTGAACTTTATTAATGTGGAAACTGGTCGCACAAGAAGTTACGCCGATTGTTTATTACACTTGAAAGTTTAAACTATAAAAAGACACGAAAAAAGAGAGAAGTTAAATTCTGACTGTTCGTCTCTGTGGAACAGTGCTAAACATTTGTGTCCTTGACCTTGATCACCCCCTCATCCAAGTCTTCAGGGGAGTTGTATGCCTTTCTTTACTTTTCATGCCCAAGTTTTCTGACCCTAATTTTTGTCTGGATCGCCCTTTGCGGGTTTTCAATCCACCGGGTCGCTCTGATTTTGCCTAGGTCGCCCTTTCGGGTTTTCAACCTAGCGAGCTAACTCTTACTTGGCTTGTCTTTCTCTTTTTTCGTCTATTTCTTTCAGGCATAATACTTCTTCACTTGATCGGAATTGACTGGGTTCCTTAAATCCTCTCCGTCCATGTTCGTGAGTATCAGTGCTCCTCCAGAAAAGGCTTTCTTGACCACATACGGGCCGTCATAAGTGGTTGTCCATTTCCCTCGGGGATCAGTCTGGATGGGCAAGATCTTCTTAAGCACCAAATCTCCCTTCTTGAATTCACGGTGCCGGACTTTCTTGTCAAAAGCTGTTCTCATTCTCTGTTGGTACAACTGCCCATGACACAAAGCTGCAATTCTTTTTTCCTCAATGAGGTTTAGCTGATCCAGACGAGCCTGCACCCACTCTGCTTCTTCCAGTTTAGCTTCCATGAGTACCCGTAGGGATGGTATCTCAACCTCGATTGGGAGGACCGCCTCTGACCCGTATACCAGAGAGAAAGGAGTTGCCCCAGTTGAGGTACGCACTGAAGTATGATAGCCATGCAAAGCAAAGGGAAGCATTTCATGCCAATCCTTGTATGTGACCACCATTTTTTGCACAATCTTTTTGATGTTCTTGTTAGCTGCCTCCACTGCTCCATTCATCTTGGGCCGATAGGGGGAAGAATTATGATGCTGAATTTTGAACTCTGCGCACAGGTCCTTCATCATTTTGCTATTCAGATTGCTGCCGTTATCAGTGATGATCTTGTTAGGAAGACCATAACGGAAAATCAGATCCTTCTTCACAAATTTGGCAACCACTGAACTGGTTACACTGGAGTATGAGGCAGCTTCAACCCTCTTCGTGAAATAGTCAATGGCGACCAAGATGAAGCGATGCCCAGTTGATGCTTTGTGTTCAATGGGACCGATGACATCCATTCCCCACATTGAAAATGGCCAGGATGCAGTCAGAACATTCAATTTGGCAGGCGGCACATGAATGTGGTCAGCGTAGATTTGGCACTTGTGGCACTTTCGGACAAAGCTGTAGCAGTCACCTTCCATCTGCAACCAGTAATAGCCCGCCCTTAAAATCTGTCTAGCCATAGTATGCGCACTGGAATGAGTTCCGAATGAGCCCTCATGTACATCTTTCATGATTCTTTCAGCTTCTTCTTTAGCAACACACCTTAAGAGGACCATGTCATAATTCCTTTTGTAGAGAACCTCACCGCTGAGGAAGAAATTCCTTGACAGCCGCCGAAGAGTTCTCTTGTCATTTTCAGATGCCCCAGGAGGGTATTCTCTGCTGATGATGTACTGTTTGATATCATGATACCAAGGCTTGTCATCCGGCTCTTCATCTATGGCTGTGCAGTAGTGATGCGCAGGTAGACTCCGGTGCTGGATTGTGACATGAGTCAAGCTTTTATCACATTTGATATTGAACATGGATGATAAGGTTGCCAATGCATCAGCCAGCTGGTTTTCGCTTCGAGGGATGTGTTTGAAAGTGATTTCGTCAAAAGACTCCATCAATTCTTGCACATAAACACAATAAGGAATCAGTTTGGGATCTCTGGTCTCCCAATCGCCTCTTACTTGATGAATAACCAGGGCTGAATCTCCATACACATCTAGCCTTTTAACTTTCCATTCTAGGGCTGCTTGAATACCCAGGATGCACGCTTCATACTCTGCTATGTTGTTTGTGACATAGAAGCTCAACCTTGCAGTGACAGGAACGAAGCGATTGTCAGGAGATATTAACACAGCACCTGCCCCATGCCCCCATACATTTGACGCACCGTCGAAGATCATTCTCCACCTTTCACTTTCTTGGGACTTCCCCTCATCAAACAGTGCCGTGATATCTTCATCAGGAAAATCATGCTGCATTGGTTGGTAGTCTGGAATCGGCTGACATGCCCAATACTCAGCAAGTGCACTACCTTTAACTGCTTTTTGTGTGACATACAAGATATCCTATTCTGATAACTGCATCTGCCAACGGGCAATTCGTCCTGTAAGAGTTGGCTTCTCAAATATGTACTTGATTGGATCCATTTTTGACACCAACCAAGTGGTGTGACTCAGCATGTACTGCCTTAAACGGTGAGCAGCCCAAACTAGAGCACAACAAGTCTTTTCCAGCATAGAATATCTCGTCTCACAATCGGTGAACTTTTTGCTAAGATAGTATATGGCATGCTCCTTTTTCCCGGATTCATCATGTTGCCCCAACACACAGCCCATTGAATTATCTAGCACTGTAAGGTATAAGATGAGAGGCCTGCCTGACACAGGTGGCATTAAGACTGGTGGATTCTGCAAGTACACCTTGATTTTCTCAAAGGTAGCTTGACGCTGGTCATTCCACTTCAATTCTTGATTTTTGCATAGTAGTTTGAAGATCGGCTCACAAGTAGCAGTCAACTGGAAGATGAATCGGGAGATGTAATTCAACCTTCCGAGGAAACCACGGACTTCTTTATCTGTTTTGGGCACCGGCATCTCGAGGATGGCTTTTACTTTGTCTGGATCCACCTCGATTCCCTTCTGGCTGACAATGAAGCCTAACAACTTCCCTGATCTCACTCCAAACGTGCACTTGGCCGAGTTTAACTTGAGTTTATATTTCCTCAATCGTTCAAAGAGCTTCTATAGATTGACAATATGCTCCTCGTCGGTTTTAGACTTTGCGATCATGTCATCCACATAAACCTCAATCTCCTTGTGCATCATGTCGTGAAACAGCGTGACCATGGCCCTTTGGTAGGTTGCACCAGCGTTCTTTAACCCGAATGGCATGACCTTGTAACAGAACGTTCCCCAAAGCGTTATGAAAGTTGTCTTTTCCATATCTTCGGGGTCCATCTTGATCTGATTATATCCCGAATATCCATCCATGAAGGAGAATAACGAGTGTTGAGCTGTACTATCCACTAAGACATCAATGTGGGGCAAAGGAAAATCGTCTTTAGGACTAGCACGATTCAGATCTCGGTAGTCAACGCACATTCTGACCTTCCCGTCCTTCTTCGGAACCGGGACAATATTGGCAACCCACTGTGGGTGTTTGGCCACCGCTAGGAATCCAACGTCAAACTGCTTTTTTATCTCATCCCTAATCTTTAGGGACATCTCAGGCTTCATCCTTCTAAGTTTCTGCTTCACAGGCGGGCATTCAGGTTTGACTGGCAACTTATGCATCACAATGTCAGTATCCAACCCAGGCATATCTTGGTAGGACCATGCAAACACATCCATATAATCGTGCAACAGCTGAACCAACTTCATGCGATCCTCGTCATTCATGGCGGTACCCACTTTGACCTCTTTCTTGCTCTCAGCTGTACCCAAGTTGATCACTTCAGTAGATTCTCCGTGTGGCTGAATTACTCTTTCTTTCTGTTTCATTAACCTCATGAGTTCTGGAGGAGCTTCCCATTCTTCCTCAACATCCCCCTCAACTTGATTAATAGGGTGATCAAAGTCAAAATATGGACTGTTGGCACTATTATTTTGGGAGACAATTGCTGTGGATCTGCATTTTGCAGAAGCGAAAAAGCAGAATGAAAGGCGAGACAAGCAAGCAAACAATAATAAAGCGAGGAAAAGACACATGAAATGAAAAGGATTGATTTTTATTGATTGAAATTCAAAAACAACGTTTTTATTAATGATGATGATTCTGAAAATAAAAACATGCTCGCCCCTAACAACTTGTCCTATGGCCTTGGGCAGAGCCACAGGGTTGCATTACAAATGATTACTTTAAATTAAAAGTCACGGGAAGATCAGCAGCCTTCCAATTCTTTAATTTTTCACCGGCACCGCAGCGTCGAACCAAACTTGCACCACCCTCTTCAGACTCAGATCTTCTGGGTCTTCTGGGTCCTCTACTTTTATCAGAATGTAGAGTCAACACTTCTTCTTCAACATCATGGGTTCCTATCTGGACCACACACCGATCCATCAGGTCCTGCAGGATCATCTCAAAGCTTTCACAATTCCCCACGCACATGGAGTCAGCACACCCCTCTTCATGGCAACACCCCTTCTTAACCACCCCGACATGGCATAACTCAGAGTAGATAACACCCAACGGGGTCTTGATCTTCTGCACATCCTTTACCAATTGCCCAACGGAACTTTCTATAGCATTGGTAGCTGGCCTCTGATGACCTGGCAATGGATTAGTTGTTGTATTCGGGCTGCTCTGCTTGAACGAGATCCATCCAGCATCTACTAGGTCTTGCACCACATGCTTGAAGGCTTTACATTCCTCCACAGTATGACCGACCGCGTTTTCATGGAAACTGCAGGTAGCATTAGTGTTGTAACCTCTGGGAAATGGTGGCTGCAGGGCCTTCATTGGCCGGGTGTTGATCAAGTTCTTGGAAGTCAAGTGATCAAACAATTCAGTGTATGTCATTGGTATTGGATCAAAACTGGTCCGTTTCTTGTACTGATAACCCTGAGCCCTGTGACTGTCACTACTTTGCTGGGATGGCACAGGAGCAGAAAATGGAACAGTTTGTGGTGGAGGGGTACCAAAGGATGAACTTCCTCCCGAGATTACATTTGTTTCCCCTTCCTTCTTCCTCGGGAAATGGGAGTGAGGCTTCTTCTGATTGCTTGAACCACCAGAGCTTCCTGCATTACTGAGGTGATTCGAAATCTTCCCACTCCGGAGACCATGCTCAAGTCTTTCCCCGAAGACTATCATATCGGAGAAGCTAGTTGAAACACTTGTAATCAGCCGGTCATAGTAAATTGCTGGCAGAGTTTCCAAGAACGTGTACACCATTTCTTTTTCAGTCAAAGGAGGTTGGACCTGGGCGGCTAGGCTTCACCATTTCTGGGCATATTCTTTGAAAGTCTCCCTTTCGCCCTTACTCATGTGTTGCAATTGCGACCTGTCTGGAGCCATGTCCATGTTATACTTATATTGTCTTATGAATGCTTCGCACAAATCTTTCCAACAACGAATTTCAGAGGATTGCAGTTTCATGTACCAATCTAGAGGAGCTCCAGCCAAACTGTTTTGAAAGCAGTAAATCAGCAGTTTGTCATCATTGGCGTAAGGACCCATTTTTCGGACAAACATCGTAACATGGCTCTCCGGACAGCCTGTTCCTCTGTATTTGTCCACTTCGGGAGCTTTGAACTTTGGTGGCAAAACCAAATCTGGGACTAAACACAGCTCACGAGCTTCCTTGGCTTTGACACCAACACCCTCCATTGCCTTTACTCTTTCTTCAAGTGCACGAATCGGGTCATTTGGCTGTGATCCCTCAAACATATGTCCTTGGGGGTGACTCCCCATACTGTAATAATACCCTCCAGGCTGAGGAACATTGTGAGGGTGTGCTGCAAGCCCCGGAGTAGGACTGAGCACAGCATGAGGACTAGGAGCTTGGATCTGCGGTCCTCCGGCAGCTCCCCCGGACACGGCGGCAGTGACCTGATTAGGCGCAACCATACTGACGGGGATAGGTCCGACATTTCGCGGCATGTACCCAGCAGGCATACCCCAAGGATATCCTTGTGAAGTGTATTGATTCGGCCCATTCATTCCTGAAGCAAAGACGGGAGGACTGACCCCGGATCCCGGAGGAACCGTGGCTGATATTGGAGGAGGAACGAAAGAAGTGACACCATCTAGACCCACGACGGCGGCACCTTCAGCAGCTGTCCCACTTTTTAAACCTTGCAGCATGACCATCATCTCATGCATCTGGGCCTCCATTGCCCCAACCTTATCCTTAAGCACTTGGTTCTCCTGAGCCAGCTGCTCAGGATTCAGAATTTGTACGCCCAAATCTTCATGTTCTGGATTACTTTCAGTTTCAATCTCTGGATGCCCTTGAGGATCAGTCATCAGCTTTGCTTGTAATCGGGTGAAGTATCGGTGGCGGAGAACCAGCTTGCCTCTCGCTTCTGTTGGTAGAACATTTTTATTAAGTGAAGGAGAAAATTAATGAATGCAATGCGTGCAATGCAGATGAGTGTTAGTTTTAGTTTGTCTTATGCCGTGAACCCCAACGTGTCATATCTTGCCATAGATTTAATAGTGAATTTTGATTTGTTTAGAACATAACAAGAATGGAATCAAAAAGTGAAACAGCATACACTCTGAGGTGTTTGTTTAAGTTTGAATGCATGGAATGTGCTTTGTTTCGCTTATTGATTCCATACTGTATCTATGGCAAGATTCTTTGTCACTTTGGGATTCTCAGCAAACAAACTTTGATGAAATGCAAGGATGCATGCATGAGCTGTAAAAGCTTACGTTGGATGCAATGCGAGGATGCATGCAAAATGATGATGATGTTTTATGCATATGCAGATTAGGGCAAAACCTTTATTGGCATTAGTTCAAGTTTTTTTTTCTTTTTTTTTTGAAAAATGCGGGCCGTACGTGGTTTCATATGGACCAAGTAAGAAAAAGGCTACAACGGCAGCTCGTTCTCTCTTTTTTTGAAAAGAGTGGGCCATATGTCACTTCGTACGGGCCGGCAGAAGAAAGGCTACAACGGCAGCTCTTTCTCTACTTTTTATTTGAAAAACCTCCTACTCTTTTTTGAAAACATGTCTATATTACCATGCAACACACAATGTGGTATGCCCCTTGTGTCCTACGAAGGTGGGGACCTAAGTTTTAGGACAACTCAAATGTTCCTCCCATGCGGGTTCTAGTCACTTCCTCACCAGGTTACCAGAGCTAATTCTCTTTCACAATAGCACCCACAACGATGGAACGCCATCTGGTGTGAGGCATCATGAAAGAGCATACTCTGGCTGAAACTTTCGTGAGAGTCGGAAGGACAACAGTCCAATTGCCAGTCACTACTCGTTTACACTCTCCTAAGTTTTGTCAGACCTTGGGTTTTAGGCCCCTCTCAAAGCATAGTAAGCATAAGGTGTGAGTGTGTGCAGCAAGGGCATACCGCCTAAAACTACCCACATATACCCCACCTGCAAAGAAAAACCCAGAACAGTCCAAACAATAGCAGGCAATAACATGTCGTCTACCCTAGGGTTCAATATCACAATACCAATAATCCAACCTAGGTTTCAGCAACAGTCATATGCACTGCTTACCTCAAGAAAGGGAGCGGAGAAGAAGGGATCATAATAGAATGGGAGGAAATGCATGTTTTTACCTTAAGAAAGGGAGCAGAGAATAGGGGACATGGGAATTGAGGAATGCATGAACACGGCATTGTGAACAAATAGAAAAGGAGTACAACAAAGCTTTCAACTCAATTAATTTTAAACCACACATCAAGTTAACTAGGCTTGACCCTCGTCTTTTTTTAAAAAAATGGTCCCCAGTGGAGTCGCCAGCTGTTACGCCCGAAAAATCCAGTTTGGGACTTTTCGTTTGACAACGTGGAAAAAGTTTGGAGCCGCCACCAATATTTTAATTTTAAGACCAAAACATTGAAAAAAGGTCTTTTAAACAAGGCGGATGGTCTTTTGAAAACGCAGAGATGTAGGTTCGGGGGTCGGTTAGGTACGGGGAAGGTATTAGCACCCCGCACCTCCTTTCTACCGAAAGGGAACCATTAACTTGATGTGTGGTTTGGACAAAAGTTTGAGTTTGAAAGCGGTTTATTCTACTTCTTTTCTTTTCTTTAGGAATTTGTTTTATTGAAAACGAAGGGGAAAGGGATATTTTTGGTATCTTTGAAAATCAGGACAAAACAAAGATTTTTTAAGAGTGTGCTTGACGGGACAGGACCCCGCTCCTACGTACCCTCACTGGAATAGGGATCAAAGCTACGTAGTTCTCGGGTGTTGGTTATCTTTGGAAATCAGGACAAAACAAAGATTTTTTAAGAGTGTGCTTGACGGGACAGGACCCCGCTCCTACGTATCTCCCTGTGCGATGGAGAATTCAAAGCTACGTAGTTCTAGAATTTTGGGTTTTGAAAAAGGATTGAGCTTTCGCGAAGACCGAACAACAACGGTTGGAATGGTCTCGCTACTAACTCCTTTTGAAAACAACATCATCATTAACGACCTAATCGGCAACGGCGCGATTGGTGCTTAATGACAATTGGTTTATGAATAAGTTTTCGAAAATGGGATAGAGCTTTTGCGAAGACCGAACTACAACGGTTAGAATGGTCTCGTTACTAACTCCTTTTGAAAACAACATCATCATTAACGACCTAATCGGCAACGGCGCGATTGGTGTTTAATGACGATTGATTTATTTTTGTTTTAAAAGTAAAAGTTTCTTTTTGTTTTGGAAGGATTTTAGGAAATGGGTTTTAGAAAAGGAGTAGAACATTTCAAGTCAATTCTAAATCCATAACCAAATGCAAATGAATGAATAATACTCAAGCAAATATGAACATATCATTCATTAACCAAGATTAAACATGCCCATACAATCAAAGGATTCAATTATTAAAGATGCAAAACAAAGTTCTCAAAGTAATTGTGTGTGTGCAAGAAGGATTGTATTTACCCTAATGGCTCTATGCTATTCATGCATGTAGACTTACGTCTCCATTAGGAGGTCATACAAGTGGAGAGGAGGGCACACAATCAAGTCAAGACATTTACATGACATCAAGAACAAGTGAATACAATTGATTGTAAACATAGAGTATTCTAAGTTAAATGATTAAATATGTAAGCAAGGATGCATGATTAGGTAAGCATGTAAGTGCATGAGTGTACAAGGAATGGATGCATAGCACTTTATTTATGAATGGATGGCATACGAGGATGCATAAGAGGATGCAAGAGATATAAGCATATGAGGATGCATGAGAGTGTCACATAGACTAAGTATGAATGAAGATGCATGAATGTGAAAATGTTTTGGGTATTTTTGCAAGTTGATAAGTTGTAAAACTTTAAGTAAGAAGTTAATGAAAAGTAAAGTAAAAATGCATGAAGTAAATGGTAATTATTTAATGAGATGGTAAAGTAAAAATGCATGAGGTAAATGGTAATTATTTAATGAGATGGTAAAGTAAAAATGCATGAGGTAAATGGGGAGTGGTAAAATCTTTTTATGTTTTAGTAAAGAATTAATGAAGTGGTAAAAAACCAAAGTAGTAAAATATTTTTATGTTTTGGTAAAAAGTTAATGAATGGTAAAGTAAAAAGGTAAAAAATAAATAAACACTAAAACCAAGTTGAATCACATAGAGCAATCCTCTCACTTTGAGAAAAGTGCACTAGGCACTAGTGAGAATCAACTTGCCTATCATCAACAATGAGCAATAAGCAAACTAAAATGCAAAGATTAACTAAACACACAAATAAGTTGAATCACCTAGAGCAATCCTCCCACTTTGAGCAAAGTGCACTAGGCACTAGTGGGAATCAACTTGCCTATCATCAACAATGAACAATAAGCAAATTAAAATGCAAAAATGAATGGACACATAAACTAAATTGAGTCATTTCTAGCAATCTTCACCACTTAGGTCAAGGTGCACTAGGCACTAGTGGGAATCATGTTGCTAAATCATCAAACAACAAAAGTAACATTTAACACTAAAATGAAATACTAGTAACAAGATTAAACATCACTAAACAAAGAACAACAACAAAATCAACTTGGAAATATTTTTAGATCTATAAGCATGTGAACCAAAGGAAACATAGATCCACATTTTATTTAATAAAGAAAACACCAAAATTAACACTAAGCAACATAGATCTATTTTTTTGCAAGGATTTATATGATTAAGCAAGGAAGCACAACAAAATCATATCAACCCTAATTTTTTTATGATATGCGAAATACTAAAGCCTATAAACAACAACTTTATTTATGAAATCTAGTGCAAAATATGTAAAGATGCAAGGGAAATTATTCAAGTAGAAGAATGACTCCTTCAAGGCCAAGGACCCATCTCAAACACCCAAAGCTCCCTAAGTCTTTGTCAAAATGTTTGAAATGGATCCTCAAAGCAAACAACAATCAAGAAGGAGTTTGGAGTAGAGGAGAGATTATGCAAGAAAATTAAATGAGAGGTGCAAAGCTTCAAGGATTACCTCAAAACTACAAAGAGGTGAAGAAGGAGATGATAAGCTCAAAAATTACTAGCTCTTAGCAATTTGATGATGCAACCTTGAAGAGAATGGAAGGAAAGATGGTGATCTAACAAGAAATGGAGGATTTGGTGGTTGATTTTTGAAGAAAATATATGGAAGAGGGGAGGAAGGGCTACGGTTTTGGTGAGGAAGGAGAGGGGGAGGAGGTGCTTTTGGTGTGCTAGGGTTTTGTGTAGGAGAGAATGAGCAAAAAAGAAGAGCCTCCTTAGGTGTGGGAATGAGGGAGTATTTATAGGATGAAATTAGGTCTAAGGGTAGTTTAGTCTTTGTGATTTTGATGTGCTCTAGGATTGAGCTTTGATTTTGAATGGAGGGTTGAGATCACTCATCACAAGGATTGAGGGTGGAGAGAAAACACAAAATGTGAGAGTGAGAAAGTGGGGGGCGAAAGTTAGGGGGAAAAAAAAGAAAAGAAAAAAATGAATTTCTTATTTTGGAAGAGATATTTTATGTGAGGTAGGGTTAAGGGCATTTTAGAGAAGAATTGTTACCAAAGAGGGAAATTTGGGTTTTCTTATGAAGGGGTTAGTGTAAGTGAGTGAGGTATTTTACCAAAGAGGGTATAATGATTACAAATTGGAGAGAGAGGGTGAGAGAAGGAGGATTTCGAAATTGAGGAGAGGAAGAGAGAAAAAAAACTTGTTTTTTTGGTCTTTTGTCTTATTGAAGACACTTCCCTTTTTTGAGTTTTTGAATTTAAAATTTTTGGGCATGGGAAATAATGGGAATGCAACTATTGAAGATGTGTTACATGTTTTTGGGCACCATAAAATATTCTCTCTAGTCACCATGACAATAAAAATTGTCACTTAAGAATTGAGGAATATTTAATGGTCCCCTTTTTTATTTTTCTATGCACTACATTTTTAATTATTTTGACTAGGGTTTTCCTTCTAAAAAAATGTACAAAAATTATCCTTGATAGAATAAAAATGTACTTTTTGTGGATGTGCATTTTTGGCGAGAAAATCATCTTTTTGCGAAAAATGACCAAAATGCCCTTTTTGACCCTAAAACCCTAATTTGCCTAAAAAGTGCATTCCAATCCTAAAAATGATTTTAAAGACCTTGGAATGACTTCTAGGACCCAAAATGCAATGCATGATGCTCTTCATTCTTCAATTTATTTATTTATTATTTTTGTGGAAAATTAGGGTTTTGACCTAAGCCGGACAAAATTGGGGTATGACAGGGGTCTAATAACATGAGAAATTAAACAAAAAATTGCAGCAAGAAATAAAACGAACGAACAAAGATTAAAACCAGAACCAAAACGAAATTGATAAAATAAACACAGAGGAGGGTATACCGACGGCGGCGACGGCAACGAACAGCGTTGGCAGCTACGACAATGAGTGAGACTAAGAGAGGCTGGGAGCGAGAGGGAGGGGAAGCAGGGAAAGTTGAAAAATGAAAACGTAAATGGGCTGCCTCCTGATTTGCAAAATGGGCTGCCTCCTGATAATGGATTCTGTTTAAAGTTGGATCAAAAAAAAAGTTTTTTTTTTTTTTTTAAAAACGGGCCGGGGGGCTGACCCGCCCCGTTATTGCTTTAGCTCGCGTTTTTTTTTGGCGGGGCGGGTTCAGCGGTCCCAATACCCCAGCCCAACCCGCCTTTTTTTGGCGGGTCAGCGGGCCGGCCCGGCGGGTCAAACCCGTTTTGCCTTCCCTAGTAGACATCGGTTGTTCTAGAACAAGGACTTCAAAGAAGTGTGGTTGTCCTTTCAGACTGAAAGCTACACCATTGAATCCTCCTGCTGAGGATTGGAAAGTCAGAGTTAGGTGTGGAATACACAATCATGAGCCTCATAAAACGTGTCTTGGCCTTGCAATATTTGGGCGGTTTAATAAGGATGAGAGGTATTTGGTTGAAGAGAATACGATGTTAAATGTTAAAGCGCGAACAGTCTGGATGCAATTTAGAAGCGATTTGCGGGAAACTTGAGTACTGTCTCGCAGCTGTATAGACACCGCAACACGTTCCGATCGAGCTGGAGAAGTTTTAGAACAGAGATACAGGACTTTTTAAATTGGTAGATTCTGAACATTATTTGTGTTGGAGCAGAAGAGTTGGTAACACCGATGTTGTTGCTGATCATGTGGGCATACCCTGAGTCTATCACGTTATTGAGGATGTTTCCTAGGGTTTTGATTATGGACAGCACCTACACAACCAACAAATATTGATTACCTCTCTTGGAGATTATTGGTGTCACTTCCACTGAGTTGACATTCTCAGTGGCATTTGCTTACTTGTCTGCAGAGCGATATGACGATTATAGATGGGTATTGCAGACATTGAGAGATTTGATGGTTGTAGATATCCCACTTCCTCAAATGATCCTCACCGACAGAGAAACGTCATTGATGAATGCCATAAAGGTTGTGTTTCCCAAGAGTCAGAATTTGCTTTGCAGGTATCATATAAGCAAGAATGTGAATGCTAAGTGTAAACAGACAGTGAAAGGGGATAGAGCCAAGTCAGTGATGGAGCTTTGGAACTGTATAGTTGAATCTACAAGCGATGATGGGTTTTATTAGCGGGTGAATGAATTTGAATAATCATGTGTTGATGTACCCCAGCTTGTGACTTATGTGAACAACTATTGGTTGATTCCTCACAAGGAGAGATTTGTTAGGGCGTGGATTGATAGGGTGAGACACTTTGGAAATACAACAACTAATAGGTACGTCAAACATTATCAAACTCATTTGCAATTTGTTTCAATGTTTTTCTTATTTTTTTTAATTTTATTTGGTTTCATATAGGGCTGAGTCAGCACATTGGGCATTGAAGAGGGCATTGGGTTTTAGTGGAGGGGATTTATGCAGATGCTGGGAGGGAATGCACGGTATGGTGAATGCACAAATTGATAAGATTGTAGAGTCTTTTAAAAAAGCATCAACCGCGTAGATGTCCTGTACAACACTCCATTCTACAAGGATCTATGTGGTTTGGTCTCGGTAAATGCATTGAATCATATTGCTAATGAGTTTGATAAAACGTTGTCTGGTGTGGGCACTGATAAAGGTCGCTGTGGTTGCACGATTAAAGTTACACATGAGTTACATTGTGCTTGCGATCTTGGTTATATGCACCTTGGAGGTCGTCCAATCCCATTGGAGGTGGTTGACTCCCATTGGATGAGGCTCAGTTTGGAGGGATTGGATGAGGAGCGCGTCAAAACAAGCATCAAAAGATTGTGACATCAGTTATACAATTGGGACAATTTGGAAGTGGTTTAATGGTATGGATATTGCTGAGAAATTTGTATTTAAGAAAGGACTTGATGAATTTGCCTTTCCAAGCACTACATCTATGGTTCCACCTAAATCCAAAGTGAAGACGAAGGGTGCACCAAAGAAGAAGAAACAGTATGATATGTAACACCTTAAATTTTACCTCATAGCGATCAAAAAGGCATTAACCAAATCATAAACATTAGAGTATAACCTGCTCATAAACAATGGACCAAATAAAAACTAAAACGGATTACAACCACTTACATGACTTTGAGATAAAAGATTTCTCAAATACAATATCCGAATAAGTACTCAGAAGGTACATATTCGATAAATTATACATAACTATGGTCCAATTACAAGACGCGGTTATAAACGCTACTTGACCTTGATACAATTCAAGGATTTAAACTTAAATAGTACATAAGGAGGGAGTAAGAAAAGTACAACCTAAAGATCACTAAAGGATCTTCCTTCAACCTGAGCAGCTACAACATACGCCTCTTCTCCTCAATCTGCTTTGCTATCCCTACACATCTGAAAACACCACAACATATACAGCAAGATTATAAATCTCAGTGAGTTCTTTCGCACCCCTCTCTTATCCTCTCTCGGTGTTTTCCGTTTTCTTATGAGCCGTTCTCGCTCATACTTGTCTTGTCTGGGAATTAACCTTATCTTATGAACTGTTCTTGTTCATACCTGTCTCTAGAATACCCAGTATCAACGGAAACCCCAATCTGTATAGCTATACGAATAATGCTAGGGCCCTAGCTTTGGATTCATGACTCCCCTCGGCTAGGTATTCTAGATGAACTCGGGATCGTCATCCCCCTCAATATCTTTTATTAACCTCTTGGACATTAAGTCCGTTTCTCGACACGAAGTCGCATTATTAACCTCAACTCGGACACTAGGTCTGTTACTCGACACGAAGTCGTAATCTTATCATTAACTCGAACACGAAGTCCATTCTTTGTACTTTGTTTGTTTTCTCACTCGATACAACCCTTACTCGTTTTGCAATCAAAACATAATCATGAATTTACTCGTTGTATACGGTGAAACATAAACAACTCGATACAAAACTATTCGGTTTATACATAAACATAGCATGAATTCTTTCCTCGTTTTGTATCATGAAACATAAGCGATTCAATGCATAAAAACATTCAATCATCAATGGGAAGGGTTAAGGAAAGGATCGGGGAAGGTTTGGAATCGAAAGGAATCGTTTCAGGCATGTTTTAAATCTGGTGGCAGAACCCTGCGCGCGGGTTGTGCGCCCCTGCGCACGGGTTGTGCGCCCATGCGCACGGGTCGTGCGCCCATGCGCACGGGTCGTGCGCCTCTAAAATGGATTTTCATGCAGACTGGCAGAAGGAGGCGCACGGGTCGTGGGCCTACGCGCACAGATCGTGCACTTCTGACAGCACTTGGAAAAACTTGGGTTTTTCATGTGATTTGCTATCTCGATTAATTCCGATACTCGTTCGCTCGATTCCTAACTTAACTACAACACTAAAACAGCCCCAAAACATGTCCAATCAACAACAAAAACAATCAATCACTTCAATCAAACAAGTTTGGGCTAGTTTTCATCAAAATTCGTTAATAGTTGGGTTTAACGGTTTTTGACCAAAACGCTTTTAAAATCACTCATCAAACCGAAACATTAACGCTATAAATAGTCAACATGTCTCGGCAATCAATTCACATCAAATCATGCCAATCAATCAATCAATCAATCAAACATCAATTTCATCAATCAATAACTCAAACCTCGAATTGAAACGAGTTCACCTCACTTTTCGGTAAAAATTACGTTTTTCAGTTTTTCGACTAAAACGATATTTATCGCGCAACTCAAACCGAATAACAAATCAATCAAACCTCAATACATAACCTACTCAATTCAAACTCATTCTTAAGGAAACCTCACAAAATCGAAGAACTCACATGTTTGTCGGCTCGAAATTGCTGAGAAATTTGTATTTAAGAAAGGCCTTGATGAATTTTCCTTTCCAAGCACTACATCTATGGTTCCACCTAAATCCAAAGTGAAGACGAAGGGTCAAAGAAGAAGAAACAGTATGATGAATTTTGCCTACACTTTTCATCAACGGTGGACATCCCATTTAGGGTTTCAGATCTTTCGCTATAAATATACCCATTTAGGGTTTCAGTTCTTTCACACACAACACAAGAAAATGGACACCCTTTCAACCCAATACTCACGTGATTCCACACTGACTGCCATTTACCATCAGGGCACAATCACCAACAGAGAAGATGGTGGGTGTCTTTTTCCGGTGTCCAAAACCTATTTTATGCAGGCTTGCCGACAACATCACCTTTGCTTCTCTCAAAGATAAAATAGAGCGTAAGGTGCAAGTGGAGGGTGACGAGCGAGAGGTCAAATGTATCACTTATCGCAAGCCCAATTTTGGCAATCATGGTCGTGTTCACTGGTCCTCAATGGATGTGAAGACCGACGATGACGTGCGAGCCATGTTGAACATCCATGACATGTTTCAGACTCGTAGTCCTTTGGAGTGGAAACCACACGGAGTGTCGCTGAGATTATTCGTCGTTGTTATGCAGGACAACTGTCACAGTAGTGAAACTTGCGGCTAGTGGAACGTTTTATAATTTCTGTATTAGTTTCTGTCATGTTTTAGTATTTATGTTTGTTTCTGTTGTTGTCTCAATAAATGTAATCCTCTTTTTTAATCAACTAAAATAAATATTCAACTAAAAAGAACAATTAGAAATAAAAAATAAAAATTTTACAATTCCGGATTTATGCATATAGGATAATTCCGGAACTGATTTTTTTTGTTTTTTTTTTTCCGGAAATACGTAAAAGGTGATATTTCCGTAATGGGGAAATGTGTTCCGGAAATACCTCAAACACATAATTCCGGAAAATATCTAAAAAATACGTTTTGGAATTATGTGTTAAGAGGTAAATCTGGAAAAAATCCACAACATACGTTCCGAAATTATGTGTTAATACGTAAATCCGGAAATTTGTTTGAGGAGCCAAGGGTAAAATTGGAAGTTTGGTCAATTTGGGGTAAAAAAAGAGAGCCTAAATATAGTGTTGATGATCATTGCGCGCATACAACAAAATTGTTTTCAAAAACCACACAACAATATAATTTTAATCATTATTCTTTATTTAGCCAACACTCACTTCTACCCATATAATGCCCATACTTTCTAATAAACAAACTTTATTTCAATACTAGTGAAGAAAAGTTAGAAGAGGTTATACATAAGGGAAGCAACAAAGAAAGATGACAGACCTATGGGATTGAAAGAAGCATGTCTAATGTCTAATTTATTAGAAAATCACACAAATAGCATAGAAGCACACGAGGAGATGTGGAAGAACAACAATTTGGCAGCTGGCTTTAAAAAAAGTAATTGGAGATGGGTAAAACCAACACGTTGCATTCATCAAGTATACTAAGCAATTTAATCCAAGACATGTAATCTGAGAGCAAAAGTTTGGTGGCAACATGTTGCAATGACAACAAATTAAGTAAGGTGTGAAAAACTTTAACGTGGCATATTGATTAATTGACATCACCTTAAAATTAAATTAAATTGAACCATCTAATGTTGTTTATCATGTAAAAAAAGTAGGAAAAAAAACAACATACGTGCTAAAGTTGTAAGCGTGAGTACTTATCTCGATTTATATATAAAAGATAATTTTAATCATTAAAATATAGCTACTTTAATATAAATAAATAGCTATTAACTATTTTCTTTTGACAAAAATAGCTATTAACTACTTAAATAATATTAATCCATATTCTATTTTGATGAATATTAATCCATATATATATTGATTATTGAAATAGAAATTCAAACGAGGTACTTACTATATTTAATATGAATGAATTACTGCTAAGTTTCATTGCATTGTGTGCCGTCCTATAATTTTTTTTTTTGACAATTGAGCTTATAAAAATGAAAAGCTAAAAGAAGAAGAATGCCTTCCTTCTTGATTAAGTAACCAGACAAATGTCGTTCCAGTAATACATTACTATTCAAAATATAATAGTATTATTCTAAACTTTCTAAACTTGGCGGAAATTAATTCTTACGTAACCAAAGTGTTAACTAACTTCACCAAAAGGCGTGGCTCGGTCCATCTCGGTTGAAGACCGTAGGATGAGCAGTAAACGACCCATCCACCTCGTAAAGTTGTCGAGGGGGTTTTTTTTTTTTTACCCCCATCAACTCTCATCTACCCCCATCAGCCCTATGAAAATACCAAAATACCCTTAAAATTTTGATAAAATTACAAAACATTTATCATTTATCACTTTCATCCGTTTGACCAGATTTTTTTTAGAGATCATCGGATTTAACCTTCAGAGATACATCCGATTTCCCATCGGACTTACGCATCGGACGTAGCTATATCCGATCCACACATCCGCTTCGTAAACAAGTGAGTCGGAATTACGTAAATCCGATTCTCCAATCGTATATACCTAAATCCGATTTCCCATCGGATATAGGTAGATCCGATTTGGTTATTATTTTTCTAAAAAGGATCCAGCCATGAAGTAGATTCATCTGATCGATTGTGAGACCACATCAAAGCAACTGGAGGCAACGGACAGACAGGGGAGATCGAAATATGCATCCAATGGATATCTCTGACGTTAAGAATACATATGATTTTATACTTGGAAGAAGAATAACTACCTCTCAAAGGAAGATAAGTAAAATTCATATCCAAAGACAATTGAACTAGGGCCACATTATACTTAGTAGCTATAAAGTACCCCATCTCAGGCAAACTCAACCACTTATCCTCCTTCTGGAAACCGGGGTATTCAATGGATAACGCTTTTCTAAGCACAGCAAGTCTGTCCTTTCCAAACATGTAACTATATAGTTGCTCCCTCTCCTTTGTTTCTTTGATTAAATCTTGCCTAATTATAGGCCAACTATCCTCACCAAGATCGAGACCAACCGCTACTGCTCGGAACCCACAATTACCATCCCGTTCAACATCAATAATTTTTTCCACATATGGTTGCACGTGATGAGGAACCGACGGCAAATTGAATTTTGTGTCACCTTGATGTGTTAATTTCTTAGAAACACTCTGAGATAGGATTGAACACCGCTGTGATGATTTTATACAAGAAGACCGCTGTGATGAATTTTTGGAAGAAGTTCCAGATTCTTGAGTCAGTTTCATCTTCTCATCCACATGCTCCCATCCAGAAGGATCACGCTTAACATCATATAATTTCTGCTTCTTCTTCTTTGGTGCACCTTTTGTTTTAACTTTAAATGGTGGTGCAACCATTGAAGAAGTGGTAGGGAATGCAAGCTCATTAAGTTGTTTCTTGAATACAAATCTCTCCTCAGGAGTCATACGATTATATCTCGCCCAAATCATCTCTATTTGGTAAGAAATATCACAGTCAGTCGATTTTTCCTGCGAGAATTTATCATCCATAGAATCCAAACTCAATTTTTTCCAATGGTCATCTATAACATCCAACGGAATAGGAGTACCGGAGACATGGTACACACCTAGCTCACAAGCACAAGGAAGAAGATGTGTCTTTCTAATAATGCACCCACAGCGGGCTTTGTCATATCCAACCCCAGATGTCGATTTTGAAAACTCTTTAACAATATGATCCAAAGCATTTAAAGAGACAAGACCGCGAAGCTTTTTAAACAAAGGAGTATTGGAAGCCACTTCAATACGGTTGATGCTTCTTTGAAAAGACCCGATGACTTTATCAAATTGAATAGTAAGCATCTCATGCATAGATGTAAAAGACTTAGACAAGTCACCTCCAGAAGTCCTCAACTGTCTCTTCAAAGTCCAGTGAGCTGACTCGACTCTTAAATAATAACAATAAACACGTGTCAAAAAAATTTAAACTACGATAAAAATACTAAACACGTGTCAAAAAAATTTAAACTACGATAAAAATACTAAACACGTGTCAAAAAAATTTAAACTAAGATAAAAATACTAAACACGTGTCAAAAAAATTTAAACTAAGATAAAAATACTAAACACGTGTCAAAAAAATTTAAACTAAGATAAAAATACTAAACACGTGTCAAAAAAATTTAAACTAAGATAAAAATACTAAACACGTGTCAAAAAAATTTAAACTACGATAAAAATACTAAACACGTGTCAAAAAAATTTAAACTACGATAAAAATACTAAACACGTGTCAAAAAAATTTAAACTAAGATAAAAATACTAAACACGTGTCAAAAAAATTTAAACTAAGATAAAAATACTAAACACGTGTCAAAAAAATTTAAACTAAGATAAAAATACCTATTGGTGGTCTGATTCCCGAAGTGTGGGATCTGGTTTGTCCATGCCAAGATAAATCTTTCCTTATGCTTTGTCAACCACGTGTCATGCACATACTTAATAAGAGCGGGCAAATCAACGCAGGAGTCCTCAAAAATCTTCAAGTGACCTGAGTACTCTGACTCGTCAAGTGAATCAATAATGTTATGCCAAAGACAGATGACGTCCTTTTGCCTATCCACATGCACCAACTCTTTAATCTTCGCTTTCACATTTTTAGTCACGTGCCAAGAACATAACAAATTTGTAGCGGAAGGAAAGACATCAACAATACCGGACATAAGACCAAGATCTCTATCAGTCAACAACACCTGAGGCTGAAGTCCGTGCAAGGCAAATAATTCTTTTAGTTGCTGCAATGCCCAAGTAAAATGAATTCCAAGCTCGTGTGAAATATAGGCAAAAGCAACCGAGAAAGTTAACTCCGTTGAAGTGACACCTACAATCTCCAATAGAGGTAGATTGTATTTGTTGGTCTTGTAGGTGGTGTCAAGAATAAGAACCTTTGGAAACAACCGGAATAACTTAATAGAAGTGGGATGCGCCCACATGATGTCACTGACCACATCGGAACCCTCAAATTTTCTGCTCCAACATAAATAATTTTGCGTCTCAATCAATCTCAATAGCTCTTGAATGTCCGTTCTAGGACCCCTCTTAGAAGACCTATAGGCGTAACGCTGCCTATATATTTGAGGAAGAGAAGTGACGTTGTCCGGATAATGGTTCTTCAAAGCAGTAAGACAATCTTTCGGGGCAACATTCAAATCAGTGTGCTCATTAACAATAGCTTTCTGCGGCTTAGTTAAACGACCAAAAGCTGTCGACCCAACCGGGGTAGTAAGCAACTGATGTGTGTGAAGACCACACCTAACACTAACACGCCAACCCCCATGACGTTTTGTACAAGTAGCTCTCAATGTAAACGGACAGCTTCTTCTTTTAGACCCGAAAACTCTAGAATCATTAGACCAATTCCCTTGCTTCTCACAACCAAATATAATCTTATCTCTAGAACCCCTTTTACCTCCAGCTTTGTCAGATCTTACGATGATAACCACAACTCCAATACGCCTCCCAACTGCGTTAGCCCACTCTTCAACATCCTGGCGTGTAGAAAAAATCTACAAAATAGAATAAATAGATAAATGGGGGTACTTAATTAATTAAATATCTACCAAACTTTAATTAAGAAAATTGGTTTCAAAAATATACCCTCTCTGTCCAGAATGCCTCTGTAGTGTCTACCACAAAAGGAACGACCTGCGACTCTGTATTCACTGTATTTATTTCAAAATAGAACAACAGTTATAAAGTATATATTTAAAAATAAAAAAAACAAAGCGGATTTAGGTGACTTTAAAGGTAAATCCGTTTTCTAATTTTTACAAATCGGATATAGCTTCACCAGGTATATCCGATTTCTTAAACAATAAAGGCGGATTTAGCTAAATCCGATTTCGCATCGGATTTAGCTAAATCCGATTTGTAAATATTTTGCCTCAGAATCAGAATTAAATCGTATTTAAAGCTAATCGGATTTACCTTCCATTTAGGTAAATCCGATTTCCAGATTAAGTGGTCCCCCACCAGAGAATCTTCCAAAAGTCAATTTTTGTAATTTATGTCAGGGGTATTTTTGGAATAACGTTTTTGGGTGGGGGTACATGGAAGCTGATGGGGGTATAAAAAAAAAACCCTTGTCGAGGTGGTGCCTATCCCGGCACAAGCAGTGCAGGTATTGGTTCTACTCCCTGGCTATCATCAGGCTAAGCCTTTGCCGAGGAAAGCAAATGAGTGCCAAACATGGAGAATGAAATGGTCACCGTAACATTACTCCGCTACTTGGACGTTGGCTTTCACGTTGACCTCTGCCAAAGATAGTAGCGTCGAGGCTACATCGTTCCCCGCTGCGACACCACCGTCCACGTCACCACCAACGAGTTTGAGGGAAAGGAGCAGGCTCTCCTCTGAGGCCACT
The DNA here is from genome assembly GCA_039519185.1 of Astragalus membranaceus. Lineage (NCBI taxonomy): Eukaryota > Viridiplantae > Streptophyta > Magnoliopsida > Fabales > Fabaceae > Astragalus > Astragalus membranaceus. The sequence goes on along the minus strand of CM076851.1, from coordinate 78,459,293 downwards.
AAATCCAGCTATTGGTCGGAGTCACCCTCCGAGTACACATCCTCGCTTGCTTCGTCATCTCCCCGTCGTCGTTCATGAGGCCAGGAGAGATCCCCCTACAGGGCAAGGCGAGGAGAATTGAGATACACAAGGTCCTCAGAGAGAGGGAATCAGCGTGTGCCCGGCCTCACCAAGGGGTACATCTCGGCCACTACAAGAAAAAGGGTTTTTACCCACCAAACTTTGCGACGGACATATAATCCATCAGTAAAATTTAAATTTGCGACGGAAAATATGGTCGCAAATCGTTCTATGAATCTCAGCCTGTTCTAACGCGCAAGTTTCCGACGGAATTTATGTCGGCCGCTAATTTTCGGCGGATATAATGGTCGCAAATCCGTCGGAAACCTTTTAATTTTCTCTTAAAACTATCACGCTCCTTCGATTCATTTACAAGTCTCTAACTCTCTTCTCTCAAACCCTCACACACCCACTCCCTAGTCCCTACCCTCAACCTCCGCCTCCTCCACCAACCTCCACCATCGTACGCCATCACCGCCAAAGCCACTCCGCCACAAAGCCACTCCTCTTCTCCATTTTCTCCCTCCACCTTAGTCCTCTTAGCCACCTCAACAAACCCTAATCTTTGATGTGTTCCATCTCTGTCATCGTCCTCCGTCGCCATCCTCCGTCGCTTCCTCCGGCACTACAAGAATCGTGACTTTCAACCATTATCTGCCAAGCTCTCTCTCATTTTTGGTAAGTCCTTTCTTTTTCTAATTAGTTGATTTTCTTTTAATATTGATGAAGAATGACAGTAGATTGTTTGTGGGTTTGTGGGTTTCCTCGTTGAAATGCTAAATGGGTTGTTGTTGTTCTGTTGCCTTTTGTCTTTTGAATTTTGTTGCTGTCGCTGCTCTCAATTTGGTGAGGATGCTAACATGCGCATTTTAACCTCCTCCTACCATCGTCCACCACTATAGTCGGGCAAAAAGATTGATGATTACCCTATTCTGAGATTGCTAGAGAAACCACCAATTCTAAACATGTATGACAGTGGTGATGACTTCCTCGTCCGCTCCTAGAAGTTCATCGATTACGAGGAACGACAGTTGGCAACTCTGGGAGTAGGAAGGCCCGCCGCTGAGAAGAGTGGGCAGAACCGAGAAGGTCGACAAAGAAGGGAGCAGGAGAACACGTCGTGTGACCCTCGTGTTCGAACTGCCCACTTTTCAAAGCATACCCCGCTGAACGCATCTCAGGCTAAGATCTTAGCCGAGTGTGTGAACAATGAGTTCCGAGATGTGAAGCCTCCATACCCCTTGAGTAGAAGCCTTGGATGTCGAGAAAGAAATATTTTTGTCACCATAAAAGTAACGAGCATGACACTAACAAGTGAATTGCTTTGAAGGATGACATCAAGGAGCTCATCCGAAAAGGAAAGCTTGGCCAGTACGTGAAGAAGGAAGTGGAATGTAAGCATTCCTAGTCCCCTTGAAAGGGAAAAGTTGTAATCAATGAGGTCAGAAATGCCTCAAAACATGACGAAAGTGATTCCACTTTTCCGCTTTAGGAGATGATAAGCGAAAGTCGAGAGGGTGACCTGTGGCCTGGGTCATTTCAGGTGGAGCAAGTGGGAAATCAATGAAGAGGAAATTTAAGGAATCGTGAACATCAGCTCTACTCCTATGGCCGAGGTCAACTCTATCCTCGATGGAAAGCCGAACAAATATATCCCATTTTTTGTGCGAGCCCTCATGACCAATTTCGAGGTGAGAAGGATCTTGGTCGACCAGGGGAGCTCGATTGACATCATATTCTTGGTGTTTCTGACCAGGTTGGGTATCTTGGAGGACCTCACCCCATATCGGGGAACATACCTCTCTGGTTTCAATGGTTCGAATAACCGACCTCTTGGATATATCAAGCTCTTGGTAACCTTCGGGGATGATCCCCTCACCAGAACCGTGAAGACCCCTTTCTTGGTACTTCCATGCAAGTCAATTTATAACTGCATAATCGACACGCCAACCCTGGGTTAATTAGGCGCATTAGCCTCCATCGTCCACTTGATGATGAAGTTTTACTCATTAAAGGACGAGGTCATAACCCTGAGTGTTACCTTGGACTCAGCTCAGAGGTGTCATTTCCTCTCCCTGAAGGTCGGTCAGGAGGAATCACTCCTCCCAAGGTGTTAAGGAAGAGACACGACAAGGCTGCCGAGGTTAATGTCACTGACCTGGATGCTCATTGTGTGCTAGATAACTCCGAGGATGAAAAGGACGACACTCTTACCAAATAGCTGAAGAAGAAAATTAAGAGGCCTGATACTGATGGCGAGTTCTTACGTATTCAGATAGGTGAAGACCATGAAAATACATTGAAGGTCGGCACCTGCCGGATAATGTCAAAAAGGAACTCGTCAAATGTCTTAGGAAGCATGCTAACCTGTTTGACTGAAGTGCTATCGATATGCCAAGCATCTCCATGGATATCGCTTGCCACCACCTTGTCGTCGACTCAAAAGAAAAGTGGGTGATGCAACATTGAAGAGCTCAGTCCGAAGAAAAGGCCGGACTGCCTCTAAAGCCATAGAGGACCTAATATAGGTAAATTTTGTAAAGGAGGTTAAATATACTACCTTGTTGTCTAAGGCCGTACAATTTGAATGGACCAAGGAGTGTGAGAACACGTTAACTCAGCTCAAGGTCGCATTATCCGAACCACATGTGTTAACTTGGCCAAGTGAAGGAGAAACATTATATTTGTATTTGTCGGTTTCCGAGGAGGCATTGAGAATGGTGCTTATCCGAGAGGCTGAGGACAGCCAACGACCTGTTTGCTTCATCAGTAAAGCTTTCCAAAGCCCCAAGTTGAGGTACCAACAGGTCGAGAAAGTCGCCTTAGCATTGGTGCTTACAGCATGATGGTTCAGATCTTATTTTTGTGGCTCAACAGGTGGTGGTGCGAACCGATCAACCAGTCCAACAAATATTTCACCGACCTGATTTGGCCGGTAGAATGATCTAATGGGCGGTAGAGCTATCTGAATTCAGAATTGGATACAAGTCCAATACGGCCTTGAAAGCACGAGTTTTGGCCGACTTCTTAGCATAAATGACCTTGATAGCTTCTTTTGGATCTTCTGCTTGGACATTGCACGTCGATGGATCCTCGAACAACAAAGGTAATGGTGCAGGGCTCATCCTTGAAAACGCAGAGGACTCGGTGTTGAAGTGTCACTCACTTTCTCATTCCCGACATCTAATAACCAAGCTGAGTACGAGGCTTGTATTGCCGGGTTATTGTTGGCAAAGAATTTCAATGGCACCAAGATTGATCTCCTGACAGATTCACTCCTAGTCGTCTCCCAGACAAATGACAAGTGTGATGTAAAAGATGCCATCCTTCAGCGTTACTTGGTCAAGGTGATAGAGATGCTAAAGATTTTTATTCAGGAGAACACAGGTCGACATTCTGTCGAAATTGGCAAGTACCAAGTCCTTGGGAGCACCCACAGGCAGGTTGTGGTTGCAAACACAGTTATCCTATGCGGTTTGAAGCGCAGGCTCCACGAGGCAAAGGGAAATTGGGTTGTTGAACTTCTGAGTTATGGGCTTATCGAACTACGCCGCACTCGTCACGCGAGAAACCACATTGAGACTTACTTTTGGAGCCGAGGCAGTTTCCCAGTCGAGATTGGTGAAATAACTTGGAGAATCATACACCCAAGCTCTCTAGTGGTGAACTAACAGACAATTAGAGAAGAGCTTGACCTCGTGGAAGAAGTCTGAGATCAGGCTTTCCTCCAGGAGACCGTGATCAAATGGAGAATGATGTCATGCTTCAATTAAAAAAACTATTATTTACAACAGAGGATTATGATACTTCTTTTGGTGAGAATTTTGAAGAAAATCCCAATGAAGAGTTAATGAATCTGGCAATATTGAATTCAGTAGATGATCCTATTACGTATGAAGAAGCTTTGATGCATGAAGTGTTGAGAAAAGCTATAGATTCATTCAATTGAGAAGAAAAGACATGGATGCTGACTTCCTTACCTCATGGTGCTAAGAAGATTAGTGTGAAATCGGAGTATAGAACCAAGTTTAGTCCCAATCAAATAAAAACTTTTTTTTTCACGTAAAAAAAATAAAAACTATTTTTTTGACCGCTCAAAAGAAATAACAAATAAATCGTAATCAAAAAAAAGAAATGACAAATAAACACCGCAAACTATCACATAGTCACACTAGAGTTTGAATTTGGGAGTCGACGTCCGCAAACTATCACATAGTCACACTAGAGTTTGAGTTTGAGTTTGAACCCAAGACTTTGGGATGGGATCCAACTCCCAACTCCAGTTACCTCTTAGACCGGTCATCGGTAAACGTATGTCACTCGATGCTATAAAAAAACTAATTAATTATAAATAAAAAATTGAAGGAGGAAAAATACAATTAAACGCTTTGTGAAACACCAACTGCCATTTATGACCTCTCGTATTGTCCAAAAAATAAAAACTAACAAACAGATAGAATAGCTTGCTTAACCAACATGTGTGCACAGCACCACTTCCCACCAAGGTTGTCCAAAAAGCAAATGATACCATGGGACCCATTAATTTTTTAAAATCTGTTGTTATCAAGAATTTAATTAAAGAAAAGAAAAAGAAGAGTGGAGGAATTTGCAGAGATTCTCGGTTCAGACGTTATCTGATTCTTTTTTATTTTCTCCTCTTCTTTTGTGGCGTTTACGTCAAGGATTTGAAAATCTTACCATTTTATTTTATTCATAAAGGGACGATGGAATAACATTGCTTGCCTTCTTTGTATTTCTCACATTTCAGACTTCCTTTCTTTGTTTTGGTTTCTGCATTTTCCTGCGAAAGTTTGAAGCTTTTTCCCAGAATTGGTCACCCAGATAAGTTTTCAATTGTTATCAAATTCTGGGTCTTTTTTATTTTTGTATTTTTTACTCTAACCCTTCTTTCTGATAGAACCAGAGGGGAATCTATTTCTCCTTCAAATCTGAGTTGGGTTGTCCTTATCCCCTCTCTGAGTTAGGATTTGTATCAGCTGAAACAAATCCTGATTTGGAGAGTTGGGTGTGTGTTTGTGTTGAAAGTACTCATTTTCCTTGAATGAATGAATTCTAGCGATTATGTTAGGAGGAAAACTTAGTTGATTCTTCAGTAGTAGAATATAACTTTGAGGCTTTGAGCTTGTTTTCTTGTTCCTTTATTACTCTGATTGTTGTATCTCTTCCACCATATCCTTAACTTTTGAATACTCTGATAAGTTTATAAGCTTATCTAAAGCTCTTTTCTACTAGTGTTTATTCCCTTTGTGGCTTGTGGTTTGGTTTTTTATTTGTTACCTTGTATAAGCAATTGATTCATGTGAAAAACAAAAAAAAGTTACCTTTTTTCTTATGTGCTTGAGTGGATTGAACTGTGAGTGTTGTGGACCAGTGTGTCTTGGAATAGTTTCTTTACTGTTTGATTGTTTGAGTTCAAAATGGGGAAGAAAAAAAAGCAAGTAAGAGAAACAAGTGAAGAGAGTGGAAATCATGGAAAGGGTGGAGATAGAAGCCCCAAGTCATATGATAATGATACTTTGGTATTTATATCCATGGCTCAAGAATTGAAGGATGAAGGGAACAAGTTGTTCCAAAAGAGGGATCTTGAAGGAGCTATGGTAAAGTATGAGAAAGCCCTCAAATTGCTTCCAAGTATTCATATAGATGTGTCCTATCTGCGTAGTAACATTGCTACGTGCTACATGCAGATGGGACTCGGCGAGTACCCTAGGGCGATCCATGAATGCAATTTGGCTCTTGAAGTTACACCAAAATACAGTAAAGCTTTGATGAAGAGAGCAAGGTGCTATGAGGCTTTGAATAAATTGGATTTAGCACTGAGAGATGTTAGTACTGTTTTAAAGATGGAGCCAAATAATATCATGGCGTTGGAGATCTCGGATAGGGTGAAGAAAGCTCTTGAAGAGAAAGGATTAAGAGTAAACGATACGGAAATTGAGTTGCCTCCGGATTATGTTGAACCTTCTTATGCTTTGCCTCCCAAAAAGGTGGCCAAAGAAAAGAATCAGAAGAAGAAGAAGAGCAATAAAGAGAAGGTGAAGGCTCTCAATGAAGTCGTAGAAAAGCAAGCTGAAGAGAAGCTCGAAGAGAAGAAAGCTGAAGAAAGTATCGTGGCAAATAAGGTTGAGGACGGTCTGAAACGGAAGAAGGCTAATTCATCGAAAAAGAAGAAGGCCAAGGAAAAAGTTGACAAGAAGGATGATGATGGTGATGTTAAAGAAGTACAAGAGGAAAAAAGTAATGTTATAAGTGAAGATATAGATAAGAAGACAGCAAAACTTGTTTTCGGTGAGGATATAAGATGGGCTCAACTGCCAGTTAATTGCAGCCTCTTTCAACTAAGGGAAGTTATTCGTGACCGGTTCCCAGGCCTTGGAGCAGTTCTTGTAAAATATAGAGACCAAGAAGGTGATTTGATCACAATCACTTCTGAGGAAGAATTAAGATGGGCTGAAGCAGGATCACAAGGTTCTATCCGACTCCACATAGTAGAAGCTAATCCCGGTCAGGATCCATTCTACGAGAAATTTCATGTGAAGGACTTGGAAAAGGTTGACATTGATAATAATGGTCCTAAGAATGGTGGTGTGGTGAAAGCAAAGGAAATTATTAGCTCCTCATGCATTGAAGATTGGATAATTCAGTTTGCACAACAGTTCAAGAATCATGTTGGATTTGAATCTGATAGGTATTTAGATTTCCATGAACTTGGGATGAAGCTTTATTCGGAAGCTGTGGAAGAGACAGTTACAAGTGAAGAAGCACAAGGTCTATTTGACTTGGCAGGAGGTAAGTTTCAAGAGATGACAGCTTTAGCATTGTTCAACTGGGGAAATGTTCATATGTCGAGGGCAAGGAAGAAAGTTTATTTAACAGAAGATTCTTTGTACGAACAAATCAAAACTTCGTACGAATGGGCGCAGAAAGAATATGTGAAAGCTGGAGAGAAATATGAAGCAGCGATTAAAATTAAGTCAGATTTTTATGAAGGCTTTCTAGCTTTAGGCCAAGAGCAGTTTGAACAAGCAAAACTTTCATGGTATTTTGCACTGAGTAGTAATATAGATTTAGCAACATGGCCTTCCACTGAGGTTCTTAAGCTCTACAACAGTGCTGAAGAAAATATTGAGAAAGGAATGCTGATATGGGAAGAATCAGAAGCACAACGGTTGAGTGAAACCTCGAATCAGAAGCACAACATCGAGTTAAATGGGATGTTTAAAAACACGTCCTATGATGAAACTGCTGCGCAGGCGGTGAATATGAGGTCTCAGATAAATCTCTTGTGGGGTACAATGCTATATGAACGCTCGATTGTGGAATTTAAATTAGGGGTACCTGTATGGCATGAATGTTTGGAAATTGCAGTTGAGAAGTTTGAACTCGCAGGAGCTTCTCCAACAGATATAGCTGTGATGTTGAAAAACCATTGTTCAAATAACACTGCTGTAGATGGTATGTTTTCTTTCCTAGCTAGAATGTTTTTAGTTGGATAGATATATACTAATGCTTCTGCTAACAGGTCTAGGTTTCAAAATTGATGAAATAGTACAGGCATGGAATGAGATGTATGAAGCTAAAAAGTTGCAGAAAGGTGTCCCTTCATTTCGTTTGGAACCCTTGTTTAGAAGAAGAGTATCAAAAATTTACCATGCCTTTGAGCTTGTATGAGTTATGTCCTTTTCTGCAAGATGGGAGTAGCGGAGTCGTCGCTCACGAATGCTATTGTCATCACAAGGTAACCAAGTCTTAGAGTCTGAGACCTATACTGATAATGTACTTGTTATTGCATTTTAATTATCTGCATGATTTGTTCTCTGATATGTGCATTTTTACGGAATGAGAATCTATGAGTGCCTGTTGCAAGCTTTTGTGTGTTTTACCAGTGTTTGATTTAACAAGTGTATATTCAACGGTGAACTATTTTAATTATTATACCATCAGAGACCAATGTGTAGCCTAGAATCAAAACACTTAGTTGAAACAATTAGTATTTATGTGCAACAACTGTTAAAGGTTTCAATAATTTCTTGCTTAACATTGCAATTTCTTCTGAAAAGCACAAGCTTCTCTTTATATACCCTTAATGGATAGAAGTAAACAATTGTTGACAAAGCGTATGAGGTTTTCATGTGAAATTTCCAGTTAGGACTTGAATATAAAACACAAGTCTTTACAATTATGGAAACTAATTATGATCTGTTAGTAAACCATTCATTAAGAGGGTTTACAGAAGGAAGAGTGGTAGGTAATAGAATATTAGAATCAATAGGATTCATTAATAACAGTAATTGTCTAGTAGGAAATTATTTGTAATAAAGGTGGGCAGGAATAAATTGGGAAGAGAGACAGAGTTAGTAATTATCTAGTAAATTGTAGTAAATCTATTATCTATCGAAGAAAGTTAACTGCATTTCAGTTCTTGAATCAATCTACTATTGAACTATATATAGGCTGGTCTTTGACTTCAATAAATTTTCGATTATTCTTATTAATTCTGACCCAGTTCTATCAGAATCCTGTTTTATAGATGCTGTATGATAAATGATTTTAGATTGGTGAATCTTATATCACAGTAAAATTGAATGTTACTTGGCAGAACTGTTTTAAGAAGAAGACAGTTGCCTTTGATAGAATTAGTGTTACCTCTTTTAGATCAAGTAAATGAACTTATTGCTCAAAGCCAACAAACACTAACTACTTGCTGCTTAGCAACTAACACTAACTTCTTGCTGATATGTTTCCTTTTATAGACTCCTCTTACACCACTCAGTTCCCTCCCTCTAATTGTCTCTTATGACGCCTCACATAAACCCTTTTTATTAGAGTGCCTATCAGATTTTTTTTATAGATGTGTGCTCTTGGCTCAGGCTGTAGTGCAACGCATACATAGGATACTGATTGGACACGCAAATTTAGAAATAAGAAAGATTGTATTATTGAACGGTAAAGATGAACCCATAGGCTCTACAATGGTGAAACACAAGAAAAGGACCCAGAGTCAAAGACTCCTAACCTGAGCACTAGGCTCCTAACCAGAGAAAGTATTCTCCTAACAACTCTATTGAAGCCCCTTGTATACAAGTTGGGGGTATTGTCATCTAACTAGTTATTAACTAACTTTCACTTATAAACTCCTAACTAACTGTCACTTATAACTACCTACTAACAAAACATAACAACCTGCCAGCTAGGTATCCTCTCAGAGATACACATGAGAGTGCCTATCAGAATTTATTTTGCAAAGTTTGCATGTTTGATAATGAGACATGCATGTGCAATTGCAGCAAAAGTGATGATGATTGAAAAAATAACCTAGATCAGAAGCTTTGACTGTTATAAAGGACAATATTAATCAATGCGTACTTGCATAAACAACTTCCGATTGTTATGTCACATATGTTAGAGGTAACCTTAATTATGTGCATGATTTTCTCTGCTAACAGATAGTAGTAGCTTTATTTGCATTTGTTTATAAGATATGATAATAAACTTTGTTGGGCTATTTCTGCAGGTTTCTTTTGCTACTTTCTGGAGTTTGGATTCCACATTATTATTATTGTTATAGAAAGAAACAATTCTTTGCATTGTGCGTAGACTATAGGAGTTTGTAAGTTTTTTTTTTTTACAAATTGGGAAGAGAGAGTTGCAGGAATTGCTTTTAACTCAATTTCTGCCTTTGGTCGCATTGCCTTCCCTTTATGGTTAGATTTAGGATATTTTGAATTTATACGGAAAGCAGTGGTGGGAGATATATATTAGTGTGTTTTTCTTGTCTGTAACTTATCCATTTGTAAACTACTTCTTAAATTAGTATTTTTTTGATGAGATTTCCTTGTAATAGATTATTGAACTTAGTATTTGCATTGCAAACTACAACTGCATATTGTTTTTTTTGGCTACCATGTCATTGGTCTACACCGGGGAACCTGGCTGGCCACGAGAACCCGCCTTTGCTGGCCCGTGTGGTTCTCCCCTCCTAACAGAGTTTTTGTCACACCCAAGATTCGAACGAACCCGAGACTTTTGGGTGGGATCCAAGTCCAGTTACCACTCGGATCAACTCTTGTTGGTACTGCACATTGGTTTAAGTGGCAATAAGATAAAGAAATGGTAAAATAGTAAATGAAAAGGTGAGATATTTAGCAAAAATAAATGGTTAAATTAAAATATTTGATAGTTCACAATTATTTGCAAGTGAGTAATGGCTTAGAGAGTTACAACTTTGAACTTGGATCTTCTCATTCACTTTCTTCATCTATCCACTCTCTCTCTCTCTTTCTCATCATTATATCCCTATTTTTTAATCATTACCTTTCTCCTCCCACCCTTATAATTTGTGATGGAAAGGAAGGGGTGACAGGGGTGATCCTTCAGTTGTCCGATATGTTGATTCAGACTATGCTGGTGATATGGATAATAGGAGGTCTACAACGTGATATGTCTTTACTCTTGCAGGTGAACATATCTGCTGGAAATCATCATAATGGCAATGTCAACAACTAAAGTAAAGTACATGGTGTAACATCTCCTAATTAGCTAATTTCAATTATTGAAAATTAGTGAGAAGTTATATATATATATATATATATATATATATATATATATGTATATATTTACTATAATATTCGAATAATTATGTTTAATAAATGAATAATTGTTTGATTAAGTGTTAGGGGTAATGTGCCTAAATTCTAAGTTAAAATGAGTTAAGTTAAGCTTCATAGGTAATAAAGATGTCTCAAAGAATAGAATTAGTAACTGAGGGGTATTTGGATAAATTCCCTAGTCTAAGTGACCAGCTGACCCCCAAGTCCTCCTTACCCTTTTTATTGAGGAGTTTCAGAAAAACTGAAGTGAGGAGTTAGAGAGAAAGAGGAGAGGTCGCGAGAGAGAGAGGGTTTTGAAGAGAGAGAGTTCCATGGAAACTTGGTGCATGTGAGATCTGAACCCACCACTGTTCTTCTTTCTTCTCCCTCTACATTTTGATACCACTTCAGTTTACAACAACCCACCCATTCCCCAAACACCATTAAAGGACCTCAAACTCTAAGTGTGTGGAACAGCTGCTGCATGTTGCAACTGAAGGTTAATACTCAGCAATAGAGCTCCATACAGATTGTTGGAACAAAGATTGAGTAGCTGGGTTCGAAGGGGATGAAGTTGGGTTCGATTGTTCAGTTTCGGTGGCTCTAGGAGCGTAGTAGGAGACCGTTCGTGTAGTTCTTTTGTTCGTGACCATAGTGAATTCAGGGTTGTGCGATTTTCATCGCAAATAGGTGAGTTCTATAACTCGCTTAGGGAATACATGTGTTTTCTGAGTCTCCACCTTTTAGAAAACCGTTTTATAAAACAGTGATTTTAAACGATAAGTGATGTGCTTTATTGTTGAAATGTGCTGGATTGAATTGATTATGCCTGCTGTATTACACCGCTATAATGTGTGTTCATGTTTGGGTCTCAATCGGAAGGGATATTGGAATCGGAACGGAATGGGAAAAACTCATGAAAAACCTGTTTTCTGGAAACTGATAGAGACGCACGGATCGTGTGCCTCTGAGCACGGGTCGTGCGCCCCTATCTGAGGCTACAAGGATTGGATTTTTAAAACTCGCACGGATCGTGCGCCTAGTCGCACAGGTCGTGCGTATGTTTCTGGAACTTCTTACAACTTAGAACGATAACGCCCGGATCGTGCGCATGGTCGCACGGGTCGTGCGTATCCTTCTGGAAAACTTTCTGCAAATTGCTCAACCGCGCACGGGTCGTGCGCCTAGTCGCACGGGTCGTGTGAAACCTTCTGATTCCCAAATTCAAAGTACCTTTTTATCCATTCCAAATGATTCCAATCCTCTTCTAATCCATTCCTCATGGTTCCCCAACAATGTAGAGATATTGATATCATGGTATTGAACATGTTTTATAGAAAACTTGTGTGTTATGAACGTAACGGAAAACCGTACTTAGAGAACGTGTGAGAATGCAAGTCAAGAAATATTAACGGACCTTGAGTCCAATCATGTTACGATAGCGAACTTCCAGTTCATCATGTCATGTAAGCTAATTGATTGTAAGTCTATAAAGACATAAAAACTCTCAATTCATGTAAACACAAATCAAGTTACTTTCCCTCGGGGAAAGGTAGATGGTATACCTTGTGTATATCGAGGATGACGATCCTCCAGTTATTGGCATACCTAGTGGAGGGGAGTCATGAATCCAAAGCTAGGACCCTAGCATTATTCAGATAGAATTTCGGATTGGGGTTTCCGTAGATATTGGGCAATCAAGATTGTCTAGCATTATATCTCGGGTTGTGCTAAGTTCATGTTAAAATATGATCTGTAGTCGCTTATTAGGGCTACATCAGGAAAGAAATCAGAAATGTAACAAGTGGTCGCTTATTAGGACTACAAGTTACGAGTAAACATCATGTATTCACGTGGTCGCTTATTAGGGCCACGAGTTCAGATTCAAGTATAATAAACCGTTAGAGTTGGTCAGGGGTCTCGATAGGACTCACTGAGATAATGTTTATCTCACCCTTCATATTTGTGGTTTTTATACAGAGAAACAGGGGAAGGCAAAGGCGACGAAGCACGGTTAGCTGGTGGGACTCGAGGAGTCCGGAAGTCTATGTTTCTAGTTTTAGGCTCTTGCCCTTTTGTAGTACTTTTGTTATCGGTTGTATAACTATCATGTATAAGTTATAAATCGTTTTCGCTACTTTATGTTTTTGAGTATTGAACACCAGGATCATGTATAAGTCTTAAGTTTTTGGAACTTAAGCATTTTCAGGAAATTTATGAGGTTCAGAGAACCATTTGATATATATTATCTTCAGTTTTAGATGTGTTCAATATTTCATTAACAGGGAGTTTCTCTGATGTATGCCATCTAGTGCATTTCGATGATTTCTACATGATAGAATTTATCGGGGTGTTACATTATGGTATCAGAGCAGTTCGACCTAGTCGGGCTTAGATTAGTTAAGGTGGTTTTGTCCCTCGAGTAATTCTGCTATCTTGCTTCTTATGATACTAAGAGACATTGAGACTGATCAACTTAATACTTGGTGTATCATTTGCAGAATTATGGCAGGAGGATCGAAGAATAACCCACCGATTGATCCACATGCTGCTTGGATGCAAGGCATGATGGAAAGACAACAAAAGATGCTGGAAGATATGGTAGCATTGCAGCAGAATGCTCAAATTCAACCTCAGCAGGCCCCAGAGCCGCAAGTTAACCCCAGGCAAGTTTATTCAGAATTCTTGAAGATGAAGCCATCTGAGTTTAAAGGGGGACCGGTTGTCATGGAAGCCCAGCATTGGCTGGATGATATAGAGAAGATTTTTCTGACTATGCAAGTTACGGATGAGGACAAGTTAAGGTTGGCATCCTAAATGCTAAAAGGGGAGGCTCACAACTGGTGGACTAATGTTAAGGCTATGATGGTGACTATGGGTACTCCCCAGACTTGGGAGCATTTCAGACAAGTGTTTTTGGAGCAGTTCTTTCCAACGGCAATGAGGTTCGAAAAGGAGAATGAGTTTTTAACTCTCACTCAAGGGAGTCTAACGGTGGGTCAGTACTCCGCCAAGTTTGAAGAGTTGTATCAATTCTTCGGTTTAGCTGGTTATGCCCCTAATGACAAGTGGAAGACCGATAGGTACAAGTATGGGTTAAGGGAAGACATTGCTCAGAGTCTAAGTTCCTTTGCATATACCAATTATGCGGCCATGGTTCAGCAAGCTCACATAGCCGAAAGTGATTTGAAGAGGTTGTATGCCAGTTGAAAAGTATTCAATCAGAGTAAGAAGAATGTTGGATCATCCAACAATCAAATGGGTCCTAGGTACAACTCCAACAAAGGGAAACAGATCCAGTCGTCCAATTCGCCAAAGTTCAGTGCATGCTCTAACTGTGGAAGGTACCATCAGGGTAAGTGTCAAGTGGGATCGACTCAGTGCTACTACTGCAAGAAGGAGGGTCATTATGCTGCTAATTGCCCAAAGAAGAGAGGTCAGGAAGAAGGTACTACAACCCATGGGAGAGTTTACACCTTGGACGCCCAGAAGGTCACGCCGTCAGATAATCTACTAAGGGGTATGGGATCTCTTTTTAATAACTCTGTTAGTATTTTGTATGATTCAGGTGCGACCCATTGTTTTATATCTCAAGTTTGTGTCGATCGATTGGGATTGGCTTTAACCCCTTTGCCTCAACCAATCTCCATTAAGACGGCTGCTGAAGGTAGTATTCAGACCCAAGCGATATGTGAAAACTGTCTTCTATCCATTGGAGACAGGAATTTTGTGGTAGACTTCATTTGTTTACCGATGAAGGGCATGGACGTCGTCCTAGGTATGAGTTGGATGACGGCCAACCATGTGACTATAGATTGTTTCCATCGAACTATCGGTTTCACCTCTGAGTCAGTGGAGCTACAGCCGCCCAATTCTGAAGCTGTTATTTCTTTCACTTCGGCCAGTAACTATCTGTTCCAAGGCGCGGAAGCTTATGTCATGATGCTGTCTGCATCCACTGAGACAGGTCAGGATTTATCTTCTGCGCAAGTTGTTAATGAATTTCTTGATGTGTTTCCCGATGAAGTTCCTTCATTTCCTCCGGATCGTGAGGTGGAATTTTCTATAGAGTTGGTTCCAGGCACTGGACCTATTTCTATAGCCCCGTATAGAATGTCGCCATTAGAGTTGAGGGAATTGAAAGTTCAACTGGAAGAGCTAATTTCCAAGCAGTTCATCCGACCGAGTGCCTCACCATGGGGTGCTCCAGTGTTGCTCGTCAAGAAGAAGGACGGAAGTATGAGATTGTGTATCGATTACCGTCAGTTAAATAAGGTGACTGTCAAGAACAAGTACCCTCTACCGAGAATTGATGATTTGCTAGATCAGTTGAGGGGAGCTTCTGTATTTTCAAAAATTGATTTGAGGTCCGGTTATCACCAAATCAGGGTTAGAGCTTTGGACGTCCCGAAGACCGCTTTCCGTACGAGGTATGGACACTATGAATTCGTAGTGATGCCCTTCGGTTTGACCAATGCTCCAGCCGTATTCATGGATTATATGAATCGGATTTTTAATCCCTATCTGGATCAGTTTGTGGTAGTGTTCATTGATGATATCTTGGTGTTCTCAAAAACTATTGAGGAGCATGTGCAACATCTCTGAATTGTTCTGAACGTACTCCGGGAAAAGAAGTTGTATGCTAAGCCGTCCAAATGTGATTTTTGGATGCCCGAAGTTAAGTTTCTGGGCCATGTGATATCTAGGAATGGTGTTGCAGTGGATCCCAGTAAGATCGAAGCTGTGGTAGACTGGGAACAGCCGTCTACAGTTACTGAGGTGAGAAGTTTCTTGGGATTAGCTGGGAATTATCGAAGATTCATTCAAGGATTTTCCCAGCTGGTTCTTCCACTCACTCGGTTAACTCGCAAGGGTCAGCCGTTTGTTTGGGACTCAGCATGTGAAAATTGTTTCACGGAATTGAAGGGTCGTTTGACTTTTGCACCCATCCTGATTCTTCCAGATCCGTCCGTAGGATTCCAAATCTATTGCGACGCCTCTGGTAAGGGTTTGGGATGTGTCCTGATGCAGAATCAACAAGTAGTTGCCTATGCCTCCAGGCAGTTGAAGCCACATGAAGAGAATTACCCGACTCATGATCTAGAGTTGGCAGCGATTGTGTTTGCCCTAAAGATTTGGAGACATTACCTGTATAGGTCTCGTTTCGAAGTCTTTAGTGACCACAATAGCCTTAAGTATTTGTTTGACCAAAAGGAACTGAACAACAGACAGAGGAGATGGGTAGAATTCCTGAAGGATTACGATTTCCAATTGAAGTACCATCCTGGTAAGGCTAATGTTGTGGCCGATGCTTTAAGCAGAAAATCTATTCATGCTGCAGAGTTGATGATGCACGAGATGTCCTTGTTGGAATCGTTCAGAGACCTTAACTTGAGAGTGAAGTCAAGAAGGACCAGGTTGGTGTTGAGTCACATTCGAATTTCAAGTCCCTTGAGAAATCTAATTCGATCAGCCCAAGAAGGTGATGTGGAGCTGCAAGCGCAGAAGAGATTGCCGAGTTACACCGAAGACGGTGATGGCGTAATTTGTTTTGAAGGTAGAATCTGTGTGCCGAATGATGAGAATGTAAAGAGGCAAGTTCTAGAAGAGGCTCATAAGAGTCAGTTCTCAATACACCCTGGGTCTACCAAGATGTATCGAGATCTGAAGCAAATGTATTGGTGGCCAGGCATGAAAGTTGATATTGCAGAGTTTGTGTCTCGATGCTTGACTTGTCAAAAGGTTAAGATAGAGCACCAGAAGCCAGGTGGCCAGTTACAGCCGTTGAATGTACCTGAATGGAAATGGGAAAGCATATCTATGGATTTTGTCATGGGATTGCCACGGTCCCAAGCCGGAAATGATTCTATTTGGGTAGTGGTGGATCGCCTGACCAAGTCCGCTCATTTTATTCCAGTGCGTTCGAATCACAAGGTCGCTAAGTTAGCAGACGAGTATCTCAAGAACATTGTGAAGTTGCATGGAATCCCTACAAGTATCATCTGTGATCGAGATCCCAAGTTCACATCTCGATTTTGGAGAGCATTGAATATGGCGTTGGGAACAACGGTGTGTGTTAGCACAACTTACCATCCACAGACAGACGGGCAGACTGAGAGAACCATTCAGACGTTGGAGGATATGTTGAGGGCTTGTGTACTCGATAGTGGAGGCAGATGGGAAGATCATCTTCCATTGGTAGAATTTTCCTACAACAACAGTTACCATTCTAGTATCGGAATGGCTCCATATGAAGCATTGTATGGAAGGAAGTGCAGAACACCATTGTGTTGGTGGGATGTAGGCGAGCAGAGATTGTTGGGACCGGATATGGTCCGGGAGACTACAGAGAAGATCCGTCAGATAAGAGAAAGGATGAAAACCGCGCAGAGTCGACAAAAGAGTTATGCGGATAAGAGAAGAAGTGTAACACCCTAAATATTTAATTAAATTATTTAATTAAGTATTTAGGAATTTAAATTAATTAAGTGGGTATAATTTAAATATTAGAAATTATATTAAAATGTGTAGGGGGTATTAGAAGATGGAGGTGCCAAATTAGATGGACTTGTGCCTAAGTGAGAAGCCCAAGCCCATGAATCAATCATATGCGAAGTGGTGCCTAGGGGTTAAGGTTCTTTGGTGATCTTTTGCGAAAAAAAAAATTGAGAATAGAGGGGAGGAGAGAAAGAGGGCGCCGTGGAGAGTAGAGGAAGGGAGGAGGAAGGCGCAAGCTTCAAGGAGAAGAGAAGAACGTGATTCCGTTGCCATGGTTCCGTTCGTGATCATCTCGGGGGCGCCTATTCTTCAACTTCGAGGTTAGGGGAGCTCTATCCTTCCATCTAATACATTCTATGATAGGCCCTAGATCTAAGGTTTCTCCTAGATTCCATGGTGTTCTTGATGTTCTTTGCGTTCTTGATGTTCTTGATGTTTACTTTCATATATGTTTGTTATGAGAATAATGCGATTTTAATTCCTTGCTTGGTTGTGATCTATGACTTCGCCTTATTGATGGTGTTATGCGTATGTGATGAGAATTATAATGTTGATCTATGCGTTTGATTTGTTGGAAGTGAAGTCGCATAAGGGTTGTAGGTGTTTGGGCGCCTAGGGCGCTATGATGGTGTTAGTGGTGTTGTTGTGTATAATTGAATTTGATAAACTGAGTTTGGGGTGATTTTGAATGAGATAAATGCGTGTTTAGTTGCTGGAAAAATTGGAGTTTTTACGCTTTAAAATTGTTAAGAAAACAAATTTTAGTGTTAAAAAGAGTTGGACAAAAATTCTGGGTTGGTTGCTGGTTTCTGGGCGCTAAGCGCCTGTGCTGGGCGCTGGGCGCCTGTGCTGTGTGGTGTTGCGCGTGGGGGCGCGCCTGGGCGCTAGGCGCCCGTGTTGTGTTGTGTGTGCGTTGTGCGCGCCTGGGCGCTGAGCGCCTGTGGCGCTGTGTTGTGCTGTGCGTGTGTGCGCGCCTGGGCGCTGGGCGCCTGTGGCGTGCGTGTTGCCTGCGTTGTTGCCCCTGGGCGCTAGGCGCCCGTGCTGTGTTGCGATGTCTTGTGCGCCTGGGCGCTGGGCGCCAGTGCACGTGTTGCCTGGTTGCCTGGGCGCCTAAGGCGCCTGTTCCCAGGATGTTGCCTGATTTTTCCAAAATTATTTTTTATCATAACTTTTGACTCAGACGTCCGTTTTGAACGATTCGAAAAGTGTCGTGAAGCTTTTTACATTGTCCATCTATGGGTCCAATTTTTAAAATGAAAAATTGTTATTTTCTGGCTGTTTGTGGACGCCCAAGTGGCTGTCCCCGGTGACCGTCCCAGTGACATTGAAAAATGATATGAAGCTCTTTAAAAATCCTTTTTGGTGTATAAACGACAGTTTTAGCCAAATAATGTCAAAAATGATGATTTTGACGATGATGCCTTCGGGGCTAGTTAAATGACTGTTTCGCCCTTAGTGGCTATTATTACTATTAATTATGAAGTGTAAAAGACTGTTTTGCCCCTAGAGGCCAAAGTTGTAGATAATGATGTGTAAATGACGAGGATGCCCTTGGTGGTTAGTCAAATGACGTTTTTGCCCTCAGTGGCTAATGTTTGAGTTGAATGATGTCTATGTGTAAGTGACATTTGGGGCCTGAGTGGCTAAGTGATGTTAAGGTCTAAATGGCCAAGTGACGTTGTGTGATGATTATGAATTGGGCAGGTGCTGTGCTCCGTGCGAGCGAACCGGTAAGTGACGGGTCACATTGTTGACTATGATTTGAGTAATTGTGTGATTTTGTGTTGTACGTGGTGCATGTCATAGTGTCTCATGCCCATATGCATAAAACCAGTGACGTTTTGAGGCCTGCGTGGCTAAGTGATGATGAGGCCTGAGTGGCTAAGCGACGTTTTGTGAAAAGGTACCTCATGCACATACCCGCGAGTGGGTTGCATTTTCATAAGCTACATGACATGAGATGAGTCATTGTAAATGATGTGAATGATGAATGTGATGTGGATGTTTAGTGTATGGGATATTGATTGTTCTAGTGTGTAGCCTACGATTAGTACTTATCATATTCTTTATTATATGGATTGAAATGATGCTCACCCTTTCCTGTTTGAATGTTACCCCCGTGTTGGTAACGTGCAGGTGATTCCCAGTGAATGCCTTTAGCTTCACTTCTTGAGTCGAGTCGTCATGCTCTGATATGTAACACTAGGGAGGGGAAAGAATGTTGTTTAAGTTATTGTGACTGTTGTGGTTATTGGACTTTAGTATTGCAAGCCTGGCATAGTTGTAATGCCTTTTATGATTAAACTGTTGGATTTTGGATGCGAAGTTGTAATTTAATCGATAAATGACGTTTTGAAGTTATTATAAGACTGTTTTCGAAAAGCGAGTTATTTGAAGCGTGACGTTTAACGAAGTAAGTGTGACATCCCTTGTGGTGTAATTAAATTTTTGAAAACCCTGATATTTTTATTAAATAAAATTACCGGGTAGAAAAGGGGTGTTACATTAGTGGTATCAGAGCAGTTCGGTCTGTCCGGCCAAGTTGTCCAGTGTGGAGTCTAGCTATCTCTCGAGTCTTGGTACTCGTTCTAACCATAATTTGTGTTGCTGTGATTAGCTAAATTGGTCAGACGGTATGACTGCTATTGTTGATACTGGCGCTGCTTAGTGTCTTATTGCTGCTATGTGTGTGTTTACTCTGAGTACATTGTGTATGACTGTAATGTGTTGCTGGGTGTGTTTTCTGTGTCTCTCGTCGATTTTCGACGAAGACTTTGTGGTGAATTTTGTTTGTTGCCGTTGGGTGTTTTTAGTATCGTTGTGATTTGACGAGTAGGTGTAAAATCGATGAGGAATTGAGTACATTGTGACGTTGATGTTGTCACGTGTAATTTCGTGCCTTGATGTTTGATGATGATTGAGGTTGAACTAAGATGAGGAGTATGATGTGTTATAATTTTTTTTTATGATTAATTTGTATGTTTTGACGTGTGAACACAATGAGTTGAGACGTTTTAAAAAGAAAATTAAATGTTTTGAAAGTATGTATTCTATACATCCCCACGGGTGTATAGGCGCCAAATTCTAATTGTGTGTATGTGTTGCTGTTTTGTTTTAAAAATAAATAGTGTACTGTTTTTACACTGTTTCGAGTTGCCGTTTTGTTTGGAAACAATGGTGTGTTGTTTTTACATTGTTTAAAGTGCTGTTTGTTTTTGAAAATAATAGTAAGCTGTTTTTATGTTGAAAAGGTGTTGCCGCTTCATTGCTTAAATTAGATATATGAGCTACTGTATTTACAAGTAAAGGGGTTGCTGTTATTCACTCGGTTTTGCATGCCGTTTCTATGCGCAGTCTTGTTTTAAGCGCTGTTTTTGTAGGTGCTGTTTTTCCTCAGCTTAAAATGTGATGTTTTCTCCATTTGAAACGTGGTATTTTCTAAAAGAAAAGAGGGTATTTTTTCTAAAATATAAAGTGATGACTAAATTGAATCGAATTGAATTGAATTGATACTGGTTCGTAGAGTTGATAATTGGATTTGATGTTTTCGAAGAAATCAAAGTTACAATTGTATTTAAAATAAATGGTGTGCTGTTTGGCAGTGTTTCAGGTCGCTGTTCTATTCTTTTTAAAAGTGAATAGTGTGCTGTCTTATATTGTTCAAAGTTGTTATCTTGTTTTTGAAAATAAGAGGAGGCTGTTTTTATGCTGTGAAGAGTTGCTGTCTTGCTGTTTTTCAAAATAAAATGCTGCTGTTTGCTACATAAGGATGCTGCGGTTTATTTCTGTGAAATGAGTTGCTGTTGTTATGGAATAATCGTATTGCTGTTTTACGAAAATGAAGCGCTATTTTTATGTTGTAAACGTGCTGTTTCCACTGCCGTTGCGCGCTAAAAAGAAGTATTATTTTCACTCCGTGTTTTGCTGTTGTTGCGCGCTAAAAGGCCACCGTTTGCACCTTATTGTTGTTGTTGTTCTTCTTGGTCTTGCTGTTGCCGTTTTACTCAAATAATGTGGCTGTTTTCACACTGTTTTGTTGTTGTTTCGATGATGTTTTGCGCTAAAGGGCGCTTTGCCACTGCTTTTATAAATTTAATGTACTGTGTACTCGTTTTCAAGCACACTGTTTACCCAAAATTTTACGAGGATGTTTACAAAGAATTGGCGTGCTTTTCCCAAAGTTAAAGAGTTGGTTATATTGTTTACAGTTGCTGTTTCGTTTTGAAAATAATAGTGCGCTGTTTTTATATTGTTTAAAGATGCTGTTTTATTTTGAGATTAATAGTGTGCCATTTTTTTATGTCGTTAATGTTGCCGTATTTGCTGCTGTTTTCGCACATTAACGTGTACTGTTCTCTACGATCTAGAGTGTTGTTTTTTTTTTCGACTTAAATGTGATGTTCACTCAAATATAACGTGTTGTTCTCTTAATAATTTAAAGTGCCGAGTTCTTAAAATTAAAATGATGTTTTCTTGAATCAAGTGGGCCGTTTCATAAATTTTGAAAAGGGCTGTCTTCCTATTTTCTTTAGTACTGTTACTGTATTGTGAGAGGTTGCTGTCTCGATTTTTTTTTTATTATGTGTTATTTTATTTTATGTGCTGTTTGGTCCCTATGTACGTTGACTTAGTCCTTTATTGACAAGGGAGTCGCGTAATTAATTGTGATTGATGTGATTGATGTGGTGTGTGCTTCACTTTGGTGAAGTTATGATGTGTTGTTGATGAGTCGGTCCTATGAAGGACCTAGGGGGGGGGGGGGGGGAAATGGGAGTTGAGGAACTCTCAGCGAAAAGATGTCGTGGTTGGTGTTGTCACTTTCGTTGAAGTACTTTAATGGGTGTCGCGCCAATTTCAAGTGAATGGGTGTTGTAGTCGTAGCTAAGTTCGATCACAGTGTGAGAGGACCAAAGAAACAAGAAGAGATGAAGGTTAGGTGTGTAGGGTGACATAAGAGCCGAGATGTGGGTACCTGACTATAAGTGGGTCGAAATGAATGGGAGTCGACGTGTGGTGTTGTCGAAGTATATGGAAATCGAAGTATAAGTGGGACGAAGTGCAGTGTTGCAGTGTTATCAATGTATGTAGAAGCTAGTGTGGTTGAAGCATAAAGTGCCTAAGTGCAGCGTATGGGTGGCAAGGAGAATGATGGAGAACCGAAGTAGATGTAACCGAGGTAGTTGTAGAGGTGAGTGATGATGAGGTGTGGTTGCCTAAGTGAAGTGTCACGGTGTTTGAGTAGTTGAGTGTGACTTTGATGACCTTCAGATTAGAACATCTAATTAAGAGTAACAATGTGGAGAAGGGTGGACGGGGATGGTTGGAAGTGACCAGAAGATTGGGTTTCGTTTCGTGGGTTGGAGTAAATTTTCGAGGACGAAAATATTCTAAGTGGGGGAGAGTTGTAACACCCTAAATATTTAATTAAATTATTTAATTAAGTATTTAGGAATTTAAATTAATTAAGTGGGTATAATTTAAATATTAGAAATTATATTAAAATGTGTAGGGGGTATTAGAAGATGGAGGTGCCAAATTAGATGGACTTGGGCCTAAGTGAGAAGCCCAAGCCCATGAATCAATCATATGCGAAGTGGTGCCTAGGGGTTAGGGTTCTTTGGTGATCTTTTGCGAAAAAAAAAATTGAGAATAGAGGGGAGGAGAGAAAGAGGGCGCCGTGGAGAGTAGAGGAAGGGAGGAGGAAGGCGCAAGCTTCAAGGAGAAGAGAAGAACGTGATTCCGTTGCCATGGTTCCGTTCGTGATCATCTCGGGGGCGCCTATTCTTCAACTTCGAGGTTAGGGGAGCTCTATCCTTCCATCTAATACATTCTATGATAGGCCCTAGATCTAAGGTTTCTCCTAGATTCCATGGTGTTCTTGATGTTCTTTGCGTTCTTGATGTTCTTGATGTTTACTTTCATATATGTTTGTTATGAGAATAATGCGATTTTAATTCCTTGCTTGGTTGTGATCTATGACTTCGCCTTATTGATGGTGTTATGCGTATGTGATGAGAATTATAATGTTGATCTATGCGTTTGATTTGTTGGAAGTGAAGTCGCATAAGGGTTGTAGGTGTTTGGGCGCCTAGGGCGCTATGATGGTGTTAGTGGTGTTGTTGTGTTTAATTGAATTTGATAAACTGAGTTTGGGGTGATTTTGAATGAGATAAATGCGTGTTTAGTTGCTGGAAAAATTGGAGTTTTTACGCTTTAAAATTGTTAAGAAAACAAATTTTAGTGTTAAAAAGAGTTGGACAAAAATTCTGGGTTGGTTGCTGGTTTCTGGGCGCTAAGCGCCTGTGCTGGGCGCTGGGCGCCTGTGCTGTGTGGTGTTGCGCGTGGGGGCGCGCCTGGGCGCTAGGCGCCCGTGTTGTGTTGTGTGTGCGTTGTGCGCGCCTGGGCGCTGAGCGCCTGTGGCGCTGTGTTGTGCTGTGCGTGTGTGCGCGCCTGGGCGCTGGGCGCCTGTGGCGTGCGTGTTGCCTGCGTTGTTGCCCCTGGGCGCTAGGCGCCCGTGCTGTGTTGCGATGTCTTATGCGCCTGGGCGCTGGGCGCCAGTGCACGTGTTGCCTGGTTGCCTGGGCGCCTAAGGCGCCTGTTCCCAGGATGTTGCCTGATTTTTCCAAAATTATTTTTTATCATAACTTTTGACTCAGACGTCCGTTTTGAACGATTCAAAAAGTGTCGTGAAGCTTTTTACGTTGTCCATCTATGGGTCCAATTTTTAAAATGAAAAATTGTTATTTTCTGGCTGTTTGTGGACGCCCAAGTGGCTGTCCCCGGTGACCGTCCCAGTGACATTGAAAAATGATATGAAGCTCTTTAAAAATCCTTTTTGGTGTATAAACGACAGTTTTAGCCAAATAATGTCAAAAATGATGATTTTGACGATGATGCCTTCGGGGCTAGTTAAATGACTGTTTCGCCCTTAGTGGCTATTATTACTATTAATTATGAAGTGTAAAAGACTGTTTTGCCCCTAGAGGCCAAAGTTGTAGATAATGATGTGTAAATGACGAGGATGCCCTTGGTGGTTAGTCAAATGACGTTTTTGCCCTCAGTGGCTAATGTTTGAGTTGAATGATGTCTATGTGTAAGTGACATTTGGGGCCTGAGTGGCTAAGTGATGTTAAGGTCTAAATGGCCAAGTGACGTTGTGTGATGATTATGAATTGGGCAGGTGCTGTGCTCCGTGCGAGCGAACCGGTAAGTGACGGGTCACATTGTTGACTATGATTTGAGTAATTGTGTGATTTTGTGTTGTACGTGGTGCATGTCATAGTGTCTCATGCCCATATGCATAAAACCAGTGATGTTTTGAGGCCTGAGTGGCTAAGTGATGATGAGGCCTGAGTGGCTAAGCGATGTTTTGTGAAAAGGTACCTCATGCACATACCCGCGAGTGGGTTGCATTTTCATAAGCTACATGACATGAGATGAGTCATTGTAAATGATGTGAATGATGAATGTGATGTGGATGTTTAGTGTATGGGATATTGATTGTTCTAGTGTGTAGCCTACGATTAGTACTTATCATATTCTTTATTATATGGATTGAAATGATGCTCACCCTTTCCTGTTTGAATGTTACCCCCGTGTTGGTAACGTGCAGGTGATTCCCAGTGAATGCCTTTAGCTTCACTTCTTGAGTCGAGTCGTCATGCTCTGATATGTAACACTAGGGAGGGGAAAGAATGTTGTTTAAGTTATTGTGACTGTTGTGGTTATTGGACTTTAGTATTGCAAGCCTGGCATAGTTGTAATGCCTTTTATGATTAAACTGTTGGATTTTGGATGCGAAGTTGTAATTTAATCGATAAATGACGTTTTGAAGTTATTATAAGACTATTTTCGAAAAGCGAGTTATTTGAAGCGTGACGTTTAACGAAGTAAGTGTGACATCCCTTGTGGTGTAATTAAATTTTTGAAAACCCTGATATTTTTATTAAATAAAATTACCGGGTAGAAAAGGGGTGTTACATTAGTGGTATCAGAGCAGTTCGGTCTGTCCGGCCAAGTTGTCCAGTGTGGAGTCTAGCTATCTCTCGAGTCTTGGTACTCGTTCTAACCATAATTTGTGTTGCTGTGATTAGCTAAATTGGTCAGACGGTATGACTGCTATTGTTGATACTGGCGCTGCTTAGTGTCTTATTGCTGCTATGTGTGTGTTTACTCTGAGTACATTGTGTATGACTGTAATGTGTTGCTGGGTGTGTTTTCTGTGTCTCTCGTCGATTTTCGACGAAGACTTTGTGGTGAATTTTGTTTGTTGCCGTTGGGTGTTTTTAGTATCGTTGTGATTTGACGAGTAGGTGTAAAATCGATGAGGAATTGAGTACATTGTGACGTTGATGTTGTCACGTGTAATAGGTGAGTTCTATAACTCGCTTAGGGAATACATGTGTTTTCTGAGTCTCCACCTTTTAGAAAACCGTTTTATAAAACAGTGATTTTAAACGATAAGTGATGTGCTTTCTTGTTGAAATGTGCTGGATTGAATTGATTATGCCTGCTGTATTACACCGCTATAATGTGTGTTCATGTTTGGGTCTCAATCGGAAGGGATATTGGAATCGGAACGGAATGGGAAAAACTCATGAAAAACCTGTTTTCTGGAAACTGATAGAGACGCACGGATCGTGTGCCTCTGAGCACGGGTCGTGCGCCCCTATCTGAGGCTACAAGGATTGGATTTTTAAAACTCGCACGGATCGTGCGCCTAGTCGCACGGGTCGTGCGTATGTTTCTGGAACTTCTTACAACTTAGAACGATAACGCCCGGATCGTGCGCATGGTCGCACGGGTCGTGCGTATCCTTCTGGAAAACTTTCTGCAAATTGCTCAACCGCGCACGGGTCGTGCGCCTAGTCGCACGGGTCGTGTGAAACCTTCTGATTCCCAAATTCAAAGTACCTTTTTATCCATTCCAAATGATTCCAATCCTCTTCTAATCCATTCCTCATGGTTCCCCAACAATGTAGAGATATTGATATCATGGTATTGAACATGTTTTATAGAAAACTTGTGTGTTATGAACGTAACGGAAAACCGTACTTAGAGAACGTGTGAGAATGCAAGTCAAGAAATATTAACGGACCTTGAGTCCAATCATGTTACGATAGCGAACTTCCAGTTCATCATGTCATGTAAGCTAATTGATTGTAAGTCTATAAAGACATAAAAACTCTCAATTCATGTAAACACAAATCAAGTTACTTTCCCTCGGGGAAAGGTAGATGGTATACCTTGTGTATATCGAGGATGACGATCCTCCAGTTATTGGCATACCTAGTGGAGGGGAGTCATGAATCCAAAGCTAGGACCCTAGCATTATTCGGATAGAATTTCGGATTGGGGTTTCCGTAGATATTGGGCAATCAAGATTGTCTAGCATTATATCTCGGGTTGTGCTAAGTTCATGTTAAAATATGATCTGTAGTCGCTTATTAGGGCTACATCAGGAAAGAAATCAGAAATGTAACAAGTGGTCGCTTATTAGGACTACAAGTTACGAGTAAACATCATGTATTCACGTGGTCGCTTATTAGGGCCACGAGTTCAGATTCAAGTATAATAAACCGTTAGAGTTGGTCAGGGGTCTCGATAGGACTCACTGAGATAATGTTTATCTCACCCTTCATATTTGTGGTTTTTATACAGAGAAACAGGGGAAGGCAAAGGCGACGAAGCACAGTTAGCTGGTGGGACTCGAGGAGTCCGGAAGTCTATGTTTCTAGTTTTAGGCTCTTGCCCTTTTGTAGTACTTTTGTTATCGGTTGTATAACTATCATGTATAAGTTATAAATCGTTTTCGCTACTTTATGTTTTTGAGTATTGAACACCAGGATCATGTATAAGTCTTAAGTTTTTGGAACTTAAGCATTTTCAGGAAATTTATGAGGTTCAGAGAACCATTTGATATATATTATCTTCAGTTTTAGATGTGTTCAATATTTCATTAACAGGGAGTTTCTCTGATGTATGCCATCTAGTGCATTTCGATGATTTCTACATGATAGAATTTATCGGGGTGTTACACATGGCAGTAGCTGAAGCTGCCAAAGAGGCCTTATGGCTTACAGGATTAGTGAAGGAATTGGTGTTGAGCAAGGTGGAGTTTAGTTAGATTGTGATAGTCAGAGTGTCATTTACTCGGCAAAGAATCAGGTGTATCACGCAAGGACAAAGCATATTGATGTGAGGTTTCATAAGATCGGTGAGCTACTTATATCTAGTTTGATATTACTTGAAAAGGTTCATACTTCAGAGAATGCAGCTGATATGTTGACCAAGTCAGTCTCCAGTGACAAGTTCAAGCATTGCTTGGACTTGCTACTTGTTACTTAGTGTTAGGCACGAGATCTACCCACGTGCCAAGGTGGAGATTGATGGGTATGACTCATATGTTGTATCATGTGTGCACCTAAAGAACTAGCACGCCATGGCGTGACATTGGCACGCATATGTGTGCGCCTAAAAAACTAGCATGCCATGGCGTGACATTGGCACGCAAATGCCTGCACTGAGGGTGAGGGGGCGTTAGCCTCCCCCCCCCCCGCCCCACCCACCCCCCGCGGTACAGTTTAAGGGTATTGTTGTAATCTGGATCGAGTTATTATAAATACCTATTGTAACACTGAAACCTTAATTCATTCAAGTAATAAGACAAAACTACATCTACTTTGTAGTCATAGACATAGGCAAAGATTGGCCGAACTACGGGCCCAACATCGTGTCTCCTTTTCATTTTTGTTTCTATTATTTCTTCGTTTAATAGTTGCTGCTCTAACAAATATTTAAAATGATTTTGGACAAATAGGTCTAAGTTTAGAAAGAAATGTTTGTTCTTTTTGCCTAAAGTAATTATTTTTTATAAAGTGGAAAAATGGATCCTTAAAAAAGAACTAGCTTTGATAAATTTTTCGAAACTTTGGTTTCGATCCATCAAAAGCTTTCAAAAAGGTTTGCCTAGTATTTTGAAAAGAAATTCATAAAGGTTATGATGCCAATAAAAATGGTTTGTTAATGAAAAATATTTAATCACTAATAAAAACATCAAAGGTTTTTTAAATGCTTTTGTGGAAAAGCGGCTAACTTTGGAACCAATGGCTTAAACACCCTAGTTATCGTCTTTAGAATGAAAAATGGCTAAAGCTAGTTATCGTCTTTTAAATGGCTTAAACACCCTAGTTATTGTCATTAGAATGAAAAATGTCGAGTCTTTGTGAAACACTAAGTTCAAAAAGCTAGTTGTTTTGTTGATTGTTGTGTTGTGTAATATGTGTAGTATTATGATCTTCTTGATTGAATTGAATATGTTCTACTGAATATTATTGTGATGAGATATTAAGTATGTGCGATTCTAATTGTTTGTTGACGGCATAACTATGGTTATGACCCGATGTGTGGTGAGCGGAGTTAGAGAGCAAGTATAGGAACTAAATTTGAAAAACATCAATTTGAAAGTAAGGGTAGTTATTAATGTTAAGGGTAGATATGTGGTTTTGAAATGAAAATAAATTTGAAAGAACATTTAAGTTAGGAAGGGACACATTAGATTTTTTGAAAAAAAAAACGAGTAAATTTTGCAAGTCATATTTCTCTAATGGATTTTTGAAAACAAACCAATATTTATCAAAGTACTTATATATGGAATAAGAACTTTGGGTAATAGTGAGATTACTAAATGAAGTTTTCGAAGAATGAGTAAGAGTAGTCAAAATAACAAAGTGAGGAGAAATACGAGATAAGAAAAGAGTTTATGAAAAGAAAGTAGACCCAAAAGTGTTGATCATTCGTTGATTTTCTCAGACACTCGGTGGAGTACTGATCCCAATGCGACAACATTGTAGTATCTAGCGGGACCAGTGTTGAGCCTTCATTGATTTCCTCGTACGCTCGGTGGGAGTGATCCATTTGTGTTGACTAAGTCAAGGTGATACATTTTCATGCAAGTATCGATGCCGACTTAGAAATCTGTGTGAACCTAATGTCGAGTTGAGCGGTTATACAGTGAGCCCGGACCCAGATGCGATGATGTGTCAACAATCCTCTCTAGGTGGTAGAAAAGGGGCAGCGTTCTTGGGTAATTCCCGAGTGGGGGTACATGACATGAACTCCAGTGCTATGGAAATTTTGGTGAAAAATATACCGAGTATCCCGTGGAACCAGCAAATTGAGTAAACAGAGTATCCAGTGGGACCAGTATACTTGGTAATCATAACCTGCATCCGATGGGACCGGTATTATTGATTATACCCTTGCGAGGGTGGCGTGGCGATATTCCAGAATCATGTGTCTTAGCATATAAACTAACCATTAGGGATTGGTTGTGCATCTTTATTGTGTTAATTTGTTGGGTGGTTTTTTATATGATGCCCTCTCTATCTCTCGTTATTTAACCGTCGTGATGCTATGATTCATATGTGTATGTATATCTCTATTGTTATAATTATACAGTAGTTTGGAAGATGATCCCTGCCCGTGGTTCTCCAAAACAATGATGTTAACCCAACTATTGGATGACCATAGTTTTGTTTTTTAGAGACAAGTTGTTGTGGTCGATTCCCTCATTCGGATATTATTAGACTTCGACGTTCTTTCATAATGGAGTACCAGTGGACTCATCAAGGTCCCAACCCGAAAGCTGAGTATAGAATGATCAGTGTAGGTGTTTCTTTTGTTGTCGTTTCTTTGGGGAATCGGGTAACTATGTAACACCCCAATTTTTCTATCAATAGGTGTGCATATATTTGTGGGTATATTAGTAGTTTCGTATGTGCTTATTTGTTGTTGTTGTTGTTGTTGTTGTTGTTGTTTTAAACTATAAGTTTAAAGGTTTTATATTTATACATGTTTTTGAATAATTTAATATACTGAATTGATATTTAGAGATAATATTGATAATATATCTTCATGTTGTTTAATTATTTTGTTCTTAATATAAGATATTAGTATTTAAATTATTGTTATTTTGTGTTAATATTTTAAGTTAACGAAGTAGGTTAAAGTAGATGTTATAAGAGTATTTTGGGTTTTAAAATTTAATTAGAAACAAGTTGGGTTATTTTTGGTGATATATTTATTGTTTTTTTAATGAATTTACTTCTTGCACCCCTTCTTTTCATACCTACACTCCCTCATCCTCATTGTCACTTTAAAAGCTAAAACCCTCGTTGCTGAATCTGTGTACGTCGCCTTAGTACTTCTTTTTGCAAGAACATTGTTCATCTTCTTCTCTGTTCTTGTTCCCTCTCATTTCATCATAAAAAATTACCAAACTTCACATTCTTATACAAAAATTCATTTATTGCATTATTTTTTGGTCATTAGAGACAAAAAATTTACCGTATTTTGTACTCTACACCTGTGATTCCGGAAACTACAGACATCATTTTTAGATTCCCCTCGTCAAAACCTTCGAGAAAAGATACAACTTTTCTTATTTTGGCGAAGTTGAAAACGACTTGTTTTGATTGTGACTACAACTTCAAATCTCATCCATGGCCACACCGGTGATCATTTTGAAGAACAGATAATTTCTTTGGATTCATCGAAAATAATACTTTCGTTCTAGCCTAGAAGATCCACAAACCGAGATCTCTCAAAAATGAGTCTCATTCTTTGTCATTATTCACCGTTCTTCGTTACCGTTGAGCACTACTCAAGAGGATCACTGTTCTTTCATTCATTCAAACTTAAAGGACATTAAAATCATCTAAGGATCTTCTCCTTGGCGGTTTCTAAGTCTATTTTCGTTGTAAGCACATATCACTCACTCTAATCCTTTCTTTGAGTTCTTTATACTGAATAACACTATTTTTGACATAACTTCTCCTACCGATGTCAGATTCGCACACCGTCCGAAGCTACATATAAAAATAATATTGCAATGTTTTGGGTTAGAATTTCGTGGTAGGTCTCTAAGCCCTAATTTTTTTTGGTCATTTTAGTCCCTAGGCAAAGATCTAATACTGTACCTTTGCCTTTTGTTATTTATGACTTCGGGGATCATCAATGGACTAATATAAGAGTGATTTAATGTTGTTTGGAGGACATGAGTTGTTGTTTTCGTTTCACACTCCCCTTCGTGATAGCTTGGATCTAAGGTAAGAAGAGGGGATGATAACTAAGAAACATGATAGTTTAGGATGCAATTGACATAATTGGGATGTCACATGATCCCTATGTCTTACGCTAACAATATAATTAGAGAGAAAAACTTTAAAGGTCTATTATATTGAAAGTATTGAAATATTACAAAATGAGAAGAGTTAATGGCAAATGAGTCTACCATCTACCTTATATACTAGTCAACTAATGGACTTTACAATCTAATGACATTACTATCTAATGGGCCTTACTAACCAACTAATGGGCTTATTATCTATATTTTAACAGCCTCCCGCAAGCTGGACGGTGTTGACAACACTTTCAGCTTGAGATAAGCAATACAAAGATACTATAAAAGCAAGGAAAATAAAAGAACAGTCCGAATTGGTAGCAATTGTGGTGCATAGCTCCTAGAAGTCTTCGACCAACTAATGGGCCTCTTCAAGCTTCTTCCAGCGTCTCCACAACATTCACTCCAAAAGAATCAACAGACCCTACTCTAGGGCATAACCATCCAAATGCCAAATAAATCAAAAATTGCTTAACCATCAGGCAGAAACCACAACTCAAGGTTTAACCACTCGGAGGAAGCAACAAACCAACACTTAACCATCAAGCAAAAACCACAACTCAAGGCTTAATCACTTGAATGAAGCAAAATGCTTAACCACCATAGGCAGAAGCAAAAACTAACAAGGCCATAGGGCAAAGGCTTAACCATCAAACAGAAACTATTCCGAAAAGTTTAACCACTTGGCAGAAGCACATCAACGCTTAACCATCAAGAGTACTCAATCACTCAAGACAGAAGCAAAATCTCAATGCTTAACCATTTATAACAGAAGCATCATGCTTAACCACCATAAGCAGAAGCAAAAAAAACAAGTCAATTAAGGCTAAATATCATCACAGTAACCAAATCAATCAAGGGTCCAATAGAAGCACCTTGAATCCAAAAACAAAGACAGTACCAAAAGAAACATAGAAATAAGGATTTTTCAATCTGCATCCAAGTTCAAGTCTCACAGACAAAAGACCAAACACATCACCGAAACACCAATGGCCCTAAAGGGCTCCACCACAGCAAAACAGATGCAAAATGGCAAATTGCTACTTTGATGAAATGCCAATTGATGAGGTTCTGTAGTGTCACCTATTACCATCATGGTAGTCTTGCACACCAAATTGACAAGGCCATATAGCCAATGTAAAAATCCAAAACACTGTCAGCATCATTTTGAATGAAGAAAAAAATACTCCAAGCCCGCAAGCTATCCAGGCCGAGGGTGACAGTGAATGCACCAAGCACTCCAAAGATCAAAAGGGTTGGGGTTCCTAAGAAACAACCACCTTGCATACCACCACATGTAGCTTCCATCTAAGATTCCAAATGCATCGAACATACATAAGGACAACACCCAACTAATATTAAATCGGCTGCATAATGTGATGGAAGTTTAGGAGTTTGCTTATAAGGCCCATTAATGATAAAGTAGCAAAATAACCACCACTTGGATAAAAAGAAGCTGAAAGAACACAACCCTCTTGCAGCACACCATCTGGTAAGAATTAGCTAAATGCTACCAAGGAACTTGATCCATTCCTTGAAGCTTCAAGCAAAAAAGCAAAAAAGCAAAAATTCAAGGCTGCCAGTGCCTCCAATTGCCTTACAAAACAACCACCATATTTTCAGAAAAAGAAAGAACCTCAAAACTTAGGAAGCAAAACAGCCTTGTAGATCAAATCAAACAATTTAGTAACACCTCACCAAGGAGTAGCACACCTGCAAACCAAAAGGAACCATACACAGGAAGCAAGACACCAGTTTGAACTATAGAGATAAATGCACTCCTTGATCTTCTTGTAAATCATGCAGCCCCAATAAGAACCCCGCACAAGTCAAGCATAATGAACATGAGCTTCTGATTGTAACCTCCCTAGCTTAATCCAGCTACATACTTAATTCAAACACCACCCTAGTGTTTTAACCTTTGATAGCATAACATAATTTACACACTAAGCTACCATCATTAACAATTCGAGCATCCAAACAAGTCTGGCCGTCACCGCGTCCAGCGGTGATAAAAACTAAAAACAGAAAGCGTAGACTGCACTAGACAACCACAAACAGATTCTACACCAAAGTGCCACTGCACATGGCCAAGACCACACTTGTGTCACGAGACATGTGTTTCCAGCACTTGGCAAAAATATTTCTTTGAGGCATTTCATCAAACAGGATGAATCTTGTTTGGTAAACAAAACCACACTTGGCCAAGATGAACACCAGAGCATTTGTGACGTAAACGGAGTCCACATAGCCGGTCTTGATAACGCATAGAAGTGTCGAAGCGCACACAAGAGACTGCATACAGCAGCCAAGTTCACACAACGATTCAATCTCAGAAGTGATAACCGAAGATGGATGACATCCAAACTTTGATGAAATGAAATCGAGAACCAGAATCCCTGCTAAAGAGACGATTCGAAAATCAAAACAAAGATAGAACCAAATAAAAAAGGAGAGAGAGATTTAGGGCACCGCAAAAATGAGCTTCGCGAAGGAGAAATTCTAACAAAACAACGCGTTGCAAAGGAACGCGAGGAAGAAATAGTGGGAAGAGAAGAAACGATCTGTAGAGATGGTGTGCAGAAACGATTTGCAGGGAAGAAAGGGCGATTTATTGAGATGAGAGAACGAAAACGGTTTCGCAATCTTAAACGGAATCGCGAAGAGGGAGAGAATTTCAGAGACAACAAGAAATACAAAATCATCACTTACAATTGATCTTGTTTAATATTAGAATCAGGAATCAAAGCATAGAGAAAATGAACGTGAACTCAAGGAAAATGAAGAAGGTCATTTGAAGGAAACTTAGAAAAAAAATAATACGAACAAACAGAAAAATATAAAAGGAAACGAAGAAAATAAAAATCTAATAAAATATTAAAAGGAACCTGGAAACAGCCAAATTTGTAGAGGATAATTAGAGTGAAAAGCTTTAAAGGTCTATTATATTGAAAGTATTGAAATATTACAAAATGAGAAGAGTTAATGGCAAATGAGTCTACCATCTACCTTATATACTAGTCAACTAATGGACCTTACAATCTAATGGCCTTACTATCTAATGGGTCTTACTAACCAACTAATGGACTTATTATCTATATTTTAACACTACTCAAGAGGATCACCGTTCTTTCATTCATTCAAGCTTAAAGGACATTAAAATCAT
Source organism: Astragalus membranaceus (assembly GCA_039519185.1). Classification (NCBI taxonomy): domain Eukaryota; kingdom Viridiplantae; phylum Streptophyta; class Magnoliopsida; order Fabales; family Fabaceae; genus Astragalus; species Astragalus membranaceus. The sequence goes on along the minus strand of CM076851.1, from coordinate 78,424,777 downwards.
CTAAGGATCTTCTCCTTGGCTGTTTCTAAGTCTATTTTCGTTGTAAGCACATATCACTCACACTCTAATCCTTTCTTTGAGGTCTTTATAATGAATAACACTATTTTTGACATAACTTCTCCTACCGATGTCAGATTCGCACACCGTCCGAAGTTACATATAAAAATAATATTGCAATGTTTTGGGTCAGAATTTCGTGGTAGGTCTCTAAGCCCTAATTTTTTTTGGTCATTTTAGTCCCTAGGCAAAGATCTAATACTGTACCTTTGCCTTTTGTTATTTATGACTTCGGGGATCATCAAGGGACTAATATAAGAGTGATTTAATGTTCTTTGGAGGACATGAGTTGTTGTTTTCGTTTCACACTCCCGTTCGTGATAGATTGGATCTGAGGTAAGAAGAGGGGATGATAACTAGGAAACATGGTAGTTTAGGATGCAATTGACATAATTGGGATGTCCCATGATCCCTATGTCTTACGCTAACAATATATTTGTGTGTAAACCATTGTATGAGTAATGAGTTTTATATATTTTATTCTATAATTTGGTTATGTCCTTGTAGGAGCAAGAACTCTATTATAATGTGATAATGTTGATGATATGTGTAAATGTTGTGTTGGTTTTGAACATGTTATGCCTATATGTTGTTGTTATTGCGTTTGTTGTTGTTATGATTGTTGTTGATGATGATAAAGGGACAATTCGATGGGATTGAGCCTCTTGTTAAGGCCTAAGGGTTAACCTCCCTAGAGGATAAATGATTGTTAGTGCTGTTTTAATTGTGTTGTTATAGCTGATGAACTCTAGGATAGTAGACCTTATTGGACCTTTCAATAAGTTGATGGTGAAATTATATGGTTAGATAGCCCATAAGTTGAAATCGATGATGTAATCATGGTTTAGACTATCTCTAAGTTAAATAATAAGGTTAAACTTTAGTATAGAAGATTGGATGGTATTGAGATTCCTAAGCATTTTAATGGTTAAATTCAGATCAAGAATGAGTTGTTATTATCTCTAGGCATGAATGAAGATGATGATTGATTAGGTTGATTTTGTTAGTTGTTTAGAGTAGTAAAAATTAACTAAGATACAATTTAGAGCCTGTTAATCGATTAAGACTGAGCTGTTAATGGGTTAGAACTATTCTTGGTGTGTCGGATATTAAAAATTACCTAAGGGGCCATTTGGAGCCTGTTAGTTGAATTAGACTAGGTTGTTAATGGATTAGGACTATTCTAGGTGTGCTTTGGATGATGTCTTACCCTTCCTAAGCTAGTTTCAGGTAACCTTGACACATGAATGATGATTGAGAGAGTAAAAGTCATAGCTAGAAAGCCTTAGAAAATATCAAGTAATGGATGAAGTTGAGATAAGAGGCATTTAGTCAAGATGACTACATATGAATATAAGGTTGATCTTATTATCTGAGATTAGTGGGGACTTGGGTAATATTTAAGAATATAGATGATGGTTATAGGACAAATGACTCCCCTAGTTGTATGATGATACCAGAGATGAGAAGTAGGGGTGTGCAAAAAAACTGGTAAACCTGAACTGTACTAAGTTTTATACTGGACCATTGTAAAAAGCCCATACCGTTTCTTTATAAAACCACTCCGTTCCTTTGAGTAAAAAAATTGGAAAATCGGGAACCAAATTTTATGAACCGGTAATTACCACTTCTTTCAGCATACTCTCAAAAAACCTTAAATCACTAAATTCCTAATGTCTCATTCTACAAAGCTCGTTCTGCAACCATTTAAAGCTTCCACAACACTCCTCTTCATTTCCACATCTATATCACCCTGTTTGCTTCCCCTCATTTCCATTTTCTCTCTCACAATTACATACACTTTCCAATTCCCCTATATTTAACTGAGTGTTGCGTCATTTTTACTCTTTGATTTCACTTTTGTGTTGCGTCGTTTTTTATATGTAACCGTGAATGTATGTTTATGAAAAAAGAAATCGTGTGTTCTTTGATTTCTTTCGTTTGCTCACTTGTGTTTTATGTTCGCGCCATATTCCTGTGATGAGGTGCGGTGCTTGAAGGATGGATCTCACGGCGATGCTCTCTAAACCATTCTCGGTTTATCAACGGAGCAAGACGGCGGAGGGACGCTGACTGTCAAAGAATGGCTCAGATTCACCGAAATGTAATGTGGGGCCCACCTAGGTTCGTTCCCTTTGCAATCGTGGCATTTTACGAAACTCAGTTACTGGTTTTAATAGTATAAATAGTATATTATTTTTTGCTTTGGAGAATGTGTTCACTTTGTATACCGGTTCTAAATTGGTTCTAAACCGGTTTCAAATTGGTTTACACATACAAACTGGTTTTTGCATACCAATACACTGTTACCACTTTTTGAAAATGGTGTGGTGTGCTATGGTATAGTTAATGTACCATGCACACCCCTAATGAGAACAAATGACTCCCCTAGTTGTATGATGATACCATGGATGAGGACAAATGACCCCCCAATTGATGATGGTTATAGGCAAATGACCCCCCAATTGATGTGATACCCTTGGACTCATGAATTCTTAGGGAAGATGATCATGATCAACGGGTTTACCCGTTTAAGAAACCTTGTCGCAGTATGGGAAGGGACTCGTCGCAGTATGGACGAGCCGTACCTTAATAATTGAAATTGGTAGGACAACCTTTGCCGCAGTATGGGCAACAACTCGTCGCAGTATGGGCGAGTTGTACCTCAAAGGTTGGTGATGATGATAGGTGGGATGGTAAGCAAACGATTATGAGAGTAGTAATAGTGACGACCATGACCCGGCCTTGCGGGTAGGTTCATTGGGGAAGTCTTAAGGACTCGTGTTATGTATGTTGTATCCACTACCGCTGATTGTTTTCTATGTTATGTGATTTCCTCACTCTTCTTTCTTTGTGGCTACTCGTGTGCCATTGTACACGTTTAGTTGATGAGCAAGCAGATGGTGATGAACCTCTCAACGCGGACACCGATGATTCGTTCTCATGAGACGAAGACTTTAGTTATTATATTTTGATTATCTGTTTCTTTTTCCAAAGTTGTGATAAGTGGTAAAACCTTTAAGACAAGTGACACAGGGTTGTATGGGATTTTTACCGTACCTTTCTTTTTGGTTTTGATTTATGTTCCCGTCTTTGTTGGTGATACTTGTTATTTTGTTTGACTTAAAGATTTTACAAAGAAGTATTTTATATAAATTCCTTTATTTACGTCACGTTTTCCAAACGGAGTAGCGGGTGTCACAAACTACATGGCTTTTTATGCAGTTCCTTGTGTGGGTATCTGCCGAAGGTATATCAATAGTAGAAGTCATCCCTAGATGAGGCAAGCTTTCATTTCAAATGCATTTTGCCCTTGTATTGTAAACTTTTTTGTATTATTTTATGTTATACATCATGTTTTGTATTATTTTATGTTATATATGTTATGTTTTAGTTTTAATTCTTGTATTATTTTACGTGAAACATCATGTTTTGAAAATGCCGCAATACTTTGATTGTGTTGAAAGGATTTTCTAAAAAAATTGAACTCATGTTTTCAGAAAGGAAAGAAGAGTAATTTACTTAAATCACTTAGTAGTGCTCCAAAAATCGAGGTGTTACAACCATCATCTTTTGCACCAGCAAAAATTAAGGCTGGTGAGCCAACTTTAGTGTATTAGAGAAGATATAAGCCTAACCTGCTCCAGGCACAACCCTAATTGATTGAAACAAAGGTAAGTACTGAAGTTAACAACTTTGGTTGTGAGTCTCAGATTTCTGATGATACTTGTGACACTGAATCAAATGATTTTCCTATTGTCTTGAGGAAAGGAGAAAGGTCTTGTGCCAAATATCCTATTTCTCAATTTGTCTCGTCTAAACATCTTTCCGTGCAACATCGATGTTTTATTTCAGCTGTTGACTCTATGATAATCCATCATTTGTTTATGAATCATTCAAAGATGTCGGTCCAAGCTATGGACGAGGAAATGAAAGCACTTGAGAAGAATGGAACATGGGAAATTGTTGAGTCACTTGATGGAAATAAACATATTGGTTGCAAGTGGATCTATAAAGTCAAGTACAAACTAGATGATACTCTTGATCGGTATAAGGATAGACTAGTGGCAAAGGGATACACCCAGACCTTTTGCGTTGATTATGAGGAGATGTTCACTCTCATTGTAAAGATGAACATGGTTCGAATCTTACTATCACTTGCTTCCCACTCTAGGTGGGAACTAAACCAATTTTATGTCAAAAATGCATTCTTGCATGGAGACTTAGAAGAAATGTGTATATGGAGATTCCCCCAAGATTTGGCCCAACAAGTGGAACAAATAAAGTGTGTCGACTGAGGAAATCTCTGTATGGGCTAAAGCAGTCTCCCCGAGCGTGGTTTGATAGATTTACTAAAGAAATGGTGTGCTTAGGCTACAAGAAAACTCAATGAGATCACACCCTTTTCTTCAAGCACTCACATGAAGCAAAACTAACTATTCTTCTTGTTTATGTTGATGATATCATTATTATAGGAGATGACTTGACTGAGAGACATATGCTTGAAGAGAAATTATCAGCAGAGTTTGAAATGAAGGACCTTGGACATCTCAAGTATTTCTTGAGAATTGAGGTGGCCTAATCCAAGCAAGACATTTTAATATCTCAGAGGAAATATGTACTTGACTTTTTGCAGGAAACATGAAAAATGGGATGCAAACTTGCAAGTGTTCCTATAGAGCAGAATCACCAGATAAGTATCGAAGATGAAAATGCCAAAATCGACAAGGCCCAATAACAAAGACTAGTGGGAAAGTTGATTTACTTGGCACACCCTAGATCTGATTTGGCTTATGCAGTTGTGTTGTCAGCCAATTCATGCATGACTCGAGGGTGAGACATTTACAGGCGCCTTCAGCTCCAAACACGGCTCAGAGAAGCTACCCTGAGATTATTGACGAAAGTCCGAGCACAAGCCTCGGCCAAAATTGATCAAAAGTGAACTGAAAAGTGCTTATAAGCAAGAAAACCTCCACTTGCACAACAAACGCAAAGAGTTTCAGGGGCATACTACCCTACTCGAAGTAAAGCAACTCGAGTAAAGAAAGTAAATGCAAAAACGCTAACAAAGCAGATACTGCAAAATAAACATTCTATTTCATTGATTTTCATTACAAGGCCCTAACAGAGGTCAGAAATCAAATCGAGCTATTACAGATATGGCAAAAAAATGCCTACAACAAAGATTATGACTCGAAAATACAAGTCACAAGCAAAACTGGCTAGTATGAATCGCCTATAACAAGAAAATTGAATCCATCGACTCGGAGGGAGATGTTAATGACATGGAGAAAGGCCTTCGGATCCCCCAGTCAAGAGAAGGTCATCGCATACCCGAATCTGCCACGATGTCATTAGACGGAAGTGCAGATTCGAGAAAGATGACAACAACAAGAAGGTCTTCCCAAACCCAGCCGGAGACTAAATTGGTTTCGCAGCATTGACAACTGATGGGATCACAGAAAGTGTATCAGATTGTTGCAAGTAATAGTACGGAAAGACCGAATATCGAACTCGGGGACTGCGGTTAATTATCAGTTTTACAATTTAACTTCTAAATTGAAAGGGAACTAATTTGGATTTGTTTGACAAGAAATTAGAGTGAAAAACAATAAATATTTTTATAATTTTAATTTATAATGATAACAAGAACACAAGTGTGAATTTGTATGAATTAAAGAGCGTTGGGGACGAGCTTCAATTTACTTCACTCTTATATCGAACGAATCAAACGTGTTATTGAATTTATTTTATGAGCTATGTAGCGACCGAAAAATCCGGAGGAGGGATTCTTCGAAGTTCTTGAAATGAAGCCGCCACCAAAGTTTAGTTTAAGGGCAAAGATTGGAAAATCCCTATTGAATGGATAAGGGGGTTTTGCGGATCAGGTTTAGGCTCGGGAGTCGTTTATGCATAGGGAAGGTATTAGCACCCTACGACATGCTTCCTAAGGAAGGTTACCTTTTAACTAAATGTGTTAAAAAAATTATTAATTTAAAAAAAATATTTTTACCCTTATTTACAAATTAAAAGAAAAAGGACTTGGAAAGAAGACATTTAATTATTTTTTGTTTGTTTTTGAAAAAATAAGAAATAAGAAATTTATAAAAGGACTAAAAAAAGGGTTTTTATTAATGCAATTGACAGAGGTCAGCCGCCCTCTGCTCCTACGTATCTCCTAGTAGAGAATCAAATCACACGTAGTTCTTGGATAGAAAATATTTATGTGTTTGGTGTTTTTTATTTTTTGAGGAAATGGTTTTTGATAAAAATAGCTTTGGTAAGTAATAAAAAATAGATAAGAAACGAACAATTACAATAACGGAGTAGGCTGTAAAACAGTAATAAGAGGGGTGGAGTTAGCAGTAGGGGTTGCTGCATTATGAACAGAAGGGTACGATTAACAGAAACAGTCCAACCCACGTTTTTAGGTTAGAAGGCTGACCTGCGAATTGGGCTTTCACAGGAGGGGGCGTAATACCAAAACACTGGGGGTGTAAAAAGTAATCTGATATTTTTATTAAAACAAAAACAAAATAAACAGAAATTAGAAAGGGATATAAAAGGAAAGAAGAAAGAGATCAAAACCCTAATCATTCTTTCCCTCTACCCAGCGCCGCTTCCTTCTTCAGAGAGAGAGAGCGAAATTTCAGGAGAGAAAAAAACAAATTTCGGTGAGAGAAAGAAAGAAGAAGAACGAAAAAGAAGGAGGGAAGAAGAAGGGGAGGATGCGAAGGACGTGGGGAGCCTTGTGGGAGGAGACCGCGTGGAACGATGACCGGTGGGGGTACACCAGTCGCCGACGTTCTGTTCGCCGGAGGGGGGGGGGGGGGGACGACTGTGGGTGGTTTGAGTTTTCGGTGTGGTGGGTGGTTTGAGTTTTCGGTGTGGTGGTCGTTTTTTGGTGGTGGTGCGAAGATAGAGAGGGGTGTGGTTCACGGTGGTTGGCGTTTTTGCTGTGGTCATATGGTGTCTTTGGCGGTGGTCGTGTTTTCGGTGGTGGTTTGCGAACGGAGGTTTTGCCGGAGAGAGGGAGGGGGACGAAGGACATATTACAGAGGAGAGAGAGGGATTTCGAGGCTAAAGAAAAAAAATGGGGTGGGAGGGAGGTCGATGCGGAGGCATACATGGTGGTTAAAAACGAGAAGGAGCGGGGACGGTGGTGACATGGACGTAGTTGAGAAACGGCGTTTGTTTCGTGGCCAAAGGTTTTGGTGGCGGCTCACGGTGGCCGGAGGTTTGGCCATGGTGGTGGTCGTTGGTGATGGTTATCCGGTGGTGCAAAAGTGAACTTTTGACGGTGGCGATGTTTATGGTGGTTTTGGGCGATGGTGGCTGTTTGTTATAGTAATGGTACTTGTTTGGGGATTCTGACAGTGGAAGAGAAAGAGAATACGGAGGGGAAGGGTGCAAGAGGAAGGGTGGTTTCTGTGGTGGTGCACGGTGGTGTTGGGAAGTACGGTGGTGTTGCGGTGGTGGTGGCTGCCGTCCTCTCCCTCAGCTCTCAGCTTCCCCTCTTTGATTTTTTTGTTTATTTTTTGGTTTCTGTCTCTTTCCTAATTTTTCTAATTCTCTTCTCTGTTCTGTTTATGATTGCCTCCGTGACTGTCCTCCTTTTTTTTCACTGTTGTTGCTGAATTGTATTTATAGGCAGGTTTTGTGAGGAATCCAAGAACAGCAATTAGAGAAAGGACCAAGGACAGTAGCTGACTGGCCAAGGACAGCAGCTAGGTGGAGGCGATTAGGGTGCTGGGAAGGACAGTCCAAGGAAAGGATGAGGAAGGACAACATTAAAAAGGACCAGCAGCTAGGGCTGCTGCTGCGCCCTCTTCCTTGCTTTTTGAATTTTATTTTAAATTTTTGTACTGTTTGCTTTTTTTAGTTTTTGTCCATATGTGCAAAAGCACTTGGTTATGTAATAAAAGGGATTTTGGCTATTCAGCTTTTGCCTAATTTTATATTACATTTTATTTATATTTTTCATATTTTATGAAATAGAGCAATATCAACAAAAATGAGTATCGAAATAAATGTCACACGTTGAGCGTTGAAGACACGCACACGATTAAAAACGACGATAATAAAAACTTTTTTGGATTTTTTTCAATTAGCCAGACAAAATTAGGGTATGACAGCTGCCCCTCTTTATTTATATTTTACTAGGAAATATGAAGGGTTTCCAAATTTCTCGAGTAAACTAGAAATAAAGATAAAAAGACACTAATTTTGCCAAAATTATTTTTTGTTTTTTGAGAAATTCACGAAAGACTGGGTTTACATAGAACAAAAGTAAATAAGGATCGTCGGGGATTTGAAGGAGCACTGGGGCTCTGATGGTCTAATTCCTAGTCGATGCTTGGCGCATTGATTGGAGTTAAACTGAAGGACCGACGAGGTCTGAAGGGCATGCCTAAGCCTGATGGAGCAATTGGTCTGATGGAGCGCAAACTAGCAATGGTACTAGTATAACGGTCTGCTTTGGGGTGTGGCCTTTTTCGAGCGGCCATGGGGGCAAGGTCAGGTCGTTGACCTGATTTGCGCACCTCGAAGGACGTGCACTGTGTTTTCTTTTAGGCGGGCACAGCTAGTCTGAAGGACCTGGGGTCGGATGATCCGTCGCGCTCAGTGTCGACATAGTGACCTGAAGGTAGAGTTCGAACCCGTTACTTTGACATGTTAATTCGAACTGAACTGGAGGCCCTGGGGTCGGATGATCCATCGGTTGCTCGATAACGCGACGTGCGATCCGGATTGATGGACCAATGAGTGTCTGAAGAAGCGCTTGGGCTCTGAAGGACCACTGGGGGTCTGTAAGAGTACTGGGACTCTGAATTGCGATATGAGACCAACGCTTGGAGCACTGACTCTGAGGGAACAAAATATTGGGATTGACACATGGCGTATATGTCTAGAACATATCTAATGAATGCATTTAGAAGGGAAAAGCTATCTATATTTGGCACGACTAAAAATGCAACGAATGATGTATGCGTGCAATATAGGTATGTGAAATGGTAGGTGTCCGATGGGATGAATGAAATGTGGCAGATGATGTGAGTTGAAGTTGATGGAACACAGAGGTTGCCAAACAACAAATGTGATGCGAATGCCATGGTGAATAAAAGAACACGCAAATGCATGGTACAATGATATGATTAGTGATGTAAAAAAACTTTTCTCTTCTTTTTTGGGCAACGATGCGACCGGCACTTGACACATCTATCAAGGCAGAAAATGTTATGCATGTAATGTGATGAATGTGCAATGATTGGTATCTGAGGGATGTTGAATGAAATGGGTATACCATGGGTGTTGAACCTGATGGAATGAGAAAGTCGACAAACAATTGTATGTGGATGCGGATGAGATATGAATGTGATTGTAATGATTATATGCTATGGTGAATAAAAGTAAACACATGAATGCATGGTAAATGATATGATTGGTGATGTAGAAAGCTTTTTGGCAATGATGAGACCAGCACTTGGCATATCTATCGAAGCAAAAAATGTTATATGCATGTATGCAATGTGATGAATGCGCAATGCGAAAGTAAATGGACTACAAAAAGCCTGTGAATGATGGATGCTGAAGCTAGTTGAAAACAAAAATTGATAAGCCGTATATGCGACGGTAGATGACATGTGAATGCAAATGTACTGCTTAGATGCATGTGCTATGGTAGATGCATGATTGCATGGTGGAATGATTTATGCTATAATTTGTTGATGATGCAGAAAGATTTTTTTTTTTGTAATGATGAGAAATGAGACTTTTGATGCGAGAAGCAGAGAGGTGAAAATTCTGGAATCATCATTTATTGGATTTGATTTGAATTCAAACTTTGGTAATCTCGAGGTTGTTATTCCCAGACACTGATGTGCAAAAGTATTTGATTGCATCCGCAAGCTCCTTCACATTGTTCTTTCGTTATGGTGTCCCATGATGACTGAGTTTTAGGTCCACAAAGTTAACTACGTGAGTTTTCAACATCACATTATTAACTTGCGTTTTCTCTCTTTGAAGCATTGTTTAGCAAATATGCATAATAGTGCAAATATGAATGAATGAGTACTTGGTTCTTGATCCAGGGTATGCCAGATATGACACGTGACAGGTTTTTGCCAAAGTCAGGAAAGGTAGGCTTGCCCCAATCTGAGAAATGTAGGACTACCCCAATTTAGACTACTGGTGAAGGCGAGTGAATAATTTGCCCCTGTCTAGTGATGACGACAGCTAGGGGTAGAGTAGATGATGAATTGGGAACACCATGACTTTGGAATGAAGGGTGGCAGGCGAAAGATTTTGTCTCAACACATGGCGTTTGGTGTTGCCCCAACTATGACAAGGACAAGGTTGCCATGACTAGAGTTTGCAAAAGGCTGTATTTAGCATGGTGGGTTGAGAAATTGCCCCGGTGTGGTCTTATGGATGTGAATATGACGAGGGGATGAGATGGGTGTAGGGCGAATTTCCCCGATTTTAGGTGGAGTGAATGGTGACGGGATTGCCCCACTTTGGAATGGTATTTCAAAGGGTGCTTTTAATGGGGTTGTGAAAGGTGACTGAGTTAGGGTCATGGGTTTTTGGGATTGGTCATATGGGCGTGGCGTATGAATGGGATGGACGCTGGAAAATTTCCCCAAGTTCGAGAAGCATGAAAGGTGAAGGGTATGCCCCACTTTGGGATCTAGGTGACGGTCCTAGTCTAAACTTTTGGTTCTTTTGAGGTGACTCCCACAAACTATGATAGTCCAGAGTTTTGATACGATGAAAATTTCAACTGGTGATCGCTAAACCTTGTCTTGATATCAGTGTAACTTGAATGAATCTTGGAGTGTAAGCCTTTTGAGTTTTTTTTAATTTTTTTTAAGCAAATATATTGTAAATAAATAAACTTGTCCTAAAATTAAAACTTTGAGAAAACGAAAGCAGTCAGTCATTGATCAGAATGGACTTGTTAGGGTTGTAATGTGGCTAATAGTTAGGGGTTTATGAAAGAAAGGATTTATAATGTGGCCAATGGTTAGGGGTAATGTGGATAAATAGGCTCAAAGAGGTGTTTGATGGTTTATTGAGACAAGGAACTTTAATCAAAGAAAGAATAGGTAGGCCCAAAGAAGTGTTCGAGACCAATGGTTTGGGTTTTGTGAAAGAAATGATAATTTGGCACAAGGAGGTGTTTGATAGTATGATGTATCGGCTCACACCACTTTCTACTGCTTTTGCTTTTTTTCAGGATTTTTCGATTCTCCTTTTTTGAATTTCCCTTTTTCTGTGTGTGATTTTCTTTCTCTTTCTTTTGAGTAGAGTGAGCTGATAAAAGTGATACACCATTTTTGATGTGGAATTGATCCTTGTCTAGGGTGACTGAAAGATTTTTTGGATTTTTTAGCAAAGGGTAATTTTTTTTATGCTCTTTTTTTTGAGGATATGGGAAGATGACCAAACTTCATTTAGAATCATGATCGCTTATTTTCTCAAAAATTAAGTCGAGGACAGAAACTTATTTATTTTTATATATCTGCTCTTTTTCTTTATTTCTTTTTATTTGCCCTAATTTTTGCTTAAGCTGCTCTTGTGAGTTTTCAACCTAACAGGCCTTTTTTTTATTTCTTTTTCTTAAAGGACTTGAACCAGGGGATTACAATGTTGACAAGATATCTAGCGATCACGAATTTTCCCCAGCATGGGGACCTAAAGTGTTAGTTTATGAAAATTCATCATTGGGAACAAAACCAAATAGTCAACTAAGTACTTGTGTGGAGAATATGCACCTTATGGGATGGTCGGGGTGGGATTGGACATGAACAAGGGATGATGATAGGAAAGATATGGACACTAACTGACTCAAACAAGAGTAAATGCACATTGCATACAAGTTCACTACACGAATACTTCACAGAGAGTTAACATAGTTAGCGTCATGATAGAAGAAATTTTTGATAACACATTAGTTAACAAAATGGACCATTTGGATCATTTATCATGAGATTGATGAAATGCATCATTTTGCTGAAGAAAATTGTCAACGAGCTGCAAACAATGAATGACTTCTTTTTTGAAAATTGAGTGTCTAAAAGCACCTTGAGTTTGTAGCTAAGCTAAATTTTTTCAAAGAAGAAATAATCAACTTCGCCTCATCTCTCATCAAAATTTTTGAAAAAGGTAATGCTCATGTTTTTTGTATGGATGAACACATGATAATGTATATGCATGATGCAAATGCAGATGCCTAAAATGCGTGAATGAATGATTTATGAATGAATGGAAATACATGAAAAATGAGATGTTCTCAATTTTTGAAATTGTGCTCATGATTGTTTTCTACTCTTTTCTAGAAAAAATGTAATGCACGCTGTAATACCCTAATTTTGTCCTAACCAAAATGAGAAAATTTTATTTACTTTTGATAAAAATAATTATTTTATTTTATTTTTATGTCATTATTTTATTTGTCACAAGTTTTTAACACAAGAAAATATTTTTATTAGAAGTGAAGAGGCAAAAATAAGCAAAGAGGGAAATAGGGGGGTTCTATAAAAAAAATAAGGTGCTGTCATGGATTGGGCCATCAAAAAAAAACCCAACCCAACCAAAAAAAACCTAGCCAATTCGCATGGCCCAACCCCAACAAAAAAACCTAACCCACAACCCACAACCCATAACCCAATTCCCACCAAAACCCTAATTTTTCCCCTCACTCACTCAAATTCGGCCACTTTTTTTTAAAATAAAAAATAATTTTTTTTTAACCATTCCCCCCTAACCCCAAAATCAAGCCATGTTCATCCTCCATTTTCCCACCTAACTCGAAGACCACCCCCCCCTTTTCCCTCCTCTTTATTCGACCCATTCCTCTTCCCAAAGCATTGGAACTCTAAATCCCTCATCCCAATTCTTCCCCACATCACACTCTCACACACAACCCTCTCTTTCTCTCTCTCATTCCTACGACCACTCACCCCCTATCCCCTCACAATTCACTTTTCACTTTTCATTTTTTTTCACTCCTCTTTCCCTTTCTCCCACTCACACTCAACCTCTCATTCTTCCCTTTCTCTCTTCCATTCTATTCGACCCCTTCCCTCATCATCACACTTCATCTTTCTCATCACTCCCCCACTCACACATGGCACTCCTCCCTCACACACCCACGGCTCCATACCTCTCCTCTCCATCAAACTCCATTTTTTCCCCATTCTCTCCCACACACACGGCACCCCTCACCAAACCCTAAAAAATCCATCATTTGTTCTCCCCTCATATCTCTCTCTCACACTCACGGATCCCCTTCCTCTCACCAACTCCCTTTCATTTTTATATATTTTTTTCACCAAACCCCTCACCTCTCTGTCATATCAAGTTTTCTCAAGTCAAAAAAAAAGAAAATACTGTACAAGCATGGAGCAAGTCAGAATACAATGAAGAGAAACAAGGGCAACTTTTTTTTGTATAAATAGGGCCACACAATTGAAAGAGGGAAGGGGGGGTTTTTTTGTTTTTTTTTTAAGGAAAAAAAAGGGGAAAGATCTTCTGAAAAAATTAGGGTTTCTCTTAGAAAAATATTCTTCCCCTTCTTTTCCTCCTTCCTAGATTTTTTACTAGTTTAAAAGTTCATTTGTATTGAAGAAATTCGAAGAAGGAAATTTCTTCAACATTTCTGGATTCTTATTGTTAAGGTACTAAAATGTAATGTTTTATGTAGTATTGCTTTTTTTTATTTATTTTTTAGCAACTGTAATTGTTCATATGAGTATTGTTCATTTTTATTATTTTTGTTGCTATTTTTTATGCTACTGTTTTTTTTATTATTATTGTTCACGTTTTTAGATATTATTATTGTTGTTTTTTTTTATAAATTTTTGTTACTGTTTTTGTTATATAAATACTATTTGGTTTTTTTTATATATTAGGTACTGTTTTTGTTATATAAATATTATCATTGTTATTTTTTAAAAATTTTAGTTGTTCTTGTTATTTAGTTTAATTACCTTTCATTTAATGTTATTGCTATTTTTTTATTATTTAGTCTAGTTACTTTTTTTTATGTATATTTATTTGCTGTTTTTATTATTTAGTGTAGTTGCTTTTTTTATTAGAATATTATTGCTGTCTTTTTATTATTTAGTTTGGGGGCTGTTTTTATATTATATTATTGCTGTTTGTTATTTATTTTGTTGTTTGTTACATTATTGTAATTTTCGGATTAAAAATAAACTTTTTTTAAAAAAAAAAAATATTTTCTTAAAAGAAATGGTTACTAATGTCACTACCCCCTTTTCTTTTTTTTTCTTTTTTTTTAAAAAAAAAATATAATAACAAATGACCATTCTTCCAAATAAAAAACAAACAAGGTACCCTTTTTATTAAATAGTAACTAGGACAACCAAAAAACAAAAGATTTTTTCTTCATACCACTTGTTTAGTCTAGGTTTTTTTTTAGGAAAAAGCGCTTCAAGAATCACGTGTTCTAGAGTAGAATAGTAAAAAAGTAAAAAATAAATCAACCGTTTTTAGCGTCAAAACGCTGTTCACACCCCCCATTCTTGATACAACACTCCTTGTTGCTAATTGTGCCTCCCTTTTTTACTACCACCCATTTCGCTTTTATTCATACCATAATGCTTTCAAACCTTTTTTCTTTATTTCAAACAACCATACTCACACAAAAAATAGGTTGATACTAATGGTTACTCTGAGCCTAGCTTGTTTGACCGTTAGGACTAACCTTTTTTTTTTTTTCACAGCGAATTAGTAGTGGTAATCACTCTGAAGTTACTCGTTTGATTATCGCAAACACCCGCCTAAACTCCAATTTTCAGTTAATAAAATACAAACGTAATCTCAACTCCTTTTTCGAATCACGCTTCCCAGTAAGCATTTTTTAAACGAACAAAGCGCTCGATCGCAAACCGAGTATTTGTAGCAGTCACTCTGGGCCCCGCCCGTTTGAACGCTGTAAATACCTTCTTTTCCGAATAAGCCATTAATGACGACCACTCTGGATTTATCTGTTTGGTCACCATGAACGGCCTCTAGTTTTCGCAAACTTTTCAAAAAATAAAAAATAGCAACACACAAATATTTTCTACTCGAGAACTACGTAGCTTTGATTTCTCCATCGCACCCGGAGATACGTAGGAGCAGGGGCCCACTCCTGTCGAGCGCAAAAAACTAAAATTTTTATTAAGTCTTCCTTTCCGTTTTTTTTTGCAAATAATAAAAAGGGTAAATTAAAATGTTTTCTTTAAGCTAATTTTTCTACACTTTAAATTAAAAGGTAACCTTTTTTAGGATGTTGCGGGGTGCTAGTACCTTCCCCGCACTTAATCGACCCCCGAACCCAAAACTAAAGGTTTTTTCAATGTTTTCCTAAAAATAAATATTGATGGCGGCTCCATTGTTCAAAAGCAACGAAGAATCCCTCCTCCGGATTTTTCGGTCGCTACAGCTGGCGACTCCACTGGGGACTTTTTTTTAAGAGGGTCAAGCCTAATTTAGTTAAATGTGTAGATATTTGTTAGTTTAGTACTTTATTTACCCTTAGCCCTTCTATTCGCATGTCTTTTTTATTTATCTATTTATTTGCTTTATTGAACCTTAGGGTAGAAAACCTTTGCACTATTATCTGTATTTCTTTTGCAGCACGGGTAGTTTAGGTTGCTTATATCACCCACATCAATTACACTTGTTTATTGCACACACTCTTGAGCGGGGCCCTATACTCGGGTCTAAAAAAAAACCTAGGACGAGTGGAGGCAATTAGTGTCAGTCATTCTGGATTTTATCTGTCTGACTCTCATGAAAGCCTCAGCCAGAGTACGCTCTTTCGTGGTATCCCACACCAGGTAGCTTGCTATCGTTGTGGGTCATATCACGAAAGAGATTTCAGCTCTGGAGACCCTTGTGAGGACGTGATTAGAGCCACCTGAGAGATTGATCACACAAGTAGCCCTAGACCGTAACCTATATATAAGACCTAACCTGTTTAGGACACAAGGGCAATTCACCTACCCGTTGCATCATCGCAAAAACTTTTTATCTTTCAAAAAAAAAGTCAAATAATAAAAACCATTTACTCTTTTTGCCCTTTACATATATTTTACGTGACATGGTTAATGTTTCTCAAAATTTGAATCACCAAAATTTTCTCTGTAATGTCATTCTTTAATTCATCATACATCATCGTTATTTCAAAAAAATAATATACAAAAAAAATCCTCACATGCATGCTATTCATCTCATTTAGGTTTGCCGGGAATTGTAAGAGGTTCGAAAGTTTTTGTCATAAGCAAGGCGATATGGGATCAAACTGTGAAGCAATCCAAACTCTGAACTACCCTATAGTAAAATAGCCTAATCTGACAAGTCTAAGGGAATGTGCTGGTCGATTGCCGCCCATCGAGCGCAGGTCTTTTGATAGAGTGTATGGGAAGATTATTATGTTACTACAATTGGACGTGCAAACGGATGCCATTGCCGCTTTGAGCCAGTTCTACGACTCTTCATTAAGATGCTTCACCTTCAAAAATTTCCAGATGGCACCTACCCTGGAAGAATATACACAGATCTTCGGCTTTCCTCAACAAGACAATGGACCCTACCAGTATCAGGGACAATACTACACAGATGAGAAACTCGCCTCAATGTTACAAACCAGCAAAGAGAACTTGAAGCTCCGGAAGAAAAATCGAAATGGCATTGCAGGATTCCCACAAGAGTATCTGGAAAGCCAAATGAAATCCTTCGCCGACGCTAGAAATTGGGGTCTTTTTAAGCAGGTGTTAGCCTTGACCATCTTTGGCATTGTCCTATTTCCACGCCTTGAAAGATATGTGGACACAACAGCTATTGGTGTCTTCTTATCCTTCAAGGATGGAGAAAACCCACTCAATCCGATTCCAGCCATGCTTGCAGACACTTACTGTACTTTCACTCATTACAGTGAGCGAAGGGGAAAGAGGATATCTTGTTGCCTGCACGCCTTGTATGTTTGGCTTCTCACCCATGCTTTCGTTAACAAAGTCAGAGTAGAAGGCCCAATTGAAGACGCCAGAGGGTGTGATGTGAAGACAATGAACACTAGTGAATGGTTGCAAGTGCTAAGGGGCCTTCATGAATACAAGGTTCGTTGGCACCCATCATGGTGGAAAGAGAGGCCCACAGTAGTTTTTCAATGTGGGAGCTTTCAAAACGTCCCGCTCATGGGGACAAGAGGATGCATAAATTACAATCCTTCTCTAACTCTAAGACAGCTGGGGTACCCCATGCGAAATCCGCCCACCGAAGACATGTTAATCCCTTTTTACCTCCATGAAGGAAGCCCAAAAGAGGTTGACATGCTCCGGAAGATTTCCCAAGCGTGGGATATGGTCGTCCGCAAGGGACAAGAACTTACTAAGAGGAGTGGCGACAAGGAAACCACCTTTCGCCAATGGCTCCAAAAGAGGATCCAAGACACCCGATTGCCTTACCAAAGTGCACTACGGGTGGAGGAAGAAATACCTGAACCTACCCTCCCCACTGTCGAAGATTTAGATAAGCTTAAAATGGCATTGTCAAAGGCCGAGGAAGAAAAGAAGGGCTTGCAGGCAGAGTTAGAGAAAGTGCTCCTAAAGAACCAGGAGTTGGAGGAAGAGAACGCAAGTAAGTCAGTGGCCATTGAAGGCAGCCGCAAGCAACTCAAGATCGAACAAAAGAACAAACTAGAGGTTCAAAAGTACCTATGAGGAGCGAAAGAGGAAATAAAACGTTGCAACCTGAAAATGAACCAAGCCATCGATGATAGATACAAGTGGAAAAAGTTATGGGAAGAATCAATGATGGCTGAAAAGACCGCACAGAGCCTGCTAATGGTATCAAAGAGAGAGTCCCGGATGATGGCAGCCGAGTTTGAAGAGCAAGTGAAAAGTATCAAGCAGGATAAAGATACCATTGAAGAGATACTCCGAGAATACCAGCAAGCCTTAAGAAGGGAGCATGAAAAATCCGATGAGCTGAACGACCATATCAGATATCAAGAAGAGGTTTACCACCAGTTGAAGACAGAAAGCATCTATTGGGAGAACCGCTTTGTGGAGTTGCTCAGCAGGATAGAAAACCATGAAGCCTTCATAGAGTTGAAGAATGAAAGCTTATACTGGAAAGACAGATTCTCAAAGTTGGCATGGCTGGCCGATCAAGCTATCGTAGGAATCCCCAAACGTCTAAAGGAGGCTAACGCGGCAATGCACCCGTTTAACACCCCGGTCCAAGTTTCCGAATTCATGGAGTTTTGCGAGGTTCTGATTGCCGAACTCCGGGAGAAGGCTGGCAGCACTACTAGTAGAAAGCGAGGGAGGAGTGGAAAAATGAAAGCCATATGTATTTGAGTGAAATTTAAAGAACATTGTACTTTTCTTTTCGAAGTTTTATCTCCAAAATGTTGTACTTTCCTCCATCAATGAAGTTTGTTTGTCTCACATGCTGATCCTTTATTTTGAAAATATTGTGGAACTTTAATCTGTGTACTTATGACAAAGCAGGATGCGCTTGCAATTCCCGACCTAAAACAATAAGACTCATGCACACATGCATCATTCGCATTTTCATCCATTCATATACTCATACATATACTCATACCATGTGTCCCACCAACAGAGAGTAAAAGTCAAGATGGTGCGTCAACATCGCTATTGGACTCGTTCTCAGGCCAGAAACATGGAAGAAAACCAGGACAATCCGCCTCAAGATATCCCGGATCAAGGCAATCCACCTCAAGACCTAGGCAATCAAGAGCTTAGGGCAGAAATAGATGGGATGAAAGAACAGATGGCTGAAATCTTAAAGGTCTTACAAGCTTTGAGGGACAAAGACACAAGTGAAGATGTCTCCGCTGGGAACACGGAAAATCAAGTTACCAACCCTCCTCCTCCCAATGGACTCGGGATCCCGCATACAGTGCCCCCCACTGGGACTAATGACCAGGGTTACATATGGCCTCCTTACGGACTTCCACAAGGTTACACACCTCCGACAGTCAATGCTAGTCCAGAAGGCGGCCCCTCAGGAGTCGCGGGCCAACAACAGCTTACACCAACGGGTCACGATGGTAATCCGGGGGCACCACAAGTACAAAACCCGACCCCCGTCGTTGTACCACAAAGACTCCCACTTGGCTTCCCTCCACCGCCGATAGCTGACGCTCAGGCTCAGGGTTCCAACCTTAGGAATCCCACTCATTCACATACCCCAAATGTGAACCCAGCCATAGTTCCGATGATCCATCCTTACTATGGTATGAGTGGGCTCCCTCACAATCACTCTATGGAGAACCCTCAAGCCCAAGACAAGCTACAAATGCTTGAGGAAAGGTTGAGAGCAGTCGAGGGATCCAATGTTGGTGCAAGAGATGCTTATGACTTGTGCCTCGTCCCTAACGTGGTCATCCCTCCAAAATTTAAGGTGTCAGACTTCGACAAGTACAGAGGGTCGACTTGCCCTGTAAGCCACTTAACCATGTACTGCAGGAGGATGGCGGCGTTTGCTCACGACGACAAATTGCTCATCCACTACTTCCAAGATAGTCTGTCTGGGGCAGCTTCGAGCTGGTACATGCAATTAGAACGTGCCCATATCAGATGCTGGAAAGACCTAGCCGATGCATTTTTGAGGCAATACAAATATAATATTGACATGGCTCCCGATAGAACACAGCTGCAGAGCATGACGAAGAGAGACAATGAGTCCTTCAAAGAATATGCCCAACGCTGGAGAGGTTTGGCTGCACAGGTGGTACCACCTTTGTTAGAAAAAGAGATGGTATCAATGTTCATGGATACTCTTCAAACACCTTTCTACGACAGGTTGATTGGGAGCGTGTCTTCGAACTTTTCAGATATGATCGTCATCGGAGAAAGATTAGAGAATGGATGGAGAAACGGGAAGATTGTATATAGCTCCGCTGGAACCAGCAATCAGAAAAGGCCCTTCCCAGGTTTCCCTAAAAAGAAAGACGGAGAAACCAATGCCATCTCTGGATCAGGAAAGCCTCCCTACAACAACCCCCGACAGACTTTACAAATACCTACTCAAACACCACAAGCCCCACCTCACCAAGTCAACCCAGGCTATAGACCACAAAACTACCAAGAAAGAAAGCCCGCCAATTTCGACCCAATACCCATGTCATACACAGACCTATTCAATCACCTCATCAGTCACAACTTGATCACTCCCCGTCCAATGAGACCCCTTCAACCTCCTTTCCCTAGGAGCTATGACCCAGAGGCTAGCTGTGGATTCCACGCTGGGGCAGTTGGCCATTCAACAGAAAATTGCAAGGCATTGAAATATGTAGTACAAGACTTAATTGAATCTAAATGGTTAAGCTTCGCAGAAGATGGGCCGAATGTTGCCACTAACCCTCTGCCGGGGCACGGGAAACCCTCCGTCAATGCCATTGAGAATGTTGAGGGGCAATTATTGGTCAGAAAGGTGGAGGACATTGTCACACCCCTGGACCTCATCCATGCTGATTTGTGTCACTTCGGAGTCATTATGAAAGGATGTACCGGAAAGGGTTCGTGTGTTGATCCTGTTGAACCAAGGGTAAAACAGTCCTTTATTTTGAATGATAACAAATTACATATATCTACTAATCTTTCACATTGAGCAAAGTGCAGGACTTATTTTAAAAGGAAGAAGACTCAAAAAGGAGAAGCTTGAAGAAGAAGCATCATAAGAAGTTCAAAACCCTATTTTTTGTCTAAGCCTTTTTTAGGACTCTTTGTAAAGGTCCTATCACCTAAAGTGTGTGACACTTTAGATATTGAGAGAGATGATCTTTTCTAATCATACATGATGCATAAAAAAGAATTTTGAAAAGTATTTCAAAAAATAAATTGCATGGTGAAAACCAAACCCTAGAAAATATTTTTTGAAAACCTAAACCCTAAAAATAATTTTGTGGAAAGTTGAAATCAGTTCCTATCATTTTATAAAATATATAATCGATTATCTTATGTTACTAAGAGGTACATAATCGATTATATAACTTCACAATGTTTCCATATATATGTACATAATCGATTATGCATTCCTTCTCACCAAGAGATAATCGATTATGATGCATTCCTCTCCTTCCATTTTTTAGAACCAATAATCGATTATTGACTCAAATGTACTCCATACCATAATCGATTATTGACCTGATTGAAGGCAAATAATCGATTACTTGCTCAATTCCACTACATGTAATAATCGATTATGTGCCTATTCCATACCTTCCTTTTTGGTGAGTTAATCGATTATCCCACATTGCACTTGAGAGAGATAATCGATTACAACATGCATTAATTGTTTTTCAAAAAATCAAACCTCTCCTATCACTATAAATAGGAGAGTGATTTCATTTCTCAGTACACAACAACAAATCTTCATCTCACAATTTCTTCTCTGCTCTCTCATATTCGAATCTCTATAGATCTATTACTCTTCATTGTTTTATTTTTTATAAGCTTTTGATTTTAAATTGTTATATCTTTTTTCAAAAGCTGTTTATAGATCTAAATCTGAGATCCTGTGCTCCAACTGTTTTGAATCTTGCTTTTCAAAAAGCTTTGTTTTTCAAAATCATATCTATATTTTTTTTAAAGCTTTCAAGCAACCTCAACTTCTATTGTTATATCAATTTTGAAGTGGTTGCAAAAGCAAGATCATCCCTCATCTTATAGAGCATCCATAATATCCTAAGATCACTCATCTCTCTCAGTTTTTAAACTGACTCATTTTCTGAAGTGATTGGTTCATAGAACTCTATTGTGTAATTTATTTTATTTCAAGGTGTTTTTGAAATCCTGGGCTTTGTACTTGGGTCTCTCAATCAGGTGATTGAGTAGGTGTTTTTTGAAATCCTGGGCTTTGTACTTGGGTCTCTCAATCAGGTGATTGAGTTGGTGTTTTGAAAACCTGGGCTGTGTACTTGGGTCTCTCAATAGGGTTATTGAGTTGGTTTAGAAATCCTTAGCAAGAGTGCTTGGGTTCTCAATTCAGGGGAATTGAGATTCACTTATATTGGGGTCGACTGTTTGTATCAAACTCTCTTCAATATAGTGGTTACTAAGTCCAAGGGTTGAAAAGCCTAAGGCTGAGGACGTAGGGGTTTTATCCCGAACCTCGCTAAATTGCTGTGTCTCTCTCTCTTCCCTATCTCTTTATATTTTGCACTTTATTTGCTTATAATATTGATATTATCATAACTGCTTATATTATCATATTCTCAATATAACCGTGCAAATATATCATATTGTAATCTTTCTTCTTATTATCTATTTTATTGCTGTATACAATATTGATCTGTCCATCATCTCATTCTACTCCTTCTATATTGGTCAAATATTATTATTCTGCATTTAATCCAAACCAATATCGAAAAAGTTTTTTTTTAATTGAAAAAGAATCCATTAATCACCTATAACCTTATTCACCCCCCCTCTAAGGTTACTTTTATAGACTCTCAAGTCTAACAAGTGGTATCAAAGCTAGTAATTGCTTTAGAGCTTTACATCTCGCAATTTAAATTAATCCTGTTATATATCTGTGATTATGGGTTCATTCATGAAAGAAGGAATGTCCTCTAATAGGCCTCCTCTATTTGATGGTACTAACTATGATTACTGGAGTAGTCGTATGAAATGTCATGTGCAGGCAATTGACTTCACTCTATGGAGAATCATAGTGGATGGTCCTCTAATCCCGATGAAGATCAAGATCACAAAACCAGGTAATACTGATGGTGACACTTCAAAAATTCAAGCCACCGGCAAAGCTGAAGAAGTACCGGTAGAAGACATCTACACCATCGACCTGAATGAGTTAAGAAAATCTGAACTTGACAAGATATCCCTAAATGCAAAGGCCATGAATATCCTTCATCTATCACTCTGTGAAGAAGAATATGGTAGAGTAAAAGGGTGTCAAAGTGCAAAGGAAATCTGGGACTGCCTACAAGCCACTCATGTCGGGACAAGCCAGGTAAAAGATACTAAAATTAGAATTCTCACCTCTGAATATGAAAGTTTTAAAATGAAAGAAGGTGAGTCTGTAGCAGCAATGCATCAGAGATTAAATTTAATTGTAAACAACTTGAGGGCCTTAGGAAAGAAATACACCAACAAGGATTTGAATGGAAAGATCCTTGAATCCTTAACTGGTGATTTCTTCCCTAAGACTTGTGCTATAACCGAAGCCAAAGACATTGGCACTTTACCTCAAGAAGACCTTATTGGATCATTGCTAGCATTTGAGGTAGTTCTGGCTGCCAAAAAGAATCAAGAAAAAGAAACTGTAAAAGAGAAGAAATCTCTTGCCCTTGCTGCTAAAACTTCTAAAGTAGCAAGGAAAGAGGTTGAATCTGAAGAAGAAACCGATGATGAAGATATGGCTATGCTTGCCAAAAACTTCAAAAAATTTATGAGATTCAAAAAGTTTGGAAAGGGTGACTTTTCAAAGAAGTCCTGTAACATCCGCAAAATAATTAACCGAATTATTTGGATGTTAACCCAATTGAATTAATTTAGTACTTGACTGGTAAATTTACTGAGTGCTAAAATTATTTATTGGTTGTCATCGAATCGTTAACCGGATAATACGGACCAAGAAAGTTTTGGAATCGAAATAGGAGATTTCGATCAATATGGTAAATTGACCGCGTTACAACAAATATATTAAATAAATATATATGTGTATACGTGTGTGCATGTGAGAGGAGAAGAAAAGAAATTAAATGAAAGAAAGGGAGAAAAGAGAGAAAGAATGCGAGAGAGTTACAGAGGAGAAAAAGAGAGGAAAGGAGAGAAAAGAAGAGAGAGTGGCGTGAGGGAGAAGAGAAGAGGGAGAGAGAAGACTTCACCGAAACGACTTCCGTCCAACACGAAAAATGTTCAGCGCTACTTCCTCTTCGATTTGGTACCAATTTCGTGACGATCAGCTCACTCTCTCTCACTTGGCCATTTTTGTGTTTTGGAGGTTTTGTGGGAAATCCGATTTTGGGTTGGTTTTGAAGGTTTAAGTTCGGTTAGGAACGAACCCAAGGTGGATTACTCGAGTATTAGAGTTCGATTGGTTGATTGGGAGCTAGTTGGGTGAGTTAGGTTGAAAAATCAAAATGTTTGGGGTTATGGGTGAATAGTGTCATGGAGGTTAGAGGAGGAAGATGATGAATAGTGTCCGTGGAGAATTTCGGAGAAATCGGTATTTCGGTCAAAATGAGGTTTCGCGATCGAGTGGAAAGCTTTGGAAGCGGATTGGATGTCGCCGGAGCGGGGAATGTTCGTGTGGCTACTCGGTGAATTCGGCTCGATCGTGGTTCACGCTTCAAGGGTGAGTTCTACTCACGTTTAGGATTTTTGTTTTTCGAATTAATTAATTAACTGTTTTATCGCTTTCGCTGGACTGGAATATTTCTGGATACTGTCTGATTCGGATTAGGAATCGATCGGAGGGAGTCTCGAGTTGTGTAGTATTGAAATGGAATTTTTGGTGATTCGATTTCGAAATATTTTGACTTAAAAACCGTTAATTGGAAAATATGTCGCGTTTTGATACAATTCGTTTAAAATGAGTTTTTGATTGATTATTATTGTTTGTATATGTTTTGGACTGTTTTTATGTTGGGGCTGGACTGAAACAGGTATCGGAATTGGTCGGAACTACGAAAAATGCGAAAACGGGATAAAATGCAATGCTATCAAAAGCGCACGAGTCGTGCGTCCCAGACGCACGGACCGTGCGTGTTATTCTGTTTGTTTTCGAAAAGGCATTACAGGGCGCACGACCCGTGTGTATGGGCGCACGAACCGTGCGCTGTGTTCTGTCCAAATTTTCCAAACTTGCCCGAAACGATCCCGAACGATTCCAATCCTCTTCTAATCCTTTCCTAACCCTCCTATAATGATATTAGGCTTATAATGCCATGATTTTTGGTATGTTTCAAAAGGGTTTTATAAAATACTTTTGAAGTTGAAATTCTTTTGAAAAGCCGAACAATAGTACACGTGTGCGGATATGTTTTACTAATAATAAACCGGTCTACTATTCACGATATATATATATATTATATCGACGATAGGAAACGGCCCAATGCGGGTATTGTGTTCAGTTATCGGTCAAATGTAAATGAACTAAATGTTCATGCGTCTGTAGATATATTTATTATATCAAGTTGGGTGACGACCC
The DNA here is from genome assembly GCA_039519185.1 of Astragalus membranaceus. NCBI lineage: Eukaryota > Viridiplantae > Streptophyta > Magnoliopsida > Fabales > Fabaceae > Astragalus > Astragalus membranaceus. The sequence goes on along the minus strand of CM076851.1, from coordinate 78,399,502 downwards.
ATGTTGACATACTAGGCGGGGCAGTCATGATCCCTTACCCTAGGCTCTGTGCCATTAGGAAACACTATTGGTTATGGGGTTCGCCGGGATTAGCAGTGCGTGCAGTCGGTGTTATGTTAAAAAGTTATGTGTTACGTTCACCGGGATTAGCAGTGCGTGCAGTCGGTGGTACGTAAAATGGTCTTTGCGGTACGGTTCACCGGGATTAGCAGTGCGTGCAGTCGGTGTCCTACCAAGTCAGAATTCTATCACACGGTTCACCGGGATTAGCAGTGCGTGCAGTCGGTGTCCTACCAAGTCAGAATTCTATCACACGGTTCACCGGGATTAGCAGTGCGTGCAGTCGGTGCCGTGTTAAATTAAATAGGGTTTATAATTGGACCGAGAGAGTTAGTAGGGGTCTCGGTAGAACTCACTGAGATTGTATCTCACTGTTTATATGTTGTTGTTTTACAGAGAAGCAGGGAAAGTGGAAATTGAGGAGGCACGAGTAGGTGGCACTCAGATGGTGGCTGAAGACTTAGCTTGATGCTTAAGTTTATATTTCCCTTTGTTGTCTTTGTACTACAACTCTATGTATTGGTATTATAATTTCATTCCGCTTTCTTGTATGATATTGAGCACTATAGTTTGCTGAAGGTTATGGTCAGGGAACCTGTTTGGTCTTATTTGTATTTAAGACTGTTTTGTTGTTATTCAGCGAGAACTATATTGCATTGTTCAGTATCAGTACAGGAATTTTATATCTCTGATAGTTTAGGGATGGTGCACTTGGGTATTTTTACTCGATAAAAATACAGCGGTGTTACAGTTGGTATCAGAGCAGTTCGACCTAGTCGGACTTAGTTTAGGGTTGAGTCGATTCCTTGTTAGTCCTTTTGTAATTACACTTGTGATGCTAAGAGACATTGAGCCTGATCAACTTAATACTTAGTGCATCATAAGCGGAATTATGACAGGATGATCAAGACGCAGTCCTCGACCAAGACCGGAATCTCCAACCGATGCATCCTCAAGAAAGGTGACATGACAGTGGAAGAATACACCGCTAAGTTTGAGAAGTTGTCTCAGTTTTTCCAAGTGGTAAAGTAAGCTCTGGATGACGAATGGAGAATGCGGAGGTATAAGAAGGGCCTTAGTGTTTTTATGACTTAGGGTCTCAGTTCTTATACTATTACCAATTATGCTGCCTTGGTGCAATCAGCCTATGTCGCCGAAGATGATCTCATGAGGAATACTGGAAAGGAAAGAAGGTAGTTGAATTATCAACTCCGAATGCAAGGTCCTAAGATAATCTCATCAAAGGAAAAGCAGATGCAATTCTTTGATTCTTCAAAGGTCAGAAGATGTTCTAACTGCGGAAAGCCTCACAGCGGTGATTGCAAGCGAAGATCTAATCGGTGTTATTATAGAAATGAAGAGGGTCACTATGGTAAAGAGTGCCCTGTAAGGGAGAGTTTCAAGAAGTTACAAGCAGCTCTAAGGCAAGGACGAGTCAACATTCTGAATGTTTAGACAGTTACAACTGCAGACAATCTACTGAGGGGTATGGGATCAGTTTTCAATAACTCGATCAGTATACTATATGATTCGGGTGCAACCTATTGTTGTATATCCCGATCGCGTGTGAATCGGTTGGGATTAGCCTTATCATCGCTATCCGAGTCGATAACTGTTTTAAACTGCTGCTAAGGGTCGTGTCCAGACATAATCTTTGTATCGGATTGTCTACTTGTCATAGGAGGCAGAAATTTCGTTGTAGAATTTATTGTTTGCCTATGAGAAGTGTGGACACCATTTCGGGTATGAATTGGATGACTGCAAATCATGTTGCAATCGACTGTGTTAATCAACTATCAGTTCCTCTTCAGAATCAGTTGAATTGTCTAGGACAAATTCTGAAGCGGTTACCTAGTTCACCTTAGACGGTCAATCTTCATTCCAAGGTGCGGGAGCACATGTTAGTATGTTATCTGCATCCGCTGAAACTAGTTTAGATTTGGCGAACGTTCAGGTCGTGAATGACTTTCTGGATGTTTTCACGATGAAGTTTCTTCTGGACCTCCAGAGCGAGAAGTAGAGTTTACTGTAGAATTGATTCCTGGCACGGGATCAATATCTATTGTTTCTTATTGATGGTTTCTTGAGAATTAAAGGAAATGGAGTCTCAACTTGAAGAGTCGATGTTAAAGAAATTTATACGACTGAGTACTTCTCTAGGGAGTGCTCTGGTGTGATTAGTCAAAAGGAAATATAGTAGCATGAGATTGTGCATTAATTATCGACAACTCAACAAAGTGGCGATCAAGAACAAATATCCTTTTCTAAGGATACACGAATTGCTGGATCAGCTTCGAGGTGCAGAGGTGTTTTCAAAAATTTATCTGAGGTCAGGATATCATCAATTAAAAGTTAGAGCCTTAGATATTCCGAGGACAGCTCTCCGTACTAGGTATGGACATTACGAGTTCGTAGTGATGCCCTTCGGTTTGACTAATGCTCCAGCGGTATTCATGGATTACATGAACCGAGTTTTTCATACGTATTAGGATCAGTTTGAAGTCGTTTTCATTGATGATATCTCGATGTGCTCGAAGACCATTGAGGAGCATGTCCAACATCTCCGCATTGTTCCGAAAGTACTCCGAGAAAAGAAGTTGTGCTTGAAACCTTCGAAGTTTGATTTTTGGGTGTCGGAGGTAAAGTCTTTGAGACATGTGATTTCCCAAGTCGGGAGTTTCTGTAGATCCCAGTAAGAAAGAAGCGGTGTTGAATAGGAGTGACCGACATCAGCCGCAGAGATCAAAAGTTTCTGGGACTAGCCGGTTACTATAACTGATTTGTTAAAGGGTTCTCACAGTTAGTTTTCCACTTACTCGGTTAACTCGTAAGGGTCATCCGATTACGTGGGATGCCGATTGTGAAGAATGTTTCCAAGAGTTGAAGATTTTGACTTCTGCTCCAATCCTGATTCTTCCGATCCGTCATTGGAATTTCAAATTTTCGATGACGCTTCAGGGAAGGTTTAGGATGTGTTCTAATGCAAAATCAACAAGTGGTAGCTTATGCGTCCAGACAATTGAAGTCTCATGAGAAGAGTTATCCGACTCACAATTATGAGTTGGCAGCTATTGTGTATGCACTGAAGATTTGGAGACGTTACCTGTATGGGTCTCGTTTCGATGTCTTTAGTGATCACAATAGTTTAAAGGTATCTGTTTGATCAGAAAGAACTGAATAGCAGGCAGAGAAGTGTGTTGAGTTTCTGGAGGATTATAAATTCGTGTTGATGTAGCCTTCAAGAGAGGCCAGTGTTGTAACTGATGCACTGAGTAGGAAGTCCATCCACATGGCCGAGTTTATTGATGCATGAGATAGAATTATCGGAGTCTTTCAGAGACTTAAATCTGAATTCAAGATCAAGGAGGAACCGGTTAGTGTTGAGCCATATGAGGATCTCTAGTTCCCTAAGGGATTCTATACGCTTGGCACAGAAAGTTGATGTGAAGCTACAATCACAAAAGGTATTTCCAGATTTTACCATGGATAGTGATGGAGTCAGTTGTTTCAACGGTAGGATCTGTACGCCCGATGATGAGAACAATAAAAGGCAAGTGTTAGAGGAAGAACACCGAAGTTTATATTTTGTTCCAAGATGTACAGAAATGTAAAGCAGATGTATGAGTGGCAAGGTATTAGTTTGTTAATCTCTTCCTTGTGAAGGTTAACAATGAGATTGTAATAAGTGATTCCGTTTGACAAGTCAAACGTGAATACGAATATGTAAGTGAGGTAACTGCTGATTGTTTTCACGCTACGAATAGCCATCAAAGGATTAATTGATGGATATGCTTGTAAGTGACTGAAATTTCCGAAGTGAAGCTTGGCGTGCGGTGTAATAGTTTTGAAAAATCGTTTTCGTGAAAACCCGCATGCTAAAGTTAATTTTGGGAACGAATTAAGAGGCTAATAGAATATGATTGAGGAGGAAAATCCTAGGAGGATTACTTAGGTTGAGGGGAAACTCTCAACGCTATTGACTAATTCGGAAAGGAGCTCTGAGTTCTGTTTGATAGTTGTTTGGAGAACAACTGAGGTGATTTTCATTACGTTCAATTTATTTGATGTCCCCGTGGTTTATTTCTACGTTTAAGATAAACGTTTCTGGTAAATCCTCATTTCATCTTCTTTCGAGAACTATTATCTCGAAGTCTTGGGGGCGAGTCAAAAAGTGTCACAAGTGACTTTATCGTCACATTGTCGGTATGTACGAGAACTGTTATGGATTTTTAGAAAATTTGCGGAGAACGTGTCTACACCCCCCCCCCCTTTGAGGGAATCGTACTTATTTTTTTTCCTCTACCGAGGAGTACTTTGATTTGAATTAATCAAGTTGGGGAACAAGTGAGAAATGAAGCTTCGGAAGTGTTTTCGAACGCGGTGCCGAGCCTATGTAGGCGAAAGAGGAGTTTCTCGTGTTGATTCGTAACCAGAGAGTTCGTATCAAGGTAGTAGTGGATCATACTTGGAGATTGATGTGCCAACTTTAGAAAGATTTTCTACACTCATTTCGTTAATTCAAGATTGTTTTCTCGCAAATTTAGACCTTTCTGGGAATGTCAACCCTCGGTTAGTCGGATGAAAGACTTAGCGAAATTTTGAGGACAAAATTCTTTTAAGTTGGGGAGAATGTAACATCCGCAAAATAATTAACCGAATTATTTGGATGTTAACCCAATTGAATTAATTTAGTACTTGACTGGTAAATTTACTGAGTGCTAAAATTATTTATTGGTTGTCATCGAATCGTTAACCGGATAATACGGACCAAGAAAGTTTTGGAATCGAAATAGGAGATTTCGATCAATATGGTAAATTGACCGCGTTACAACAAATATATTAAATAAATATATATGTGTATACGTGTGTGCATGTGAGAGGAGAAGAAAAGAAATTAAATGAAAGAAAGGGAGAAAAGAGAGAAAGAATGCGAGAGAGTTACAGAGGAGAAAAAGAGAGGAAAGGAGAGAAAAGAAGAGAGAGTGGCGTGAGGGAGAAGAGAAGAGGGAGAGAGAAGACTTCACCGAAACGACTTCCGTCCAACACGAAAAATGTTCAGCGCTACTTCCTCTTCGATTTGGTACCAATTTCGTGACGATCAGCTCACTCTCTCTCACTTGGCCATTTTTGTGTTTTGGAGGTTTTGTGGGAAATCCGATTTTGGGTTGGTTTTGAAGGTTTAAGTTCGGTTAGGAACGAACCCAAGGTGGATTACTCGAGTATTAGAGTTCGATTGGTTGATTGGGAGCTAGTTGGGTGAGTTAGGTTGAAAAATCAAAATGTTTGGGGTTATGGGTGAATAGTGTCATGGAGGTTAGAGGAGGAAGATGATGAATAGTGTCCGTGGAGAATTTCGGAGAAATCGGTATTTCGGTCAAAATGAGGTTTCGCGATCGAGTGGAAAGCTTTGGAAGCGGATTGGATGTCGCCGGAGCGGGGAATGTTCGTGTGGCTACTCGGTGAATTCGGCTCGATCGTGGTTCACGCTTCAAGGGTGAGTTCTACTCACGTTTAGGATTTTTGTTTTTCGAATTAATTAATTAACTGTTTTATCGCTTTCGCTGGACTGGAATATTTCTGGATACTGTCTGATTCGGATTAGGAATCGATCGGAGGGAGTCTCGAGTTGTGTAGTATTGAAATGGAATTTTTGGTGATTCGATTTCGAAATATTTTGACTTAAAAACCGTTAATTGGAAAATATGTCGCGTTTTGATACAATTCGTTTAAAATGAGTTTTTGATTGATTATTATTGTTTGTATATGTTTTGGACTGTTTTTATGTTGGGGCTGGACTGAAACAGGTATCGGAATTGGTCGGAACTACGAAAAATGCGAAAACGGGATAAAATGCAATGCTATCAAAAGCGCACGAGTCGTGCGTCCCAGACGCACGGACCGTGCGTGTTATTCTGTTTGTTTTCGAAAAGGCATTACAGGGCGCACGACCCGTGTGTATGGGCGCACGAACCGTGCGCTGTGTTCTGTCCAAATTTTCCAAACTTGCCCGAAACGATCCCGAACGATTCCAATCCTCTTCTAATCCTTTCCTAACCCTCCTATAATGATATTAGGCTTATAATGCCATGATTTTTGGTATGTTTCAAAAGGGTTTTATAAAATACTTTTGAAGTTGAAATTCTTTTGAAAAGCCGAACAATAGTACACGTGTGCGGATATGTTTTACTAATAATAAACCGGTCTACTATTCACGATATATATATATATTATATCGACGATAGGAAACGGCCCAATGCGGGTATTGTGTTCAGTTATCGGTCAAATGTAAATGAACTAAATGTTCATGCGTCTGTAGATATATTTATTATATCAAGTTGGGTGACGACCCATGTTGACATACTAGGCGGGGCAGTCATGATCCCTTACCCTAGGCTCTGTGCCATTAGGAAACACTATTGGTTATGGGGTTCGCCGGGATTAGCAGTGCGTGCAGTCGGTGTTATGTTAAAAAGTTATGTGTTACGTTCACCGGGATTAGCAGTGCGTGCAGTCGGTGGTACGTAAAATGGTCTTTGCGGTACGGTTCACCGGGATTAGCAGTGCGTGCAGTCGGTGTCCTACCAAGTCAGAATTCTATCACACGGTTCACCGGGATTAGCAGTGCGTGCAGTCGGTGTCCTACCAAGTCAGAATTCTATCACACGGTTCACCGGGATTAGCAGTGCGTGCAGTCGGTGCCGTGTTAAATTAAATAGGGTTTATAATTGGACCGAGAGAGTTAGTAGGGGTCTCGGTAGAACTCACTGAGATTGTATCTCACTGTTTATATGTTGTTGTTTTACAGAGAAGCAGGGAAAGTGGAAATTGAGGAGGCACGAGTAGGTGGCACTCAGATGGTGGCTGAAGACTTAGCTTGATGCTTAAGTTTATATTTCCCTTTGTTGTCTTTGTACTACAACTCTATGTATTGGTATTATAATTTCATTCCGCTTTCTTGTATGATATTGAGCACTATAGTTTGCTGAAGGTTATGGTCAGGGAACCTGTTTGGTCTTATTTGTATTTAAGACTGTTTTGTTGTTATTCAGCGAGAACTATATTGCATTGTTCAGTATCAGTACAGGAATTTTATATCTCTGATAGTTTAGGGATGGTGCACTTGGGTATTTTTACTCGATAAAAATACAGCGGTGTTACAAGTCCGAGTACAACAAAGAAGACAGGTATGAGAAAAAGAATGATCAACTAAGATGTTTCGAATGCAACAAACCCGGTCACATCAAAGAAAACTGTTACAAGCTGAAATCTAAGCAAAAGAAAGCAATGAAAGTAACATGGGACAATACAGAAACTGAAAGTGAGACCGAAGAAGAAGAAGTTGCAAATGCTGTCTGCCTCATGGCAAAGAACACACCTGAAGCAACATGGGACAATCTCAGCACTGATGGTGAATCAGAAGAAGATGAGCAGACCGACAATGCTGTCTGCAGCATGGCAAATGATACATCAAAGGTAAGCCTTAACTTTTCTAGTTCATCTACCTCCTCTATGCATGATGATATGATTGATAATGACTATAGTAGTCACGATCTGAGTGAAGCTTTTGAGGCTCTATATTTCGAACATGAAAAACTTTTGTTAAAATCCAAGAAACAAAAAAAGAGCAACAAAAGCCTATCCATTCAAATCGAGACTCTTGAAAGTGAAGTCACTAGATTAAAGAATGAACTACACAAATCAGTCAACCTTGAATTTCGAGAACTAAAACAAAATTTTGAAAAAGTCAAGGTTGAAAATGAATTTTTGAAAGAATCTTTGAAAAAGTTTGAGGTTGGTGAAAAGACCTTGACTCAGTTGCTTCACTCTCAACATCAATATGTTGATAGGAGAGGTATTGGGTACCAAGGAAATTCCACCACCTCCAGCTCAAACAAAAATATCACCTTTGTAGCTTCTACCTCTAATCATAAACCTACTATCTTTAAATGCACATATTGTCAAAAAGGGAACCATAGCTCTTCTTCTTGCCCCATCCGTAAAATATGTGAGCTTGGAACTCTTGTACCTGTTTGGAAGAAACCAAGGTGGATTGTGAAAGCAAACCCCTTGATGACTAACTCCCAAGGACCCAACAAAAAGGGTACCTCGTGCTAGTTGTTAAACAATTCTTTTGCAGGTTGGTCCCTCAGCTAAAAAGAAAAATGTGTGGATGGTTGATAGTGGTTGCTCAAGGCATATGACTGGTGATGCTTCACTGTTTCTAAAACTGAGCAACAAAACTAGTGGATCTGTAAAGTTTGCCAACAATGAATCTGCTCAAGTAATAGGTAAAGGTTGTGTGGGTAAGGAAAACACAATTAAAATTAAAGATGCTTTATTAGTTGATGGCGTTAAATTTAACTTACTAAGTGTTAGTCAATTATGCGATAATGACTTTGATGTGCACTTTTCTGTTGATAAATGTGTTATCACCCATATGACTTCTAAACTCTACATTACTGGCTTTCGAGAAAACAATGTATACTATGTTGATTTTGATAATGTAAGTGATGAGATAGTATGTATGCCTACCTTGATTGATGATGTGGATTTGTGGCATAGACGCTTAGGACATGCTAGTATAGAACATCTATCTAAGTTAAGTAAGAATGAGCATGTTAGAGGTCTACCTAAATTGAAATATGAAAAAGGCCAATTATGTGATGCATGTCAACTTGGTAAAATGCACAAAACCTCTTTTAAATCAAAACCTGTTATTTCCACCAAAAATGTGCTTGAACTGCTACATCTTGATTTGTTTGGTGAAATTGATGTCGTAAGTTTAGGAGGGTCTAAGTATGTCTTTGTTATTGTTGATGATTATTCTAGATATACTTGGGTTATCCTACTTGCAAATAAAAGTGATGCTTTTAACGAGTTTGCTAAGTTGTGCAGAAAGCTACAAAATGAGAAAAACTTAGCCATCAAAGAAATTAGAAGCGATCATGGAGGAGAGTACGAAAATTCATCATTCAAGACGTGGTGTGAAAAGTATGGCATTCATCATAACTTTTCAGCTCCAAGAACTCCTCAACAAAATGGTGTAGTTGAAAGAAAGAACAGAACTATACAAGAGATGGGCAGGACAATGCTGAATGAGCACAACCTTCCCAAATATTTCTGGGGTCATGCAGTGGATACAGCGTGTCATGTGCTAAACCGTGTATACTTAAGGCCATCTCTCAACAAAACACCATATGAGCTGTGGAATGGTAGAGCTCCAAACATTTCATACTTCAAAGTCTTTGGAAGTAAGTGCTTCATTCTTAATACAAAGGACAAGTTGGGTAAGTTTGATGCTAAATCAACTGAAGGTATTTTTATGGGTTATTCAAATCATAGTAGAGCTTATATTGTTTACAATAAAATTGATAAAACTATGCAAGAATCTATTCATGTTTCTTTTGATGAAACTAACCCTTTTGATAAGAAAGCTGCTAATGATGAGGATGAAGTGATTGAAGTGATCAAAAATAGATCACCTGAAACTAACAGTGAAAGTGTAGAAGAAGCCGAGGAGGAAGCTGAACCTCAAGAAGAAGTTATAGTGGAACAAGAGCCCCAAGACATTGATAATCATCTCCATGGAAGAACACACGATGATCTGCCCAAAACATGGAAATCAGTTCGAGATCATCCCATGGAGCAAATTATTGGTAGTCCATCAAAGGGGGTAACAACTCGCTCTTCTCTTAATCTTTTATGCTTTCATAGTGCTTTTGTCTCTCAAATAGTTCCAAATAATATCAAGGAAGCTTTAAATGATCCAGAGTGGGTTTTGTCAATGCAAAAAGAACTTGAACAATTTGAAAGAAATAAAGTTTGGCACTTAGTTGAAAAACCGGTCGATCGGACCATCATAGGAACTAAATGGGTTTTTCGCAACAAACTTGACGAAAATGGAACAATTTTATTAAACAAAAGTCGTCTAGTAGTTCAAGGTTTTAATCAAATAGAAGGGGTGGATTTTGAAGAAACTTTTGCTCCTGTGGCTAGATTGGAGTCCATTAGGATAATTTTGGCATTTGCCTCCTACATGGATTTCAAACTACACCAAATGGATGTCAAAAGTGCATTCCTAAATGGTTTCTTAGAAGAAGAAGTTTTTGTAAAACAACCCCCTGGTTTTGAAGATTTTAAAAATCCCGATCACGTCTTTAAACTTGACAAAGCCCTCTATGGATTGAAACAAGCGCCTAGAGCTTGGTATGAGAGACTAAGCAAACATTTAACTGCCAATGGTTTCAAAAAGGGTAAGATTGATTCTACCTTATTCCTTAAAACCAAGGGCAAACATATCATAGTAGTTCAAATCTATGTTGATGATATTATCTTTGGATCTACTAATGATGATTTGTGCAAGGAATTTTCTGAGATGATGACTAGTGAATTTGAGATGAGTATGATGGGAGAACTTAACTTTTTCTTGGGACTTCAAGTGAAACAATTAAAAGAAGGAATCTTCATATCCCAAACAAAGTTCTCAAAGGAACTGCTGAAGAAATACAACATGAATGACGCAAAAGATATCAGCACTCCTATAGCAACAGCAACCAAACTCGATAAGGATGAGCAAGGTAAACCGGTAAATGAAACTATGTATCGAGGTATGATAGGTAGTCTCTTATACTTAACTGCTTCCCGTCCTGATATCATGTTTGCTGTTTGCCTGTGTGCTCGATTTCAAGCATGTCCAAAAGAATCACATTTGAAAGCTGTAAAAGGGATTCTTAGATATGTTAAAGGAACCATAGACTTTGGTTTGTGGTACCCGAAATCAAGTACTTTTGATTTGATTGGTTATTCTGATGCTGATTTTGCTGGTTGTACTCTTGATAGAAAAAGTACTAGTGGAACTTGTCATTTTCTTGGTCCTTGTTTGACCTCCTGGTCTAGTAAGAAGCAGAACAGTGTTGCTTTATCCACAGCTGAAGCTGAATATGTGGCTGTTGGAAACTGCGTCGCACAAGTTCTGTGGATGAAACAAACTTTGGAAGACTTTGGTCTAATTTTTGAAAGTGTGCCTGTTTTGTGTGATAATACAAGTGCCATAAATATTGCTAGGAACCCTATACAACACTCTAGAACTAAACACATTGACATTAGACATCACTTCATTAGAGATCATGTGTCTAGGGGGAGCATTGCATTAAAATTTGTAGGCACGGATGACCAACTAGCGGATATCTTCACTAAACCCCTAGCCGAAGCTCCTTTTTGTAAAATCCGTAGAGAGCTAGGGATGCTTGATTATGCTAGTTTATAAAATGTTTTCTATTTGTTTTTCACCCCCCCTCCTTTTTGATGAAAACAAAGGGGGAGAAAATATGCAAGTTACTATTATATGTGGGGAGAAAATAGGAGAAAATGTATGCTTATGCTTAGGGGGAGCCTTTTTTTAAGATTTTTAATCCCTATGCATAATGTAATTTGTTATCATCAAAAAGGGGGAGTTTGTTGAACCAAGGGTAAAACAGTCCTTTATTTTGAATGATAACAAATTACATATATCTACTAATCTTTCACATTGAGCAAAGTGCAGGACTTATTTTAAAAGGAAGAAGACTCAAAAAGGAGAAGCTTGAAGAAGAAGCATCATAAGAAGTTCAAAACCCTATTTTTTGTCTAAGCCTTTTTTAGGACTCTTTGTAAAGGTCCTATCACCTAAAGTGTGTGACACTTTAGATATTGAGAGAGATGATCTTTTCTAATCATACATGATGCATAAAAAAGAATTTTGAAAAGTATTTCAAAAAATAAATTGCATGGTGAAAACCAAACCCTAGAAAATATTTTTTGAAAACCTAAACCCTAAAAATAATTTTGTGGAAAGTTGAAATCAGTTCCTATCATTTTATAAAATATATAATCGATTATCTTATGTTACTAAGAGGTACATAATCGATTATATAACTTCACAATGTTTCCATATATATGTACATAATCGATTATGCATTCCTTCTCACCAAGAGATAATCGATTATGATGCATTCCTCTCCTTCCATTTTTTAGAACCAATAATCGATTATTGACTCAAATGTACTCCATACCATAATCGATTATTGACCTGATTGAAGGCAAATAATCGATTACTTGCTCAATTCCACTACATGTAATAATCGATTATGTGCCTATTCCATACCTTCCTTTTTGGTGAGTTAATCGATTATCCCACATTGCACTTGAGAGAGATAATCGATTACAACATGCATTAATTGTTTTTCAAAAAATCAAACCTCTCCTATCACTATAAATAGGAGAGTGATTTCATTTCTCAGTACACAACAACAAATCTTCATCTCACAATTTCTTCTCTGCTCTCTCATATTCGAATCTCTATAGATCTATTACTCTTCATTGTTTTATTTTTTATAAGCTTTTGATTTTAAATTGTTATATCTTTTTTCAAAAGCTGTTTATAGATCTAAATCTGAGATCCTGTGCTCCAACTGTTTTGAATCTTGCTTTTCAAAAAGCTTTGTTTTTCAAAATCATATCTATATTTTTTTTAAAGCTTTCAAGCAACCTCAACTTCTATTGTTATATCAATTTTGAAGTGGTTGCAAAAGCAAGATCATCCCTCATCTTATAGAGCATCCATAATATCCTAAGATCACTCATCTCTCTCAGTTTCTAAACTGACTCATTTTCTGAAGTGATTGGATCATAGAACTCTATTGTGTAATTTATTTTATTTCAAGGTGTTTTTGAAATCCTGGGCTTTGTACTTGGGTCTCTCAATCAGGTGATTGAGTAGGTGTTTTTTGAAATCCTGGGCTTTGTACTTGGGTCTCTCAATCAGGTGATTGAGTTGGTGTTTTGAAAACCTGGGCTGTGTACTTGGGTCTCTCAATAGGGTTATTGAGTTGGTTTAGAAATCCTTAGCAAGAGTGCTTGGGTTCTCAATTCAGGGGAATTGAGATTCACTTATATTGGGGTCGACTGTTTGTATCAAACTCTCTTCAATATAGTGGTTACTAAGTCCAAGGGTTGAAAAGCCTAAGGCCGAGGACGTAGGGGTTTTATCCCGAACCTCGCTAAATTGCTGTGTCTCTCTCTCTTCCCTATCTCTTTATATTTTGCACTTTATTTGCTTATAATATTGATATTATCATAACTGCTTATATTATCATATTCTCAATATAACCGTGCAAATATATCATATTGTAATCTTTCTTCTTATTATCTATTTTATTGCTGTATACAATATTGATCTGTCCATCATCTCATTCTACTCCTTCTATATTGGTCAAATATTATTATTCCGCATTTAATCCAAACCAATATCGAAAAAGTTTTTTTTTAATTGAAAAAGAATCCATTAATCACCTATAACCTTATTCACCCCCCCTCTAAGGTTACTTTTATAGACTCTCAAGTCTAACAGATCCCCTTTGTGTCGGGGCCTGTGAAGCATTCAAGCCAATCCTGCAAGACTTGTTAGACCGACACATAATACAAATAGGTCTTCAAAAGAAAGAGGAAGGCGTGTCGACTCTCCAGTCAAGCATTGAACAGAGCAAGAGTATCCGGAAACCACTGGAAATCCATTACAAAAAGGACACAAAGCTAACCACCGCTGTGCCTAAACCAATCACTATTCAAGTGCCAGTCCCTTTTCCCTTTAAAAGCACCAATGCAGTCCCGTGGAGTTACGATGTGAAAGTTCAGACTACCCCTGATGTCATTAACATCTCAGGGACCGGTGGGATGACTCGAAGTGGGCGTTTCTATACCCCTGGAGGGCCTAGTGAGGACCGAACAAAAGAAGGGGAGGAAAGAGCCCGTAAGGGCAAAAGCATAGAGCAGGAACCTGTCGATAAGAATGCAGGAAAGAAGACGTTATCCGAGCAAGAAGCCAGTGAATTTCTGAAGCTTATGAGACAAAGCGAGTATAAGGTGGTTGATCAACTGAACCAAACTCCCGCAAAGATATCTCTGTTGTCATTATTGCTCAGTTCCGATTCCCATCGTGCAGCATTGACAAAAGTATTGAAATCTCCGTCGGCCAATTTGATGGGATCGTCGGAAACCTTGTTGCAAGTAATTATCTCACCTTTACTGATGATGAGATTGCAACTGAAGGAAGGGGGCACAACAAGGCCCTACACATATCTGTGAAGTGTGGAGATTACTCTCTTGCTCGGGTACTTATTGACAATGGTTCATCTTTGAATGTATTACCCAGATCAACCATGGAGAAATTAGATGTGGACTGTTCATACATGAAACCAAGCTCCATATTAGTCAGGGCCTTTGACGGATCAAAAAGGGAAGCCATCGGAGAAATGGAATTACCTGTACAAGTAGGTCCGGAGCACTTCGTGGTGACCTTCCAGATAATGGATATTGCCCCATCCTACAGTTGTCTCTTGGGGAGGCCATGGATCCACTCGGCAGGGGCAGTTCCCTCTTCTTTACACCAGAAGCTCAAGTTCATAGTCAACAATAAGCTGGTGGTTATTTTCGGTGAGGAAGAAATGCTGATAAATAAGTCCGCTCCCACTCGTTACATTGAGGCTGCTGAAGAGTCTCTCGAGACTGCCTTCCAAGCATTGGAAATCGCCAATACATCTGCTATGTTAGAACCCAAGCTATCCAAAACTGCCGTGATGGTTGCTAAGTTCATGTTAGGAAAAGGCTACCAAGCTGGAGGAGGCTTGGGAAAAACCGGACAGGGGATCCTGACGCCAATACAGCCAGAGGAGAACAAAGATAGACATGGGATAGGATATCGGCCCAATCGCACTGACAAGAGAATGATTGTGGAGGAAAAGAAGGAGCGGAGGTTAGCCAGGCTTGAGGATAGGGTGCCAAATACGAAGAGGATCACTATCTGCGACATCAAGGAAAGCTTTCGGAGTGCGGGAATGTTGAACCCCAATCAGATCGCCGCAGTTGAAGACGATCTAAACGCCGAAGAAGGCGTCGTCAGTCTTGTACGCCCTTGTCCTACAAACAAAAGGCTCATGAATTGGGAGATCGTTGATTTTCCTGTGGTTTTTAGTTCAAAGTAATGTTTCTATAATGTAATCCTCTGGCTCTGCCCAAGGCCTTAGGATATTTCATTCGGGCACGCATGTTTTCCTTTCAATATTAATATCAATGCAACGTTATTTCATTTCCCAATAAACCCCCGTTCTCCTTTTTCTTTTTACATTCGCTTCTTATTTTCTTTCATTCGTTTTTTATTCCGTTAATTTACGCTAATGCAGATCCGAAAAAAAATGTCTTTGAAAATAACAACGCCAATAATCCATACTGTAACTTTGATCACCCCATCAATCAAACTGAGGAAGATGTTGAGGATAATTGGGAAACCCCTCCAGAGTTAATGAGAATGATGGAACAAGAGGAAAAAATAATCGAACCCCACGAGGAATCAACTGAAACGATCAACTTAGGCACGGAAGAAGACAAAAAAGAAGTCAACATTGGCACCACATTGAAAGACAGCGAGCGAGAGAAATTGGTTAGGTTGTTGTTTGACTATGTTGACGTCTTCGCATGGACATACCAAGACATGCCCGGACTGGACCCCAACATAGTCGAGCACAAGTTACCAGTAAAACCAGAATGCCCGCCGGTAAAACAAAAGTTAAGAAGGATGAAACCAGAGATGTCATTGAAAATCCGAGATGAGGTTAAGAAGCAGCTCGATGCTGGGTTTTTAGCAGTAGCAAAATACCCTCAATGGGTAGCCAATATTGTACCGGTCCCAAAGAAAGACGGGAAGGTTCGGATGTGCGTCGATTATCGAGATTTGAACAGAGCCAGCCCCAAAGATGACTTCCCTTTGCCTCACATTGATGTCCTGGTGGATAGCACAGCACAACACTCTCTGTTCTCCTTCATGGATGGATATTCCGGATACAACCAAATTAAGATGGCCCCTGAGGACATGGAGAAAACCACCTTCATCACTCTCTGGGGAACCTTCTGTTACAAAGTAATGCCATTCGGACTGAAGAATGCTGGTGCAACATACCAAAGGGCAATGGTCGCATTGTTCCATGATATGATGCATAAGGAAATAGAGGTTTACGTGGATGACATGATTGCCAAATCCAAGACTGAAGAAGAGCATATCGTCAATCTGCAAAAACTCTTCGAACGTCTCAGGAAGTTCAAACTCAGATTAAACCCTGCCAAATGCACTTTCGGTGTAAGATCGGGAAAGCTGTTGGGTTTCATAGTCAGTCAGAGGGGAATAGAAGTAGATCCAGCCAAAGTACGGGCAATACTAGAAATGCCGGCACCGAGTACTGAAAAAGAAGTTCGTGGTTTCCTGGGAAGATTGAACTACATCTCTAGGTTCATATCGCAGCTAACATCTACATGCGAGCCTATCTTCAAGCTTTTGTGCAAAAACCAAGAAACAAAGTGGAATGATAATTGCCAAGAAGCCTTTGAAAAGATCAAGAAGTACCTCCAAAATCCGCCGATTCTGATGCCGCCTGTGCAGGGCAGACCTCTCATCCTGTATCTAACAGTGCTAGACAAGTCAATGGGTTGTGTACTGGGGCAACATGATGAATCCGGAAAGAAGGAACATGCCATCTACTATCTAAGCAAGAAATTCACCGAGTGCGAGACAAGATACTCATTGTTGGAAAGAACGTGTTGTGCTCTGGCCTGGGCTGCACGTCGTTTGAGGCAGTATATGCTGAGCCACACGACTTGGTTGGTATCTAAAATGGACCCAGTCAAGTATATTTTTGAAAAACCCGCACTCACAGGGAGGATCGCTCGCTGGCAAATGCTACTATCTGAATACGACTTTTTATATGTCACCCAAAAAGCAATCAAGGGTAGTGCATTGGCTGAGTACTTGGCACACCAGCCCATCGAAGATTACCAATCAATGCAGGGCGATTTCCCAGACGAAGATATAATGGCTCTATTCGTAGAAGGGAATCCTCCGGACAACGAAAGGTGGAGAATGCTATTCGACGGCGCTTCTAATTTATACGGGCACGGGGTCGGAGCTGTACTGATCTCTCCTGATAACCGCTTCATACCGTTTACCGCTAGACTGAGTTTCTATTGCACCAACAACATTGCAGAATATGAAGCGTGCGTCCTAGGCATCAAAGCAGCCCTTTAGTGGAAAGTCAAAAGGCTCGATGTATATGGGGACTCAGCTTTGGTCATCCATCAGACAAAAGGTGACTGGGAAACCAGGGATTCCAAATTAATTCCTTATCATGATCACATCCAAAAGATGGTTGAACAATTTGAAGAGATCACTTTCCATCATCTCCCTCGCGAAGAAAATCAGTTGGCCGATGCTTTGGCGACTCTGTCATCAATGTTCAATATCAATAACGACAAGAGTCTGACATTCATCCGAATCCAACGTTGTGGCAATCGAAGAAGAGCCTGACAGTAAACATTGGTATTACGATATCAAGCACTATATCACAAACAGAGAATATCCTCCTGGTGCCACCGAGAATGATAAGAGGACACTTAGGAGGCTGTCAATGGGTTTCTTCTTAAATGGGGAAGTGCTTTACAAGAGGAATCACGATATGGTACTCCTCAGATGTGTAGCAGAAGAAGAAGCAGAAAGAATTATGAAAGATGTCCATGAAGGCTCGTTCGGCACCCATTCTAATGGGCACACCATGGCAAGGAAAATCCTAAGGGCTGGCTACTACTGGTTGTCAATGGAGACTGACTGCTTCAACTACGTCAGAAAATGCCACAAATGTCAAATCTATGCCAACAATATCCATGTACCACCTGCCTCTCTGAATGTCCTAACAGCACCATGGCCATTCTCAATGTGGGGAATGGATGTCATCGGTCCCATCGAACCCAAGGCATCAAACGGACATCGTTTCATTCTTGTCGCTATTGATTATTTCACCAAATGGGTCGAAGCCGCTTCTTACGCCAGTGTAACGAAATCAGTGGTTGTCAGGTTCATAAAAAGAGATTTGATTTGCCGCTACGGTCTTCCGAATAAGATCATCACGGACAATGGGACAAACCTGAACAATAAGATGATGAAAGAGTTGTGTGACGACTTCAAAATCCAGCATCATAATTCCTCCCCATACCGTCCAAAGATGAATGGGGCAGTTGAGGCAGCAAATAAGAACATAAAGAAGATCGTGCAAAAGATGGTAGTGACCTTCAAGGACTGGCATGAAATATTGCCCTTCGCTTTGCACGGGTATCGGACCTCTATCCGCACGTCAACAGGGGCAACACCATTCTCAGTAGTATATGGGATGGAAGCAGTTCTTCCCATCGAGGTGGAAATACCCTCCCTGCGAGTGCTAATGGAGACAAAATTGGAGGAGGCAGAATGGGTTCAAGCTCGTCTGGATCAGTTGAACCTCATAGAAGAAAAGAGAGTAGCTGCTTTGTGTCATGGGCAGTTGTACCAACAAAGGATGAAAAAGGCTTATGATAAAAAAGTGCGCCCCCGCCAGTTTCAAGAAGGAGACCTCGTGCTCAAGAAGATGTTGCCTATCCAAAAGGATTCCCGTGGAAAATGGACCCCTAACTATGAAGGACCTTATGTGGTAAAGAAGGCCTTCTCTGGAGGAGCATTGATTCTCACAAAAATGGACGGTGAAGACCTCCCACTCCCAGTGAACTCGGACGCAGTTAAGAAGTACTATGCCTAAAGAAATATATGGAAAAAGAGAAAGATGAGCCAAGCAAAAATAAGCTCGCTAGGTCGAAAACCCGAAAGGGCGACCTAGGCAAAAATTAGAGCGACCCGGTGGACTGAAAACTCTAAAGAGCAGTCCAGGCAAAAATTAGGGTCAGAAGTTGGACTTTGAGTTACAAAGGCAGTCAATACCTCCGAAAGTTGGATGATGAATGCTCATAGTTGTGTTAATGGGCGATCGGCGTTATTACTTCAAAGATACAAACAATCAAAGGATCAGCTTTCCTTGTCTTCTTTTTCTTCTCTTTCTTTTTGTAGTTTAAACTCCCAATGTAATTTTCAGCCAGCGCGACCTTCTGCGCATTTGTTATCCATTTGAATATTAAACACTTCCTTTATTCTTTCATTTGCCTATTATCGTAAAAATAACGTTCATGGTAGACGATACTGAATTGCGAAACATGTGCATGATCACAAGCATTATATTCATTGCGAAATTTCTAAAAAATCACAAAAAAGAGATGATCTCTCATAAAGTTGCAAAAAGGACAAACGCATAATCACTTCAGCAAATCTTAATAACCCGCACTTTGGCACCACTGCTTGAGGCAACCCTCGTATCCCACGTCAAGAGTCATGCGAGTTTGATGATGCCAGCAAAGTCAATAAAGAGCTAAAGAGCAAAAAGAGCAAAAGAGCAAGAAAAGAAAATGAAAAAAGAACAAAAGCCAAAAACAAAATCATTCCACACTTCATTCATCATGTCATCAATTACTTAACTACATGCACGCATGCATCATTCATTGCAAGTGTCTGTTAAGATAATTTTATGTTGTGTCGTTAGCACCAATTCTTCAGACCCCCAGCGGTCCTTCAGAGCCCGGGCGCTCCTTCAGACCAACAATGGTCCTTCAACCCAGATCGCACGTCGCGTTATCGAGCAACCGACGGATCATCCGGCCCCAGGCCCTTCAGACTAGCTGTGTCCGCCTAAAAAACACAGTGCACGTCCTTCGTGGTTATATCAGTTCCAGACCTGATTAACCCTAATGGCCGCTCGAAAAAAGGCCACCCCCAGACCGTATTACTAGTACCATAAGCTAGTTACGCTCCTTCAGACCCATCGGTCCCTCAGGCTTAGGCATGCCCTTCAGACCCCGACGGTCCCTCAGTCGAACGCAAGTCGATGCGCCAAGCATTGATTTTGAACTAGACCTTCAGAGCCCCAGTGCTCCTTCAGATCCCCAGCGATCCCTCAGATCCCCAGCGATCCTTCAGATCCCCAGCGATCCCTATTTACTTTCTGTCTAAATCAACCCAGTTTTCATAAATTTTTCATAAACAAAAAAAAAAAAACAAACCCAAAATACCTCAGTCTGGGCAAAATTAGCGTCTTTTTTATCTTTATTTCTATTTTCCTCGAGAAATTCGGAATCCCTCCGATTTCCTAGCAAAATATAAATAAAGAGGGGCAGCTGTAATACCCTAATTTTGTCCTAACCAAAATGAGAAAATTTTATTTACTTTTGATAAAAATAATTATTTTATTTTATTTTTATGTCATTATTTTATTTGTCACAAGTTTTTAACACAAGAAAATATTTTTATTAGAAGTGAAGAGGCAAAAATAAGCAAAGAGGGAAATAGGGGGGTTCTATAAAAAAATAAGGTGCTGTCATGGATTGGGCCATCAAAAAAAAACCCAACCCAACCAAAAAAAACCTAGCCAATTCGCATGGCCCAACCCCAACAAAAAAACCTAACCCACAACCCACAACCCATAACCCAATTCCCACCAAAACCCTAATTTTTCCCCTCACTCACTCAAATTCGGCCACTTTTTTTTAAAATAAAAAATAATTTTTTTTTAACCATTCCCCCCTAACCCCAAAATCAAGCCATGTTCATCCTCCATTTTCCCACCTAACTCGAAGACCACCCCCCCTTTTTCCTCCTCTTTATTCGACCCATTCCTCTTCCCAAAGCATTGGAACTCTAAATCCCTCTTCCCAATTCTTCCCCACATCACACTCTCACACACAACCCTCTCTTTCTCTCTCTCATTCCTACGGCCACTCACCCCCTCTCCCCTCACAATTCACTTTTCACTTTTCATTTTTTTTCACTCCTCTTTCCCTTTCTCCCACTCACACTCAACCTCTCATTCTTCCCTTTCTCTCTTCCATTCCATTCGACCCCTTCCCTCATCATCACACTTCATCTTTCTCATCACTCCCCCACTCACACATGGCACTCCTCCCTCACACACCCACGGCTCCATACCTCTCCTCTCCATCAAACTCCATTTTTCCCCATTCTCTCCCACACACACGGCACCCCTCACCAAACCCTAAAAAATCCATCATTTGTTCTCCCCTCATATCTCTCTCTCACACTCACGGATCCCCTTCCTCTCACCAACTCTCTTTCATTTTTATCTTTTTTTTTCACCAAACCCCTCACCTCTCTGTCATATCAAGTTTTCTCAAGTCAAAAAAAAAGAAAATACTGTACAAGCATGGAGCAAGTCAGAATACAATGAAGAGAAACAAGGGCAACTTTTTTTTGTATAAATAGGGTCACACATTTGAAAGAGGGAAGGGTTTTTTTTTTTTTTTTTTAAGGAAAAAAAGGGGAAAGATCTTCTGAAAAAATTAGGGTTTCTCTTAGAAAAATATTCTTCCCCTTCTTTTCCTCCTTCCTAGATTTTTTACTAGTTTAAAAGTTCATTTGTATTGAAGAAATTCGAAGAAGGAAATTTCTTCAACATTTCTGGATTCTTATTGTTAAGGTACTAAAATGTAATGTTTTATGTAGTATTGCTTTTTTTTATTTATTTTTTAGCAACTGTAATTGTTCATATGAGTATTGTTCATTTTTATTATTTTTGTTGCTATTTTTTATGCTACTGTTTTTTTTATTATTATTGTTCACGTTTTTAGTTATTATTATTTTTGTTTTTTTTTTTATAAATTTTAGTTACTGTTTTTGTTATATAAATACTATTTGGTTTTTTTTATATATTAGGTACTGTTTTTGTTATATAAATATTATCATTGTTATTTTTTATAAATTTTAGTTGTTCTTGTTATTTAGTTTAATTACCTTTCATTTAATGTTATTGCTATTTTTTTATTATTTAGTCTAGTTACTTTTTTTTATGTATATTTATTTGCTGTTTTTATTATTTAGTGTAGTTGCTTTTTTTATTAGAATATTATTGCTGTCTTTTTATTATTTAGTTTGGGGGCTGTTTTTATATTATATTATTGCTGTTTGTTATTTATTTTGTTGTTTGTTACATTATTGTAATTTTCGGATTAAAAATAAACTTTTTTTAAAAAAAAAATATTTTCTTAAAAGAAATGGTTACTAATGTCACTACCCCCTTTTCTTTTTTTTTTCTTTTCTTTTTTTTAAAAAAAAATATAATAACAAATGACCATTCTTCCAAATAAAAAACAAACAAGGTACCCTTTTTACTAAATAGTAACTAGGACAACCAAAAAACAAAAGATTTTTTCTTCATACCACTTGTTTAGTCTAGGTTTTTTTTTAGGAAAAAGCACTTCAAGAATCACGTGTTCTAGAGTAGAATAGTAAAAAAGTAAAAAATCAATCAACCGTTTTTAGCGTCAAAACGCTGTTCACACCCCCCATTCTTGATACAACACTCCTTGTTGCTAATTGTGCCTCCCTTTTTTACTACCACCCATTCCGCTTTTATTCATACCATAATGCTTTCAAACCTTTTTTCTTTATTTCAAACAACCATACTCACACAAAAAATAGGTTGATACTAATGGTTACTCTGAGCCTAGCTTGTTTGACCGTTAGGACTAACCTTCTTTTTTTTTCACAGCGAATTAGTAGTGTTAATCACTCTGAAGTTACTCGTTTGATTATCGCAAACACCCGCCTAAACTCCAATTTTCAGTTAATAAAATACAAACGTAATCTCAACTCCTTTTTCGAATCACGCTTCCCAGTAAGCATTTTTTAAACGAACAAAGCGCTCGATCGCAAACCGAGTATTTGTAGCAGTCACTCTGGGCCCCGCCCGTTTGAACGCTGTAAATACCTTCTTTTCCGAATAAGCCATTAATGACGACCACTCTGGATTTATCTGTTTGGTCACCATGAACGGCCTCTAGTTTTCGCAAACTTTTCAAAAAATAAAAAATACCAACACACAAATATTTTCTACCCGAGAACTACGTAGCTTTGATTTCTCCATCGCACCCGGAGATACGTAGGAGCAGGGGCCCACTCCTGTCGAGCGCAAAAAACTAAAATTTTTATTAAGTCTTCCTTTCCGTTTTTTTTTGCAAATAATAAAAAGGGTAAATTAAAATGTTTTCTTTAAACTAATTTTTCTACACTTTAAATTAAAAGGTAACCTTTTTTAGGATGTTGCGGGGTGCTAGTACCTTCCCCGCACTTAATCGACCCCCGAACCCAAAACCAAAGGTTTTTTCAATGTTTTCCTAAAAATAAATATTGATGGCGGCTCCATTGTTCAAAAGCAACGAAGAATCCCTCCTCCGGATTTTTCGGTCGCTACACACGCGATGATGAATATGTATGATGAAAACACAAATGCGTGAAAGGCGTGAAGGGAATGATCTCCTGGAAAGATCAGCTATTCTGAACGATTTTTTTTACTTTTTGGAGACAATATAGCATGCAGATGATGCAAATCGTCGTTTATTGCTAACTGAAATATATTTTAGATGAATGACTTTTTGTTTTTTTTTTATTTAGAAAATGACTCATGCGTGGATGACTCATGCGTTTGAGGAGGTTTGGAATAAAGAACTTTTATTTTTCATTATTATTTATGATGCATGAAGAGGAGTAATGCGTTCGAATGAAATAATGAATGAATGCAATTTTTTTTTATAATATCAAGATGAAATAATTTAAAAAGTATGATATTTTGTTATTTTATAGATGATGAGATACATGTTGGTACCCTGATAATGGGATGAAAATAATGACTGTATTCTATTATGAATGCATGATGATTTTTTTTATTTTCTAGTTGAAAGACTAACTATGCTCACGCAACAAGAATAATCAAGTTAAACGCCCCCTTGTGTCCTAATGCATGAAGAAACACATGGTGATAAATGACGAAAATGCAGATGCGAATGCATGAAATGCATGCATGAATGATCACTTGGAAATGTCAGTTATTCTAAATGATTTTGGAGACGATGCAGCACGTGACCGATGCAGAGCCTCTTTCATGTATCAGAATGTAATGCTAAATACGTATCTATGAATGATGCGAAAATGATGACATAATTTTTGAAATGATGCATGTTGAAACGGTGGATAAATGATGCGTGGATGAAATGGCGTATGGATGATTTAATGAAACAGCAGTTTTTTTTAGGATGGGTGAAAAGGTGTGTGAATGCTATGTTTTTTTACATGCATTTCATGATATTGCAAATGATGAAATGCCTATATTATTTAATGATTATTTTTGTGAATGATTATGAATGAATGAAAATGCATGCTAAATGAGATATTCAGTTATTTATCACAATTTTTTTAAATGTGAACATGTTTTTTTATTCTTTTCTTTATCATGAAAACAATGCAATGTATGAATGAACGAATAACGTTGCATGATGCAGATGCGGGGAATGTGAATGAATGATCACTTGAAAAGATTGACTATCCAAAATGATTTTTCGGAGGCAATGCGATATGATGATGAATAATGCAAAAAAGTGGCATTATGTTATTATTTTCTTTTATTTTGGAAATAATGCATGCTAGATGACTAATGCATTCGAGGTGGTTAGGAATGAAGAGCTTTTGTTTTCATATTTTATTTTTCTATGCATGAAGAGGAGTAACGAACATATCTTTTCTGTAATATCAAGGTGATATATATTTTTCTATATGGATATGCAAGATGATGAAATTTGGACAAATACAAAAATATTTTTGTTATTTTCCGGATGATGAGATGTATAGTAATGCAATGATAATGGGCTACATGTGAAAAGAATGGTTTTATTTCATGCATCATGCGGTGTTGGGAAGTACAGTGGTGTTGCGGTGGTGGTGGCTTCCGTCCTCTCCCTCAGTTCTCAGCTTCCCCCTTTTTGATTTTTTTGTTTATTTTTTGATTTGTCTCTTTCCTAATTTTTCTAATTCTCTTCTCTGTTCAGTTTATGATTACCTCCGTGACTGTCCTCCTTTTTTTCACTGTTGTTGCTGAATTGTATTTATAGGCAGGTTTTGTGAGGAATCCAAGGACAACAATTAGAGAAAGGACCAAGGACAGTAGCTGGTTGGCCAAGGACAGCAGCTAGGTGGAGGCGATTAGGGTGCTGGGAAGGACAGTCCAAGGAAAGGACGAGGAAAGACAACATTAAAAAGGACCAGCAACTAGGGCTGATGCTGCGCCCTCTTCCTTGCTTTTTGAATTTTATTTTAAATTTTTGTACTGTTTGCTTTTTTTAGTTTTTGTCCATATGTGCAAAAAGACTTGGTTATGTAATAAAAGAGATTTTGGCTATTCAGCTTTTGCCTAATTTTATATTATATTTTATTTATATTTTTTAATATTTTATGATATAGAGCAATATCAACAAAAACGAGTATCGAAATAAATGTCACACGTTGAGCGTTGAAGACACGCACACGATTAAAAACGACGATAATAAAAAAAAAATTTGATTTTTTTCAATTAGCCGGACAAAATTAGGGTATGACAAGCTATGATGAAATTGCTATAATTATTCTAATCCTAATTCCTTAGGTAAAAGAACTTTTATTTTTAATAAAAATCTCTAATTCCTTAGGTGACCTTAAAGAGAAATAAGCAGTAATAACAGCAATTATCCTATGATTCTGAATACCAATGACTACTCCTAGACTAGAGATAAACAAATTTCAATTCTCAAGCATATGTAATTCAAATTTCCATTCATAATCACATATCATAAATCATCCTAAGAGGGATCAAATCCTAGAAAGCGTTATTGACAGAGACTAAAACATAAATCATAACATTCATTCAAATAATAGAGGTTTGATTCAACAATATAAGAGATTCATGAATTGTTACTCCCCAACAATAGGAAATTTAGCTAGACTTGGAAATAGAGATAACAATTAAAAGAGAGAAAGGGAGTGAAAATAACTCCATGAAAAGATGAAGATGATCCGAGTTCCGTCGGCTCCTCCGCTATCTCGCTCACGGCGATTGCTAGGTTCTCAATTTCTCTCCTCCAAAAATCCACTTCCAGCCGTCAAACTCTTTAGTGCGAAACATACTATTTTTTTCCTCCGTGCTTCAATCCCTAATCATCTGCCGTTTTTTTCTTTTCCACGCTTCCTTCCTTAATTCTTGTTTGTTTCCTCTTTTTAATTCCTTGTGCTCACTCTACGTTTTTTGCTTATTGGACTTCTGGTCCTTCTTTTTGTTGGGCCCCCAATGGTAATAGATTAATTTTGCTCCTGCACAATACTCACACCACGTGAGTGGACATTAAGATCAACACAAGTTAGATAAAAATGCTTAATAATTATGATTCAATTTAATTATAATCATCAAAATATTCTAAGAGATTAATCATGCCCAATTAACATCAAATTAAGACAAAAGCAAACTATAAGTCTAGAGTATATGGCAATTTCCCTTCATGAATAATAGAAAAATTAGATAATTTAGAGACTTATCACCACCCTAAACTTAAATCCTTGCTTGTCCTCAAGCAACAACTCACATTGGGCACTGGGTTAGAATCAAAACACAAGTTCAACTAATGAAATTCCACAAATCACCATTATTCAAGCATTCCATAACACTGTGCATTCACGAAACCAAACTGCCCAAAATGATTTCAGAGTCATGGGACAGATCCTTCTAAATGATTTCAGAGTTCTCTGCCCTCTTCTTGAAAGAGGCCACCGACTTCCTCAATTTTTAGAGTCCTTCAAGGCCTCCGACCTCAACTAACTATTTCCCGATCTTTGGACCTCCAAAAAGGAACCCATGGAAACCACCTGAAGGGCATACGAGATAGTCACCCGACACACCCCGAGTTCCCCAACGGCCTCCATCTTGGCGTCATTCCTCCTTGCTGATGAACTTGTCGACTAGGAGATTGCCATCGATCGCCATGTTCCACAAAGAATCGTTTGGCTCGGGCCTAACATCATAAAACTCCCTCGAGTGTTTAGAATAACGGGACCCGCTAGGGATTCGCAACTTGATACCTCCATGAGGCCCCTTAGCCACTTTGGCTGGGCGGGTCTCAAAAGGCGAGGGGAGATTGCTGCTTGTAGTAGGATCTGACCTCTTGCTCAGCCTAGGCTGGGAGGTTCTCTGCCGAGCAGTAGAAACATTCCAAGGGGAGGGAGGAACCGAGCTCTAACCTCTATAAGCACCCTTCATTGAGGCTATGGTAGCACTCATGGCATACTTCTTGCTCTTGCAGCTTCCAAGCGGGATCTAGCAGTGGTTCGGTCCATGTTTCCTAGTGAGTTGTCTGCAAAAGTACAAAGTAATGGTTAATACTTGTGCAAATGAAATAACACACACGTATGTTCAACAACAAATGGGGCCTCACCCATAGAACACAACGAACAATGTTGTTATTATCGAGCTATCAAAGTCGTGGTGTTTATCTTTGGTAATTCCTCGAGACACATAATAAAAGCTTGGTTCTGAGAGGAAAGCCAATCAAAATTGATCTCTTAAATAGGACGAGGAAATTGGGTCGAATAAAAGGGACAATATTTTTCACCGTCCCGAGTCCAGAAGAGCTATGAAAGACGTGGTGTTTATCATTGGTACTTTCAATTAAAAAAAGTAGAAAAAGACGAGGGTTCGGGCGTCAGTGCCATAATACAGACAAACAAGCTCAAAGGCTAGGATGAACACCTAGCTATTGCAATGGAGCTACGATGGAGCAAGGTTGAGCCACCCGAGAACCTCACGCTCAAAAATGGTGAAGGGTAGCTGAATTTTGATCTGATCCAGCATCGCATCGTACAGATCCACGTGATCGGTAAGATTCTCAAAAGACTTGAAATAGAACAGCCTATCCTGGGACTGGCAGAAATCAATATTGGTATTTTCCTCTCTCTCTCTTAACTAAAAGATGAAAAATAAAATCACATGAACAATTAAAATTGAATGGTCAATGCTGCCTTTTGATACACATATAGACAAAAATGAAAAAGTAAAAAGTACAAAAAAAACATAAAATGAATTCAAGGAAAATGGGATAGGCGCTGCTGCCTTCTTGTGCCCTAGCTGAGAAATATTTTGAGAATGGAGTCAATATGCTTTCTCCTTATCTTTTTTCTTTTCCCATATTAGGCAAAAGCATCTCAGCCAATGCCTCCACTCCCTTGCTGCTCTATTTTTTTCCTCAGTGGCTGTTGTCCTCTATTGAGTTTTGCTCCCCTGCTTCTAAACCACACCTACACCATACATATTGGACTATAAATACCAGTTCATATCAACAGTAAAGGGGGGCGGGGGAATCGAATAGATAGAAAATAAAAATGAAGACAAAAATATGTCTCATTTATAAACAGAGTCATTTTCCAACAGTCCCACAAGTTGAAAACACTCATATCCCAATCCTCTTAAAAATACCAATTAGGCAGTAGTGAATGAATCTTTAAATTCATTCGTGAAGTCAAAAACACCATAGCCATCATCACACACAAAAACAAACCAAAAAACACAAGCAAGAGAAGAGGAGGTGTAGCGACCAAAAATTCCTGGCGAGGATTCCTCGAAGGTTCAAAAATGAAGCCGCCACCAAAGTTTAATTATCAGGGAAAACATTGGAAAATCCCTTTAAGTTTGGATAAGGTTCCTTGAGACCAGATAAGGGTTCGGGAGTCGGTTATGCGTGGGGAAGGTATTAGCACCCCACGACATCCTTCCTAAGGAAGGTTACCTGCTAACTAGTTGTAGGAAAGAATATTAATTTTGAAAATGTTTATTTTACCCTTTTATTGTGAATTAAAAAGAAAGAAGAAAATTGATATTTTATTTAAGAAAATGATTATTTAGGAGAAGACTGAAAAAGGTTTTTTATTAGTGCAATTGACAGAGGTCGGCCGCCCTCTGCTCCTACGTATCTCTTGGTAGAGAATCAAATCACACGTAGTTCTTGGTAGAAAACTTTATTTGTTGGTGTATTTTATTTAGGGATTTTAGGACTCCTGAGTGATCAGTTCATTCGTCCTAAAATGATGACTAACCCGACTGTAAAGTCGACTTAATCCCCTACTTTGTGAAAATGGAGTTTTTTTTTAAGTTTGGAAGATAGTTTGATGTGTGGTGGTTTGATTTTATTTGAATAGGGGTTTTAGGACTCTTGAGCCGTACAAATCATTCGTCCTAAAACGGTGACTAACCCGGCCGTACGGCCGACTTAATCCCCTATTTTAAAAATTTGATTTGTGGAAAGAAATGTGTTTGTGTTTATTTTGATTTAGAAATTGTCTGTTTTAAATAGGGATTTCAGGACATGATCCGTAACGGTTCATTAGTGACCTAAAAAGCAGACTAACCCGACTGTACAGTCGACTTAATCCCCTATTTTGTTCTTGAAAATATTTCTTTATTTATGAGAGGAAAATGAATATTTTGTTTTTGTTTTGAATATGAACGAAAAGTTAGCAAAAAAAGAAAAAATCAAAAGTGCAATTAGTGAAAAATATTTATCATGAATATTTAAAAATAAACTAATTCAAAGAAAAATAAAAAAAAAGGAGGGGGAGGAGAAAGAGAGCGAGAACTTCGCTGGGAGAGAGAGAATGTGTTCAGTGTTCTTGTTGAATCACTGTGGTGTGTTTTTGACCGTGGACGGGGCCTCCTTTTATAGGTGAAGGGTTAGGTGAAGAGACTTGCTGGACAAGTTAACTTGCTGGGCAAGTCGGCTTGTTGGGCTGAAGGTTAATGCTACTGACACCCCCTTTTTATTATTTTTGTTCTTCTCTATTTTTTTTGGATTATTCTTATTTTTGTATGTTTTGGTGATATTTTTGTATTTTTGGGTTTTTTGTATTATTTGGACACTTATTGTAATACATATTTTTTATTTTCTGATTTTATTTCATTATTATTTTTATGGCTTTTTGATCAAAATGACTAAATTAAGTCCAAAATTCTGAACATAGGCCCATTTACTAAGAATTGGCTCAATTAGACAAACCGGTCTAAATTAAAACAAGACAGCGCTCGAAATGATGTTCTCGTAATGATATGGACTTGTGACACGGGGGCTAAAACAATTGCGATAAATGATCCGACAAAATTGGGGTATAACAGGAGGCAAAGAGACAGAAGAAACTCACCATCACTGACCTCAATGTCCACCACTTTAACCACCATGAGCACTGCCTTCCCACGGCGGTGCTCCGCCGCACCACCAGTGAACCAGAAAGCTCCGCCGCACCACCGGCGAACCAACAAGCTCCGTCGCACCACCTCATCCCCACTTCCATTGCCGTCGTGGCGCCGTAACCACCAACACCGTCGCTCACCCAAAACCGTTGCCGCAACAACTGCCGTGACTTCCGTCGCCATCCGTCCTTCGCTGTCACCATCGCCCACACCGTCGGCCATGGAACGACCGATCGGTGGCGTTCCCTCTCTCCGCCGGTGTACCCTCTCTTTCTCCTCTCCCCTCTTCTTCTTTTCCCTTTCTTCCTTCTCTCTCTCACTCGTAGGGTCTCCTCTCTCTCAGCCAAGTTCTCTCTCTCTCTCTCTCTCTCCCCTTTTTTTTGAAATTTCAGATTCTCTCTCTCCAACACTCAGAAACGGCGCTGAGTAGAGAGGAGAAAGGAATTAGGGTTTCATTTTGTTTCACATTTGCTTTATATAGTCCAATTTTAGATTCTGTCTTGTTTTATTTTAATTTTTACTTCATGTTACTAATTAAACCCCCCTCTTTCAATAACTTAATCCCTTGAAAAGCCCATGAATTCGTGGCCGGGCAAACTAAAACTGGGCTACGTAAGGCTGCTTTACGCACCCCCTTTTTTAAAATACAACCCTCTGCTGTTTTATGCACCCCATTTTACAAATACGGGTTCGTTTTTTTTCATATCCTCTACAAATAAGCGATTTCTTTCACAAACTTGCATTTTTTTTGAAAATAAATAAATAATTCCTTTTTTTTTCAAAAATATAAATAAGGGACTAAGTCGGACGTACGACCGGGTTAGTCCGTTTTTTTTAGGACCACGAATGAACCTTACGGATCAGGTCCTAAAATCCCTATTTAAAACAAATAATTTCTATATTAAAAAATACAAACACGTCTCTTTCATTTCAAAAAAACAAATCTTCAAAATAGGGGATTAAGTCGGCCGTACAGCCGGGTTAGTCATCGTTTTAGGATGAATGAGTCGTACGGCTCAAGAGTCCTAAAATACCTATTCAAATTAAATGAAATCACTCTATACACAAACCATTTTCTTCCAAAAACGAAATTCTTATTTTCAAAATAGGGGATTAAGTCGGTCGTACGGCCGAGTTAGTCATCGTTTTGGGACAAATGAACCGTACGGGTGAAAAGTTCTAAAACTCTTAATTAAAAAACACCAACAAACAAACTTTTTCTACCCAAGAACTACGTAGCGTTTGATTCTTTACCTGGAGATACGTAGGAGCAGAGGGGGCCCACATCTGTCAAGTGCATTAATAAAAACCTTTTTTTAGTCCTTTTTGTAAATTGCTTGTTTCGAATTTTTCAAGAAAATAACAAAAAATAAATAAATTTCCATCAAGTCTCTTTTACGCATTTAGTTTGTAAGTAAGGGTAAATCAAATGTAATAGATTAATAATTTTTATGCATTTAGTTAAAGGTAGTCTTCCTTAGGGGCCAATTAAGAGAGTCAAACTTAGTTAACTAAATGTGTGAATTATGTTAATTTAATATATTGTGTTTACCCTTTTGTTTATTTAATTTAGTTCAAATAACCGTTTCCGTAGACCTTATGGGAACGGTTTTCAGCCGTTGCCATCTAAAAAAAAGAAAAAATGAAACAGCAACGGGTTCAAAAAACCGTTGCCATTGTTGGCTAAGGCAACGGTTTTTTTGGCGTTACAATTTTAGGCGTTGCCATAGGGTCCAAATTTTGTAGTATTAAGTTATTTGTTTGTTTATAAGCATTGCCTTTATGCTGTTGAACTCTAGGGTAGACGACTTTATCTGACTGCTGGTTGTTGTATCTGTATTTCTTGCAGGTTGGGTAGTCTAAGTATTTTGCCCTTATCACACATCACTTGCACTTTGCACACACTTTTGAGTGGGGACCTATACCCGGGTCTGTGTGAAACTTAGGATGAGTGGAGACGATTAGTGACAGTCATTCTGGATTTTCTGTCTGACTCTCACGAAACTCTCAACCAAAATGCGCCTCGTTATGGTATCTCATACCTGATGGTTATTCATCGTCTGGGGACCTTTGTGAGGAAGTGGTTAGAGCCACCCGGAAGAGTGATCACAAAAGTGAATCTAGATCATGTTGAAATTCCCAATTTAGAGCCTAGGACACAAGGGCATTATACGTATTCTCAGTATCAACATGGTCATTGTTTCCCAAAAAAAAACTACCAAAAAACGTTTTGCATGCTTCTTTCTTCTGTTTGCATGCACATGAGACGACACCATTCTTTTCATTCATCATACAAAAAAACAAAATTATCATGCATTCATAATAAAATAAAATCATTCTTTTCATATGCATCTCATTATCATCGCACTACCATGCATCTCATCATATAGAAAATAACAAAGATATCATATTTCTTTTTGGTCAAATTGCATCATCTTGCATACCCATAGACCAAAAAAAGGAAATAATATCTCCTTGATATTATAAAAAGAAAAATATACATTCATTATTTCACTTAAATACATTACTCCCTGTAATACCCTAATTTCGTCCGTCAGACTAACGCAAATGATTTCAATTCGCACCTAGCGTGTGCGGGTCGCTTTTAATTGTGCACGCATTGTCGTTCTCGTTGTGCCACGTTTTTTTAATTGTACGCGCGTTGTTGCTTTCGTTGCGTGAGCGTGTCTGTTTCTCGTGGCATACGAGCCTTTTTTTGATACTCGTTTTTTTTTACCGCTATTAAAGTCATTTGCTATTAGTTTAATTATCATTATTGTTATGAAAAATCTAATAAAAATCAATTTCTGAATTAATGTTTTATTATTATAAACAGTTTTTTTTTACAAATAAGAGGTACAACCTAAGTCAACTTTGATGTAGGTGAAGACAAAAAAATTAATTACAATTGGTACAAAAATTAATTAAAAAGCAAAAAAGAGTACAAAAAAATAAATAATAAAACAAAATCAAATGGAGGCAGCATGCGACTTGCTCTCCCTGGAGTTAGAAGCCCAAGCTTCTTTCTTCTTGTCCCTTTTGTTTGGCTTCCGTTTTCAGCAAAAACATTGCTGCAGTGGCAGCAACCTTGTTCCACCCCTGCTGCCATCCCTTGCTGCTCCACTGTGTCTCTGCTGCAACAACAACAGCCTGGTCTCCTGAGTTTTGATTCCTTGCTCCAACACCACACCTACACCAGAATCCCCAGCCTATAAATACCAATGAACTGAAATCAGTTAGGGACACACACACACAGATACACAAAAAACACAACACTGATATCAAGTTGATGCTATTTCAAAAGATATTCAGGATCAGTTTTCTTTCCACTTGAGCAAGTAAAGAGTAACTCAGAGTAAAAGCTTGGAACTAGGTAAATTCCTATTTTCGTTTTCAATATAGTATACATCAGCTTTTCCTTTATGTCTTTCTTTTATTCAGTAACTGAGAATACGTATACATAACTATTATTCTTAGCTACATATGCGTTTTTTTTTCTTTGTTTTCAATGATTAACCAAATGTAAAATGCAAAGGGTTGAAACTGCATCAGAAAGAGAATTCGAAAATAGGGAAAATCATGTTTATGCTTCTGTTAATTCATTTGTAAAAAGGGAGGGGAAGGGTGTAAGCTGTTTTCGTTTTTTTTAAAAAAAAGGAAGGGACAACTAAAATTTCAAGACAGAACCGAAACAAGAAAGAGAGAAGGGAGAGGTTTTACCTCCGGCCACCGCTTGCGGTGGTCACCACCGTAGCCCCACGGCCAGCCTCCACCAAATGGCCACCAGCACAGAACCACTCCACCACCGCAACCCCTCATCACCGTAAACCCAACAACCCCCTCTTCGTACCACACCACCACCGTGCATCAACAACACCCCCCCCCCCCCACGACCAAATCTCCGCCGTTCAACCACCGCCTCGGCCACCCAGAACCACTCCGCCGCCGTGGCTAACCCCTCCGTCCGTTCGCAACCAACACAGAAACAGCTACCATCGGCCACGATCCCAACGACCACCACCACGGTCCAAAAAACCATCCTGTCCATCATCGCCTCTCTCAACCACGAACAACCCCCAACCGACGCCATCGTGACCCGGCTCACCCCGGTGGCCGTCGTTCGTGCCCCCTCTCTCCGTTCGTTTTGCGTCGTCACCGATGGAAGAGAGAGAGGTCAGTACGGCGAGGAAGGAAAAAGCAGTCTCTTGGTGAAGAGAAAAGAACAAAAATGACACCGTAGGGAGAGAGGGGTAGATCTGTGGGCAGGGGAGAGGAGAGAAATTTTTCTTGGCTTTGGAGGTGAGGATGAGACAAACGGCGCAAGAGAAAAGAGAAATTAGGGTGAGAGAGATTAGGGTTGGAGGCACGGCGCTGAGGGAGAGAGAGGGAGGAATTAGGTTTTTGACGTTTTGGGAAGGGGGCGCCGCGTGAGGTGAAGAGAAAGAATTAGGGTTTCCTAATTTAAGTTTTTGCTTTTATAATAGGGGTGTAAGGGCCTTTTTTGTCTTTTCA
The DNA here is from genome assembly GCA_039519185.1 of Astragalus membranaceus. NCBI lineage: Eukaryota > Viridiplantae > Streptophyta > Magnoliopsida > Fabales > Fabaceae > Astragalus > Astragalus membranaceus. Next base: position 78,364,898 of record CM076851.1, on the reverse strand, counting down.
CGTTTATTTTTTTCAGATTTCTAACCACACCCCACGTTTTACTCAGCACGCCCCCTTCTCAAAGCCCACGATTTCTTTTTCTTTTTGAAACGGACCAGCCCATCAGGAAATAAAAAACGCAACCCAGCTTACAAAAAAGGGCTGGGCTCTCTATCTGCACCCCAGTTTTAATAATACACCCCTCCTTTATTTACACCCTTATTTTACTGCTGCACCCCCCTGTTCCCTTTTTTAAATTTTGTTTCTTTCCCCTATGTAAACCTTTTTTTTCATATCGACCTTTTTTCCAAATAACAAATAAATGTTTTCCTAAACATAAAATTAGTTTGTTATTAATGGTCACTCTGAGCTTAGCTTGTTTGACCGGTGATAACAGCTTTGGTTTTCAAACGAGCTATGAGCGACGACCACTCTGAGTTTTACTTGTTTGGTCGTCTCGAGTACCTCTCCCGATTTCAAAAATAAATAAAAACATCAAACACACAAACATTTTCTACCCCAAGAACTACGTAGCTTTGATTTCTCCATCGCACCTGGAGATACGTAGGAGCAGGGGCCCACTCCTGTCAAGCGCAAAAAACTAAAATTTTTATTAAGTCTTCCTCTTCAATTTTGCAAATAATAAAAAGGTAAATTAAAGTATTTTCTTTAAATTAACTATCTATCTACACATTAAATTAAATGGTAACCTTTCTCTTGAAAGGATGCTGTGGGGTGCTAACACCTTCCCCGCGCATAATCGACCCCCGAACCCAAAAACAAAGGTTTTTTCAATGTTTTCCTATTTAATAAATATTGATGGCGGCTTCATTGCAAAAATGACGAAGAATCCCCTCCTTCGGATTTTTCGGTCGCTACAGCTGGCGACTTCACTGGGGATCTTTTTTAAGAGGGTCAAGCCTAATTTAATTAAATGTGTAGATTATTGTTAATTTAATACTTTTTACCTTAGCGTTCATATTTGCCAGTCCATTTTTATTTTTCTTTATTTGTTTATTTATTCATGGCTTTATTGAACCTTAGGGTAGAAGACTTTTGTACTATTACCCGTATTTTCTTTTGCAGCTTGTGTGGTCTAGGTATTATGCCCGTGTCACACACGTCACCTACACATGTTTATTCACACACTTTTGAGTGGGGCCTTATACCCGGGTCTGAAAAGTAACCTAGGACGAGTGGAGATTATTAGTGACAGTCATTCTGGATTTTATCTGTCTGACTCTCATGAAAGTCTCAACCAGAGTACGCTCTTTCATGGTATCCCACACCAGGTAGCTCGCTATCGTTGTGGATCATATCATGAAGGGGATTTTAGCTCTGGAAACCTTTGTGAGGAAGTGAATAGAGCCACCTGAGAGATTGATCACGTAAGCGACCCTAGACCGTGACCTATATATAAGACATAACCTGTTTAAGACACAAGGGCATTTCACCTACCCGCTGCATCATTACAGTTTTTTTTTAATTGTTTTTTTTCCTTTTCCCAAAAAAAAATCAAATCATCTAAACCATTTTATTATTACTATTATTCTTTTTTCCTTTTAAAATATATAGGATGTGACACATAGTTAATACTTTCTCAAAGATGAATCACCAAATTTTTCCTTATTTTTTTTAACACGCGTGACATCATTCTTTCATCCATCATATACCATCATTATTTCACAAAATATAAAAAAAAAATCCTCACATGCATGTTATTCATCTCATTTAGGTTTGCCGAGAATTGTAAGAGGCTCAAAAATTGTGTCATAAGCAAGGCAATATGGGATCAAACGGTGAAGCAGTTCAAACCCTGAACTACCCTACAGTGAAACAGCCCAATCTGACCAGCTTAAGAGAATGTGCGGGTTGGTTGCCGCCCATCGAGCGCAGGTCTTTCGATAGAACTTATGGGAAGATTATTATGTTACTACGGTTGGAAGTGCAGACAAATGCCATTGTTGCCCTGAGCCAATTCTATGACTCCTCCTTGAGATGCTTCACTTTCAAAAATTTCCAGATGGCACCTACCCTGGAAGAATATACGCAGATCATTGGTTTCCCTCAACGAGACACTAGGCCATTCCAGTACCAGGGGCATTACTACACAGATGAGAAACTTGCCTCAATGTTACAAATCAGCAAGGAAAGTTTGAAGCTCCAAAAGAAAAACCGAAATTGCATTGTAGGGTTCCCGCAAGAGTACTTGGAAAGCCAAATGAAGTCCTTCGCCGATGCTAGAAATTGGGGTCCTTTCAAGCAAGTGTTAGCTTTGACCATCTTTGGGATTGTGCTATTCCCGCGCCTTGAAAGATATGTGGACGCAACCGCTATTGGTGTGTTCCTATCCTTCAAAGATGAAGAAAACCCAACCGACCCAACTCCAGCCATTCTTGCAGACACTTACTGTACCTTCACTCATTATAGTGAGCTAAAGGGAAAGAGGATATCCTGCTGCTTACAAGCCTTGTATGTTTGGCTTCTCACCCATGCCTTCGTCAACAAAGTTAAGGTAGAAGGCCCAATCGAAGACGCTAGAGGATGTGATGTGGAGTCAATGAGTACCGGTGAATGGTTGCAAGTGCTAAGGGGCCTTCATGAATACAAGGTTCGATGGCACCCATCATGGTGGAAAGATAGGCCTGAAGTGGTTTTTCAATGTGGAAGCTTCCAAAATGTCCCACTCATGGGAACAAGAGGATGCATAAATTACAACCCCTCTCTGACTCTAAGACAGCTAGGGTACCCCATGCGAAATCCGCCCACCAAAGACATGTTAATCCCGTTTTACCTCCATGAGGGAAGCCCAAAAGAGGTTGACATGCTCCGGAAGATTTCTCAAGCGTGGGACATGGTTGTCCGCAAAGGACAAGAGCTTACTAAGAGGGGCGGCGATAAGGAACCCACCTTTCGTCAGTGGCTCCAAAAAAGGATCCAAGACACCCGATTGCCTTACCGAAGCGCACTACGGGTTGAGGAAGAAATAGCTGAACCTACCCTTCCGACTGTCGAAGAGTTAGATAAGCTCAAAATGGCCTTGTCAAAAGCTGAAGAAGAAAAGAAGGGCTTACAGGCAGAATTAGAGAAAGTGCTCCTAAGAAACCAGAAATTGGAAGAAGAAAACGCAGCTAAGTCATTGGCCATTGAGGACAGCCGCAAGCAACTTAAGATTGAAGAAAAGAGCAAACAAGAGGTCCAGAAATACCTGAGAGGGGCAAAGGAAGAACTAAAGCGATGCAACCTGAAGATGAACCAAGCCATTGATGATGCGCATAAATGGAAAGAGTTATGGGAGGAGTCAATGATTGCTGAAAAAACCGCACAAGGCTTGTTGGTGAAGTCAAAGAGAGAGTCCCGGATATTGATAGCTGAGTTTGAAGATCAAGTGAAAAGTATCCGGCGGGATAAAGAGGCCATTGAAGAAATACTCCGAGAATACCAACAAGCCTTAAGAAGGGAGCATGAGAGATCTGATGAGCTGAAAGACCATATCAGATATCAAGAGGAAGTTTACCATCAGCTGAAGATTGAAAGCATCCACTGGGAGAGCCGCTTTGTAGAGTTGGTCAGCAGGATAGAAAACCATGAAGTCTTCATAGAGTTGAAGAATGAAAGCTTATACTGGAGAGACAGATTCTCAAAGTTGGCATGGCTGGCCGATCAAGCTATCATGGGTATCCCAAAGCGTCTAAAAGAGGCTGACGCGGCAATGCACCCGTTCAACACCCCGGTCCAAGTTTCCAAATTTATGGAATTTTGCAAAATCCTGATTGCCGAACTTAGGGAGAAGGCTGGTAGCACCACTAGTAGAAAAAGAGAGAGGAGTGGAAAAATGAAAGCTATATGTATTTGAGCGAAATTTAAAAGAGCGTTGTAATGTTTTTTTCCGAATTTTTATTTCAAGAATGCTGTACTTTTCCCCCATCAATGAAGTTTGTTTGTTCCACCTATTGATCCTCTTTTTGGAAATGCTTGAAACGTTAGTTTATGTACTTATGACAAATCAAGACGCGCTTACAATTCTCGGCCTAAAACAATAAAACTCATGCACACATGCATCACTCATTTTTCATCCATTCACATACTCATATCATGTATCCCGTCAACAGAGAATAAAAGACAAGCTGGTGCGTCAACATCGCTATTGGACTCGTTCTCAGGCCAGAAACATGGAAGCAAATCAGGACAATCCGCCTCAAGATAACCTGGATCAAGGCGATCCACATCAGGACGACTTAGGTCAGGGTAACCAGAACCTAGGCAATCAAGAGCTTAGGGCAGAAATAGATGTGATGAAACAACAGATGGCCGAGATCTTAAGGGTCCTACAAGCTTTGAGGAGTGGGAATGCAGATGAAGATGTCTCCGCTGGGAACACTGAAAATCAAGCTACCAACCCTCTTATTCCCAATGGACCCGGAATCCCCCATACAGTGTACCCTACTGGGGCTAACGAACAGGGTTACCAATGGCCTCCTTATGGACTTCCGCAAGGTTACACACCTCCGACAGTCGCTGCCAATCCGGAAGATGGTCCCTCAGGAGTCGTGGGACAAGGACATCCTGCGCCGATAGGTCACAACAGTAATCCGGGGGCACCGCAGATGCACAACCCGAGCCCTGTTGTCGCACCACAAAGATTTCCACTCGGCTACACTCCACCGCTGGTAGTCGATGCTCAAGCTCAAGGGTCCAGCCTCAGGAACCCCACTCATTCACATATCCCAAATGTGAACCCAGCCATAGTTCCGATGATTCATCCTTACTATGGTATGAGTGGGCTTCCTCACAACTACTCTATGGAGAACCCTCAAGCCCAAGACAAACTGCAAATGCTGGAAGAAAGGTTGAGAGCAGTGGAAGGATTCAATATTGGCGCAAGAAATGCACAAGATTTATGTCTCGTTCCAAACGTGGTCATTCCCCCTAAGTTTAAGGTGCCAGATTTTGATAAATACAGAGGAGCAACGTGTCCGGCAAGCCACCTAACTATGTACTGCAGGAAGATGGCTGCATTCGCAAATGACGATAAGCTGCTTATCCACTACTTCCAAGACAGCTTAGCTGGGGCAGCTTCAAATTGGTATATGCAGTTGACACCCACTCATATTCGGTGTTGGAAGGATCTCGCTGATGCTTTCCTTAAGCAGTATAAGTACAACACTGATATGGCTCCTGATAGGACTCAGCTACAAAACATGACTAAAAGGGATAATGAGTCCATCAAGGAATATGCTCAGCGTTGGAGAGGACTAGCAGCACAGGTAGCACCGCCTCTGTTTGAAAGGGAAATGGTATCTATGTTCATGGAAACTCTTCCTTCACCCTTCTATGAAAAACTGATCGGGAGTGTATCGTTAAGTTTCTCGGATATGGTCGTTATTGGAGAAAGGCTAGAGAACGGAATGAGGAATGGGAAAATCGCTTATACCTCCCCCGGAAACACTAACCAGAGAAATCCCTTCTCCGGATTTCCTAAAAAGAAAGAAGGAGAAGCCAATGCCATCACAGGAACCGGAAAAACTTCCTACTCCAATCCCTCTCACACCAATCTGTTCTCAGCACAAACACTATCTACCCCACCTACCCAAAATAACCAAGGCCATAAACCACAAAACTACTCAGTCGGAAAGCTCGTCCAGTTTGATCCAATCCCTATGTCATACTCCGACCTATTTCGCCAACTACTCAGCCATAATTTAATCACCACCCGCCCAATGAGACAGATCCATCCCCCTTTTCCTAGAGGCTTCGACCCAAATACCACATGCGAATTTCATTCAGGAACGGTCGGCCATTCCATAGAAAACTGCAAGGCATTGAAGTATGTCGTCCAAGATCTAATCGCCTCGGGCTGGTTGAACTTCAAGGAAAACGGTCCTAATGTGGCTACTAACCCATTACCAGGACATGGGATGCCCTCAACTAATGCAATTGAGGATTCTGCAGAACCGTCCCTAATCAGGAGGGTAGAATGCATCCAGACACCCCTGGAAAGAATCCATGCAATGACCATCACTGCATTGGAAATTGTGAGGCGTTTAAACAAGTGCTTCAGGACCTGTTGGACCGACATGTAATACAAGTGGGCTTTCAAAAGAGGGAGGACCAGGTGTCAACTATCCTATCGAGCAATGGCCAGAACAAGGATACTCGGAAGCCGCTAGAGATCCGCTACACTAAGGACGCGAAGTCGTCCCTGGGTATGCCTAAACCAATCACTATCCAAGTGCCAGCTCCCCTCCCCTACAATGACACCAAAGCAGTCCCATGGAACTACAACGCGAAAGTCCAAGTGAAAGGTCCTCAGAACAATCCTGATGTCACCAATATCTCGGGAAGCAGTGGAATGACTCGGAGTGGGCGCGTCTATGCCCCTGAAAGACCCGGAGGAAGAGAATCAAATGAAGGAGGAAAGATTGATAAAGGAAAAAATGTAGAGGGAGAGTCGTCTGACAAGAGTACGGGCAAGAAGGCACTATCTGAGCAAGAAGCCAGTGAGTTCCTAAAGATTATGAGGCAGAGTGAGTACAAGGTAGTGGATCAGCTGAATCAGACTCCTGCTAAGATATCCATGTTATCACTATTACTCAATTCTGAAGCCCATTGAGCAACACTAATGAAGGTGCTGAGTGAAGCTCATGTCACCCACAACATCACAGTTGGTCAGTTTGATGGGATCGTCGGAAATATCGTCGCAAACAACTACCTCACCTTCACAGATGACGAGATCCCCGTCGAGGGAAGAGGGCACAACAAGGCTTTGCATATCTCCGTGAAATGTGGAGAATACTCTCTAGCTCGGGTACTCATCGACAACGGATCATCCCTGAACGTACTACCCAAATCAACCATGAACAAACTAGACGTAGATTGTTCATACATGAAACCCAGTTCTACACTGGTCAGGGCATTCGATGGGTCCAAAAGAGAGGTTATCGGAGAGATGGAGTTACCTGTACAGGTAGGTCCAGAAGTCTTCATAGTGAGTTTCCAAGTGATGGACATCAATCCGTCTTACAGCTGTCTTTTGGGAAGACCTTGGATCCATTCTGCAGGGGCTGTGCCCTCTTCTCTACATCAAAAGCTCAAGTTCATAGTCAACAACAAGTTAGTGGTCGTTTCGGGGGAAGAAGAGTTGCTAGTCAATAAGCCGTTTCCTATCCGTTATGTTGAGGCTGCAGAAGAATCTTTCGAGACCGCCTTCCAAGCACTAGAAATTGCAAATGCTACCTTTGTGGGGGACGGGGGCCCATTGTTAAAACCAAAGCTGTCCAAAGCTGCATTGATGATTGCTAAAGTCATGACAAGCAATGGTTATCAAGCGGGAAACGGTTTAGGGAAGACTGAACAAGGGATCCTAACACCCATACAGCTGCGTGAGAACAAGGACAGATGTGGGATAGGGTACCAGCCTAGTCGTACTGACAAAGGAAGGATCGCCGCGGAAAAGAAGGAGCGGAGGTTGGCCAAACCTGAGGGTCGGGAGCCAGATATGAAGAAAATTTTCATCTGCGACATAAAGCAAAGCTTTCAGAGCGCAGGGGCGCTAGATCCTAACCAGGTTGCAACTATTGAAGGTGATTCAAGCGCTGAAAATGGCGGTGCCAGTCGTGTGCGCCGTTGTCCAGCAAGCGAAAAGCTCAAGAATTGGGAGAGCGTCGATTTTCCTGTAGTTTTTAGTTCAAAGTAATGTTTCTGTAATGCAATCCTATGGCTCTGCCCAAGGCCTTAGGACATTTCATTCGGGCACACATTTTTCCTTTCAATATCAATATCAATAAAACGTTATTTCAGATTCTCCAATAAATTTCAGTTTTCTTTTGCGGTTGCGTTTTATTTTCCTTTTGCTCGTTTTTATTCCGTCAATTTATACTAATGCAGATTTGAAAAAAACGCCTTTGAAAATAACAATGCCAATAATTCATACTGTGACTTTGATCACCCCATTAATCAAACCGAGGAGGATGTTGAAGATAACTGGGAAACTCCTCCAGAATTAATGAGAATGATGGAACAAGAAGAGAAAGTGATTTAACCCCACGAGGAATCTACTGAGGTAATAAACTTGGGCACAGAAGAAGATAGGAAAGAGGTTAAAATCGGCATCACAATGAAAGACAGTGAGCGAGAGAAGCTAGTTAAGCTCTTGTTCGACTATGTTGACATCTTCGCATGGACATACCAAGACATGCCTGGACTGGACCCCAACATAGTCGAGCACAAGTTACCAGTAAAGCCCGAATGCCCGCCGGTAAAACAAAAGCTGAGAAGGATGAAGCCAGAAATGTCACTGAAAATCAGAGATGAAGTCAAGAAGCAATTCGACGCTGGATTCTTAGCGGTGGCAAAATATCCTCAATGGGTAGCCAACATTGTCCCAGTTCCAAAGAAAGATGGAAAAGTTCGGATGTGTGTCGACTATCGAGATCTGAATAGAGCCAGCCCTAAAGATGACTTCCCCTTGCCTCACATTGATGTCCTGGTAGATAGCACAGCGCAACACTCTTTGTTCTCTTTCATGGACGGATACTCCGGATATAATCAAATCAAGATGGCCCCAGAAGACATGGAGAAAACCAGCTTCATCACTCTTTGGGGCACCTTCTGCTACAAAGTAATGCCATTCGGCCTAAAGAACGCCGGTGCCACGTACCAAAGGGCAATGGTGGCTTTATTCCATGACATGATGCATAAAGAAATTGAAGTCTATGTGGATGACATGATCGCAAAGTCCAAGACTGAAGAAGAACATGTTGTTAATCTGCAGAAACTATTTGAACGCCTAAGGAAGTTCAAACTCAGATTAAACCCCGCCAAATGCACTTTCGGTGTAAGGTCAGGAAAGTTGTTGGGGTTCATAGTCAGTCAGAAGGGAATAGAGGTAGATCCGGACAAGGTACGAGCAATTCTTGAAATGCCAGCGCCTAAAACCGAAAGGGAAGTTCGTGGGTTCCTAGGAAGGTTGAACTACATCTCCAGATTCATATCCCAATTAACATCGACCTGCGAGCCGATCTTCAAATTGCTGTGCAAGAACAAAGAAACAAAGTGGAACGATAAGTGCCAAGAGGCCTTTGAAAAGATCAAGAGGTACCTCCAAAATCCACCGATTCTGATGCCACCGGTGCAGGGCAGACCCCTCATTCTATACTTAACAGTGCTAGACAACTCAATGGGTTGCGTACTGGGGCAACATGATGAGTCTGGAAGGAGAGAACATGCCATCTACTACCTAAGCAAGAAGTTCACCGAGTGCGAGACGAGATACTCATTGTTGGAAAAAACATGTTGCGCTCTGGCCTGGGCTGCACGTCGTCTGAGGCAGTATATGTTGAGCCACACGACTTGGCTGGTATCTAAAATGGATCCAATCAAGTACATTTTTGAAAAACCTGCACTCACAGGAAGAATCGCCCGCTGGCAAATGCTACTATCCGAATATGACCTTTTGTACGTCACTCAGAAAGCAATCAAAGGTAGTGCCTTAGCTGAATACTTGGCGCATCAGCCCATTAAGGATTACCAATCAATGCAGTATGATTTTCCGGACGAAGATATAATGGCTTTATTCGGAGAAGGAAAATCTCCAGACAATGAAAGGTGGAGGATGTCATTCGATGGCGCTTCCAATTTGTATGGGCACGGGATCGGAGCTGTGTTGATTTCTCCTGATAACCGCTTCATACCATTTACTGCTAGACTGGGCTTCTATTGCACCAATAACATTGCAGAATATGAAGCGTGTGTCCTAGGCATCAAAGCGGCCCTTGAATGGAAAGTCAAAAGACTCGATGTATATGGGGACTCAGCGCTAGTCATCCATCAGATAAAAGGTGACTGGGAAACCAGGGATCCCAGATTGATTCCTTATCATGATCACATCCAAAAGATGATTGAACGGTTCAAGGAGATCACTTTCCACCATCTCCCTCGCGAAGAAAATCAGTTGGCTGACGCTTTGGCGACTTTGTCATCAATGTTCAATATCAATAACAACAAAAGTCTGACATTCATCCGAATCCAACATCGAGACCAACCAGCACATCATTGTGTGGCAATCGAAGAAGAGCCTGACAGTAAACCTTGGTATTACGATATCAAGCACTATATCACAAGCCGAGAGTATCCTCCTGGTGCCACTGAGAATGACAAGAGGACACTTAGGAGGTTATCGATGGGTTTCTTCCTAAACGGGGAGGTGCTTTACAAAAGGAACCACGACATGGTCCTCCTCAGATGTGTTGCAGAAGAAGAAGCAGAAAGAATTATGAAAGACGTCGACGAAGGCTCGTTCGGAACCCATTCTAGCGGGCACACCATGGCAAGAAAAATCCTAAGGGCTGGCTACTACTGGTTGTCAATGGAGACCGACTGCTTTAACTACGTGAGAAAATGCCACAAGTGTCAAATCTACGCTGATAATATCCATGTGCCACCTGCTTCTCTGAATGTCCTAACAGCACCATGGCCATTCTCAATGTGGGGAATGGATGTCATTGGTCCCATCGAACCTAAGGCATCAAATGGGCATCGCTTCATTCTTGTCGCTATCGATTATTTCACCAAATGGGTCGAGGCCGCTTCTTACGCCAGTGTAACCAAATCGGTGGTTGTCAAGTTCATAAAAAGAGATTTGATCTGTCGTTATGGTCTGCCAAATAAAATCATCACAGACAATGGGACCAACCTGAACAACAAAATGATGAAAGAGTTGTGTGACGACTTCAAAATCCAACATCATAATTCCTCCCCGTACCGTCCAAAGATGAATGGGGCAGTCGAAGCTGCAAATAAGAACATAAAGAAGATCGTGCAAAAGATGGTAGTGACCTTCAAGGACTGGCATGAAATGTTACCTTTCGCTTTGCATGGGTACCGGACCTCAGTTCGCACGTCAACAGGGGCAACACCATTCTCACTAGTATACGGGATGGAAGCAGTTCTTCCCGTAGAAGTCGAAATACCCTCTCTGCGAGTGTTAATGGAAACCAAATTAGAGGAAGCAGAATTGGTTCAATCTCGATTTGATCAATTGAACCTCATAGAGGAAAAAAGAGTGGAAGCTTTGTGTCACGGGCAGTTGTATCAGCAAAGAATGAAGAAAGCTTATGATAAGAAAGTTCGACCCCGGCAGTTTCAAGAAGGAGATCTAGTGCTCAAGAAAATTTTGCCTATCCAAAAGGATTCCCGAGGAAAATGGACCCCTAATTACGAAGGGCCTTATGTGGTAAAGAAAGCATTCTCTGGAGGAGCCTTAATACTCACAAAAATGGACGGTGAAGACCTCCCACTCCCAGTGAACTCAGATGCAGTTAAGAAGTACTATGCCTAAAGAAATATATGAAAAAAGAGAAAGATGAGCCAAGCAAAAATGAGCTCGCTAGGTTGAAAACCCGAAAGGGCGGCCTAGGCAAAAATTAGAGCGACCTGGTGGATTGAAAACTCTAAAGAGCAGTCCAGGCAAAAAACAAATGCAAAGGCAGTCCTCCGAAAGTCGGGTGATGGATGGACACTCAAGGTCATGCGTATGGGTGATTGGCATTGTTACCTCAAAGATACAAACAATCAAAAGATCTGCTTTTTCTTTTTCTTTTTTTTCTTTTTAGTTTAAACTCTCAATGTAATTTTCAGCCAGTGCGACCTTCTGCGCACTCGGTTTCCATTCGAATATTAAACGCTATCTTCACTCTCTCACTTCCCTATTTGCTTGGAAAAGATGTTTTATGGTAGATGATATTGAATTGCGAAACATGTGCATAATCGAAAGCATTACAATAATTGCGAAATTTCTAAAATCACAAAAATGAGATGATCTCTTATAAAATGGCAAAAAGACAAATGCATAATCACTTCAAGCAACGAAGCACAATAACCCGCGCTTTGGCACCACTACTTTGAGGCAACCCTCATATCTCACATCGAGAGTCCTGCGAGGTGATGAAATCAGCAAAAAAATCAAGAAAGAGCAAAAGAGCAAAAGTCAAGAAAGAGCAAAAGAGCAAAAAAGAATCAAAAAAAAAAAAGAAAAAACACAAACAAAGAGAAAAAGCATCCCACATTTCATTCATCATACCACCAGATATCGATCGTTGCACATGCTTACACTGCATGCACGCATACATCATCCATTGCATCCTTAAAATGCGTTCAAATATAGATTAGTTTTTTATCTGTCAAAAATTAAGTTATAGTGTTAGCATTGAGCCTAGTATCAACCTTTATAGACCCCCAGCGGTCCTTCAGAGCCCTAGTGCTCCTTCAGACCAACAATTGGTCCTTCAATTCAGATCGCACGTCGCGTTAGTCGAGCAACCGACGGATCATCCGACCCCAGGTCCTTCAGACTAGCTGTGTCCGCCTAAAAAACACAGTGCACGTCCTTCGAGGTGTGCAAATCAGGTCAACGACCTGACCTTGCCACCCATGGCCGCTCGAAAAAGGCCATCCCCCAAGCAGACCGTTTTACTAGTACCCCGTTGCTAGTTTGCGCTCCTTCAGACCCATTGGTCCATCTGGCTTAGGCATGCCCTTCAGACCCCGTCGGTCCTTCAGTTTGACTCCAATCGATGCGCCAAGCATCAATTGTGAATTAAACCATCAGAGCCCCAGTGCTCCTTCAGATCCCCAGTGATCCCTATTTACTTTTGTTCTATGTAAACCCTTTTTTTTTATGATTTTTTTCAAAAAAGAAAAGGTTTTGACAAAATTAGTGTTTTTATCTTTATTTCTATTTTACTCGAGGAATTTGGAAACCCTTCATATTTCCTAGTAAAATATAAATAAAGAGGGGCAGCTGTAATACCCTAATTTCGTCCGTCAGACTAACGCAAATGATTTCAATTCGCACCTAGCGTGTGCGGGTCGCTTTTAATTGTGCACGCATTGTCGTTCTCGTTGTGCCACGTTTTTTTAATTGTACGCGCGTTGTTGCTTTCGTTGCGTGAGCGTGTTTGTTTCTCGTGGCATACGAGCCTTTTTTTGGTACTCGTTTTTTTTACCGCTATTAAAGTCATTTGCTATTAGTTTAATTATCATTATTGTTATGAAAAATCTAATAAAAATCAATTTCTGAATTAATGTTTTATTATTATAAACAGTTCTTTTTTTACAAATAAGAGGTACAACCTAAGTCAACTTTGATGTAGGTGAAGACAAAAAAATTAATTACAATTGGTACAAAAATTAATTAAAAAGCAAAAAGAGTACAAAAAAATAAATAATAAAACAAAATCAAATGGAGGCAGCATGCGACTTGCTCTCCCTGGAGCTAGAAGCCCAAGCTTCTTTCTTCTTGTCCCTTTTGTTTGGCTTCCGTTTTCAGCAAAAACATTGTTGCAGTGGCAGCAACCTTGTTCCACCCCTGCTGCCATCCCTTGCTGCTCCACTGTGTCTCTGCTGCAACAACAACAGCCTGGTCTCCTGAGTTTTGATTCCCTGCTCCAACACCACACCTACACCAGAATCCCCAGCCTATAAATACCAATGAACTGAAATCAGTTAGGGACACACACACACACAGATACACAAAAAACACAACACTGATATCAAGTTGATGCTATTTCAAAAGATATTCAGGATCAGTTTTCTTTCCACTTGAGCAAGTAAAGAGTAACTCAGAGTAAAAGCTTGGAACTAGGTAAATTCCTATTTTCGTTTTCAATATAGTATACATCAGCTTTTCCTTTATGTCTTTCTTTTATTCAGTAACTGAGAATATGTATACATAACTATTATTCTTAGCTACATATGCGTTTTTTTTTCTTTGTTTTCAATGATTAACCAAATGTAAAATGCAAAGGGTTGAAACTGCATCAGAAAGAGAATTCGAAAATAGGGAAAATCATGTTTATGCTTCTGTTAATTCATTTGTAAAAAGGGAGGGGAAGGGTGTAAGCTGTTTTCGTTTTTAAAAAAAAAAAAGGGAAGGGACAACTAAAATTTCAAGACAGAACCGAAACAAGAAAGAGAGAAGGGAGAGGTTTTACCTCCGGCCACCGCTTGCGGTGGTCACCACCGTAGCCCCACGGCCAGCCTCCACCAAATGGCCACCAGCACAGAACCACTCCACCACCGCAACCCCTCATCACCGTAAACCCAACAACCCCCTCTTCGTACCACACCACCACCGTGCATCAACAACACCCCCCCCCCCACGACCAAATCTCTGCCGTTCAACCACCGCCTCGGCCACCCAGAACCACTCCACCGCCGTGGCTAACCCCTCCGTCCGTTCGCAACCAACACAGAAACAGCTACCATCGGCCACGATCCCAACGACCACCACCACCGTCCAAAAAACCATCCTGTCCATCATCGCCTCTCTCAACCACGAACAACCCCCAACCGACGCCATCGTGACCCGGCTCACCCCGGTGGCCGTCGTTCGTGCCCCCTCTCTCCGTTCGTTTTGCGTCGTCACCGATGGATGAGAGAGAGGTCAGTACGGCGAGGAAGGAAAAAGCAGTCTCTTGGTGAAGAGAAAAGAACAAAAACGACGCCGTAGGGAGAGAGGGGTAGATCTGTGGGCAGGGGAGGGGAGAGAAATTTTTCTTGGCTTTGGAGGTGAGGATGAGACAAACGGCGCAAGAGAAAAGAGAAATTAGGGTGAGAGAGATTAGGGTTGGAGGCACGGCGCTGAGGGAGAGAGAGGGAGGAATTAGGTTTTTGACGTTTTGGGAAGGGGGGCGCCGCGTGAGGTGAATAGAAAGAATTAGGGTTTCCTAATTTAAGTTTTTGCTTTTATAGTAGGGGTGTAAGGGCCTTTTTTTGTCTTTTCACGTTTATTTTTTTCAGATTTCTAACCACACCCCACGTTTTACTCAGCACGCCCCCTTCTCAAAGCCCACGATTTCTTTTTCTTTTTGAAACGGACCAGCCCATCAGGAAATAAAAAACGCAGCCCAGCTTACAAAAAAGGGCTGGGCTCTCTATCTGCACCCCAGTTTTAATAATACACCCCTCCTTTATTTACACCCTTATTTTACTGCTGCACCCCCTGTTCCCTTTTTTAAATTTTGTTTCTTTCCCCTAAGTAAACCTTTTTTTTCATATCGACCTTTTTTCCAAATAACAAATAAATGTTTTCCTAAACATAAAATTAGTTTGTTATTAATGGTCACTCTGAGCTTAGCTTGTTTGACCGGTGATAACAGCTTTGGTTTTCAAACGAGCTATGAGCGACGACCACTCTGAGTTTTACTTGTTTGGTCGTCTCGAGTACCTCTCCCGATTTCAAAAATAAATAAAAACATCAAACACACAAACATTTTCTACCCCAAGAACTACGTAGCTTTGATTTCTCCATCGCACCTGGAGATACGTAGGAGCAGGGGCCCACTCCTGTCAAGCGCAAAAAACTAAAATTTTTATTAAGTCTTCCTCTTCAATTTTGCAAATAATAAAAAGGTAAATTAAAGTATTTTCTTTAAATTAACTATCTATCTACACATTAAATTAAATGGTAACCTTTCTCTTGAAAGGATGCTGTGGGGTGCTAACACCTTCCCCGCGCATAATCGACCCCCGAACCCAAAAACAAAGGTTTTTTCAATGTTTTCCTATTTAATAAATATTGATGGCGGCTTCATTGCAAAAATGACGAAGAATCCCCTCCTTCGGATTTTTCGGTCGCTACACTCCCCCTTCATGCATAAAAAAAAGTTCTTTATTCCCCTCACATGCATCTCATATTCCTATATAGCCTCCCACATCCATCAAAACAAAAATTAAAAATTGCTTCTTTTTCTTCTATTCCTACATCATTCATCATCCAATAATTTTTTTTTGTCAGCAATATATTATGATATCATTTTATCACATTCAAGCAATCATTATGCATTTGATTCATCTGCATTTTTATTTAAATCTAGCAACATGCATAAACTCGTGCATTACATTAAAAAACATTCAAAAAATAAAACTCATGAGAATATTTTTAGGAAACACTGTTTGATGAGAAACTATGCATTCTTGAAAATTATATTTGAATTGAGTTCTCTCCCTTGGAAAATGTTGTCATATCATTTGATTGAAAATAACCAACTTTATTCACCAACATCAAGTTCTTCACTCTTCATCCCATATACATCCTATCTACCTACCACGTTTACGGAAACCATCCACCCACTTAACCGCCATGTAATTACCTTCAATGAAATTCGCTAATAACCGCCATATTGACTAAATCACTTCAATTATCCTTCATTCATTTCCGAAATGAATTGACATGACATGTGTGTTTCTCTTGTTTGAGTCAGTTATACTATTATCATCTTTTCAATTATCCTTCATTCATTTCCAAAATCAACCCGAACCATCCATGCCTAGTCCCCACAAGACTATTTGATTCACTGTTTCCCAATGATAAAAATTCATGAATAACACTTTGTACGCTCCATACTGGGGCAGAGTTGTGATCACTAAGATTTCTTGTCGACATTATAAACACTCGTGCAAGTCTTTTGAGTTAAAAAAAATCCAAAAAAGAAAAGGCCGTTAGGTTGAAAACTCGCAAGGGCAACCTAAGCAAAAATTAGGGCACAAAAATAAATAAAAGAAAAAGAGCAAATATATTTAACATGAAATTTTGTCCTATAGTTAAAATTTTGAGAAAATAAGCAATCATGTTTTGAAGTAAAGTTTGGCCAATTTCCCACATCCTAAAAAAGGAATTGGCCTTTGGTGCCCACTTTTAGCCGAAATATATTTCCTTCCAATCACCATAGACAAGGATCAATTCCACAATGTGTTGTTGTCAGTATACTAAGCTCCAAAGAAAGAGAAGGCGAAAATAAATAAATAAAAGGAAGTGAAAAAGACAAAAACGAGGAATGCAAATCAATAGTCTTGAAGAAACAAAAAAGCAGTAGAGATTGTGAGCTGACACATCGCACCATAAAGCGCATCAGAGATCATTGTCTCATTAAACCCTCAAACACCTCTTTGGGCCTAATTACATTTTCTTCATAAACCCTTAACCATTGGTCACATTACAATCCCTAAAAGTCCATTCTGATTAATGATTGATTGTTTTTATTTTTCTTAAAGTTTTACTTCTAAGACAAAATAATTTGTTTGCTCACAAAAAAAAAAATTATAAAAAAAAAAGAAATGAAAAAAAAAGAAAAAACTCAAAAAGGCTTGCACGCTCAAAGTTCATACAAGAGATAATGATATAAGACAAAGTTTAGTGACCATCAACGACGTGAAACTTCATCATGACCTCTTGACTGCCATAGCTTGTGGAATCTTTCCCAAAGAAAACCACTCCCTACTAAGGCAGTTACTTGACTTACCATCTTAAAATGGGGCAGTACCCTCACCTTTCATTCCACTTAAACTCGGGAAATTTTTCCAGCGCCCATCCCATATTCCTATGCAACACCCACATCTATATAGCCACACCGAACTAGTTCCCAACACATTACCCTAACTCCACGAACTTTCACAACCACACTCGAAAATGGGGAAACTTTTATCTTTCATGGACTGGGGCAACCTTGTCTTTTGTATAGATTGGGGCATCATTCCCTCGTGCCAAAATAATTCTTTCGTCTCCCATTCCATTCATCCTTAGCCACTTGTTACCCCTATACCAACATATTTCCTAGTCCTTCAACCAATTTATACCCTTAGCCGCCATTGTCCTCCCTAGACAAAGGCAAACTATTTCACTCCCCACTATTTGAAGTCAAAATTGGAGCAATCAAACATTTCCTACTTTGGGGCAAGCTTATCTCTCATAGGCTTGAGCAAATCACCTCATCCTTCACTCCCCTCACATGTCACATTTGTTCATACCCTACATTTCTTGAACCCTGAGCCAACTGACACATTCATTTGTATTCACACTGTTATTCATGTTTATTAAACAATGCTTCAAAGAGAGAGAACACGCGTTAATGACGTGATATTAATAATTCCTCCAAATTAACATTTTAGACTTGAAAATTTAACCATCATGGGTCACCATAACCAAATGAAAACCCATGTGACCAAATCTACAAATGTACATCACAAATACATTGTTACAAGCCATAGTTTTCAAAGATGACAACCTCGAACATACCAGAGTTCGAGTTCAAACCATCAAAATTTTTTCTTACAAGGAATGATCAATTCAAAATATTCAGCTCTCTGTTTCTAGCATCAAAAGTTTTGTTTCCCATCAAACATTATTGCATCCTTACAAAAAAACATTGCAAAAACACATGTTGTCGCCAACAAATCATTCATCAGTTATACATTACACATGTCCTCCTTATTCTAGAATTAAACCATGCATCTGATCATACTCATCACAACTCTTTCATATAAGTACTATACATGCATTCACATTCTACTTATTTTGCTTACATAATTTATTAACTTTCACATCTTGATTCTTTCGCATTACGCATTGCATATGCATACATGCATGCCTACCAATATCTTTCTACATCACTAATCATATCATGGTACCGTGCATTCATGAACTTCTTTTTATTCACCATAGAATTCACATCTAAGCATTACGTACAATTGCATTCATATCTTATCTGCATCCACATACACTATTTGTCAACTTTCATATTCCATCGGCTTCGACATCCATTATCCGCTACATTTCATTAAAACCAATCATAAAGCATGTCATACATTCCACACATTACATCACACATTTCATATTTTACTTACCATACATAACATTCATCACATGTCATACACCATATACCTATCATCAATCAAATGCATTGAGTATATTCCATACGTTAAACACCTATCCTTTATTCTTACAAATCAACGCGCTAAGCATTGATCACACATCTCATCCAGATCACCCAGTTGATCCTTCAGACCTATTGAGGTCCATAAATTAGATCACCCAATTAATCCTTCAGACCCATTGTGGTCCATAAATCAGACCAGCGGCCACTGGTCCATAATCAGACATATGTCGGTTCACAAGTCAGGCTGATATTTGTCCATAAATTAGATCACCCAGTTGATCCTTCAGACCTATTGAGGTCCATAAATCAGATTACCCAGTTGATCCTTCAGACCCATTGTGGTCCATAAATCAGACCAACGACCATTGGTCTAGAATCAGACATATGTCGGTCCACAAGTCAGACTGATATTTGCCCATAAATTAGATCACCCAGTTGATCCTTCAGACCTATTGAGGTCCATAAATCAGATCACCCTGTTGATCCTTCAGACTATTCGGTCCTTCAGACCCCTAGTGCTCCTTCAGACCCCCAGTGGTCCTTCAGATCCCAATGATCCTTATTTATTGCTCTTCAACCGACTTCAAGTGTTGTTCCTTATATTTTGGTTTAGATCAGCGCATCTAGCATTAATCCTCTATCACGCACCAGATTGCAATGTTAGCATAGAGTTTATCATAGATCCTCTTGACCAAATCAGTCATTCACTTCAGTTCATTTTACGCCAACACTTAAAGGCATCGATCCTTCAGAGCCTCGGTGCTCCTTCAGACCCCTAGTGGTCCTTCAGATCTCCAATGGTCCTTCAGACCAACATTGGTCCATCAACCCAGATCACACGTTGTCATCGAGCCCGACGGATCATTCGACCCCAAGTGGTCCTTCAGACTAGTTGTGTCCGCCTAAGACATAGTGGACGTCCTTCGTGGTCAACATATCAGTTCCAGATCTGATCTTGACCCTCACGGCCGCTCGAGCAAAGGCCACCCTCAGGCGTTTTACTAATACCATAGCTAGTTGCGGTCCATCAGGCCCAGGCAGCCCTTCAGACCAATCGGTCCTTCAGTTCAGTTCGAATCAACACGCCAAGCGTCCGGTTCCGAATCAGATCCTCAGTGATCCTTCAAACCCCAATGATCCTTCGGAGTCCATGGCTCCTTCAGATCCCCAGTGATCCTTATGTACTGTGTTTTAAGTCAACCCAGCTTTTCATGAATTTCTCAAAAAATTATAGTTTTGACAAAATTAGTGTCCGTTTATCTTTATTTCTATTTTACTTTGAAACTTTTGGAAACCATTCAAATTTTCAAGTAAAATATAAATAAAGAGGGGCAGCTGTTGTACCCTAATTTTGTCCGACTAATTTAAAATTTATTAGAAAAAATCCAAAATATTGTTTGTTATGACTTATGATGTTTGTCGTTCACGCATATCGTTCCTAATCGTGTATAGGTTTTGTTCTCATTACGCATGCGTGTTCGCTTCTCGTCATATATGTGTGTTTATTTTACTGCTCATTATTTACTGTTTATTATTAATATTGGTAGTTTCCTCTCTTTCTTAACCAAAAGATGAAAAATAAAATCAAATGAACAATTCAAATTGAATGGTCAATGCTGCCTATTGATACACATATAGACAAAAATGAAAAAGTAAAAAGTACAAAAAAAATTAAAATGAATTCAAGGAAAATGGGATAGGCGCTGCTGCATTCTTGTGCCCTAGCTGAGAAATATTTTGAAAATGGAGTCAATATGCTTTCTCCTTATCTTTTTGCTTTTCCCATATTAGGCAAAAACATCTCAGCCAACGCCTCCACTCCCTTGCTGCTCTATTTTTTTTCCTTTATGGCTGTTATGCTTTTGTCCACTATTGAGTTTTGCTCCCCTGCTTCTAAACCACACCTACACCATACATATTGGACTATAAATACCAGTTCATATCAACAGTAAAGGGGGGCTGGGGAATCGAATAGATAGAAAATAAAAATGAAGACAAAAATATGTCTCATTTATAAACAGAGTCATTTTCCAACAGTCCCACAAGTTGAAAACACTCATATCCCAATCCTCTCAAAAATACCAATTAGGCAGTAGTGAATGAATCTTTAAATTCATTCGTGAAGTCAAAAACACCATAGCCATCATCACACACAAAAACAAACCAAAAAACACAAGCAAGAGAAGAGGAGGCAAAGAGACAGAAGAAACTCACCATAACTGACCTCAACGTCCACCACTTTAACCACCATGAGCTCTGCCTTCCCACGGCGGTGCTCCGCCTGACCACCGGTGAACCATCAAGCTCCGCCGCACCACCGGCGAACCAGCAAGCTCCGTCGCACCACCTCATCCCCACTTCCGTTGTCGTTGTGGCGCCGTAACCACCAACACCGCCGCTCACCCAAAACCGTCGCCGCAACAACTGTTGTGACTTTCGTCGCCATCCGTCCTTCGCTGTCACCGTCGCCCACACCGCCGGCCATGGAACTGCTGATTGGTGGCGTTCCCTCTCACTGCCGGTGTACCCTCTCTTTCTCCTCTCCCCTCTTCATCTATTCCCTTTCTTCCTCTCCCTCTCTCTCTCAGCCAAGTTCTCTCTCTCTCTCTTTCTCCTTTTTTTTTGAAATTTCAGATTCTCTCTCCAACACTCAAACGGCGCTGAGTAGAGAGGAGAAAGGAATTAGGGTTTCATTTTAATTCACATTTGCTTTATATAGTCCAATTTTACATTCTGTTTTATTTTATTTTAATTTTTACTTCAGGTTACTAACTACACCCCCCTCTTTCAATAACTTAACCTCATGAAAAAAAGGCCATGAATTCATGGGCGGGCAAACTAAAACTGGGCTGCTTTACGCACCCCCCCTTTTTAAAATACAAACCTTGCTGTTTTATGCACCCTTTTTACAAATACGCCCCCTTTTCGTTCTTTTTTCATATCCTCTACAAATAAACAATTTCTTTCACAAACTTACATTTTTTTTGAAAATAAATAAATAATTCCTTTTTTTGTCAAAAATATAAATAGGGGACTAAGTCGGTCGTACGATCGGGTTAGTCAGCTTTTTTTTAGGACCACAAATGAACCTTACGGATCAGGTCCTAAAATTCCTATTTAAAATAAATAATTTCTATATTAAAAAATACAAACACATCTCTTTCATTTCAACAAACAAATCTTCAAAATAGGGGATTAAGTCGGCCGTACGGTCGGGTTAGTCATCGTTTTAGGATGAATGGGCCGTACGACTCAAGAGTCATGAAATACCTATTCAAATTAAATGAAATCACTCTATACACAAACATTTTCCTCCAAAAATGAAATTCTTATTTTCAAAATAGGGGATTAAGTCGGTCGTACTGCCGGGTTAGTCATCGTTTTGGGACAAATGAACTGTACGAGTCAAAAGTTCTAAAACTCTTAATTAAAAAAACACCAAAAAAACAAACATTTTTTCTCAAGAACTACGCAGCCTTTGATTCTCTACCAGGAGAGACGTAGGAGCAGAGGGGGGCCCACCTCTGTCAAGTGCATTAATAAAAACATTTTTTTAGTCCTTTTTGTAAATTGTTTGTTTCTAATTTTTCAAGAAAATAACCAAAAATAAATAAATGTCCATCAAGTCTCTTTTCTCTTTAATTTGTAAATAAGGGTAAATCAAATGTATTAGATTAATAATTTTTACGCATTTAGTTAAAGGTAGCCTTCCTTAGGAAGGATGCCATAGGGTCCCTACGCATAAACGACTCCCGAGCCTAAATCTGGTCCGCAAATCCCCCTTATCCTTTTAAAAGGTTTTTTTCAATGTTTTCCCTTAAAATAAATATTGATGGCTGCTTCATTGTAAACTTCGAAGAATCCCTCCTCCGGATTTTTCGGTCGCTACAGTGGTGTTTATCTTTGGTAGTTCCTCGAGACACCTAATAAAAGCTTCGTTCTGAGAGGAAATCCAATCGAACTTGTTCTCTTAAAAATGGCGAGGAAATTGGGTTGAATAAAAGGGACAATATTTTTCATCGTCCCGAGTCCAGAAGAGCTATCAAAGACGTGGTGTTTATCTTTGGTACTTTCAATTAAAAAAAGTAGAAAAAGATGAGGGTTCATGCGTCAATGCCATAATACAGACAAACAAGCTCAAAGGCTAGGATGAACACCTAGCTATTGCAATGGAGCTACGATAGAGCAAGGTTGAGCCACCCGAGAATCTCACGCTCAAACATGGTGAAGGGTAGCTGAATTTTGATCTGATCCAGCATCGCATCGTACAGATCCACGTGATCGGTAAGATCCTCAGAAGACTTGAAATAGAACAGCCTATCCTGGGACTGGCCGAAATCAATATGCACCTTCTTCTCGCAGTGT
The DNA here is from genome assembly GCA_039519185.1 of Astragalus membranaceus. NCBI lineage: Eukaryota > Viridiplantae > Streptophyta > Magnoliopsida > Fabales > Fabaceae > Astragalus > Astragalus membranaceus. The sequence continues at coordinate 78,341,841 of CM076851.1, read as the reverse complement.
TCGTCCTATGAAATATTGGGGACCAAATTTCGGAGGGCCTCTACATCCTTCTTGCTCCGATACCTCGTTTCTATGTTAAAAGAGGGATTGACCCAGGAGTAACCGGGCAGAGGTAGGATGGTGCTCCAATTCTATTTTGGTTTGTAAAGGGACAACATAGTCTCTCCGTGTAAGCTAGTGGCACGCCACCAAACTCAACACTCAAAATCCTCAAGTCCTCAAAAAGACCTTGGCCCGTCGACCGAGCACCACTAGCCGATAATAGTCCATCAGTGAAGGGAATAGTCCATCAACGAAGAAAGAGAGGAAGAAGAAGAGGAAAAAATGATAGTGGGTTCCGAAGGAATTACGACATTAAGGGGAGTGAGTTCAGACTCCTTAGATAAAAATTGAATTGAATAAATAAAGGGGAATAAGAGACTAACCCAAAAAGAGCGAAAAGCTTGAAATTGGCTAATGGAGAGGAAGTTTTTGAGAACGTTGCAAGAACTTTGCAATGGAAACTCAAAGAAACTGGTAAAGAAGAAGAAAGAAGAAGAGCATCACTCCCTTTTATACGCCACACCCTCAACCTTGGGGAAATCCGAGCCATTGAAGGCCAAAGGGCGCTTCATCTCATTGCTAGATCCAACAGACCAGATTCGACCAGGGAACCAACGTGTCTGATCGGGTGGCGCGAAACAGGTCACTTCATTTCAAATTTAGGGATCCGTGCCTGACGTAATTTGAGCCATACTGCGCCACCAAATGCGTCACATCAAGATGCCCTATCATTTAATGAGGCATGTCAAGAATTTTCCTTAAGAAGCAAAAATGATCCTACTACCCTAGCAACTCGGCTAGGTGAGGTATAGCTCAAAACATTGTTTAGACTTCCAATTCCCTGAGAATCAAAAGTCTAGGGGGCTTGTGTTACAGTCACGACTAGCTCCTACCTAGTCTAGTGTCGAGCTCCCTTAGACACCCGTTGTTATACTGAAACCGACCTTTGCGTCGGTAGGGTAGGACTGGAGCTCTCAAAGGTGGTTCGACCTTAGAAAAATGAAGAGAACGAAACACAGTAAGTGCCGAGTCTTTGGGACGGTCTCCACAGTCTACCCCGAGTAGCTCCTCCTCGGAACCAGACACATCACATTCAAGGTCAGAACTAAACCCTAGTTTCACCCAACGTACCAAACAAGGAATGGCACCCTTATGACCAAAGATCTCGACACGATCTCATTAACTGCTCTCGAGGTAGCTTTCGCCTAAAGAAGCAAAGACCTCCAACGGCTAGGTTTCTCCTTTGGTCTCCTAAGGTTCCTAAACGATATTTCTATATTTAAGGGTCCTCACCCCACAGGTTTTACATGCTTTTCAGCTTAACTAAACTCTGTTATTGCTCTCCTCTTATCTTAACCCCTAATACTGACTTAGACATTAGAATGTCTTTGAAGGGACACCTCCCGACGTGGAGACACGAAGCCATCAACCACCGTACGGAGAGGAGAGCCGTCGTTGTGAAGATTTCAACATTAGCAATGCTCAATTGGAATTCTATTCTCCGGGTCATTTGGGACTTGAGAAACAGTTGTATTATCTCTAGAGGCATACCTTATTTTAGGAGATCTTTGGACCATATTTTATCTCTATCTTGGCGATGGGTTTAGAAGAGAGGTAAGTTTTTCTCCTATTTTTTTATGAGTGATATGTTGATCCTATTGACTGTATATCTAGGGTGTAGCTTTCTTTTGTGGAAATTTAGTGTGTGGGGATTGTATCTTTTGTTTGTGATGTGTTGAGTACCCCTTGTTCTTAGCTATTTGTTCCTTATCTATTATAATATTATGTTTGCCTTTCAAAAAAGGGGCTCTCAATATATACTTTATCTAATGGTACAATTGGAAATAATTATATAGAAAAGAGACTTGATAGATTCATCTGTAATGAGGGTTGGCTGCTTTTTGGGACAATGTTGATTGTTGCACCCTTACAAGGAGTCAGTCAGATCATTTTCCACTTTTCTTACTTATGAAAAAGGAAGCTTTTCAGAAATATTCTTCTTTTAAATTTATGAAAAAGTCGACTTAACACCCTGATTGTAAGAGGGTTATGTTTGAGATTTGACAAAGTCATGTGTTTGGCTGCGACATGCATGTTTTATCAGAGAAATTGAAAATCTTGAAGGTCAAGTCCAAAGACTGGAATACTACTGTTTTCGGCAACATTTTCTCAAATATTAATGAAGCTTTAGCCAAACTTGATAATATTCAGAGCAGATTCACATCTTGGAGGTTGTTATACCTTATTCACTTTGAGAAGGATGGTCAAACTAATTTACAGATTGCCTTAAATTTTGAAGAGGCCTACTGTAGGAGAAATCTATAGTTAACGGGCATAATTTTAGAGATAGGAATACTTCCTTTTTCAGAAAATTACCAAGATTAAAAATGCTACCAAGATAATTTCTGTTATGAAGAATGGTGATAGTATTCTCTCAAACGTTGTTGATATTGAGAATCATGTGTTGAATTATTATCGGAATTTGTTTTCTATGAATAATGATTGTCGCTCCAATGGTCCTGTTAGGGATATTCTTTCTTCTTTAGTTTCAGATGATCAGGACAATGTTATGCTTACTAACTTACCTTTTATGAATGAGGTTAAAACTGTAGTTTTTTCTATTAATGGAGATGGCGCCCTGGTCCTGATGGGTTTGGAGGTTTCTTCTTCCAGCATTACTAAGATATTGTTGCTCAAGATGCTTATAATTTCTGTCATGCAGTTTTCTCAACAAGAGGTTGGGTGCTCTCTAATTTTAATTCTAATATTGTAGTTCTGATTCCAAAAGTAGATGGAGTTGATCCATTTGAGTATTATAGTTGAGGCATTTCCACAAATCCAAGACAATGCTTCTTGGCTGGTCAATAAAATGCAGTCACAATCACTTGTCTTTGGCATTCCTCGCTTAATTCATTCCCAAGTCCTAATCATTACCAGCCATTGACGGTACCTACCAAATGTCATAAAAGATTATAATCTCAAAGAAATATTAACGATTTAATTGTTAGTATGTGTTCATTTTTTTTGATTGTAGTTATGGTTTATGGCACTTCAGTGAATATACTATCTATTTTCACATTTTTGACCGTTTAGACCGCTTTAGACCGAATATTCAACTAATTAATCTTCAATTTAACTGATTGAGTAGAGTATTGATTGTATCAGCAATTTCAGCAATATGTCAACAGACATCGTATTTTGGGTTCGAACCTATATGTGAGCATGTGATAGTGTATATGGTATTTATTTATGTATGTTTTTTTAATTGACAAAAAAAAATCTTGGCAATATAGGTAATCATAAGGATTCAAACTCAGGTTCAACAAATTCTCCTCTTTTATGGGTGAGTTGCTTCCACAATCAACATCACCTGTAGACAATTAAAAGTAGTGTTGAAAATTATTAGTTTTTTATAATAAACAATGAAGTGCCAAGATATTAATTTTTTGATGATGTACACCATCCAAATTTATTCAAGAGTTAAATATGTTTTTAGTTTCTATAAAATTTGAAAATTTTGTTTTTAGTCATTGTGCAAAATTTCATTTACTTCGAGTCTTCTCATTTTCCTCTGTCAATTTTTTTAGTTCCTCATGATTTTTTTGATAAAAAAAGTTTCTCATAACTTTTAATAGCGCTTAGATATTAAAAGTCATGATGACTAAAAGCAATGATGTGGAAAAAGGTAGAGACTAAAAATGAGTTGTGAAAGTTTTTAAAAAAGCTAAAAATAAAATTTTTCAAATTTATAAGGATTAAAAAGATCTTTAATCCATTATTCAAATGTTAATAATAAACTATATGTAAACAATATATTAGAAATTGGCTAATGAAAGTTGATTCAGTTAGTAAGTAGTTGGCTCATTCATCGAAAGGGCGTGAGTTCAACTCTTACTGTCGGCGTGAGGCCTGCCCTCACACTAATGAGTCCAACTCACCTAAACTTTTTGTAACCCAAAAAAAATCTCTAATCGAGGTACATATCAGTTACACCATTTTGCCTATTTCCTTTTTTATTCTTGGTATAGAAACGGCGAACTTTCGCCTATTTCTATTCCCAACTTTAATACGAGTTAGGCCCAGTTAACACTCAGAAAGCAAAGGACTGAAGATCTTTTTAATCAAATAAACAAGTAACGAGAAAGCTAAAAGGGAGTGCCTTTACTTTATGAACAATACAAAGCAACGTCTTGTACCTTTCTTAAGGAAAGAATGAATACACTTACCCTACCTCCAACCAACATCACGTTATTCTAAAGCTTCAACGATTCTTCACCGAGAAAATATGAAAAGATGCTCTCTAGTGATTCTTATCGACATTCAATATTTACATGTCTTGGGAAAAAAGTTATATATTTAGTGATTCTCTGGTGCCGGTTACTTTCCCACCCAAGAAAAGTGTACTTCTCAGTTCTCACCCATCATTATAGCGAGTGGCGGACCCAGGACCCCGGGGTGAGGGGTGTCAAATTTTTTAAGGCCGGTGTCAAATGGGTGCAAAACTTGGTCTATTAGTACAATTTCAAATTTTCAGGGGTGTCAAAATTAAAATTTCAGGAGATTTAGGCTATTTATATAGGGTGTTTAGTGCAAAAAAAAAATTCCAGGGGGTTCAACTGAACCCCCTGGCTTGTAGCCAGGTCCGCCACTGATTATAGCTATTGGATCAGTTTTTTCACTCTTCTTAAAAAATCCCCATACTTCTTGCCTAATTATATTTTCTCCCCATAAATAATAAAGAAAAACCAACGAACTAGCAAACATAATAAATGTCGGGCATTTTATGGAAACGCTTATGCTACACTAATCTTTAACTACAAATGCACCATTTATTATAACTGTTTTTTTTTTGTTATCTTGGTGCGCAGTTTGTACTGATTTTGCCAGTGGCGGAGCTAGCTATTTTTTTATGAGGGGGACAAATAATAGAGTAAATTTATTATAGGCAAAATGAACTTCAATAAAAGAGAATAAAAAATACTACTCCCTCCATAACAAAATAAAAGGTGGTGTCGGAGTTAGATCCGACACGTGAGAGCGTGTACGATTGCCATTGGAGGTGGGTCGTTGAGGGTAGATTGGTCTTGACATGTAGGTCGCAGCGTTGTGGTTGGTTGACGGAAAAAGCGTCGGAGATGACAACGGCGAACATCAGCAAAAAGTTGCAAGAATGAAAAACAATGAAGTGCCACAAAAGAGTCACGGTAGTGAAGAAAATAGTGAAAAGTTGAAAAAACGAAAGGTGGTGCTACCGGCAGCAGATGTCGCCGCCGGCAGGGGTAATGAATCACCGAGTAATGTCACAAAATCAGAACCACCAGTTTTGATACCATGTAAAATATTGTATATTTTCTAATTATCAATCGTACAATAAAGGGAATAAATAGTGGAAAGACTGATCCTATACATTAATTCTAGGTCTGAGGATCAGGAGGAGATATTGTCCGCATAAATGCTCATTGATAATCCTAATCCTAATTGATATGTGCACCTTAGAATGATGTGTACATGACTAGGATTCTAACAGTCCAATTAGATCATATGAGTCTTACTTTATTTCTTTTTTTTTTGGTTCTAGAGGCAGGCACAATTGCCACATATAGGGGAAATGGGGAATGGGAGTGTCGCATACCGGGTTCGAACCCGAGAGCAACCGAAAGATGTCCTTAGCTCCAACCAAATGAGCTACACCACTGAGAATCAGTCAATGAAATAGGCTAAAAATTCTCAACAATGATTCTCTTTTCTTAAAGCGATTAGACCAAGGTAGGAACTATGTGTCTTGGTGGTGGTTCTTTAACTACTCCAAAGTGCGTTACAATTAGGCGATTTGATGGAATGTAAAAAATACTAAACTAAAGAAAACATAAGTAAAACGAGAGAACGATAAATTGCTTGAAATAGATGTGTATTGATTGATGTGTGTCTGAACCATCACGTCTAACCCTTATCAACCACTAATTGGCAACAACAATTATACCTTAGGTCAGGCAATTATCCGACTGATTGGAAGCTTTCCCAAACCATGTTCTGAATCATTGGCCCTCGTACTTCTCAAAAATCTTCATAGCTTAGCAATGGCGATCGTCACTTTAGCTACCTTATCCCATCGCTTATAATTCAATTAATTGAATAACTTAAAACTCTAGATCATCTAATCACGAGTAATTACCTTATTTAAAATTTCAAACATATCAAAAATGAGTATGTCGCCATTGATGAGAAAAGAAAGAGAGAATTCTGTTTGAGAGTATAACAGAAAGTTGTTATTCATTCAACTCAACTTCAATAAGAAGCTATGTACAATATATATACAGTTACCTTGAAGCTAATTGAAACTAGAAAGAAGAAGATCTATTCTAAATCCCTAAAAAAGTACACAGAAAGGTAAAATTAAATATGCTATGACTAACTTAACCAATATGCTTGTTGACTATTCAACATGTACAAGTCACAAGCTGACTGTGTAAATGACTGCTGATGTGTCATGGTTGACTTTTCTCAGTCTCATTTAACAAAACAAGCCTAATCTTTGTTGTTTTAACGTTTAAATAGGCATCCCTGAGAGACTTTGTCAACAGATCTGCTATCTGTTCTCTGGAGGACATAGGCAGCAGATGAAGAATTCCATCTTTGATTGGCAATCTATTTCTATATGTTTGGTGCGTTCATGAAATACTGGATTGGCAGCTATATGGTAGGCAGACTTGTTATCACAGTAAATCACCACAGGAGAAAAATGTATAACATGAAGATCTTTAAGTATGTATAGCAACCATTGTGCCTCACAAGTGGATTGAGCTAATGCTTTGTACTTAGCTTCTGAAGATGAACGAGAAACAATGGACTGTTTCTTGCTTTTCCAGGAAACCAGAGATGTTCCTAAGAAAAAACAGAATCCAGTAATAGATTTTCTTGTATCAGGACAAGCTTCCCAGTCGAATCACAGAATCCTTTCAATGATAAATCAGTATCAGTTCTGAAGTGCAAGCCTTGACCAGGGCTCTTCTTAATGAATCTAAGAACATGCCTTGCAGCTAACAAGTGAGCATCAGTAGGTTTATCTAGGAATTGGCTCAGTTTACCAACTGCATACGATATTTCTGGTCTTGAGTGAGTTAAGTATACCAGCTTTCCTACAAGTCTTCTATATACTGTTACATCTTTGATAGCTTCCCCCAGTTCCTTGTGTAGCTGCAGATGTGATTCCATGGGAGTAGAAGCTGGCTTAGCACCTAAGAGACCTGTTTCTTCTAAGAGATCCAATGCATATTTCTTTTGACACAAGGAAATACCTTTTTTGTTTCTTGCTATTTCAAATCCAAGGAAGTATTTCAAGTCTCCCAGATCTTTGATGCTGAATTTTGTGTCCAATAGAGTCTTGACTCTATTTATTTCATTCATGTCATTACCTGGCAATATCAAGTCATCAACATACACTAATATAGTAGTAAAACCACCAGAACTAGGTTTAGTGTATAGTGAATAGTCTGATTTTGATTGAGTGTAGCCAGTGTTGATCAAAGTTTCCGTGAGCTTGGCATTCCACTGCCTGCTGGCTTGTTTAAGCCCATACAAGGATCTTTGAAGCTTGCACACCATGTTGGAATGTGGCACAGTTAACCCCGGTGGTGGCAGCATGTATACACCCTCTTGGAGATCTCCATGTAAGAAAGTTGTATTCACATCAAGTTGGCACAAGTGCCACTTCTGGACAGCAGCAACAACATGGAGCATTCTCACGGTGGTCAGTTTCACAACAGAGCTAAAGGTCTCCATGTAGTCAATGCCCTCTGTTTGTGTGAACCCTTTAGCTACCAAGCGAGCTTTGTATCTCTCCACACTTCCATCAGCATGTAATTTGAGCTTAAACACCCATTTACATCCAATGGCCCTTTTGTCTGCTGGGACAGACACCAATTTCCAAGTTTCAGTCTTCATCAGTGCATCCAATTCAGCCTTAACTGCATCTCTCCGATGACTGTCACACATTGCCTCCTCATAGGTATTAGGTTCAGGGATAGAGGATAAGTTTAGTAGGTACTGTTCGTGTTCTGCTGATAACCTGTCATATGCAACAACATTAGAAATGGAGTACTTGATACCTTTGGAGACTGATGTTGGGATGGATGACTCAGATTCGTGGATTGTATTATTTAGGAGAGAGCAGTGGTAAGAAGGTTGTTTATGTGGTCTAGATTATCTCCTCACTTCATCAGTTTGTGGGGGATTTTGAGGTAGTTCAGGTTGTTCTTGAGGGCTTTGAGGTGACAATAGGGGAGTTTCATTTGAGGAGTTGGTGTTTGTATTTGAAGTGGGAGAGTTCTGTGAGGTGTTAGAATTTTGTGAGGGGTCTTGAGTGGTGTTTAGGTCATTGTTGGGAAGGTGAAGTTCATCATTGTAGGGAATGGAAGAGTAATATTGTAACACCCCGATAATTTCTAACTTGTAGAAATTACCGAAATGCACTACTGGCATACATCAGAGTACCTCCTGTTTTAAATACTGAACACATACTAACACAGCATTTACATATAACATAAAAGCATATCACAAGGTGTTCAAGATCAAACGATTAAGGAGTATGGCACTAAGAAAATCTTATGACTAAGAATCAGTGAACACCCAATGCACAAAATTCAAACAGCACAACAGTCGCACATTCGACATATCACTAAAGACGGTACTCCTTTTACCTCAAAAATAATTGTAAGCGGAAGTGCGAAAATGTAATATTTGAAATTACAGTCCAGATTCAGATGTCACAAAAGTCAGAACACTTAGTTTTTCAAATTAGTTTAGAAATTTCGAAAAGAACCTCGAAAACATTTTTCCCCGGGATCCAAAAGAAGTAACTACGGCGTCTTTTCGAAAACCAAGCATTTTCCAAACCAGCAGAAAATCGAAAACCAAGTCCAGTCATATTAGTCATCAACTACAGAATAGCCTTTTAGAGAAGTGACACACACGCCCGAAACATTTTATTTGGAGTTTTCAACACAAGAAATAAAACACGTCACAGAAATTGATTCTCTCTCTACAAGACTAAACGACAGCTCAAATGGTTTGAGTAAAATATCCTTAAGAACATATGGCAATAAAAGCTGACTCAAAGAAGTCCGCAACAGGGTCCAAAAAAAAAAAAAAAAAAAATTTCAATGCTAATATCGGTATCCAGCCGTAAAAGTGTTTAATGGATGTTCAAAAACAATTTCGGAACTCCCATTATTTTTCGGATTATAAAACTCTATAGCGCAATTCAAGAAGTAACGACCAAAAAGATTTTGTCGTAAACTCAAGCATACAAGACCCCACCTTGAGGAAAATTAGACAAGTCAAAATAGCAATCACATGAGACGGTAGTCCTCAGCTAAAATTGTTACATCAAACTGCGGTCTTTTCCAAAAAGAGTTGAGGTCAAAATTATAGCACTCAATGAAGATATTTTTCGTTTGTAGTGATCAAAACGCTACGACAGTTATTAGTGCAGCAATAACTTGAAATAGTCCACAAAATAATTTTACAACGCATTCAGTTTTCAAACATCAAAACACATTGCAGAGTAACAGGCAACAGGGTAAATCATTTTAGAAACACGCAGCAAGGAAAGTCAACAACAAGGACCACAACAAACAGACACAATTCACACACCGAAAACACATTAAGGCACACAGCGCTAGTAGGGACATCTCCCCCACTAGTTCACTTACCAATGGAAACTTTTGGCGTACCTGCAACATAAACAATGGTCAGCACTGAAAGACAACAGTTGGTCACTATCTGACACAACGACTCGATGACATGGCCGGACGGACCAAACTGCTCTGATACCACTAATGTAACACCCCGTTTCTACCCCTTTAATTTGTACGTCGTTATCAGAGTGCTTTCGTTTTCAAAAATAATAATAATATTAGTAGAAAAGAAATGTCACAACTTCATTGATGAAACTCATCGGCTACGCCATAAACATTCGTGTAGAAACACATTCGTCTCAAAAATCGAACTTCAAAATTAAATCTCATCACAGCGGAAATAATAGCTCACCAAAAAGAAAATCGCTCAAACACGTCTCACACATCAATAAAATTATTAAAACAATTAATTAAATAAGTCATCAACTTTAACCCCGCCCCCTAGGTGTTACAATATCAGAGAGCGACTCGAACTTCTCAACAGCTAAAAAGGAAGGCAGCATGTCCTTCAATCGGAGTCACCTGCAGCGTTGCCACAATAGAGCAACATTCCAAGCAGAAGGGGTGAGAACTTTCAACAAAATATAATTAAACATACAGCAGAGTAATATGAGCAAACCATCACACAACATCGTTACTAATATCAACTTCATCATCGTTACACACCACACCAAACAAAATCACAGTTCACGTCACCCGTCATAAAAAAAAACATGAATGTGCATGAAGATGCAACCCACACCTGGGCATATGCATGATGGTACCATATTCGTCATAATAAGCCACTATGGGCACACCGTCACTGTTTTCTCGTCATAAATAAGCCACTAAGGGCACACCGTCACTAAGAGGCCGAAGCCTATTCGTCATAAGATGCACATGCTATGAGACACTATGTACACATGTGCAATCACCAAAATTTTACTCACCCGGAGTACTCGTCATCACCACCATAAGACACTCATAGAGTGTATTCATCATCATCATCATATTAATATCACCACTCTTCATAAACAATCACATTCAAAAATAATGTAACAACATCTTTAAAATTAGGGAATAAACATTTCACTCTACATTTTAAAATTATGGGGTAAACATTTCACTTTCATACTTAGGAAGCGCCACAATTAAGTTTGGGAATAAACAGTGGCATTTTATGCGTAAAACAGTAGCAATCTTTCATCAAATCGGAACTGAAATAGTAGCCGTTATTTTTGCAAAGACAGCAGAATTTTTACATCAATTTAAAACTGAAAACAGTGGCCAATTAATTCGCATAACAGCAGAATTTTTACATCAATTTAAAACTGAAAACAGTGGCCAATTAATTCGCATAACAGCAGAATTTTTACATCAATTTAAAACTGAAAACAGTGGCCAATTATTTGCGCAGAAACAGTGGCAATTTTACATCATATTGAGGCTGAAAAACAGTGGCAAATTTGCGCAAAACAGTGGCCTTTGATAGGCTGAAACAGCAGCAACAACAGCAGATTTTAATTTACAAAACAGCAGTATTTTATTGTAAAAACAGCAACATGACAGCGGCAATTTTTTGATGAAAACAGCACATTTTATTGACAGCAAACAGCACACTTAATATACAGCAACAGCACCAAATAAAATTCTGCAACAGCAATACATAATTGACAGCAAACAGCATAACTATTATACAGCAACAGCAACACCCAATTAACAGCAACAGCACCAATTAAATTTCTGTAACAGCAGCACTGTTTTTATAAAAACAGCAACAACATATCTCAAAAAAATTAGCAATTATAATTCTGCATAATAGTAACATATTCATTACAAAAAAAACAGCAACTATTCATCTTCTCACGTCATAGGGTAATTCGCACATCAACGAAATAATTCAATCTATCATTCATCTCCACCTATAAATTCTAATTCAACCACTAACACAAACCCACAAACCCTCTATATACTCAATTATATTAAATTGAAAACCGCTCACCCTTACCTCTTAAACGTAAGCTCCAAGAAGACGATGGAAGTCACCAACGAATAACCACGGCAACACAACGAACGAAACCTTCTTTCTCCTTGTTTAACCTCGCGATTCCTCTCCCTCTTCTCTCCAAAAAATACGAACAGCAAGGGTAAGGGATGAGGGATGGAGAATCGAAAACTAGAAAGAAAAGGAGAAGAATGGAGAAGGAGGGCTAAATCGAATTACCTATGGAAGATTTGAGAGGAAACTCTTCTTTCTTTTTCTCCTTAGAATTGCGCACTCCCTCTTCTCTTTTCTCCAATCTCACGGCTCTCTCTCAATTTTCACTAAGCACCAAATGGCCAACCAAAACTCTAACCCTAACTCACTTAAGCGCTACTTCATGGATCATGGGCCTCCAACACAACTTAAGCCCTATTTAAATAGCAACACCACTCCCTAATCCAAATACAACACCCTTAATATAACACCACCTCCTAATTAAATCTCTCATATTTAATTATATCAATAAATAATTATTTCCAATATTAAAATAAACCCTTATAAATTAATAATTATCATTCTTACCACATAGGCCCTATTTAATTAATTATATAACTAACCACATATTTTTGGGGTGTTACAACTCTCCCCCACTTACAAGAATTTCGTCCTCGAAATTTTAACTACCTAAGCCAACACTCCTCCACTAACCAACTAACGACCCTTTAGACAACCAGCGCTAACCACCCCGCTGACTATTATTTCTTTGATTACCGGCGATAAGTGATTGGGCGGCCGTCCCTCCTACTTGTTCAGCCAGGTAATTTCAAGTAATAATAATCAGGCTCACTCTCCAGTACTCCTAGCTTTAGGCAACTCTATAACACCACAAGCACCACTAAAACAATCGTATCAATCAATATCAACAAAATAGCACCAACGTCAAATTTGGGTCATTCAGCGATACCCTTAACACAACAATTTGCATAACAGCACAACAACATCCAATCTCAACAACGGCCATAGGCCCACAATAGCAAATCAACAATAATAACAACAACAAAACCATGTGGGCCATCCAGCGGTACCCGGACAAAACAACAACACCACTTGGGCCATTCGGCGATACCCAAGACAAAACAACAATGTGGGCCATTCGGCGATACCCACGACAAAACAACAATACAACTTGGGCCTTTCGGCGATACCCAAGACAACAATAGCAAGACATCAGCATACAACCAGGCAACAACCACAACCTTGACAATCACGATAACAATTAGCAGCATCAGGACTAACAACTTAGTCACAACGGTGGGCGCTAAGGCGCCGCAAGCAACCCAACAAAACAGGCATGGCGCGCCCGAGGGCAAGCGCCTTCGACAACGGCAACAATTGGCACGTATTATACGATCACATAACATATTTCCACAAACGTCAACCAAGGGTCAACGGACAACATATCAAAACAACAAGGTACACAGAGCAGCAATTATTTTTCAGAAAGCAGCAACAGTAACTCTCAGAAAAACAGCAACAGTAGTTTCCTGAAAACGGCAACGATTATTTCTCTTAAAACACCAACAAATTTTTCAAAAACAGCGACAATATCTTCCAGAAAACAGCAATATTAGTTTTTAGAAAAACATCAACATAGTCTTCAGAAAACGGCAATAATAGTTTTTCGAAAAACAACAACAACAGTAACATCAACGACATCACGAGGAAGTTTACTAAATGCGTAAATATAGCAGCAACAAGGCATACGGCACGGAAACAATGGCATAATGTCACATGGCAACAACAATAGTTTTTTTTTTTTTTTTTTTTTTTTTGGAAGTAACAACAATAATTTTCACAAAAACAGTAACAATAGTTTTCAGAAAAACTGCAACAGTAATTTTCAATAACACAGCATTTACATATAACATAAAAGCATATCACAAGGTGTTCAAGATCAAACGATTAAGGAGTATGGCACTAAGAAAATCTTATGACTAAGAATCAGTGAACACCCAATGCACAAAATTCAAACAGCACAACAGTCGCACATTCGACATATCACTAAAGACGGTACTCCTTTTACCTCAAAAATAATTGTAAGCGGAAGTGCGAAAATGTAATATTTGAAATTACAGTCCAGATTCAGATGTCACAAAAGTCAGAACACTTAGTTTTTCAAATTAGTTTAGAAAATTCGAAAAGAACCTCGAAAACATTTTTCCCCGGGATCCAAAAGAAGTAACTACGGCGTCTTTTCGAAAACCAAGCATTTTCCAAACCAGCAGAAAATCGAAAACCAAGTCCAGTCATATTAGTCATCAACTACAGAATAGCCTTTTAGAGAAGTGACACACACGCCCGAAACATTTTATTTGGAGTTTTCAACACAAGAAATAAAACACGTCACAGAAATTGATTCTCTCTCTACAAGACTAAACGACAGCTCAAATGGTTTGAGTAAAATATCCTTAAGAACATATGGCAATAAAAGCTGACTCAAAGAAGTCCGCAACAGGGTCCAAAAAAAAAAAAAAAAAAATTTCAATGCTAATATCGGTATCCAGCCGTAAAAGTGTTTAATGGATGTTCAAAAACAATTTCGGAACTCCCATTATTTTTCGGATTATAAAACTCTATAGCGCAATTCAAGAAGTAACGACCAAAAAGATTTTGTCGTAAACTCAAGCATACAAGACCCCACCTTGAGGAAAATTAGACAAGTCAAAATAGCAATCACATGAGACGGTAGTCCTCAGCTAAAATTGTTACATCAAACTGCGGTCTTTTCCAAAAAGAGTTGAGGTCAAAATTATAGCACTCAATGAAGATATTTTTCGTTTGTAGTGATCAAAACGCTACGACAGTTATTAGTGCAGCAATAACTTGAAATAGTCCACAAAATAATTTTACAACGCATTCAGTTTTCAAACATCAAAACACATTGCAGAGTAACAGGCAACAGGGTAAATCATTTTAGAAACACGCAGCAAGGAAAGTCAACAACAAGGACCACAACAAAAAGACACAATTCACACACCGAAAACACATTAAGGCACACAGCGCTAGTAGGGACATCTCCCCCACTAGTTCACTTACCAATGGAAACTTTTGGCGTACCTGCAACATAAACAATGGTCAGCACTGAAAGACAACAGTTGGTCACTATCTGACACAACGACTCGATGACATGGCCGGACGGACCAAACTGCTCTGATACCACTAATGTAACACCCCGTTTCTACCCCTTTAATTTGTACGTCGTTATCAGAGTGCTTTCGTTTTCAAAAATAATAATAATATTAGTAGAAAAGAAATGTCACAACTTCATTGATGAAACTCATCGGCTACGCCATAAACATTCGTGTAGAAACACATTCGTCTCAAAAATCGAACTTCAAAATTAAATCTCATCACAGCGGAAATAATAGCTCACCAAAAAGAAAATCGCTCAAACACGTCTCACACATCAATAAAATTATTAAAACAATTAATTAAATAAGTCATCAACTTTAACCCCGCCCCCTAGGTGTTACAATATCAGAGAGCGACTCGAACTTCTCAACAGCTAAAAAGGAAGGCAGCATGTCCTTCAATCGGAGTCACCTGCAGCGTTGCCACAATAGAGCAACATTCCAAGCAGAAGGGGTGAGAACTTTCAACAAAATATAATTAAACATACAGCAGAGTAATATGAGCAAACCATCACACAACATCGTTACTAATATCAACTTCATCATCGTTACACACCACACCAAACAAAATCACAGTTCACGTCACCCGTCATAAAAAAAAACATGAATGTGCATGAAGATGCAACCCACACCTGGGCATATGCATGATGGTACCATATTCGTCATAATAAGCCACTATGGGCACACCGTCACTGTTTTCTCGTCATAAATAAGCCACTAAGGGCACACCGTCACTAAGAGGCCGAAGCCTATTCGTCATAAGATGCACATGCTATGAGACACTATGTACACATGTGCAATCACCAAAATTTTACTCACCCGGAGTACTCGTCATCACCACCATAAGACACTCATAGAGTGTATTCATCATCATCATCATATTAATATCACCACTCTTCATAAACAATCACATTCAAAAATAATGTAACAACATCTTTAAAATTAGGGAATAAACATTTCACTCTACATTTTAAAATTATGGGGTAAACATTTCACTTTCATACTTAGGAAGCGCCACAATTAAGTTTGGGAATAAACAGTGGCATTTTATGCGTAAAACAGTAGCAATCTTTCATCAAATCGGAACTGAAATAGTAGCCGTTATTTTTGCAAAGACAGCAGAATTTTTACATCAATTTAAAACTGAAAACAGTGGCCAATTAATTCGCATAACAGCAGAATTTTTACATCAATTTAAAACTGAAAACAGTGGCCAATTAATTCGCATAACAGCAGAATTTTTACATCAATTTAAAACTGAAAACAGTGGCCAATTATTTGCGCAGAAACAGTGGCAATTTTACATCATATTGAGGCTGAAAAACAGTGGCAAATTTGCGCAAAACAGTGGCCTTTGATAGGCTGAAACAGCAGCAACAACAGCAGATTTTAATTTACAAAACAGCAGTATTTTATTGTAAAAACAGCAACATGACAGCGGCAATTTTTTGATGAAAACAGCACATTTTATTGACAGCAAACAGCACACTTAATATACAGCAACAGCACCAAATAAAATTCTGCAACAGCAATACATAATTGACAGCAAACAGCATAACTATTATACAGCAACAGCAACACCCAATTAACAGCAACAGCACCAATTAAATTTCTGTAACAGCAGCACTGTTTTTATAAAAACAGCAACAACATATCTCAAAAAAATTAGCAATTATAATTCTGCATAATAGTAACATATTCATTACAAAAAAAACAGCAACTATTCATCTTCTCACGTCATAGGGTAATTCGCACATCAACGAAATAATTCAATCTATCATTCATCTCCACCTATAAATTCTAATTCAACCACTAACACAAACCCACAAACCCTCTATATACTCAATTATATTAAATTGAAAACCGCTCACCCTTACCTCTTAAACGTAAGCTCCAAGAAGACGATGGAAGTCACCAACGAATAACCACGGCAACACAACGAACGAAACCTTCTTTCTCCTTGTTTAACCTCGCGATTCCTCTCCCTCTTCTCTCCAAAAAATACGAACAGCAAGGGTAAGGGATGAGGGATGGAGAATCGAAAACTAGAAAGAAAAGGAGAAGAATGGAGAAGGAGGGCTAAATCGAATTACCTATGGAAGATTTGAGAGGAAACTCTTCTTTCTTTTTCTCCTTAGAATTGCGCACTCCCTCTTCTCTTTTCTCCAATCTCACGGCTCTCTCTCAATTTTCACTAAGCACCAAATGGCCAACCAAAACTCTAACCCTAACTCACTTAAGCGCTACTTCATGGATCATGGGCCTCCAACACAACTTAAGCCCTATTTAAATAGCAACACCACTCCCTAATCCAAATACAACACCCTTAATATAACACCACCTCCTAATTAAATCTCTCATATTTAATTATATCAATAAATAATTATTTCCAATATTAAAATAAACCCTTATAAATTAATAATTATCATTCTTACCACATAGGCCCTATTTAATTAATTATATAACTAACCACATATTTTTGGGGTGTTACAGAGACCCCTTACTATTTCTCTCGGTCCAATTATGCTTGATTCATTATTCTTGATACATAACTCATAGTCTTCATATTTGACTATGTCGCTAACATAAACGTTGTCATCATAACCCTCATAAGCAGTTACAAGAGGCAACACATGAACAATGAACAATGATTTTTAGCATGTCACCGGTCACTTGGCAAATAAGCTCTCGGTGAACCCAATCCACTAATCGCTAGTGGGCAAACCTCATGGGGCCTAAGTTCATAGGGCTCATGACTTCCCCTCCCCTAGCACTCTAAACTGAAATAGGGTCGTCACCCTAACATAATGTATATATTTTAATATACCTGAACATGAACATAACAATGATCCTTGAACATAACGATGAACCTATACACAACAATGGCATTATTCTTAACATGATTTCATCATTAGGTGATCTCACACGGTATTACTAACGTTGTTAACTTAACCTATATCTATCCATTACTTAGTTCACATCATAATGTATCGCCCACACTCAACATTATGATAACCTAACTTAGTCATAATCAATCTCGTAACGTCAACATGATTCGGAACATTAACTAACATCAATCACAGTCAATTTCATGGCAATGGTACTATAACATCATTGGGTGAGGTTGGGGAAGGGATTAGAACGCAGCTAAAATCGTTCGGAACGGTTTAAAACACTTTTTAAAAGAGGTTACCCGAAGGCCACGCATGGTCCGTGCCCAGGGGCGCACGACCCGTGCGTGTCTGAAAGACTTAACAATTTTCAATCCGAAGGGAACGCACGATCCGTGCTCCTGAGGCGCACGATCCGTGCATTGTCTAAAAATCCACCCAGGCTCCCTGCGAACAGCCAGCACGGTCCGTGCTTCCATAAGGCACGATCCGTGCATGTTCAGCAGTAGCCCAGATTTCAGTTTTTCTTTCACAACGCCATTTCGTTCGATTCTGATATACTTTCCGATCGACACTTCCACGTCACACGCATACAAATACGGTCAAACACAATCCAATCAATCATCATACAGCAATCCACAATTCATAATTTACTTAATCGATCACCCAATTCAACAATTGGAAAGATGTTTTCATAAAACGATTTATACCGGTTTTTCGTAAATTGCGAGACTCAACTCAGAACACCAAACACATGATTATGAATTCCTAGTGAGTATAGAACTCACCTTTTATGACGATAATACACCCGACACCGAAACCTCGCGAACATGGATGAACGGAGACTCACGAACTCGCCCAGACTCGCTCCAACTTACTCACAACTGAAAACCCAGCTCCCAATTGATTGTACTCTGAACCTAGAATCTGAAGTGCTCCTTAGGTTGATTCAACTCGTGATTTAGGGACTGAAGTTGGTCCTAATGCTCACCCAACTAACATGCAATGGTTCAGATTTGGTGTTTGGGTAAGTGGAGCTTGGTTTTTCCTTCAATGGTGATTTATGGTGGAGGAGGAGGATGATTTCGAACTGAGCATCATTAGAAGGAGAAAGATGAGTTGATTCTGATGGTGTTGTTGGATTGAGCATGCATGGTATTTTGAGGAATTCCCTCTTCTCTCCTTCCCTCTCCCTATCGCGCCCTCTCCCTCTCTCTTTGGTTCTGTTTTGGGTTTCTTTTGAAAAGTGGGGAATGAAGTGCTGCTTTGTGGGTTCAGTTGGGGGTTTAAGTGACATAAGGTAAAATGAGGCTTCTACCCTTCAGCTAACCATTCTATCCCATATGACTCCTATTTGTTCTAGGCACTCTAACTTAATGAAATTTATTTTAAATAAACACACAATTTCTCATACTAATAAATCAAGCAATTTATTTTCATATCATTTCATTTTTTAATCAAACATAATAAAAAATAATTTCATGCCAACAATTAAAATAGCTATATATAAAAAAATAGGGGATGTTACATTCACCCCAACTTTTAAAAAATTTTGTCCTCAAAATTGGACTAAGATATACCTTTCGCCGAACTATCATCGGCCTTGCTTTTCTGCGCGTCCAACACATAGATTCTTCCGCTAGCGGGGGTTGCATTCTCTTCTCTGCTCCTTTTCTTTGTCGGACACTCATGAGCGTAATGCCCTTTCTCTTTGCAATAATAGCACATAGTTGATCCCAGACGACACTCTCCACTATGAGGTTTTCCGCATTTCGAACACTTAACGGACCTTGGGAATTCAGATACCATTGCTTGCTTTCCTTTACCGGAGTTACTCTTCGGCTCCTCACTTGGAATTGGCAATTCAAATGCCTTCTTCTTCTCTTTCTGATACGCTTTTCTCTCTTCATACAATCTGTTGAGATCCGATTCTGCAACATACGCTTGCTGTACCAAAGCAGCGTAGCTGGTCATAGCATAGGAGCTGAGACCTTGAGCCACATCAGCCCAAAGGCCCGCTCTATACATATGCATCTTCCACTCATCATTCGGCGCATGCTTTGCTAACTGATAAAACTGAGACAGCCTCTCAAACTTGGCGGTGAATTCGCCCACCTACATCTCTCCTTGCCTCAGATTGGCAAACTCGGCCTGCTTGCTTAACTTCATCACCGGAGGGAAAAAGTGACCAATAAACACGTCCTTGAAGTTGACCCAGGTGACCGGAGTTCCCTGATTCACCATCAATTCATGAGCATTGGTCCACCATGTCTGAGCATCTTCCTCGAGCATATGGGCGGCAAAAAGAACCTTCTCTTCCTCGCTGCATTGAAGAGTCCTGAAAATCTTCTCCATCGAATCCAACCAATAATGAGACACCATCACCTCAGGCCCTCCCTTGAAACTTTGGGGATTCATCTTCTGAAAACGGAAATAAGCTCTATTCGGATCTTCCGGAGGAGGTTGTTGAACATTTGGTTGTTGCCGATTCATAGCCTCCTGGTGCATCTGCATCATGTCCTGCATCATCTTTTGCTGATTCTCGATCACATTCTGCATCCATTCGGAATGAGGATCGACGGGGACACTTCTCCTACTTCCACCAGCCATGATTCTGCAAAATATGAACAAAGTGTTTAGTTGATCAGGCTAAACGTCTAATAGCATACTAAGAGGAATCACACTTAGAGGACTTAAGAGACTCATGATTCTAAGTCCGACTAGGTCGAACTGCTCTGATACCAATTGTAACACCCCGACAATTTCTAACTTGTAGAAATTACCGAAATGCACTACTGGCATACATCAGAGTACCTCCTATTTTAAATACTGAACACATACTAATACTCGATGCAAAAACCCATCAAGTGCGCTTACATAACTTGACGTAAAATACAAGAATCCGGTTCTTACCAATTCAGACTAGTGTTCAGTACCAAAATAGAAAGTCTGCGGAAGCGATTTACAACTTTATAAACATAAGTCGTACAATCGTACAATCTAAGCTCCGGGAATGGAAATGCATAACAAGGTAAACAAAGCATCAGCAACTCCTCTAAGCAACTCCTTAGCCATGCCTCATCATCTTCAACTTAACCTGAACAACAATGGATTGGGTGAGACAACTTGTCTCAGTGAGTTCTATCGAGACCCCTTACTATTTCTCTCGGTCCAATTATGCTTGATTCATTATTCTTGATACATAACTCATAGTCTTCATATTTGACTATGTGGCTAACATAAACGTTGTCCTCATAACCCTCATAAGCAGTTACAAGAGGCAACACATGAACAATGAACAATGATTTTTAGCATGTCACCGGTCACTTGGCAAAATAAGCTCCCGGTGAACCCAATCCACTAATCGCTAGTGGGCAAACCTCATGGGGCCTAGGTTCATAGGGCTCATAAATTCCCCTCCCCTAGCACACTAAAATGAAATAGGGTCGTCACCTTAACATAATGTATATATTTTAATATACCTGAACATGAACATAACAATGATCCTTGAACATAACGATGAACCTATACACAACAATGGCATTATTCTTAACATGATCTCATCATTAGGTGATCTCACACGGTATTACTAACGTTGTTAACTTAACCTATATCTATACATTACCTAGTTCACATCATAATGTATCGCCCACACTCAACATTATGATAACCTAACTTAGTCATAATCAATCTCGTAACGTCAACATGATTCGGAACATTAACTAACATCAATCACAGTCAATTTCATGGCAATGGTACTATAACATCATTGGGTGAGGTTGGGGAAGGGATTAGAACGCAGCTAAAATCGTTCGGAACAGTTTAAAACACTTTTTAAAAGAGGTTACCCGAAGGCCACGCATGGTCCGTGCCCAGGGGCGCACGACCCGTGCGTGTCTGAAAGACTTAACAATTTTCAATCCGAAGGGAACGCACGATCCGTGCTCCTGAGGCGCACGATCCGTGCATTGTCTAAAAATCCACCCAGGCTCCCTGCGAACAGCCAGCACGGTCCGTGCTTCCATAAGGCACGATCCGTGCGTGTTCAGCAGTAGCCCAGATTTCAGTTTTTCTTACACAACGCCATTCCGTTCTGATTCCGATATACTTTCCGATCGACACTTCCACGTCACACGCATACAAATACGGTCAAACACAATCCAATCAATCATCATACAGCAATCCACAATTCATAATTTACTTAATCGATCACCCAATTCAACAATTGGAACGATGTTTTCATAAAACGATTTATACCGGTTTTTCGTAAATTGCGAGACTCAGCTCAGAAAACCAAACACATGATTATGAATTCCTAGTGAGTATAGAACTCACCTTTTCGTGACGACAATACACCCGACACCGAAACCTCGCGAACACGGACGAACGGAGATTCACGAACTCGCCCGGACTCGTTCCAACTTACTCACAACTGAAAACCCAGCTCCCAATTGATTGTACTCTGAAACTAGAATCTGAAGTGCTCCTTAGGTTGATTCAACTCGTGATTTAGGGACTGAAGTTGGTCCTAATGCTCACCCAACTAACATGCAATGGTTCAGATTTGGTGTTTGGGTAAGTGGAGCTAGGTTTGTCCTTCAATGGTGATTTATGGTGGAGGAGGAGGATGATTTCGAACTGAGCATCATTAGAAGGAGAAAGATGAGTTGATTCTGATGGTGTTGTTGGATTGAGCATGCATGGTATTTTGAGGAATTCCCTCTTCTCTCCTTCCCTCTCCCTATCGCTCCCTCTCCCTCTCTCTTTGGTTCTGTTTTGGGTTTCTTTTGAAAAGTGGGGAATGAAGTGCTGCTTTGTGGGTTCAGCTGGGGGTTTAAGTGACATAAGGTAAAATGATGCTTCTACCCTTCAGCTAACCATTCTATCCCATATGACTCCTATTTGTTCTAGGCACTCAATTTTAATGAAATTTATTTTAAATAAACACACAATTTCTCATACTAATAAATCAAGCAAATTATTTTCATATCATTTCATTTTTTTAATCAAACATAATAAAAAATAATTTCATGCCAATAATTAAAATAGCTAAATATAAAAAAATAGGGGATGTTACAAATATGTTTGTGTATCTGTTTTTGACTGAGAAATGGTTCCTTCATGTGATTTTGAAAGATATGGAAACACATGTTCATAAAATTCAACATTTCTAGATATGAAAATTTCTCTATTATGCAAATCAATCAACAAATGTCCTTTAACACCAGTTTTAAAACCTAAGTAAATGCATTTTCTATACCTTGGGTCTAGTTTCTTTCTATTTGCTTTAAGAGTGCTAGCAAAGCATAAAGAACCAAACACTTTTAAAGAATTGTAAACAGGATCATGTCCAAACAGAATTTGAAAAGGGGATTTTTGTAATAAAAATTTAGTTGGCATCCTATTTATTATGTGAGCAGCTTGACTAACAGCATGTGCCCAAAACACTTTTGGTAAGTTTGATTGGAAGATGAGTGCCCTAGCAGTATTTAATAAGTGTTGGTGTTTCCTCTCAACTATCCCATTTTGTTGGGGGTTCCCACCCATGATGTTTGATGAAGGATTTCCCTCTCATTGTAAAAGTCCTTGAGGGAAAATTCACTTCCATTGTCAGACCTAATACATTTTACCTTGATGCCAAATTGAGTTTCTACTAAACAAACAAAAGACTTAACTAAAATAGATGCTTCAGATTTAAGTCTCATGGGATATATCCATGTATATCTACTTTTATCATCAACAACAGTGAGAAATTATCTATAACCAAGTGTTTACCGTGAATTTTGGTAAACAACCGCTGGTTTAGAATTTGTTACTTGCAAGATCAACCAGTAAATCTTAGGACATTTGTGCTATAGTTTTCCAGAAAAAGTTATGAATGTTCTTGATGTTATTTGTAGTAACTGACAATTTTAAAGTGGTTGAAACTGTCGAATTGCTTTACTTTGAATTCGATCAAGTGCAGAAAATAAGTAGATTGCAGAAATATTTAAGGAAACATAACTAGATTACGTTGAAATAAAAGAGATTGGTACACAATATCATACATCTGGTTTCTGTAACTCATGTTTCTCTGTAACTTGGAATTCTGAGCGTGAGAAATATGTATGAGAGTTTGTGACCCCTTTTCTCTATGAGAAACCACTATATATACTATGGAGAAACTGTAACTGCCTACAACGACTATATCTATAACTGTACAAAGGAATTTAAAAACAACAACTGCCGTATCCTTCGATGGTGTAACTGCTACGTTCTTCGACAATGCTGCTTTAGCCCTAATCTGCTTTATTCCCCTTTCTGTCGAAGTATTGCCTTCAAGCCCTCAATTTCACTGTCTTTGTGAAGTAGTCGGAAGTCAAAGATCACCAATTTGTTTTACCATCCCAGTGTCGAAAATCAACATTTCTATTTTAAAGTGACAAGTCAAACCTCACCGACTGCATTTAATTGAGGTTGTCGAAAATGTAGGCTAACACCAAGGAATGGAAAAAGGGCCCCAAATGTCCATATGTACTATGTCAAAGCAATCTTTTGAAACTGTTGAGCTATTTTGAAAAGGTAATCTCTTTTGCTCTGCATAATGATATATATCACAGGGTATATCAGACTTTGTGCACTTAATTGATGGAAAAACTTTATTGATTTCATTTAAATTTTCAAAAGAAGGGTGGCCAAATCTCATGTGCCAAAGGTTACATTCATCACTAGAACTAGTGTTTAGAGTATGGAGATTGTTTATAGTATGAAATTGTGATATTGTTGATGAGCTATTTGTTGAGGGTGTCATGTTGCAGGGTAATACAAGGTGATACAATCCACTTTTCCGTTCAGCTATCCCAATCACTTTCTCTGTTTGGTTGTCCTGCAACACACATTTCTGTTAAGATGCATATCACAGTCTATATCATCAGTTAGTTTGAGAATTGATAAGAGATTAAATGAGAACTTAGGAATGTATAGGACATCACTAAGCACTAAGTAATCATCAAGATATATGGTTCCTGCAAGGTTACAAACAACTTGTGTTCCGTAATTGGTTTAATCTTTCTAATGCATTTTAAGAGGTGTTTAGAATAACAGACATGGATTGTTGCTCCTGTATCTATGATCCAGGATTTTATCTTTTTGGAATTTGGTAAGGCACAGATAATACCTGATTTCACTGTTGTATAGTGAATGTTATTAGCAGTCAATGTGTTTGAGCCTTGGAGAAGTGCAAGTATTGCTCTGGTGTGAATCCCAAACTTCCAGAACTTGGTGTCTGCTTGGTTGCAGCTTGTTGATCTTCATGATATGAATTCTCATCTTCATCCTCATTACCAGTTTCTGCAGCACAGTTGTTGACACAGTTTTGTTGAAGGCGTGGAGGATATCCATGTTTCTTATAGCATACATCAATGGTGTGTCCTGTTCTTCCACAGTGAGAATAGATTTTGGAGCCCCTACCTCCTCTACCATTGTAGGATCGTCCTCCACGATCACCTCTACCTTTGTATCCACCTCTGCCTTGATATCCTTGATATCCAGTGGAAGCAAGGACCTTAGGCTCTTCAGTGGAACTGTTTGCTTGCCTTTCTTGTTGAATCAACATAGAGTAGACTTTGCCAATGCTTGGAAGAGGATCCATGAGCATGATTTGTGACCTAACAGCAGAATACTGTTCATTTAGATCTTTCAGGAATCGTAGAACCTTGCTTCATTCCCTATATCCCTTGAATTTTATGGCTGCGTTGCATTTCGTTCCACATTCGCAATTGCACATTGGAGCGGGGTGGAAATTCTCAAATTCTTGCCATAGTTTCTTCAATCTTGTGTAATAGTTGGAAATTGAGTCATCACCTTGCTTCGCGATGTAAATTTCCTCTTGCAAATTGGAGATTC
This sequence comes from Astragalus membranaceus, assembly GCA_039519185.1. NCBI lineage: Eukaryota > Viridiplantae > Streptophyta > Magnoliopsida > Fabales > Fabaceae > Astragalus > Astragalus membranaceus. Next base: position 78,316,175 of record CM076851.1, on the reverse strand, counting down.
TAAACATATTTCCTTGGTAGAATCGATCCTTCAAATCCTTCCACACATCTGCAGCGGTGTCCATCCACAGAATGCTTTGAGAGATTTCCGGAACGATTGAACTGTTAGTCCTTGACATTATCATGGTGTCGCATCGATCCCAAGAAATTGAGTCACGATCTTCATCTTTAAGTTTTGGCAACGAATCATCGACGAAGTGAAGTTTGTTCTTCGAACGAAGAGCCATCATCATCGCCCTTGACCAGGTGTGATAGTTGTCGCCGTTCAACGCCGGAGTGACGATCGCTGTTCCTGGATTGTCACTCGGATGCATGAAATACAGATTGAGCATATCATTTTGATATGCTTTGTTTTATGAACCAGTTCCAGAACTTTCTGAAGCTTCAGTGGCCATCGATCAAAGAGGAGGAGAATAACAGTTGAATGTTTGAGAGGAATGAAGTTTTGATCACGGCAGCGATGGCGACAGAACCTCGATTAGAGGCTCTGATACCATATCAGAAATGAGTATGTCGCCATTGATGAGAAAAGAGAGAGAGAATTATGTTAGAGAGAATAACAGAAAGTTGTTATTCATTCAACTCAACTTCAATAAGAAGCTATGTACAATATATATACAGTTACCTTGAAGCTAACTGAAACTAGAAAGAAGAAGATCTATTCTAAATCCCTAAAAGAGTACACAGAAAGGTAAAGTTAAATATGCTATGACTAACTTAACCAATATGCTTGTTGACTATTCAACATGTACAAGTCGTAAGGTGACTGTGTAAATGACTGCTGATGTGTCATGGTTGACTTTTCTCAATATCATTTAACAAAAGAAGCCTAATCTTTGTTGTTTTAACGTTTAAATAGGCATCCCTTTGATTTTGCTCATCTGGCAACATTTGAATGTTCCAGCTTCAACTACTATTAAGTCGACTCATAGGGGCTACGTGGCTGTTTGCCGTATTTAGCTAACACTTATCAAATAGGTGCTTATGTATAAGTTAATTCGATAAAATAAATCAAATCATTTTCAAATAAGCTTGTTCTTAATGGAAACTATGGATATGAAAAAAGAGAAGAGAAGAAAAGTGAAAATGTGAAATTATATTGAAAATGAGAGAATCATTTATATCAAGATACAGGAGGCTTATATAACCAATGATAGAACAACTAACTTGTGTAACTAGTATAACTAACTTTATATCTAATATCCTCCCGCAAAAATGCATTTATTACATTTCCAGCTTGAAAAAATCAAAAGAAAAAAAAAACTAAAAAATACAATATCTCAAAAGAAAATGAATTGTCAAAAACCTATTGGCTAAAAAGAATATCAACAGTCAGAAATACATCAACTAAAAAGATTTACTGTCGAAATTTTGACTAATGAAAAAGTTTAAAATTTAGGTATGCTTTTAAGAAGTGCTTAACAACTATTATTAGGTGATAATAAATCCAAATTCGATACTCGTTGTTTTTTTATAAGAGTATGAAATATACTTTCTCCAAGTTCGGCACCTTTTTCTTAATAGCATCTCATATCGGCTAAAATAATTAAATATATTAAATACATACATAACTTTTTGAACTGCTACTTTGTGGAGTCCGGGGACCCAAAGCCCACTCTCTATTCTTAATTTGATGTATTTAAGAGAGCCACCCATCAGATCTTCAAGGTGGCCAATGGCCATGTAAACATAAAGTGTCATTTCCAAATCCAACACACATAAGTAGCATTTTTGTAAGACAAACAATTTCAGCAAAAAAAAAAACTTTGTGACATTAAATAACCTGTCTCCTTTTAGCATAATGTCATGTGTGACTCTTTTCTGCAATAAGTAAAGGCTAACGACGCCTTCACTGACTCATCCACCTCCTCACACGGTTATGCGTGAATAAATACAAAGATCTTAACTTTTTCTTATTCTGAAAATGGGTTCTCGGATTCAGCTTCTGGGTGTGTTCTACTTGTCATGCTTCAGCTTTGTTATTGTTAACACATTGAGTGAAAGAAAAGATGTGAAGGAAGGGAGTGTCATTATTGATGGAACATCTGTGATTGGAAATATTGATGATGATTTTGTTTGTGCTACTCTTGATTGGTGGCCTCCTCAGAAATGTGACTATGGAAGATGCAGTTGGGGTCTTGCTTCTCTTCTTAATTTGGTATTCTTCCTTTGCTTTTTTATTTTCATTTTCTTTATTCCAACATAATTAATAGTACTAATTAATAATTAATAATGTTTTTTTTATGTTCTATTGTTTTAGTGATGATTTTGTTTTTGGGTTTTTGGATGGTGTTTGAATCTATCATGCATGTTTGGGATCTCCTAGCTCAGCTGCAAAAAAAATCCTGTAGAATAAAGAGAATGTCGCTATCTACTCATTGTTTGTGGAGAACAAGTTTATAATATGCTCACCACCTAATAATGAGATAATATCATGTTACCTTTTTCTTTTCTTATACTTAATGATAAAAGTTCATGGGCCATGGCCTGTTTTCTGCAGAGTTTATTGACATTCGTTAATTTCTGGATTCAGTTTTTTAGTTTATAATATTTTTTCCCTAGGTAATCAGTTAATTAATTAACTAATTAATTGTTCTCGTAATATCATAAGCTTCTATTCATGAGCCAGTCCCTGTTTCCTGTAGGGTTTGTTGAAATTAATTAATTTCTGGGTTGGGTTTTTAGTTTAAAATATTTATTCTCGCTAGTTAATGAATTAATTGTTCTCATAATTTCATAAGCTTCTTCGATGCACCTTAAAAATCTTGTACTGTTTGTTAGATAGAATTTGTTACATTCTTTTGTTTGGTTTCACCTCGTGCAGGACCTCAACAACAAGATTCTGTTGAATGCAATAAAAGGTGAGAGAAGTTTTCATATGTTTTATTGCTATAAAATGTCTTCAATTACCAAATTAGTGTGGTGTGAGTCGTAAGCAGCTTAAACATGTGGTTAGGAGTTCAATTCCTGTTTATGCATATGAAAGGGTAAACAGTCATTTTGGTCATTGAATGCGAGACTGTGTCGTTATAGTCCCTGAATGTATTAAAATTGCAAACAAGTCTCTGAGTGTCTCTTTTTTAGTAATTTTAAGGACTAAATTGACCAATAAAAACAGATTTGAGGACCAAAACGGCTAACAAAAAACACATTTGAGGACCATAATGACTTACTAAAAAGACATTTGGGGTCGTGTTTGCAATTTCGATATATTTAGAGACTATAATTACAGTGCATCACACATTCAGGGTCCAAAATGACTGTTTACCCTTTCATTTCATATACATGAGAGGCAACCCTCATAATGTGCTCTAGATCCTGGAAGGAAACCAAAAAATGACATCAGTAAAATTCTTTAATTGCTTTTACTTGACCATTGCTTGGATAGCTTATCAAGATATAATTTGTTGCAGCATTTTCACCATTGAAACTTAGGTTAGGTGGAAGTTTGCAAGATAAGGTAATATATGGGACCGAAGATTACCATCAACCATGTACTCCTTTTGTTAAGAATGAATCTGAAATGTTTGGTTTCACACAAGGGTGCCTTCCAATGAATAGATGGGATGAACTAAACGACTTTTTCCAAAAAGCAGGGTAAAATTCAGTTCTCTATGTAGTTTGTGTGTGTATGTGTTGGAATAATGGATTCTTCTCATGGACTTAAAACTAATATTTTTAACAAGTTTAACAATATTAAAGGGATTATTTCAGGGCTAAGATTGTCTTTGGATTGAATGCTCTTGCTGGAAAATCAATACACTCTGGTTCTGCTAAAGGATCTTGGAACTACACCAATGCTGAATCGTTTATTCGATACACTGTTGGAAAAAACTACATCATTCATGGTTGGGAACTTGGTAAGTATGTGCATGCTGCTTTCATTACAAAAGCCAAAGTGCCACCTCACAATAAGACTAAGGGCATGTTTGGGTAAACAACTTAATTGAGTGCTTACGCTTATAGGATAAATGTTTGTGCCTAAGCACTTTCTATAGTCAAAGAGAAAATATAGTTAAACTCATTTTACCCGTTCCAGGGGAGGATCTTCGTGTTAACATCAATGAAGTTCATCATATTCCATCTTTTATTAGTGATGATTTGTTTTTTAGGAACTGATATAGTCTTCCTTTTTACCGCTTTTGGTAATGGCCTAGGCTTGGCTCATATCAGGGATTCCCATCTCTAGAGTGATGTATTTGCATTAAAAATAGTTAAACACTTTTCACATAAGTTATAAACTATTTTCATAAGCTATCTTGAAGAACTTATTGACATAGCTGAAAACAGCGTATCTACATGTCTTAAGTTATTTATACTCTCCGTAACTTTGACATGTGCTTAGACATGTAGATAAGCCTAAATAAACCGCTTGTAAGTCAATCTAAACAGACCCTAACATTAAACATGGTAATTGGTAATCTTTATTAAAAAGCTCAAAGATAACATAAATATGTTGTCTTCTACAATATTTTTCGGTAGACGAAGAAATTGGACAATGTCCCTCTAGAATTTAACTATTCAATTCTATATCAGTTCAAGAAATATTAAACATCATCCTTCTTGCTGAAGGGTCTTAGTGACAGCATTAAGCTCTTTTCTTTACTGGCAGGAAATGAATTGAGTGGAAGTGGAGTTGGAACAAGCATTACTGCAGACCAATATGCTTCTGATGTGTCTGCTTTAGTAGACATAGTTCAAGATGCCTATAGAGACGCTGATCCTGAGCCACTAGTCATTGCACCAGGAGGTTTCTTTGATGCAACTTGGTTCAAGGAATTTATAAGCAAGTCTGGTAAATCTTTGGATGTGGTCACACACCACATTTATAGCCTTGGACCAGGTACCTTTTCACCAAACAGACTAGTATTTATCAAATGTTTCCTATTCCCATGAGTTTTATTATATTTCAAAGATTAATACATCTTCTAAACAGGAGTTGATGAGCACCTTGTGGAAAAAATTCTCGATCCTTCTTATCTCGATAGGGAGAAAAGCACGTTTGATGGCCTGAAAAATATACTTGAAAGTACAGGAACCTCAGCAACAGCTTGGGTTGGTGAGTCAGGAGGGGCTTACAATAGTGGCCATCATCTTGTATCTGATGCATTTGTGTATAGTTTCTGGTTAGTGCTTACTCACCTTGATTTAGATACATTTAGGGGTTTTTTAGAACTATTTTTGGCTGATGTTATTATATGACTAACAGGTATTTGGATCAGCTTGGCATGTCGGCTTCTTACGACACCAAAACATATTGCAGACAGAGTTTTATAGGAGGGAACTACGGTTTACTCAATACTACTAATTTCCTGCCAAATCCAGACTACTATAGGTATTAAATACTAAATTTCAGAGTGTTGTTTTCTTTGATTATCTCTTGAGATATAAAACAATTTGTCAAAGCAAGCCTGCATTCTTCATTTCACAACTCTCTTGTTAAAGAATGAGCAGCATTTAATTATTGATATGAACCAAAATGTGCCCAGGGAAGCCCAACCATGAGACGGCCCAAAACTTTGCTTAGGACGCCAGCAAAAAACTTCTTTAATATTAGTAATATAAACTTTTCATTTTTAACTGGCTTAGTGATGTGGTACTGGTAATATAATTTTTCCCAGTGATGTGGTACTGGAACTATGCTTTTTCCCTAGAGAACGAGGTTTGATTCATACTTGTAGGATTGTTCATGGTTCAGTTCAGGAGTAGAACCGAACCAAACTAAACCGATTAAAACAGATTGTTCGAACCAAACGGGAGTGTTGAACTGAACTAAACTATTTTTTTGTACAGTTCACTTGGTTTAATATCCGAACCGAACTTAAACTTCAGAGTGAGTTCCCGTTTTTAGGTGGTGGGATAGGATTTTGCTCCACTAAATATTCGGAGAGTAAAGTGGGTGAGCTTAGAATGCAGAAATCCATAGTGCGGGAGTGCTTCTTCACAAACACATATTTCAGATTCAAATCTATGAATCTCCATTATTCATTTCCATACTTTTTGAAAAATGATTTAATAGAAAATGGAATTGAGAAATGGAAGCTCGTGTTTGAGCGAGAAGGATAGGAAATGGACTGAGCCTCGATTGCAGAGAACGAGTGTGTTTGGTGATTCTTGAGGTTTGGATGGATTTGGCTGTGCAATGATTTATTACAGTGATTCCCGTGTTTCGTCCTTGTCCTTGTATCATCTTTTGCTTTAACTTGGGTAGAGATGCTTGTAGTTTGCTCGCAGCGATTCCTGTGCAATGGATGGTTTTTTAGAGCTATATTTTAGGTGGTGCAAGATGGGTTCAGAGTTCAATCACACTGTAAGTTGTAATTGTGTAACAGACTTAGTTTAGTTTGGTTTGAACTGAGGTTCAGAAACAAAGTTCAGGTTTGTGAACTGTGTTTGAAAGGTTTGTTTGCTTCATGAACTGACATCAACAGTTTGGTTTTTTATGGTTCAGTTTGGTTCGGTTTCACAGTTCGGTTTTGTCTTTTTTAATAGTCCTACTTGAGCATAAATCCCATTTATTTTAGCAACCCTTGACGCTGTGATTAGTTGTAAATAGGCCTCAACCTCAGAGTTCACTTGAGGCCGAAAGTATGTTCGGCTGGCCAGTCCTATGTGTCATGTTTTCTTGCTTACTACATATAAATTTAAAAAAAATACAATCCACAGTATTATCATTGTGAGGACTTTCAACTTTTCTGTGTTAACGCGGTTAACTTTCTTCTTCGCAGCGCTCTTCTTTGGCACCGACTAATGGGAAGAGGTGTACTATCAACTACCTTCTCAGGAACAAACAAGATACGATCTTATGCGCACTGTGCAAAGCAATCCGTGAGTATAATAATCTAGTGTTACTATGATACCAACTTGATGCATACTATCCATGAAATCTAATCTAATTTCATACTCTATGTGATGATTATACAGAACGGGATCACAATACTATTGATCAACCTTGACAACAGAACAACTGTTCAAGTAACACTGAGCAACACCAAGAGTTTGTTGCACAGAAAAATGGTTGATAATAATCCAAAGTTGATGAAACTACCTTTTCATTGTTCAAGTAAAACACCAAGAGAAGAGTATCATCTAACTCCACAAGATGGAAATATACATAGCCAAATCATGTTACTAAATGGAAATCCTCTAACTGTGAATTCAGATGGTGATATCCCTTCTTTAGAGCCTCTATATGTAAACTCATCAAAGCCAATAATTGTTGCTCCTTTTTCTATTGTATTTGCTCATATACCTGATGCTGTTGTTCCAGCTTGCGACTACTAGGTGAAACCAAAAAATTTGTGTCACTTAGTGATTGAGAAAATTAAATGGAAAAAACAATAAGGATTTGCAATTTATTGTGATGAAAAGAATGTCAATTTTTGTGTTTAAGAATTAGAAATTTTGTTGTTTTTCTATTTTGTTAGCTTCCTTATGGATTGAGGCATTATGATGTCAAATAGAAAATTGAAAGTGATAAGTTCAACACAGTTACTATAGCAGCAGTGAGTTATTCAAGATGGGAGAGAGCTTAGGTGGTCTGGTTGGATTCCTGGATTCACTCACACGACCCTCTTCACTCTCATGCGCTTCGGCCCATTGGGGAGTAGGATATGGACAAGGTGGTTAGTGACTTCCTCACCCATTATGGAAATTGGGATGCTGACAGATTAGCGGATTGGTCCAGTAGGGAATGAAGATATCATTTTTGCAGAATTAGTGATTGTTACATGGTCTTATATGTTGTTGGAAATGGGGTTTTAGATGCATTCAATGTGTCTCGGATTCCCTAATAGTTGTTCGGTATGTGCAAAGTGGTGTAGGAAAATATCACAGATGCAGTAACATTGTTGCTCGCATTCAGGCGTTGATGACAAAGGGTTGGAAATTGTGTGCTCATTCACAACTAAGCTAATGAATAGTTGTGCTTGCTACTTCTAGAGCCACGGAATCTCACTTAGAAAATGGTGGTGAAAGCAATTGAACCTTAAGATGGCTCAGATATGCATAATCCTAGTCAACTTTGGCCATCTAAGGAAAAGTGAAGAAACATACCACTTGTATAGCACAATTTTTTGTTCCACCCATGATGTCACCGGATATAACATCTAAATGAGATTGATGCCAGGCCTGATTTCACACACTCCAAGTAATATTCCTGTTCTACGTGTCTAAGTAATAACACTATGGACCTAAATAATTTTTCAACTTTACACTCCAATTATTGCAATGGTTGATTACCTTGTGCACTCTTAAATAAAACAAAAAAAAAAACACTCGATGTAGAGTTTGAGAGCAGATTAATAAAACCTAGAAAGAAAACAATATCTAAAAGAGTTAAGGAATATAAACAACCACGATGATCAGTAGCAGTTAAAGAAGAATAACACTCTCTTGCAAAATTTGTTATATATTGGAAGCACTTAGTACAAGATGTATCAACGTGATCAGTTGTACATAAGACAGAAAAAAAGCATGAATATAAAAACCTATTTAGCTGACCCATCGGCCATCACTTGTACAGAAATTTGAATTAATACAAGACAAAAACTAAAGGACCTATCCTATAGATTCAGCATGAAATAATAGATGTTCCTTCGACACAAAGGGCAAGTGTCATTGACTTGGAGCCACCGAAGAATGCAAAGGGCATGAAAAGCATGAGAGCAAATATTGTGCGGCATTCTAAGTATTACTTTGGAACCATCATTTAACACATCAAGACATATACTACAACACTCACGAGTCTCTCTTTCTTGTTCTTCTTCAGGTCTTGCTTGTTCTTCTGGTGTTGCCTCTAAAGAATCTTGATGATTAGTGATAATAATAGGATGATGCCTCTGCTGCCTCCTCCTCATTCCAAAACTACTTCTATTGTTCTCCATCGCTTCATAATCAAAAACTAAACAATCATCTATCATTGTCCCACCAACATTCATAGACCAAATTCTTGGAACTACTTCTTGGTTCATTCTCCTTGTAGAAGACATTGTTCCCAGATTGATTTCGATAGTCAGATGAGTAAATGTGTAATGGAATTGATGAAGTATTACTACAGAGAATGTTCAATTTATATTAAGGTTTTCCGCAAGATTTCCGTTGTTAACCGTTGCCCTAATTTAATGAACTATGTCCTGTCTTTGGTTCCATCAGCAAATCAGATAGATAATTGATTTGGTTATGATTTAATTTTCCCCTGAAATCTCGCTATTATTACTTGAATGCCAACCGATATATAGTGATTCAATTTTCCAATCATATAATAAATATCCTTTCAAATAAAATCTTTGACGTTTGGGTTTAATCAAAAATATATCTAAGAGATTTAGGAGTAGATATATTTTTGGTTTAATAAAATAATAACATGTAAGAAATTTTATTTAAGATAGTGTATCAATTTTCCAATCATATAGACTTCGTTTGGTTTAATAAAATAACTAGCAGGATACCCGTGCATACGCACGGGTCCTGCGGTGTTTTTTGTATAATTAACCGAAAATGCATGTATTTAGTGTGAAAAATTATTTCGTGAAAGTTTTATTTTGCTTAAAATTGAAATGATTGTTATAGATGCGAAGTAGAAGTATAAGATTGATGGCAATTTGTGGAAACATAAGATATGATAATATATTCCATATGATGTTATAATGAAATGGTATAAGTGAACCTACTTCTATGAAACTAGTAGCCATGAATTAGTGAATCATCAAAAGCAAAATATATAGTCATCTATAATGAAACAACATTACAGATTGGAATATATACTCAAAACAGTAAGCTGGAAAAGACATTTGGTTAACATAATATAAGTTTGTCCATAAAGCTAACCACAAAATAGAAGATTAGATATTAAAAAGTTGAATTTGAAACCCAAAATATCCAGCCTTGTCCAAATAAGTATGGTATTGGTATTGGAATTAGTTGAATTGTTTTCTTTTCTTTGGATCCTTGAAGCTGTCATATTAAAAAATCATATGATAGTTAGGAAAAATGTTGTAAGGTAAATCGTTGATATATTCCAGCGAAATAACCAATTTGTTTTTACATACCATGGTTAGAGATTCTGAAAAACTTCCTTGAAAACCACATTAGTAGTTGAGTTGAGTGGTTTTTTGTTTCCATCATGAATAAGTACTTTTAATCCTTGCTTGCTTTGGACTCTTGAAAGCGCAACATATAATTGGCCATGACTAAATACTGATCTAGGCAAGTATAATCCAACACTTGCTAATGATTGGCCTTGTGATTTGTTTATAGTCATAGCATATGACACAATTATTGGAAATTGCCTTCTATTTAACTTGAATGGCCAAGGTGATTGAGAAGGAGACATTGTCATTCTTGGAATATATATAATGTTTCCAATGTTGTTCCCTGTCATGATCTTAGCCTCAATGACATGGTTAGCAAGTCTTGTAACCATCAGTCTTGTACCATTGCATAACCCCTCAGATTGATCAATATTTCTCAAAAGCATTATAGGAGTACCAACTTTAAGCTTAATTCTATGATTTGGAAGGCCAGAAGTTCTTAAAGTATTTAAAAATTCTGGTGTCAACACATGCGATGCTTCAGCTTCATAAATATCTGATTTGTCAACAGAATCAGAACTTAAGTATTCTCTCTCCTCACCTATACATGCAAAATATATATATATGATGTAACTATTTTTTTTCAAAAAAAAGAAGAAAGAATGAATGACTCATACGAACAATTATTATAATTAAAGTATTGGAATTGGTATCCATACCTGGAATGCACTTCAAAACATATTCATTAATTTCATCGACAATCTCAATTGTGGAAGCTAGAATTGCCCTTGTCTTCAAGAAGTTCTCATTCTTGTATTGATCCTTCATATTTGGATAAGTCGCTGTCACAATAGCCTCAATGGGATCAGAATAATTTGTAATCAAAAGTTCTTCTGGTATATCTATATCTGCATAACCATCATTTGGTTCACTAATTTTTCCATCACCTATATCTAATATCCATTTGCTAAATTTTCTAACTTCTTCACCATTGTCATTAAGTGATCCACTTTGTAACCTCATGTTCTTTGTTAGTGTCAGAACTTGGCAATGATCCCAAATGTATGATGCATTTATAGTAGCATGTACAATGTCAGATCGAGTTCCTTGAGGGATAACCGGCAAAATTTGTCTAAAATCTCCTCCAAATATCATTGTTTTCCCACCAAATATCAATGATTCGCCGTGTTGATCACCCATGATGTCCCTTAGAGTTTTATCAAGTGCTTCAAAACAATATTTGCTTGTCAATGGTGCTTCGTCCCAAATGATTACCTTGGTTTGTTTCAATAGCTCTGCAAGCTCACTTCCTTGATGTATGTTACATGTTGAGTTCTCGAATGCAGGCACTGGGATTTTAAATCTAGAGTGAGCTGTTTTTCCCCCAGGCAACAATAAAGATGCAATGCCACTTGATGCAACCAACAATACAATATGACCAGCCGAACGCAATGCAGCTGCAATAGTGTTCCACATGAAAGTTTTCCCTGTTCCACCATATCCATAAAGAAAGAATACTCCACCAATGTTTCTGTTTACTGCATTCATGATTTTTTCAAAAATTTGTGTTTGTTCATCTGTTAATAGAATAAGATAATATAAATAGTTAAAAAACAATAAAAAAATAGGGTACATAAAGAGATACAGTAATTAAAGGGATTAAACATCAAATAAGAATACTTGTATTGATATAATATAAGTTGGCTAACCTGTTAGTTGAGCAAAGAGTTGTTCAAATTGTATTTTTAATGCTTGTCTATCATAGCTAAGTTCATCAAGTATCAGTCTATTGCCTGTTTGAGCTAAGATAAATCCTTTTGGATATGGGATAGATGGATATTCCCTTAAACTTCTTCTATTAGCTTGCAACAGTTTCTCAATCTCTATTAGGGTGAAGTTATAAATTTCTTCGTGATTAAGCTGCAACCCTAATTTGAAAAGTTAAGGAAATTGTATATAAATGTTAGTAATATTTATAAAAAACAAATGACGAAATTTTGATATGTAATATTTATATTTTAGCATACCTCTGTTATTGGATAATATTCGTTGCCCATAAAGAATTCCATCTGATAAATATTGTCTTGTCTCCTTCCAAACATCGCTTGGTCGATTGAGACTACTTGACAACAACATTGTGACAAATAGTTTTTTCAGAAAATGTCCGGATCCCCAATGAAATGCTTCTTTGATAGCTTCTATGTATTCTTTGTCATCTTCTAGCAATCCCAAAGCAAGGCAGGCTTCATTATAGGTGTCATGAGTGTGTGTCCCAACGGTTCTTATAGCCTCATAGCTAGTTGGACCCTTTACAACAGTTAGCAACAATCTCAAATAAAATAGCTCTCCAGTGCTTGGAGGAACCCAAATAAGGCGACCAATTGTGTAACCACTACATCTTGGTTTCCAACACCTACTCCTTCTAACATAAACAAATTTAGAGACAAACTGTTGATAAGTTAAAGTCTTGCCTTCTGGGTATTTCTTATTTGCTTCCATCCAAGATGTAAACATGGACTCTGTTACACTTTGTTTCATAAGAACATCATCAATGGTATCTTCGTCATTGTAGAAGACGTTGTGTTCTCCTTCTAAATGAAAAAAAAGTCTCTCAACTGCTGGCTTCCTCCCATGTATAGGAAAAGATAAAATTCTCCAAACAGCTTCACATGGTGAAATATATCTGCAATCTAGATATTGTTTGATTTCATCTATTTCTTGTTGTGGAGTAGAGTCATCATTTTGTGTTGGAACAAAAGCAGCAGTAATCCTATCATACCCTTTGTTTATGTACTTGAATAAGTACTTTATTGAACTACTTTGATTGCACCACTCAATATTGATATGAGCATGGTACTTCAATAACAGCACGGGATTGTAAGGCACCATATGACGACTATCTAGATGAACACCATTTTTGATAACTGTGTGACCATTATCCCTTCTTCTATAAACAGGATATCCTTCTTGATCAACAATTGTAGAATTTTGGTAACACTTTGGGAAAAATTTGGAACATTTATCAGTACCTTTCATGCATGGTGAAGATGGAAAAGCACGACCACAGGGACCATGTATCATGTGTGTTTTAACCAAGTTGTAGAGCTCTTTATGATGATGTGGACTTGGGACCTCAGCTGAAATGATCTTGTCAATATCATCAGGCTTAGGATACTTGCTAGATGGATGTAAAAAGATAAGAATATGTGCATGTGGTAGTCCTCTTTTTTGAAATTCAATTGTGTACATGTCTGCAAGCAATGAAAATACAATGGTTACTCAAATATTGTTTAATAGAAATATTTGACTTGACTCAATTAAAGTAATTACAAAATAGAATAATTGAATGTTATACTTACATGCAAGTACTCTTCCTAGAAGATGTCTTTTTGTCAAATCAGCCATTAATTCATCCAATTTAATTTTGAAAACCCTTGATATGATGTCTGGTCGATCATGTGGCTTCAAGTTCATTGGTTGAACTAACCTTTGTATTTCCGGCCAATTTGGATTACATGTAAAGGTAATAAATAGATCCGGGAAACCTAAATTTCCACAAATTGCCATTCCATCAAAGTAGAGTTGGTCCATGTACCTCCGACTTCCGACAAAACTTGAAGGCAATACCACCCTTTTTCCTTGATTAGAACCTTGGCCATTTTGATGCTGTGAATTATTCAAACTTTTATATTTATCAACTCTGAGTTTGGATTGATTTCTCCTGATATATTTTAACCTCTCCGACTCAAGCATACTGTAACCATCCACCAGAAATTGTTGGAACAGTCTCCTAGACCTCAAAATAGTTTGTGCTTCTTGAACTCTGTTTTGTATTCTAAATGAAAACCACTCTCTTATAGTAAGTCTGTTTCTCTTTCCAGTATAATTACCTCTTATATTTCTGTGAGACACATCATCTCTATATCCATCTTCACCATAAGGGAATAGTAGAGGATATTGATATCCTAAATAACTTGTGTGTAATTCATCTATTCTTTGAAGGTAACCATTTTGAGTCTCCAGGATGATATCCCTTGGAGTGGCAGTATCAACATCACCCACAATTAATGCTGCTACTTCCGATACACTTGGCATATTATAGATTCTCCCATCAGTATTTCTGGTTGATATCAGCTTCAGTTTTAGATGCTGAACATTTCCTTCTCTCAATCTGTCTCTTGCCATCCGAAATGACTTTGCATGAGAATTATGTCTGTCCAGCATGGTTATGAGGTTTCTGACTATGTCCGGATCAACATTGCTATTGTTGTTACTGAAAAAAATGAGAGAATAAAAGAGTGTTGTGAAAGATGTGTCACTAATGCTGAACAAAGACATATGATTAAAGATAACTTAAAGAAAAAATTATTAGTGGTTACCTAAAACCTTCCATTCTGTGAGTAACTTCATTTTCAGTGTCATATATATACAATTGTGCAAACTTTGGTATATAACCGGGTTTTGGTAACAAAGTGCCAATTCTATGACATGTTTCACCTTGAATTCTAATGGTCGGTGGTCCTCTACCATTATTGATAGAGTTATCAAGTTTTGCTCCAGGTGAGGTGAAAGCAAACATCATATTATATAGTCTAATGTTTTGTTGGTAGTTTTTGCTTGCCTCCGAATCAGATTGAAATAAAAGATGTTGCAAGTATTCAGGTGGAGGTTTTATGAGGGGTATTTGCACTTTTCCATTTCCACAACATAGCTGGTAACTTGGCATTGCAGAATGTCTGTACTTATCAACTCTTTCTTGGTACCACATCAAGGCCGAACACCACTGACACTCTATAACTGGATCACCAATATCAGAGTACTCTGCAATGATTGGGAAAGAGCTTATTTTTCATTTGTTGTATATGACAATGATATATGTTAAGAATATGAACAGAATCGAAGTTAAGACATATGATGTTACCTTGATTGAGATTTGGTTCTTGAATTGATGCTGAGTTTGTATCAATAACATCTTCATCAGAATTGAGCTCTAGTAATGGTGTGATTAATTGTACATGTTTCAAAAGAAATAGTTGATAAATAGGCATGGATTAGTATATATTTGAAAATAAATAGTTGATAAATAGAAATAGATTAGTATATATATATATATATATATATATATATATATATATATATATAGAGAGAGAGAGAGAGAGAGAGAGAGAGAGAGAGAGAGGGAAGTATAAGATTGATCAGTTTGGTTACCTTGATATGGAACATTATCAGCATCAGCATCATCATCTTCTTCTTCTTCAAGATGATAATATTCATAACTCTGATTTGAAGCCGAGGCATTTGGAGGATGTGTTGAAGAAGATGGTATATCTCTGTTGGGAGGGATGTAAGGTTGATTTTCCACATCAAACTTGGAAATTAAATTGATACCTAATGTTGCAATATTTTTTGCTTTTCTTCTTGTGTCCAAATGTTGTGTTGGGTGAGTGTAGATTTGTGAATTTAAATATTGTCTTGAAATTGAAGAAGAAGTATTTATGGAATACTGACTTAGCACAGTATTGGAAATATCATTCAATGGTGTGTGAATTGGAGTAGATTGCCTCTTAGAAGTGTTTAGTTGAGTTGAGGATTCTAAGTTTTCTCCCATGCAGTTTTGTGGAGTAGACACATTGTTTGTGTTGAAGAATTTCCTTTTTCTCTTTGTAGCCATTGCTGTTGTATCTGTCCAAACAGTGTGATCGGTACTGAATCATAATTTATAAGGAACAAAATAGCATAATGTCATTAAGGTAGACAAAAGTCATTAAGAGAGAAAGCAATTTGGTGAGTGTTTATGAAAGTCATTCAAATAATGGGGTATGAAATAGAGTTGGAATTCCATCTATTTGGAATGTATTGTGTCCAATGCATTAAAGGCATATGCATTAAAGGCACTTGGTTTGTAACTTTAGATTTATGAGAAAATCAATTTCTATAAGAATGTTCGACCCAGCAGCATACAGATTGATTTTTCAGAGTTTGCAGGAGGCTGGCATACAGATTGATTTTTCAGACCCAGCAGCATACATATAAGAATGTAAGCTGAAATTTTAAATTTTGGTAATGGCTTGCATGCTAATTTAATGAAGTGTTAATAAGGTATTATATGAAGATTTAAATAGGGTATGAAGTATGAAGTACATGTAATGGTAAAGATGAAGAATTTAACCATAACAGTACTGCAGTATGGATTATATTCGTATATCTCACTGTTTTGTTTTTAGAAAAGTTGATAATGTGACATTCATTCGTATATCTCACTGTTCTCATTTGTTTACTTACCAAACAAAAACTACATGTAATAATTTACACTAAAAGCAAAGTTTGAGATTAGTTAGATTACCTTGTTTAACTTCGTAGCTGGCTGGAGAATAAACACAGTGGCAACTGATAAGAAGACAGTGTTGTTGCTGACCTTTCGTAGCTGGCTGGAGAATAAACACAGTGGCAACTGATAAGAAGACAGTGTTGTTGCTGACCTTTCGTAGCTGGCTGGAGAATAAACACAGTGGCAACTGATAAGAAGACAGTGTTGTTGCCGACCTTTCTACTGAAAATGAAGTAAATGGATTGTTTTGATGGTTAAGAAGCTGGGAGTTTTTGCCATAGTAAAAATGAGAAAAGTAAGGCAATTGTAAATGAGAAAAGTAAAAATGAGATGTTGTTGCTGACCTCAGTTAGCGCCCTTTTCCTTGTTTCCTTGAAAATGAGAAAAGTAAGGCAATTGTAATTCTGCCAAATTTTATTGGGTAATGTAATAGGTGTATATTTTGGAAAATTTCTTGGGTAATAGCTGTTTGAATGAGGTTGCAGAGGGATGATATGCAGTCTTTGCATTTAATGCAGCAGTAACTTTTTCTCAAAGTGTCTTGTCTCAACCAACTACAATTGAGAATTCTGTTTGGTTGAATGGCAACTAAACCTGAAATAGTTATCCTATTTACGTTCTGGCTTTTTGTTGCAACAATTAGCTTTTTGTTTTAACAATCAATTTACGTTCAACTTCATGTATCTCTAATACATGCATAATCAAAATGAGTCAAGTATTGAGATTCTCTGTTTTTGGGCTTTTGTGAATAGATATAGCCAGAATAAGGTTTGTTTTGATATGTGAAATATTAAAACAAACCTTCTGAGGTGAAAGTGTGATTTTTGGTGAGTAAAGCATTCATGACAAATAGGTATTCATTAAATTTAGTTGAGTCAAAAGACAACAACATTGGTGTAGTTCCTGATATAATAACCAAAATGTATTCTGCTCAACATTACAAATTTAGTTCAACCAAGTTGCAAAATGCAGGACTACATAGGGGGGACATAAAGAAGTTTGTAAGACTTCTGCCTAACTTGATCTACTACTAAAGAACAATAACTGTAAAACTACTCCTTCATAATTTTGTTAATCTTGGTTGATGACATTTGTGGAGTTCCCAAGCGTTGGCTCTGACCTTCCTCCAATTTCAGAGTTGGAAAGCTTCTTTTGGCAGGAGTAATTTGGTCCTTAAGATCAGGGTCATGTTCCGCCATATCAGATAAGGATGGCTAAAAATTAAATAAAGATAATGAGTATTATCAAATAATTACGCCATTTAGTGTGATTGAGGAAATAATATATTGACACATAAGATTGCATAAGCTTACAGTGGTGGAGCTAATGTCTTCATCAACTTCCTTAATGGCGCCCTTTATCATTGATGTAGTCTAAATACATTGTAAAATCTGTTAGGGAAGAGTAGAAGTGAAATGCAATTACTTAAGTTAGGCTATTCTAAAATCTTCAATACCTCTTCAGATTGAATCAAGGGTAGAATAGCTTGGATGTATTCTGGATCTTCTGAAACTGCCAATATTGCAACCTTGTTTCCTGGTTTTGCTCTAAGTCTGAATGCCAATTGTCTACCCAACAGTTCATCAAGTAGTTCTGGATATGCTTTAGGGTCATCTTCTCCATCCTAAAAAGGTTATAAAAAAGTCCGTCAGATTGTAAATAATTGAGTGCAACATTCAATTAAAAATTTCATGGCAAGGTCAATGCCTCAAGCATCCGTTGTTTCAGGTCAGCTGCGGTTACTCCAAGAAGATCAACAACATGTGGATTCCAGAACATAAGACTTGTCTCGTCTTGCTTGTCCAGCACTTTGATTTCCACTTTGTACCTAAAATAGTATGAAAGTGCATGAGTGTGTAATTGAGTTTGAGTTAAATTTTCTATATTGAAGGATGTAAATGACTGTGTATTTGATACCTAGGCACCGTGCTGTCAGAGATTATACCACATTTACATTTATACTTGCCATCATTCTGTAGAGTGCTGCTATAGCAACAGGTTAACTTTGGGCATCCAGGGTAACTCCAGCCATATGGATTAACTAAAATCATCCCAGTTGTCCCGACAGTTACGCAGATTGTTTCCTAGTTATTATTGTTAAAAATGGATTATTGTTTTTATAATAGTATTTCATAGTTAATAAGATATGAAGGTAGAAAGATATACTACCTGAGTCAATTGATTAATTTGATAGATACTCATTGGCAGAGCATTCCACAAAAATTTCTCAAGATGGGAGTATTGTGTGTATTGAGAGCCTCCACTTGTTTGAGACATATTTTGAGTAGAGGGTTGAGACAGAGACTGAATTGGAAACCTGGAATATAGCAAAAGGGGAGAATATATGAGCAGTTGAGATATAAATTTATATTTGATTTAGAATGAGGATAATGGTAAGACAAACCTGTTGATATAATCTTGAATTTCAGGCATGTTTTCATTTATAAAAATCTTAGTTCCATTCCATGCATTTGAGACGGACACTGGTTGGTTGTATTTTTCTAGTAGATGATAATTAGAAATGGTTAATGTGACTAACAAATAAGGTCTTCATTGGGAGCTCCTTTTGAATGAAAATGAGATTGTTTAAAGTTTACCTTGAGGTTTTTTGATTTTTGCTAGATTTAGGAGCATTATGGTAGGTTCAGAAGTGGGATTCTGGTCCTGATAGTTGATGAATTGTTGGGCATAATCATCCCAAAGAGTGCATTGAAGGCAGTTGCCACTGTGAATAAGAAAGAGTAAAAATGAGAAAGTTGTGAAAAAGATTGTTGCATAAGTTTGTATGTGATTAAAGAAAGAAGTTTGAAGAATTGCTAACCCTATATCTTTCAATGTCAAGGCGACCTTTTTCGGGGTACCGTTTCTTTTGATATCATTAACATGTTGAACAGCACCAATCAAATCTGTTGCAATTTGTTTTGTTAATATTGTTACCATGTATATAGAGGTGAAAGATTAAAAGGCATTGAGCTACAAAACACAGATATGAAAGGTTGACATACCCACTAAGAAATCCTCCCGATAATTGCCATTTAGAATTTGAGAAAACTCTTTAAATGTAAATGTTCCCAAAGGAATGTCAGGTAGGTTAATGAGTCGAAGGCTTGTTCCACCATTGACAACCAACTTGAAAGCATGGTCACATGCCTTAAAGGGTAAATCATTAGGTTGGACAGTGAAATTTTGCATGATGTAGGTGCTGCCCTCTTTGAGTTGAGCGCTCCATGTGTGAAATTCCTTGTTAGGTATAATAACTTGAATCTTGTCGGCCTATGCAACAATGTATTTTGAAAGTAAGGTTAATTGGGGTATTTGTACAATTGGCTTATGTGAAATGTAGGTATAAAGGGATACCTGTGCATCCATAATCACCATCTCAAGGTGTGGTTGTTTTGACTGACTCAGAACAGTCCAGAGATTTGTGACACGAACCGCTAACTTCCAAAGCTGCTTATCCATGTTTACCATTTCTATGGTATCACACTTTCGTGCCATGTTATCCTGCATAACATAAAGACAGAAAAGATGAAGTTGCTTCTAAGTTAGCAGCCCTTTTGTTATTGACAAACTACCCATTTAGGGACAAATTCATCTTAGATGAAGTTGCTTCACAGTTAGCAACCCTTTTGAGTGAAATTTTCTATATTGAAGGATGTAAATGACTGTGTATTTGCTATAGCAGCACTCTACAGAATGATGGCATATTTTTATGTTCAAGACTTTGTTCATGAAGGTATCAAATACACAGTCATTTACACAGTCATTTACATCATTCAATATAAACAGAAAAGATGAAGTTGCTTCTAAGTTAGCAACCCTTTTGTTCTTGTACGAAAGATCTCTTCATGAAAGTGGTTATGATGAAGTTAGTAAGGCACATGTAATTGCACAATTAGTGGTTTGAAACTCTAAAACAGAATAATTAATGCCAATGAAACTGTAAAACAGAATAAAGAATGAAGATGATAACAGACATGATACATTTTGAAAGGGTAAAACAGAATTATGAAGAATCCGTATAACAAAGATGCGAGTTTGAAAACTTAAAACAGAGACCAGCTTCAATACTGAAATCGATAGAAACGATAAACAAAAGCGATAAAAAAATGAAATCCAGAAACTCCATAACTCAAATCGTAAGTGACACAGACCAGCGCTTAAACCCTAAGTGATAGACACACCGGCGCTGCAAAAACGACACCGTATATGCGATTTGTAACCGTAGAAGAGAAATGGAAAGCCAAAATACAGATTAAGACGAAATAGGTATGAGATTAAGACAAAACCTGATTTTGGTAGTGTTGACGTCGTTTGTTCTTCGTCGTTAACGGCGGTTCTCTGACCAGCACCGTCGATCTGTGTCTCTGTTAGCGGTGGCTTTTTCTTCTTCGGGGTTCCTTCGTTTTCTCTGTCTTTCGTTTCTTCTTTGCCCAGATTTGCCGAGTCAAAGGTGATGTTGAATATTTGTTGAGTTTTTAGATTTTCGGTATTTGTTATCCTTTGGTCAGAGAGATAGTTGATATCCATTGTGTTAATGAGATGTTTGGAGAGTTGAAAATAGACTTTGCAGAGTAGCACAGAGATATGTTGCAGAGAGCAAATTTTTTTGCAGAGTAGGATATGTTGCAGAGTTGCAGAGATATGTTGCAAATTTTTTTGATAGCTGGTGCAGAGATATGTTGCAGAGTTACAAATTTGATAGCTGGTGGCAAAGTTACGAAATTGTCCCTAAATGGGTAGTTTGTCAATAAAATTTTAACTGAGGGCAAGATAGGTATTTCGCAGGTGGTTAATTTGATTAGAGAGATAGTTGATAACATAGAAATAAACGGATGGGATTTTATCGTAAAAAATCTACACCTGTCCATTTTGTGAAAAAACGTGAGAGATGATGTCTGAGGGAAAATGGTTAGATTATAAATTTAATTCTTCAACTAGTATGTGATATTTCTTCATTTATTTAGATGCTTATCTCATTTTAATTTTTTTTTTATCTAGATGAAGTGACAAGTGTCACTTAAAACTCACACATATTACTGCTAAGTCCCCCAAATTTAAATCTAAGTCATTTTAACAATTAAAATACCGGTACGACTTTTTTCTTTTAGTTTAGGTCTTCTCGTTTTTCTAAGTGACCACACTTGGTCACCAAGTACAGATGATAGGCGACCACAACAGGAGTTATATCTCTCACTATTTATTTCTTCGTCTCGAAGCTTCTTTTTTCTTCTTGTGTAGACTATGTTATGGCATCGAAAAAGCATAAGACAACTCGCAATTCTGCTGGCCTTCTTTGTAGATGCGCTTCAGAACGCAATGTCGGTCTAGAGGTGGGCAACTCCTACAAAACTCCTCAGGAGGAGATTCCACCGGTCGCATAGCCCCGACGTAGCCACGAGAAATTGTCGCGCGCCGTAGTCTTCCCACTAAGATTAAGCAAAGATACTGGTCGAACAAAATACTCAAATGTTGCACGTGGAGAAGAAGGTCGACACCACACCTCTCCCCGAACAATGACGTTACCACTCACCGCCTCAAAAATATGTGTCATCAAGGTCCCATCGCTCACAATCTGTGTTCCCGTTCTCGACATCACCAACGATCTCCAAGATAACGCTCTAGCTCTCCTCCAGCCCTCCTACCAACTCTCCAACTACAACTCTTCTAAGGTGAAATGCTTAGAGAGTATATATCGAATACTTAACTGAGAAGCGATAAACGTCCACGAAGTCATATATGAAATGAAACTCTACGTTTAGGATCTCCTCAAGGATAGCCTTTTCAACCAAGAGATCAGTATTCATCAATCGATCAAACTTGATGATTTCCTTCGTTGTTCTCATAAGTTTATAGATTACAAGAAGAGGTTGGGCTCAAAGGCAGTCAAAAAGGTTGTTGTCGAGAAGGAAAAGCCAAACAAGGAAACAAAACTGGAGAAGGAGGCAACATCCAAAGAGCCTCGAACATGCTCTTCAAGATTTTCGAAATTCAAACCATTTAACGCTTTGTGCTCGCAAATCTATATTGAATGCGCAAACACTGAATTCAATGATGCCGAGATTAATCCTTCAAAACCATTAAAGGAACGACATTGGACTGCCAAGTCCAAGTTAGTCATTATCATCAAAATAGCGGTCACGACACCCACAAGTTTAAGGCACTAAGATATTTTGAAGTTGCTGAAGAGAGGACTTGATGTGGCTAAGGGAAACTCGGTGGACGAGCTCCCTCATTTTCTATCTAACAAATTGACGCGTTGCTTATTTTATTTTGGTCTATAAAAGTTTAGGTGAGTTGGGCTCTAAAGGCTCACCAGGGTCGGCTCTTTGAGAGCTAATAGAGGTACTTACAGATCACTCACCAAAGAGATCTTTACATCGACAGCGGGAGTTGAACCCACGCCCTTGTGGGAATAAGCCAACTCCTTACTATAATAGTGTTTCTATACCCCGAAATAAATGCATTGTTTGTTTGAATAAAAAAATGCATCGTTACGATCTTTGAATTTTTATTTGAACCAGGTATCCTTTGCATGCAACTGAACCTAGAACTTTGATTAAGCTGGAAGAGACCCACACCATCTCATCCAAGCACTCTTGGGTCTTTGAAATTTGAAGTAGCCGGTTAAGTGCATTTTATGGGTTTTCAATCATTAGAAAATCGCTTGACATTATATATGTTCATCCCATACATTGTCACAGGGAGGATTATAATCTCCACAACCAACAAAAGATTCAAAACAGTAGACAAATAAGTTAACTGGTTTAGAAATTGTAACTGTTTTGGACTGGGCCGAAGCGCGGCCCAATTCAAACCAACCCCACAGAAAGGCAAGGCGTTGACTCCCTGCAGATAAGTGGCGATCCGTGCGACACTGCTATCAACGGCAGGCATCGCTTCGCCTGATTCGATGATCAAAATTCAACCCGGCAGTTACGCGCATCCAGTCCTTGAGGCAGGAATGAGGCCTATAAATAGAGGTCAACCCCCTTACGCCAGATACACTTTTTTTCATTCTCTCATGCCTGATATGACTTCCCGCTTCTGACTTGGGCATTAGAGGAGAAGTGTCTAGGTGAGAGAGTGTGTGGGGGTGTAAGTAGGGTAATGAAAGTGAAAGGGAAATGGAGAAAGAAAGAGGCAGAAGGTGGAAAAGTGTTATGATGGTGGGGGCTACTAACTTTAGTTGCAGTAAATAGCAACAAGTGAATACAATACAGCTATTTATAGTAGAACTTTGGTGTTACAATTGAAGAAGCAAGACACGTGGTTGCCAAGAAATTAACTATCTTGTGTCCATACCAAAATTATGGTCCACAGATTCACCTTTACACGTGATAATAGCTCGTTATTTAGATACTCTTCTGTAAATTTATTTATTTATTTATTTTTGAATGATATAAGTAATGGGTACAAGTGGGTTTGGACTTCAAGGAGTATTTGGACTTGTTACCTAGTAATTCTGTTTTCTAATAACACCCCTCCTGATTTACTACTGAGCTGAAGACTTTCTTTTATTCTTTTAATTAAAGTTTGCATAATTTATATAATTAAGACTAGAATAGTTTACAAGAAAAACAAAATTTTATTTATGACTTTATAAATGACTTTATAATAGTTAGGTGATAAACTATATTTTTTCCATTGTAATTATATTTATCATCTTCCTATTTTAATCAATTTTCTAAATTGGGATGTTATAATTCTCCCCCACTAATAAAAATTCCGTCCTCGAAATTTGCTCACCTTAGAATAAATGCGGATACTGCTCCCTCATTTTTTCTTCTAACTCCCAAGTAGCATCACCATTTGTCTCATTCCATATTACTTTTACCAATGGGATCTCTCTACCTCTGAGCTGTTTCATTCCCCTGTCTGAGACTTTAACAGGTAGAGCCTCATATGTTAAATTTTCTTTTAACTACACTGTGTCGGGCTCTATCACGTGTGAAGGATCAGATATATATTTTCTTAATTGTGACACGTGAAAAACACTATGAAGTTTTGAAAGAAAAGGTGGCAAAGCTATTTGGTAAGCTACAGGACCAATTTGACGAAGGATTTGATAGGGTCCAATAAATCTGGGTGTAAGTTTTCTAGATTTCATTACTTTGCCAACTCTAGTCATCGGTGTGACTTTCAAGAATACATGATCACCTTCTTGGAATTCAAGGGGCCTTCTTCGTTTATCGGCATAACTTTTCTGCTTACTTTGTGCTGTTTTCATTTTCTCTTGGATCATTTTTATTTTCTCCGTGGTCTGTTGCACTATTTCCGGTCCTAAAATAAGAGACTCTCATGTCTCATACCAACATAGTGGTGTTCTGCACCTTCGTCCTTACAATGCTTCATAAGGGGCCATTCCTATACTGGAATGGAAACTGTTGTTGTAAGTAAATTCAATTAGCGGCATTAGTTCATCCCAGTTGTCAGAATATTCTAAGACACAAGCTCTTAATAAATCTTCTAAAGACTGAATTGTCCGCTCAGATTGACCGTCTCTCCGCGGATGATATGCAGAGCTTAATCGCAGCTTAGTACCAAGAGCTTTATGTAAACTCTCCCAAAATATTGAGGTAAACCTTGGATCTCTGTCTGAAATTATGCTTGAGGGTACTCCATGTAATCTTACAATTTCTTATCAGGGTCAACTTCTCTATGGATTACCTGATACCGACAGGTAGAAAATGGGCTGATTTGGTTAGCTTATCGATAATTACCCAAATTGAATCATGTCCTTTAGGGGTCCTTGGTAATCCTGAGACAAAGTCCATGGCAATGCCGTCCCATTTCCATTCTGGAATATCTAATGGTTGCAGCATTCCTGTGGGTTTTTGGTGTTCGATTTTTGCTTTTTGACAAATTAAGCAAGTTGCCACATAATGAGCTATTTCCTTCTTCATTTTTTGGCCACCAGTACATCCTCTTAAGGTCTTGTTACATTTTCGTTGCTCCAGGATCAGTTTTTTGATCTCCTGATCGTTCGGTATGCAAACCCGATTTTGAAATTTTATTTTTCCATCGGAATCCAGTGTAAATTCGACCATCTTTCCTTGTTTCTTTAATTCTGTCACCTCTTGAAGGTACTCATCTCCCTCTTGTTTAGCCTTGATAAGATTTAACAAACTACTGGAAATGGTAACCATGTTCAACCGAAGTCGGTTTCCTGTCACATCCATAGCCAAATTTAAATCTCTAAATTTCTCGATAAGTTCCATCTCCCGAATCATGATTGAGGAAATATGTAGAGTCTTGAGTGCATCCGCCACTACATTTGCTTTTCCAGGATGATATTGAAGTTCAAATTCGTAATCCTTGATAAATTCCATCCATCTTCTTTGTCTCATATTTAATTCTTTTTGGTCAAACAAGTACTTCAAACTCTTATGATCACTAAAAACATCAAATTGAGACCCATACAAATAATGTCTCCATATCTTCAAAGCGACGACAATTGAAGCTAATTCCAAATCATGGGTCGGGTAATTTCTCTCATGTGGGCTTAATTGTCTAGAAGCATAAGCAACGACCTTCCTATCTTGCATAAGAACGCATCGTAATCCCTTTAGTGAGGCATCGCAATATACTTCGAAACGCTTACTTGGATCAGGGAGTATTAGAACAGGTGACATCGTCAATCTTCGTTTCAACTCTTGAAAACTTCTTTCACAGTCATCGGTCCATACGAACACCTGTTCCTTTCGAGTTAGTTGGGTTAAAGGTAGAGCAATTCATGAAAATCCTTCAATAAATCTTCGGTAATAACCAGCTAACCCGAGAAAACTACGAATTTCCGTTACAGTTTTGGGTTTATCCCATTGTAGGATGGCTTCAACTTTGGCTGGGTCTACACTAATTCCTGTTTTAGAGATTACGTGTCCTAAAAATTTGACTTCTTCCAACCAGAATTCACATTTGGACAACTTAGCATACAACTTCTTTTCTTTTAAGATTCAGGGAATGAGTTGGAGATGTTCTGCATGTTCTTCAGGACTCCGCGAGTAGATAAGAATATCGTCACTAAAAACCACCACAAACTTATCCAAATATGGGCGAAATATTCTGTTCATATAATCCATAAAAATTGCAGGAGCATTCGTGACTCCGAACGGCATTACTTGATATTCATAATGACCGTACCGTGTCCGAAAAGCAGTTTTTGTATGTCTTCGGCCTTTACTCGTATCTGGTGATATCCAGATTGCAGATCAATCTTTGAAAATATTGAAGCTCCCTTCAGCTGATCCATCAAATCGTCTATCCTAGGTAAAGGGTATTTATTCTTAATGGTCACCTTATTCGACTGTCGGTAATCGATACATAATCTCATCGTTCCATCCTTCTTCTTTTGGTTGAGAAGATTTTTGGCTGAGAGATCGGTGCGATGAATGAACGAAGTGTTCAGCTTCATCGGAGGAGGAGGAAGAAGAAGACGGCGCCGTTGACGACGGCAAAGAGATTCAGTTACGGTGAAGGGATTCAGTTACGGTGCGAAAAGGAAGAGGGAGAGAAAAGAATCGCACGAGAGAGAGAGAGAGAGAGAGAGAGAGAGAGAGAGAGAGAGAGAGAGAGAGAGAGAGAGAGAGAGAGAGAAGTCATATGCGGAAAGAATAGTCAACTGATACTATTTTATGATATTGAAAATGAAACTTCTGATTTCATTGATATTGAATAATGTTATTTATACAAACGGTGTAAGTCAAATTAAATAACACTTAGACTAACTGTACAAGTAGCAAGTGGTTAACTGCACAAAACAGAAAAACAACTAGCCTAACTAAACAATTAGAATTACATTTAATTTATCATCTAACAGTAACCCCATAAAAATCTTAATTTAATAGAGTTTGATTTCACCAAAATAGGTCACACCACGTCAATTGAAATTAAGTGCATTCTAGAGAGTGTGACTACTCAACTCTTAGAAATATCTGTGCAGCCACACAAAATTTCCACACAAAATATCAACTCCCACCTTCGTGTTCCCTTTTATTCTCTGATCCCAAATTTCTACTAGTAATTTCGTTTGACCGGTTTGAACGATAGGAGATGCACCGATAATGTTGTACGCAGCTGCTTAATCACATACATTTTGTACCTCCGTTTAAAGTTTAAACCAGAGCCTGCCCAACAGGTTTAGAGCGAGCTCTAAAACGAAACCCTTTTTATATTTTAATAATAATATTTTGTAGAAACACTATAAAAAGTCTCAAATAACACTATTAAAAGTTAGAGGGACTAAAAATTGATAGAGGAAAATGTAATGATTAAAAGTGAGTGAAAATATTGTCAAAAAAAAGTGAGTGAAATTTTTTATAAAAACTAAAAACAAAATTTCCAAACTTTTTAATAACCAAAAACAAATTTAACTCTTAAAAAATTGTTGGGCATCATAGTAGCAACAAATAATCGGAAAAAAATTTAAGCCCCGTTAAAATTACATATTTAACTCTTAAATACTATTTAAATAATTTAAGTTGAGTAAAAATAAATATATAATTTAAGTTAAGTAAAAATTTATGATTAAATTAAAACATTTTTTATTTTTAAAGTTGGGCTTAAACAAATTACAACTATTAGGAAAGTATTAATTATGGTATTGCATAGTTTATGGAGAGAACAAACATTTTTTTAAGAAGGAGAGAACAAACGTGGAACATCATAGTTAAGGGATGACTAAAAATTGATTATGTTTGTTGTTAAAAAAAATTGATTATGTTTAGCCAATAAAAATAATTATGTTAGAATAATGTTATTTATGTTCAATTTTTTCATTGATATTGAATAATGTTATTTATACAAAAGGTGTAAGTCCAACTTAAACTTAACGTAATCAAAGGCTGGCAACGTGGAAGGGGCGCTATCTCTCTATAGGAAGCCGGGTAACTTTAATTATTTCTGTTTTGAATAGCATCCCGGTATACAAGATGTCTTTCTACAAAGCGTCAAAGATTGTAATCAAGAAAATGGTAAAAATCCAAAGAGATTTCTTATGGGGGATCAAGGAAGGGGAGCACGCACTAGTGCAAAAATGACATTAGAATTAGACATTTAAAGTCAGGCGCCCAGATGCCTGACTACATAGGTAGACACGGTGGCAAACTTGTAAATAAGTGGCAAAACTCGCGAGTATTAAGGTCAAGCGGATACACGCCTGACGTCTAAAGTGAAGAAATAGGAAAAAAATAAGACTTTAGAAGTCAGGCGTGTATGCGTCTGACTACATAAGTGACACGGTGGCAAACTTGTAATTAGGGGTGAATTTTTTTTTCTGTTCTAATACTTTAGACGTCAGGCGTCTATTCTCGCTTGACCTCTAAAGTCCAAAAATAGAAGAAAAAAATATTCAATCACGCGTACCTCTCCATTCTCAAACCTTCACTCTCACAATATCACTACACTCGAAGCCTCTCACTCTCACTCTCAGAGAAGACACCACGAACCCTAACCACTGATGATTCTCTCACCCCTCACCGTCACTCCCTCACCCCTCACCGTCACTCCCTCACTCCCTCACCCCCTCACCGTCACCCTCACTCCCTCACTCCCTCACCGTCACCTTCCTCACCCTCACTCCCTCTAGCTCTCCACTCTCAGAACCCTTCACTCTCCGCCTCTCACTCTCAGATGTACGAAGCCTCTCACTCTCAGATCGAAGAACACGAAGCCTCTCACTCTCAGAACACGAACCACGAACCCTTCTCACTCGCAGAACACGATTTCAACGCTGTCTTCTCTCTATTCTCTTCACTTCGTCTTTCTTCTTCCTTTTGATCTCTCTACTAGGGTTCAAAGCTTCCACTGATTTCACGAAACTGATGCTGAAATCTTCAGCAATGGAGGTTCAAAACACCACGAACAGGTATATAAACGAAAACCCCTTTGTTTCTTTCTTTGATTCTTTCTGTTTGTAAAAACCCTAGAATGTTGAATCGTTGTTTTTAAATGATTGAAGGTTGAAATCACTTCGACCTTGTTGCTGTTACGATTATTAACATGTAATACACAAACTCTTTGCTGTCTTTCTTTGATTTACTGTTTTAGAAACCCTAAGTTTAATAAACACTGATTCTGTGTATTTCTAGGTTAATATGAACGAGATACAACTGATGAGTTCTCAAAACTTCACCACGATGAGGTTTCAAGCCACAGTTTCAGCAACAAAGGTAGATCCCTTGCTTTCTCTATTCTGTGTATACTACTCTCTATATAGCTATGTCTATTTCTGTGTACAAGTTTGGGTTAATTATATATATGGAACTTATTCAAAGTAATTATATTTCTATTTTTGCATTCTCTTCTGTTGATGAGCAATGTTTCAGACTGTTTCTACCAGAAATGGAGACGTTAACACTAGGCTTGGGATTGAGGGAGCAGAACATCTCTTTCTTTTCCCTTTTTGGATTTTGATTCTTTGACATTTACATTTTTGTTAATCTTTTAGAGTTCAGGGTAGAGTATTGCTGCGCTTCAGCTAATAGATATCAAACCACAATCAAAATATTTGTTATTACAAAGGGTCTATACTCTATTCTGTGAATTGTACCACTTTTGGTGAATGTTGAAGTCTTTGGTTTTATTTCAATATGCTGAAACTTAACATCGTTGGTGTGCTTTGAGTTATTAGACGGTATGTATGTCTGAGTTAATATGTCCCCCAAAAGAATTAGAAAAGTGTAAATCAACTTTTATATTTAAATAAAATAGAACATGCGCCCTTCAATAGAGATAGATTTGTAATAAAAAGGGGCTTTGACTTTGTGTGTTTTACTGGGAGCAATGAATGTTTGGTTTTAATTTGTAACTCACGTTATTCAGCTGAAGACTTGATACTAAAATAAATGATTATATTATATGATGTTTGAACAAGACTGGTTTTCTTTACATGGCAGATTTATTCTGGTGGCTTTTCTCTTTGGAGTTTCCTCAAATGGAGCAAGAATAGTAAGTTTGAACATTGGTCAGCCAAACCCACGTCTAGCTTGGTAAGCTGTTTCTGATCTTTAGATACAGTACAAACGGGGAGCTACTTCTTTTTTCCCCACTCTGACTACTGAGATGCTTCAGCACCTTGATTCTTGTAATAGTATAATTTTGGAAATATGTTACTAGACCGTAACACGATTAATTTGGGCAAACTTATTTTTAGCTTATGTGTCACCTCAATATGTATTCCTCTAGTTAAAAATTGTAGACTCTACGATCAATTTTTTTTTTTGCCTTGTGCAAACTATACATTCAATGTGCAAACTATACATGCCTCGTGCTTGCGCTTACTTTGGATTAGTTGAAGGTTTCTGGTATAATGTAAAATATCTAAGCATCAACCCATCTACTAAAGAGAATAGAGAGCTATCACAATCTTTTCTGAATTTTTGATCCAATCTTTCGAAAATCTTTATATTTGTGTTTTATATATGCTACATAATGTCAAATATTGATGCAATAATGTCAAATACTGATGAAAAAATACATTAATGGGCCGAAACAGGTACCATAATAGACTTCTTATTAGTATGCTTTGGGACATTTTATTTTACATGTGTTGTTTTTGAAACTGAAAATTGTTTTGGTAGAGTCTCTGGCTGACTAATCCTTGTAATGGACTACACCTAGTGAAATAAGGCTCTTTTAGTGGGGGGTTTTACTGCTGCTAAGCTAACCTGTTTGATTTGGTGTTATTTTATTCTTATGGTAGCTGCTATTTTTATTTATTTTACCTCACACCTAGCAGGACAAGTCTTGGTTTCCTGTTTCAAAAATCTGTTGTATTTTCATTTTACGTATTCATTTTTATTGCAATTTTGCTAATTGTGTGGTAATGTAACATGAAGCACTTATACATAGATCTTTTTATGACATCTGCAGATTGTACAAGAGTGGAAAGAAAACAAGTCTTGGTTTCCAAAAGAACGAATAGATGAGGTATTTGATTTAACTTGATTGCCATATTCTTGAATATATTAAAATTTGTTATCTGTAGCAAAATCATTTATTTTTGGGTTGTTAACTTGCAAGGTGATAAATGATGTGGAAAACTTGAAGAACTGGTTGAATGAGAAAGAAACTGAGCAAAAGAAGTAAGTTCCTAAGTACTTCCAACCGGTGCTTCCAGATAAAGGTCACTGCTCAGGTAAAATTGTTACTTCCGTATTTTATTGTAGTTTCTAGTGCTATATGTTTGATTTGAGATGTAGTTGAGCTCACTTAATGAAGAAAAAAAGCTCTTGTTGTTGAAGTCTGAAATTCTGTTTACATTAGCTTTTAGCTTATTGCAAATTCTTAATCAAAATAAGTTATATAATACTATGTCCTTATAAGCTTGTACGTTTTATGGAGAAGTTCATTGAGAGAGTTTCTGAAAATATTGAGATCCAATTTCAACTTGTACCTGAAGCTGTTGTTTAGAAAACCTATACAGTTCTTATAATTTTTTTCTTAATATCTATTTCTCCATAAGTGCCTCTTGCGAAGTTTTTCCGAGCTAACTTTATGTCATAGATAATAATAACTGTTTCTCTTTGGCAGCTTTTGTACTATGGATTGATCGTACCTGATCAATTCGATGGGTTGTTGTTGATAACGTAGGTCGGTCGCTGTGATGAGGGACCGAGTTGTAAGCCGCACGCGGGTGGTACCTGCAAAGGCACTCCAACGCTCAAGTCAGAGGTGCTTCAACGGGCAGGGTCACAAGGTGAGTAAAACATACCTGAAGCCACATGCTGGTGTGGTATATATAAGGCTGGCGTTCTAGCCGTTGCGCAATTTACGGGATCGGCCGCATCTTGCGGAGCAAGGTAGATGATGGGCCGCGTTGGGCCGGCCTTGGTCGAGTGGGCCGCTGGCCCAGGTTGCACCTGGCTGCTGCGCGCAGCACCCCCTTGCTGCAGGTTGCGCTAGACTGTCTCGTTGGGCCTATTGGGCCACTCCAGAACAGTTTCCCCCCAAGCCTAGGTCGCTTGAGAGCGGGCTGAGGCTTGAATCGTTGCCCCCCTGCATTCGAGTTGTGGAAGGGTGACTGACGGTCGCTGCCGCCTATTAATCGCTGAGTTTGGCGTCGGTCGCTGCCGACCTCTGTTGTTTGAGATGATGTGACGTTTTGGACGATGGGAAGGTGGTCGCTGCCACCCGTGTGGTCGCACGGGACCGGCCGGTGTTCTGGGGTCGATGCCCCTCGTTAGGTCGCGCGGGACCGGTGTGGCAGAGGTCGCTCTGGATTCTGCTTTAGCGGGTGTGAAATCGGTCATGCAAGAGAAGGATAGGCTCGCTGGCAGGAAAAGCTTCTTGTCCAGGTCGGCTCGCTTAAGACCGACCTGGGGCTTGAATCGTTTTAACCGGTCGGGTCTCGGCCCTGTCCCTTGGGCAGTTTACCAAGTATCGACTCAGATCGAACTCGCCCTTGGGGGTGCGACTATTCTTAGGTCGCTTTGATTGTGCTTAAGTTCGCTTAAGCGTTTTGACTGGTCGCCTGGGGCTCTCGACCTGCAGGGAGCAGCCTAGCACGGAGCCGACCTGGGGCTTGAATCGTTTTAACCGGTCGGGTCTCGGCCCTGTCCCTTGGGCAGTTTACCAAGTATCGACTCAGATCGAACTCGCCCTTGGGGGTGCGACTATTCTTAGGTCGCTTTGATTGTGCTTAAGTTCGCTTAAGCGTTTTGACTGGTCGCCTGGGGCTCTCGACCTGCAGGGAGCAGCCTAGCACGGCCTATTTGAGGAATGTGGTCGCTGCCCCTCATGTTGGAATGTGGTCGCTGCCATTCACACTGGGATGTGGTCGCTGCCACTTATGATGGGACGTGGTCGCTGCCATTCACACGGGGAAGTGGTCGCTGCCACTCATGATGGGACGTGGTCGCGGCCACTCACTTTGCTTGGGCCATTAGATGGCGCTCTTAGTAGGCCGCTCGGGACCTTGGGGCCATTCGATGACACTCGTTGTAGGTCGCTCGGGATCCTACGTTCGATTTGATCAACACGGTGATCTATCTTGGGCCAACTCGGTGGCACTCGCTTGTGTCAATGCGGTGACACCCGATGTAGGTCGCTCGACGGCCTACGTTTGATTGTGGGTCATTCTGACCCTTGGGCCACTTCGATGGCGCTCGATGTAGGTCGCTCGGCGACCTACGCTTTGTGGGTTATTCAAACCCTTGGGCCACTTCGATGGCGCTTGATTGTGCCAACTCGGTGACACTGGATGTAGGTCGCTCGGCGGCCTACGTTTGATTGTGGGTCATTCTGACCCTTGGGCCACTTCGATGGCGCTCGATGTAGGTCGCTCGGCGACCTATGCTTTGTGGGTTATTCAAACCCTTGGGCCACTTCGATGGCGCTTGATTGTGCCAACTCGGTGACACTCGATGTAGGTCGCTCGGCGGCCTACGTTTGATTGTGGGTCATTCTGACCCTTGGGCCACTTCGATGGCGCTCGATGTAGGTCGCTCGGCGACCTATGCTTTGTGGGTTATTCAAACCCTTGGGCCACTTCGATGGCGCTTGATTGTGCCAACTCGGTGACACTCGATGTAGGTCGTTCGGCGGCCTACGTTTGATTGTGGGTCATTCTGACCCTTGGGCCACTTCGATGGCGCTCGATGTAGGTCGCTCGGTGACCTATGCTTTGTGGGTTATTCAAACCCTTGGGCCACTTCGATGGCGCTTGATTGTGCCAACTCGGTGACACTCGATGTAGGTCGCTCGGCGGCCTACGTTTGATTGTGGGTCATTCTGACCCTTGGGCCACTTCGATGGCGCTCGATGTAGGTCGCTCGGCGACCTATGCTTTGTGGGTTATTCAAACCCTTGGGCCACTTCGATGGCGCTTGATTGTGCCAACTCGGTGACACTCGATGTAGGTCGCTCGGCGGCCTACGTTTGATTGTGGGTCATTCTGACCCTTGGGCCACTTCGATGGCGCTCGATGTAGGTCGCTCGGCGACCTATGCTTTGTGGGTTATTCAAACCCTTGGGCCATTCGATGGCACTCTTTGTTGACTCTTAACCTGGTCGCCGGAGAGTCTCGCGGGATCGACCTGTAGGAAGCGACCAATCGCAGCCTATTCGAGGCTTGATTCGTTGCCCCATGTGTAGCCTCGCGCGGACGACCTACAGGGGTGAAGCAGCGTAGCCTATTCGAGGCTTGATGCATCTTTCCGGCCTGCGAACGGTCGGTGGATTGGGTGCCCGGTTTCGACCGTGGTGAACCCGTTGTGTACTTTTGATTCGAAAGTTTAATTTTAGTTCCTGTTCGATCGCTCGCTACTTTACTGAGTGTTCGGGCATGCACTCGTACATGTTAACTAAAACACACACTGTCAAAAGGTCGAGCCTCGGTAAAAAGAGTGCTCGCCTGTCCTTTATTGATCGATCGAGTATCAGTACCAGTTTGTAGGGTCGTTTGAATTCATTCTTCAGCTCGTGGGCTGAACTCATCATCTTCCTCTAGAACATACTCCCTCAGCTCTCCCCTTTGAATCAGGTCCTCGATATCATCTTTGAGGGCCATACAATCGTTCGTATCGTGCCCCTTACTACAATGGTACTGGCAGTACTTCTTGGTCGGTCGATGCCTTTCTTTGAGCACGAGGGGGTCGGGTCGCTTCATGTTCAGGAATTCTCTGTTCTGTCGCTCAGAATAGATTTGCGCAATGGGAGTATTCAACTTCGTGCGCTGTTCATATTTCTTAGGTCGGTATTCTCGGTGGCTTTCTTGCTCGCTACCTGGCCTGTTGTGCTCCTCTTTGGGTCGCGCTCGGGCGCCCTTCCTAGCGGCCAATTTTTCTTCGTAAGCCATATGATCGTTGGCCCTTCGAAGAAACATTCCGAGGTCGCTATAGTGGTTCAACGTGAACTCTACTGCAAACCTGTGGTCCTCTCTTATACCACGTTTTAGATATTTCAACTTGTCTCTATCTGACAGGTCGCAGACCGCGTCGGCTTCAGTGTTGAATCGGTCGATGTACTCCCTCAGGGATTCATTCTCTCCTTGGACGATCGTGTCCAAGTGCTCTTCATATCTGTACTGGCAGCGGTTGGCTGTATAATTGGCTAGGAACATTGTCACGAGACCTTCCCAAGAAGAGATGGTGTTGGGACGTAGGGTTTCCCACCATTCTAACGCCCGACCTTCGAGCGACTGAGGAAAAAGTCTGCACTTCATTGTCCGACCTAGCTCTCTATAGCTGCAGTAGTTGTTGAAGTACATGAGATGTTTATCGGGATCCCCGCGGCCGTTAAACTTGTTCATGTTCGGGGGCTTCCCGAGATCCCTTGGAATGCGATAGCGTCTGATTTCTCTGGTGAAGGGCCCTTGTCCGGTCGGAATGTAATTCTGCCCGCAGGGCTGCATGGCGGCAGTTTGGTCGATGGGCAGACCGTAAAGGCCGACCGGTTGGCCAAGGAATCCGTCGGCAATTGGAGGGGGTCCATAGGGGCCATGGTATTGTGGAGCATGCGACGACGACCGTCCTCTAGGCCGCTCTGAACAGTTTCTTCTTGATTGGCTGATGGCACGGGAGACATCTCTTATCTCCCCGTTGCGGTAGTCATTAAATTCCTCATACGAGTCCCACGACCTGCTTCTTGATCGGCGGGATCCTGAGGACTCGTCGGACGAGTATCTTGTTGGCGACCTGCTAGACTCTAGTCGGTAGCTCGAGTCAGCATAGTCGTAATCATAATCATAGTCGTTGGAAGGGGACCGACGACGTCGTCCGCCCCTATCTGGGGGCGACTTGTGCACCCTGCTCCTACGCGGAGGAGTTCGGCGTGACACACTTCTTCTACGTGAAATGCCTCCTCTAGGCATCGTCCTGTATCTAGGAGGCGGCCTAGGTTCTTGTATTTGATCGTTCCTGCGAGCCGCACGCGGGCGGGTCTAGGCTTCAGCCCGCTCATACTGGGAGATGAGCGCTTCTCGGTCGGCTATGAGCTGATTCTTGTTCTGCAGTATTTGGAGGAATGCCTGGGTCACATGCTCTGGGAGAGGCTCTGTGACTCCGGCATCGGCCAGCTCGGCCGGGATTTCTTGTTGCTGGACCGGCCGTTGAATTCGTCCCAACACCGGTCCTCGACCGCCCTGCACCGTAGGAGATTGGTGAGGGTCGCCTTGTGATTCGTGAATGGTCACGGGCATGCCCTCCGGGGTATGCTCGGGTTGGGCGTTCGACCCAGGTTGATTGAGCCTGGATGAAGTACGTTTCTGACGCGGCGGCATGGTTTGATGTGGAATAGCGCTCGGGCCTCCCACTGTGGTCGCCAATTGATCGTACCTGATCAATTCGATGGGTTGTTGTTGATAACGTAGGTCGGTCGCTGTGATGAGGGACCGAGTTGTAAGCCGCACGCGGGTGGTACCTGCAAAGGCACTCCAACGCTCAAGTCAGAGGTGCTTCAACGGGCAGGGTCACAAGGTGAGTAAAACATACCTGAAGCCACATGCTGGTGTGGTATATATAAGGCTGGCGTTCTAGCCGTTGCGCAATTTACGGGATCGGCCGCATCTTGCGGAGCAAGGTAGATGATGGGCCGCGTTGGGCCGGCCTTGGTCGAGTGGGCCGCTGGCCCAGGTTGCACCTGGCTGCTGCGCGCAGCACCCCCTTGCTGCAGGTTGCGCTAGACTGTTTCGTTGGGCCTATTGGGCCACTCCAGAACAGGATTCAATTTGTGTTTTGAGTTATATTTTTGCTGTTAATGGGTTTTGATTAGTTGAGCATAATTTACCTTTCTCTTCATTATCTAACTCCTTTTATTTAAAATAAGGACCAAACATTTTCCTCTTGAATGTGGTGGTTGAAATTCATTGAAATTTATATGGAGTTATAACTTATGTTAGTGTTTTCTTTTGGCAAAAGGTAACTCTTTGTACACAGTTTATTGGAGTTTCAGCCTTAGGAGATTTAGAAGTTGGGTTTGTTTCCATTACTCTCCCCCCATCCTTTGATTGATGCAATGTGCTACTGCTTAGACAACTGACTGAACTGAGACATCTTCCTCTATAATTTGGGATATGTTCTTGTTTTCTTTCTAGGACATGGCTTTACCCTTGGAGCTTATTTGCTAATTTTTCCCTAAACATATAATCCCTTGATGTGCAATATTCAAAACATGTGATTGATTTTTTGTTGGCTCAAGTTGGTTTGATCTTCGCACACACAGGTTTGAAAGAAAAACTTCAACAAGAGGTGGTCTTTTACCTTGCAATTTTACTCTTTATTGTTTCATCTGAACTGTTCTTTGTTCTATTCTTGCACTGCTTGCTGTCCAATTTGAAAGACTTCTCAATATGATTCATATGATTCTGATTCTTTTCTCTCTCGTTTTAGCATATATATTTCTGTCCAAATTGAAGAGTATGTGAATTCCCTGTTGTAAACAATGTAAAGTTTGTTGGTGATGGATATACCCACTGTGAAGGTAAATTGCTTTTTTGAATTCAGATGTGCTCCTTGTGCCTCTCAATGCAACTTCCAAACAGAACACATTATTCCTAATCATGCATAGGAATTTTGAATTTCTTAACAGCTTCAGGAGTCTTAAGTTGTGAAGTGAACAATGGAGGTTGATGGAGTAAAGAGCAAGGTGGAAGGCGTTACTCTGCTTGCCATGTAAGTTGTTTTGTTTGTCCTTTTGTGCGCGCTTTTGGTTAGGAAGGGTGGAAGAAAGACCGATATGCTAGATAATAACTGTCATTTGTTTCCTTTTTTCTGAATTGATAATTGATAATGCAGAATGAGTACAATAAAGGTTGTGAGTGTCCACCTGGGTTCAGAGGCGATGGAGTCCTCTCGTGTGAAGGTACTCACTGTCCTATTTTTGGTGATGTTTCTAGTTTACAGTAAATACACATAAGAGAGAATTATTACTCTTAATGGACTTTACCATGAAGATGTTTGTTTGAAAAAGGCAAAATTTGTATTAATAGCGAGTGTTAAGGTACTTGAAACCTACTTATTCTGATTATGTTGCAGATGTTGATGAGTGCAAAGAGAAATCACCCTGCCAGTGTTCAGAGTGCAAATGCAAAAATACCTGGGGGAGTTATGAGTGTAAATGAGCAAAAATACCTCTTTGCTCATTGAGGTTCTTCTTGGCACTTGTATGGTAATTGGGGATGGACTTCTTACCCCAGCTATTTCTGGTAAAAATCCTCTTTATTCTTCATCTTTTACTTTTACAATTAATTTTTTAGATCAATTTGCTGATTAGCCATCTATTCATGTGTAGTTTTCTCAGCTGTATCTAGTCTTGAGGTTTCCATGTCCAAGAAACACCACCAGTGTAAGTTTCACTTATGTTATTATAAATGGTTAATTTTTAGGATTTTATCCTTGTTTAGGTGTTTGAATTTTGAAACTATGGGTTTGTATTTGTTAGATGCTGTGATTCCTATTACTTGCTTCATACTGGTGTGTTTGTTTGATCATTAAATCTGCTTTGTGTTTAGAGAATTTTGAAGAATAAGAATGAGGAAGTTGTGTTTAAAGTATGTCTAATGTTTTTGAAAAAAATGCATGTGACTAGTGTTTTTATGGGTTGGGCTGTAATATGTATTTTGATTACTTCAATATTTAGTTTCAAGTTGTAATATGTATTTTGTAATATATTTATTTTGCCATACTATTGTTTTGTGTGTTCCCCCTTTCCCTCTTGTTTGCTTTGTCCATTACATTAAGGGTAAAGAATCAGAATAATGACCATGAATTAGCAAATATATACTTCT
The DNA here is from genome assembly GCA_039519185.1 of Astragalus membranaceus. NCBI lineage: Eukaryota > Viridiplantae > Streptophyta > Magnoliopsida > Fabales > Fabaceae > Astragalus > Astragalus membranaceus. The sequence goes on along the minus strand of CM076851.1, from coordinate 78,277,094 downwards.
TTTCTCTCTCGTTTTAGCATATATATACTTCTCAATATCATTCTTTTACGTGTGATTTGACCATGAATTAGCCATTATTTTGTTGAACTCACCAACTTTGATTTGATTAACTGAGACATTTTCTTGTCAACTGAATTCAGGAAGCAATGCAAAGGAAAGCTCTTGCTTCAGCAGCTGCTGCTGCAGCAGTAGAGGAGGCCAATGCTACTGAATCTATAATACGAAATTTAAGGTAACCATTACACTTTGATCTGAATTTTTATACTTCAAAGTTTTTAGTCCATTGGCATTGGCAGTTTCTAATTAAACCTTGAAATAGTTCATTTTCTGCCAAAGGGTGTCAAATATCTTGTTTGTTTCCTTCTCCTTTAGTGGCTAACGTGAAATAAATGTCCTTTCTGCTTGCTTCAGCATGTTTTCAGAACTCTGTTCCGTGTGCTAGGCCAGAAATCCTGTTATCATGGATATTATTTTGTTTACTCATGCAGGCCTGTTGGTGAAGATATGTTTCACTGGCAAGCTACAATTATGGGTCTTGCAGACAGCCCTTATGCTGGTGGTGTATTCCTAGTGAACATTTACTTCTCACCAGATTATCCATTTACTTCATAGTTTCACTCCTCATGTAATTATATATAGGAGCTGTAAGAGAAGTAAAGGAAGAAACAGGGGTAAGTTTGATGTTAACTAAGAGATATTTATTCCTCTAGCATATCAATTTAATTATGAGTTTGTATGATAAGTCTCAGATTAGTAGCTAAGTCATTCTTTAGCAAAAGTGAATTGCTTATCTCATTGATTTATTGGCCAGAATTGGCTTTATTACAGCTTAGTTCTGTTAATTCTGGTTGGGTATTATTTATGGTTGTTTTACTGTGAGTATTATTTATGACCTGAGCACTGATATATGACTCCATGGCCTAATGGATAAGGCGTTGGTCTACGGAACCAGAGATCTGGGTTCGATCCCCAGTGGAGTCGCTTCTACGGAACCAAAATTTGTATAACCAGGGTGTAACCAAAATTTAAAAAAAAAAAAAACTTTTAAGGTCAGGCGCAATAATGCTCGACTTTAAATCATACTTACGAAGTCAGGCAAAAATAAAAGCTTGACTTTAAATCATACTTCCGAAGTCAGGCAAGAATAAAATGCTTGACTTTAAATCATACTTACGAAGTTAGGCAATAATAAATGCTTGACTTTAAATCATACTTACGAAGTCAAGCAAGAATAAATGCTTAACTTTAAAACAGACTTACGAAGTCAGGCGCAATAAATGCTTGACTTTAAATCATACTTACGAAGTCAAGCAAGAATAAATGCTTGACTTTAAAACAGACTTACGAAGTCAGGCGCAATAAATGCTTGACTTTAAATCATACTTACGAAGTCAGGCTATCGCTTGACTTTAAAACTCCAGACATACAAAGTCGACTTAATAAAGTCAAGCGCCCGCCTGACTTTAAATCCCCTTTTCGCCTGACTTTAAATCCCTTTTTTGCACTAGTGACGGAATGTATTGGGTGACTTGGGACACTGTGTGCAAATCAAAAAAGGATGGCGGGTTAGGGATCAAAAATCTCGAAGCATTCAACATCGCACTTCTTTGCAAATGGAAATGGAGATCTTTGACAGAGAATAACGCTTGTTGGAGTCGCTTATTATTGCTAACTCATTTGTCTATGCCTCAATGGAGGGTCACTCAATGCGAAACATTGGATCAATCTGGTGGAGGGATTTGGTGTTATCGGATTCTAAGGTGGAGGAGCAAAGAAGATTCGCGTGGGGCATAAGAAGAGGTTTGGGGGATGGCAGTCTCATAAATTTTTGGAAGGACCAATGGTTAGGCACTGAGCCCTTCTTTAAGGTATTCCCTATACTCTTTGAAGCTTGTGGTCGGCAACATAAAACTGTAGCTGAACTGGGTAGTTAGACTGGCGATAATTGGCGGTGGAATGATGATTTGCAGCATTTCAGAGATCCCGTGACTGCAGCTGAAGGAGAGATTTTGTACAGTATTGTGTTACCCATTGCGCCGAATAAAGGAAAGAAGGGCTGGTGGATTTGGCTGCACGATTTCTCAAAATCTTTTTCGGTTAAATCCTTCTATTTGGAGCTGAATTCCGCGCCCATTCAGCAGCAACCCCTTTCGGGTCAACAGGTAATTTCGGCATCCTTGTGGAAAAGTATTGTCCCATCGAAGGTAATAGTGTTTGGTTGGCGTCTTTTGTTGGATTTACTGCCGGTTCGCATGCAATTGCTTAGGAGGAATGTCATTAACTCCGATCTCGATGCCCGCTGCCCCATTTGTCACCAAGAAGCCGAGACAAGATCTCATTTGTTTCTCAATTGTCCTTTCGCAACTTCAGTTTGGGAAGGAGTCAGCGCTTGGATTGGCGTTGATCTAGACTTGTCCTAGCCTCTGGAGGAGTTATTCCTTGGATGTGCAACTTTGTGCAAAGGGAAAAAATCAAAGCGTACGAAACATATGTTATGACTAACAACTTGCTGGAGCATTTGGCTCGCTAGGAACAGAGCCATTTTTAAAGAGGAGGAAGCGAATGTTGACTCCACGGTAATCCGCATCAAGAGTTTATCTTGGAGTTGGAGTGTTTATAGATTAGATTTCCATTCATCTGTATCTATTTCATCATGGTGGTCTAATCCACTACAAGTTCTAAACAATTTGTAACCATTGTTGGTTGGGTTAAAGCACTCCTAGTGCTCCTTGAATGAAATTTTGCTTATCGAAAAAAAAGCATGTTTGTTTGACAAACTAATTAATGGGATGTTGTGGGACCAAGAAATAACTGAATAAACCCAAAACAATACCAATATAATCACCTCCAAGGATCGAATCGAATCAAACCTAGGACATTGAGTAACGGGAGGCCCTTGCTTGCCAAACGAGCTGCAATTAATTTTAGGATGGTTGACGAAATTTTAAAAAATTTGCGTCCCTTTTCTCTAAATTTGTTTTAGGCCCAAAGCCATTGCTTTAGTTGCTTGGGCCTTGGGCCAGCCTTGGCTTAAACCACTCATAGCTAGTATGTATGTACCTAGTTGGAACCAGAAAACCGTTCTGAATTTACCTTTTAACACATAAATCCTAAAAATAAATAAAATATCTGAATTAAATTTTGATTTTTTTTTTGAATGTTAAATACTTCATTCAATTGATAATGAGAGCATCAATACAAGCTACATGAAGTAAATGAGGAAGGACATTTCCAACCCTCAGACTAGGATCAACATCTCTAAGGTGAAGAACTACACCATGATTGTAGGCATTGGAGCCATTACATTTAGAATGATTAAAATCCATAAGAACATTACCGATCCACGTACAATGACAAATCATCCAGATTATCAGTAGCTTTCGCTTCCAAGAAGAGGTAGTCAATGATTGAGACTCTGCTGTCTTTCTCCCAATCCAGTTACGGATGATATATTTAACTAGTGTTCGCTCATTTCGACTAATGATGGTCTCAAGACTAGCCAACTTAACCTGAATAACAACAGCTAGATGGAAATTGGGGGCAGCATTGGACGGGGTGGCAGTTCCCACAACCTTAACAGTCACCACATAATGGGATAATGTCCACAACCAAGTGCATTGGCATCCAAAAGTTCTATGGGGACTTACATCAAACACGTGAGATGCCATTGTTGTCAAACTCGCGAGTTCACTCGTACGAGTCTACGAGTTTACGAGTTTACCCACCCAAAACGAGTCAAATTCAATGAAGAATCGCAAATGTTATAAACTCGGGTAGACTCGCGATTCAGTACCGATTGCACTGAGTTTAAGATGTTATTTGAAATTTTAGAAAAAAAAAGCCCAAAACGACTGCGTTTTGACTTTTCCTTGTTAATACTTAGACGTGCCCAAACAAAACATCAGTTACTTCATTTTTTTCGTTTGACGTTTCGTTCTTCAGTTCACTGCAACCCGTTTCCACGCAAAACCCATCGCAAGAAATTTCTGGGTTTTCCGTTTTCGTTTCTTATTCTGGATCAGTAACGCCATTCCTTTCGTGCTCCTTCTGCGGAACATCCGTCAAAGCTTGTGTTTCTCAAGAAGACGCTTCAACCCTTGCTTTCGTTGTCGTTGTCGTCGACTCAAATTTGATAGAATTTGGAATGCTAGATTTACTTTTGCAAATTATAAATAGGTTATTTGATTTGCAATCATCATGTGCATATAATGACATAATAAGTTCACATTTATGTATTGATGAAATGTCTTCATTGTTATTGATATTTTTGACACTGCAATAATTTTTTTACAGATTTTTTAGGGTAATTTTTTTCATAAACTCTTACGAGTCGAGTCTACAGTCCCCTCACGAGTCTATGTAGACTCTCGAGTCTGACAACCATGTGATGTGAGATGCAACTTTAGGCCAAAACAGGAAAAAAACACACATGAAACGAAATACCCATAGTGGCGACAGAGAGTAGATCTGAGACCAGTAAACCAGAAATCATGGTGACTCCATGGAGGCTTCCATGGTGGCCTGATGGGAGCCATGTGAGCAGTTGGAAGGAGCGGCTTGCCAGATCTGAGAAGCATCGAGATTGGAGAAGTTGAGGACCTCTTCTGGTTTTCTCCTTTGGACGGTGGTAGCGGTTAAGGTGGAGGGCGTGTCGCCGGCGACGGAGGGGACGAGGTTGCAGGGGGTGCCAAAAGAATTTCACCCAAGAGAGTCCTAGAACCCAAGAGAAGGAAAAGGAGCGATTGATTAGTTGGTATAAACAGAGAGTCCACCGGAGCTGCTGTCGTGACGACAGCGAACCTGGAGAGAGGGGGAATCGGATGATCGGTGGGGGTGCGACCATGGCGGGTCGCATGGAGAAGACAAAGCGGTTGTGGCCCCGCGGGGGATGAACAGAGATGGTAAGGCAGCGGATTGGGCCAAGCAGCGATATGGGAAAGGGCCACCATGAAGGGAGGGGGAATAGGCCTCCAAAGAGGAGGAGGAAAACCCTAACCGAGCCCTGCGACTCATAGGGAGAGACATATTTTTTGACTATTCAAATTTTGATTATTTAAAATAAACGAAATTGGGGGTTAAGAGGCCTAATGAGGAGTATAAAAATCAAAATCTTCCCTTATAATTTGCCACATAATATTTGTTCAGCTACTTATTTTTGTACTATTGTGGAACAATGATTGGTTTTGGAACAAACCATCTACGCATATCTCTCCTTTTTTTTAAAAAAAAATACCTATTACTAAAATTGCAAAGATTCTAAATTATTTCAGATAAGTAATAAATATTTTATTGATTAATATACATGCATTCTGTATTTTAAAAACCAGCTCGGCCCGGCCGGTCGTATCGGGCGAACCGAGGGGTCACCGGATCAATCCATGTGACAAAGGTTGGGATTTGTTCTGTATCGTATTTCGGAATTGTTGCACCCCGAAAAATCCCGGTTTGGGTTTCTCAATGTACAACGTGGAAAATTTTTGAAGCCGCCACCAATATTTTAATTTTAAGACCAAAACATTGAAAAAAAGTCTTTTCGAACAAGGCGGATGGTCTTTTGAAAACTAGAGATATAGGTTCGGGGGTCGATTACGTGCGAGGAAGGTGTTAGCACCGCGCATGTCCTTTCTACCGAAAGGGAACCTCTAATTAAATGTGTGGTTTTAACGTTTGATTTGAAAAATATCTAGATTTGCCTATTTATTTGAAGAATGAATGAGAAAACTTAATAAAAATTTTATTTTTGGCGAGAAAGGGGGAAAAAAGAGGGTTTTTAGAAAAAGTGCTTGACGGGACATGGCCCGCTCCTACGTATCTCCCGGTGCGATGGAGAATTCAAAGCTACGTAGTTCTTGGTTGTCTTTTTGAAAAGTTTTTGTTTTTTATCTATTTTTGGTGAGTTTTTGAAATAGGACGAGCATTAGTGAATGATTAAACTAGCAGAGGCTATGATGAATCACTACTAAATACTCAAAAAAGAGAGTTGTACCGCTAGTCAAACGAACAAAGGTTCTGATGGACTATTTGATAACAACTCGTTTTTATCATCTTTTTTGAAAGTGATTTTCGAAAGAGATTGATTCGCACGATGATCAAACTAACAAAGGTTATGATGGTTCATCGTTTATTGTTCTTATGAGAAAAAGACATTGCCGCTAATAGCTAAACGAACAAAGGTTCTGATGAGCTACTAGCGACAATGGGTTTGAAAATGATTCTTTTTATTTGTTTTATGAAAACGATTTGTTTATGATTGCGAAAAGGATTTTTATTTGTTGCGCTTGACGAGAACGTGACTCGCTCCTACGTATCCCAAATGGGAATCAAAGCGACGTAGTTCTAATTCTTTGAGAAACTTTAGGCGTGTTATTGATCTTAGAAAGAATTTGATTGTCTTATGAAAACAACTTGAGAAAAACTGAGCTTTGGAAAAAGCTTTGGAAAAGAATTGATTTGAAGAAAGGGGAAGAGAGTTTGAGGGTGATATTGATCACAAAGAGTTTGTTGGGATGGCGTGGCATCCAAAAGAAAAAGAAGTAGAGAATTCAATCAATTTCCAAGTCAAGAACCAAAGTGCGAATTTTAACAAATTGCAAGCAAATCAATCATCAATGCAAGCATAGGCATACACATTGCCAATTATAACATTTGCGCACAAGGATGACAATTAGTCTCCAACATTTAATGGCATGCATATGCAAGATCAACACTAACCACATAACTTGCAAGAAAGAGTACATAAAGTGGTGATGCAAAAATTCAAATCAATCTAGGTATCAACACATGATAAAGCACGAGGTTGAATCCCTTTTGGTAATCCTTGACACTTGGAACAATGCACAAGTGCATAAGTGTCTAGTCCTCTTACAAAATCATCAACACTAAAAACAAATTATAGACCTAGAATGGATATCACATTTGCAAGACTACAAATGACCAAATGAAAGCACTTACAAGTTATTTTTTTATGATCAAGATTAAAGCCTAATTTCAAGTAAATACCAGATTACACAATCAAACCCATCACAAATCTCTAAACCCTAATTTATTTGAAAAATGCGAAATGAACATAGACTCTAAACTTCATTTTATTCATGAAAACAACCAAACCAAAAACTTGATAGCCCCACAAGTGCACAGGTCGTATCGCGTAATAAAAGAGTATCGGTCCACATGGAGAGCCTAAGTGAATACCAATTTAATTTTTCAAAGTTGATTAACTGAAAAGAAAGTGTTTTTAGAAAGAAGGAATGTTTTAGTAAAGTCTACTCACTCATGATCATTGTGGACAAAAGAGGAGAAAAGAAAATAAAAGAAGAAAACATAAAGTTAAATAGCGAGAAATAAAAGAAAGCGGTAAAGTGCAAAATCATAAATAGCGGAATTGTAAATGACGAGAAAATAAATTGCTTGAAAAGTAAATTGCAAGTAATTTAAATGACTTGGAAAGTTAAAGAGTAAGGAAAGTAAATGAGCAAGAAAGTAAATGAGCAGGAAAGTAAATGACTTGGAAAATAAAAGTGCAAGAAAGTGAATAACTTGGAAAATAAAGGTGCAAGAAATTAAATAGCAAGAAAAGTAAATGACTTGAAAAATAAAGGTGCAAGGAATTAAAGGAGCAAGAAAGTAAATGACTTGGAAAATAAAGGTGCAAGAAAGTAAATAACTTGGAAAATAAAGGCGCAAGAAATTAAATAGCAAGAAAAGTAAATGACTTGAAAAATAAAGGTGCAAGAAATTAAAGGAGCAAGAAAGTAAATGACTTGGAAAATAAAGGTGCAAGAAAGTAAATAACTTGGAAAATAAAGGTGCAAGAAATTAAATAGCAAGAAAAGTAAATGACTTGAAAAATAAAGGTGCAAGAAATTAAAGGAGCAAGAAAGTAAATGACTTGAAAAATAAAGGTGCAAGAAATTAAAGGAGCAAGAAAGTAAATGACTTGGAAAATAAAGAAATTAAAGGAGCAAGAAAGTAAATGACTTGGAAAATAAAGGTGCAAGAAATTAAAGGAGCAAGAAAGTAAATGACTTGGAAAATAAAAGGGCAAGAAAATAAATAGCAAGAATTTAAAGGGCAAGAAAGTAAATAAACAAGAATAGTAAACTAAAATGAGGTTGAATCATATTTTGCAATCCTCTCACTTAAATTATGGTGCTTCAAGCCCAAGTGAGAATCAAGTTGCAAAATCATCAACAAACAAGAGTAGTAAACTAAGGTGAGGTTGAATCATATTTTGCAATCCCCTCACTTAAATTATGATGCTCTAAGCACAAGTGAGAATCAAGTTGCAAAATCATCAACAACACAAGTATTTGCAAGTAATATGGACTAAAAGTCACATTTAACACAAGGATTTAAATACTAATAACAAGGTTGATCAACATCAAGTAAAAAGGAACAACAAGATAAATTAAAACCCCAAAGAAATGCGAACCACATAGGAGACAAAATCACATGTTTATTCCATTAAAATGCAAAGATCAACACAAAATAACAACAAACTACATTTTAAGATGAAAATGATGAGTATGCGAAAATGATGAAGAGAATATGAATTTTGATGCAAAGTATTGTAAATGATGTAAGGGTTTTAGAGATTCACCTAGGATCCAAACTAGTAGAAGTAGGAAATGAAGAAAAGATAACCAAATCAACTAGAATCTTCAAGAAATAAATGGTGAAAGGAGGAGGATCTATGAAGGAGGAGTGGATTTGAGGTGATTTTGTGGTGTTTGGGTGAAAGGAACAAAAGAAATGGAGGAGAGGAGAGTGAGGGAAGGCTACGCATATGAGAGGGGGAGGAGAGGAGGAGAATTATGTTGATTTCAAGTGAGAAAATGAATGAGTAAAAAGTTGTGATGTGTGGAGAATGAAAGGGTATTTATAGGGTGGGAGTGAGCTTAGGGGTAAAATAGTAATCAAACCAATTAATATTCAGCTGAATATTAATAAATAAAATTAATTTGAACTTGGTCACCAAGTTAGGGGGTATATTGGTCATTGATCTTAAGAGGTGCACTAGGATTAGACTTTAAATTTGAATGGAGGGTGGAGATTCATCATCACATGGATTGAGGGTGTTGAGGAAACACAACAAATGAGGGTGAAAGGAGGGCTGAAATTCGCAGCCATGAGGGGAGGAGGGAAGAAAAAATGCAAGCTTGCACAAAATAGTACATTTTGTCTTATTGAGGACACTACCTTATCTTCATTCTTTTTGATTTTTCTTTTTATGATCATTCTTTTATTCCATGAAGATTCTTTCTTCTATTTTGGGCCCATCCTAGGATTCAATCATTGGGCCCAAAATTCCATGACAACACCATTCCCAAAATTGATTTTGGACCCCACTCTAGCGAAAATGACCATTTTGCCCTTTTGTTCGAAAATTGAATTTTATGCTAGAAGACTTAATATCTATGTGCACAAAAAATCACAACTAAGCACAAATCTTCCTCAAATAATCCTTTGGTGATGGTTCGGTGATTTGGGACGAAAAAACCGCTTTTAGCGTGAAATGACCAAAATGCCCTTTCACCATAAAAACCCTAGTTTTTGCCCAAAGCACATTTTCACTTTAAAAAAGACTTTTCCCCCTAGGAATGACCTCTAAGACCTTGGGAGGCATGTTAAGTGGCTTGTTCTGAGAAAACATCCCTTATTTGCGAAATGACTAAAACACCCTTTTGCACTGAAAAACCCTAAGTTGTCCAAAAGTACATTCCAACTCAAAAAATGATTTTAGAAACTTTGAAATGACTTCTATAACCCTAAATGCAATGCATGATGCTCTTTTCTCTTATTTATTTATTTATTTTTTGTGGAAAATTAGGGTTTTGACCTAAGCCGGACAAAATTGGGGTATGACAGGAGTCTATGACCAATCCGGGATAGTTGGTAGTAGTTGGTAGTAGGTGGTCCAGGGTGGGGTGGTACCTGCAAAGACACTCTGACGCTCAAGTCAGCGGGTGAGTTGATTACAAGTAAGAATGTTGGTGAGTATGCATACCTTGGTCATGGCATTAATGCTTATTTATAGAGACAAATGTGAGTTACCCCCCAATCCGTTCGTTCCTGGACTTGCCATTGGTATTGGGCCTCATCTAATTTGGGGTGCCGCCCAATCCGTAACAGTTACCCCCCAAGTTGGGTCGTGCGAGCCTGACTTGTAAGCTTGGCCGGGCTATGTGCATGCTTCGAGTTTGCCGATCGACCGATCTGTCGACCTTTTTTTAGGGTCGGGCTTATACACATAACTGGCCTCTGCCCCCAGCCCCAGAATATTCGGGCCTCAGTCCTCAACTCGCGACCTTTTCTGAGGTCGGGCTTATACCTTCGAGGGTTTCTGCTCCCAACCTTGGAATATCCGCGTTCCGGTCTTGCCTTGCCATTGCTGCGTGGCGTAATTGATGTGACCGTTGATTGACTCAAGGTGTCAGTTTAATGATGGCGTCTCGATTCACGCGCCTGACAACAATGTCAGTCATTAGGCGCGCCGTTTGATGACGGCTGGTGAAATGATGGCGCTTCGATTCACACACGCGCTGCTACTGTTGATGATTGGAAGTGCCTTTTCGGCTATGGCCCAATTCATGGCCTTTGGCCCACTATATATAGGGGCTCAATCCCCATTCATTTGTTATGAATCTTTGCTTATCGCTTTGAAGTATGACCTTTACATCGTCTTTCTGAGCTTCGTTTTTCGATCCAGCATCTCGTGGCGAGGGCCTCCTCGTTCTAGTGGAGCGAGATTGTCAAGATACACAAATTCATTCAACTCCGTCAAGCTTCTGTTATCCGAGGTTAGTGACTTTGCCCTGCTTTTTGTCTTGGCTGGGATTTCCCCCGGCCTACTTTTATTCGCTCATGGTGGGGGTCTTTAGGTCGGGTTCCGACTTGGTCGCAGAACCACCGCATCGCTCATGCCTGACTTTGTGTGCCCCCACTTTTGCAGGTCCGATCTGGCGAGGACGAAAAAGACCCTCAGGGTTGTCACTGTTGATCGTCTGAACATCGCGAAACTGATGAGTTCTGTCCCTAATTCTCTGGTGGGTGTCCGCCCCGAGAATGCCGAGCCAGCAGAGCCTGAGGTTCAAGAGCATTTGGATTCCGCCCCTACGAGCTATCAGGCGAATGACGACCTTCAGGATGATGATCTCTCTCCCGAGGTTCCAACAAACAAACTGATGGAGGAGGACCAACCGAATGAGCATCGGTCCGAAGACTTGGTAATAGTAGAGTCAGATTCTTCCGAGGCAGAAGATCAGGTGAGAACAAAATCTCAAGACTCTGAGACCACTGAAACTGAATCCGAAGCTACGAAGGTTGGCTTTGAGAGCAGGGATGAAAGCCGGAACAACGAGAGTGACGTTGACGAGTATTCCAGTACCGGGGTCGGACCGGTCGACGTTCCCCTACTGCTGCCTTTGTCAACCCCTCGTGAATATTCGTGGGTCTCAGAGTCATTATTGGCGACCCGATCCCAATACGAGGCCGGAACCGACATGAGCAAATTCATTGACATGATTTCAGGGAGAAAAGGACAGATATGGAATGTGGGGGGCGTGGCGATTGACCAGTATGCTGCTGTTTGGGCCTCCACCCTTAAGTTCGTCATGTATGAGGTGACGATTTCCACCATGAACATCCGACCTCCGTTCACCGCTCTTCAGCAGAAGGTGTTGGGCACGCTGAACCTGGCCCCTTCGCAACTTCACCCCAACTCGCGGGCCTTCCTCCGAGCTTTTGAGTTGGTATGCCTTCATTTGGAGAGGCCGGTGTCAGCCAATTTGTTCTTTCATCTTTTCGAGATAAACCAGAGGCATGAGAAGGATCAAAAGCTCGGTGGGAGCACATTAGCCTCCAAGCCAGAAGAAATACCAAGATCTTCTAGCCCTTCACGGGATCTCTGAAGGGGAGCTGGAAAGACACGTTTTTCTTCGTCGAGCCTGTGAATGCCGATGCCATAAAGTATGTCGGAAAGTACAGCGAGGACGGACAATTCCTGGAGTCCTTCAAGTTCCCAACTGGCTGGACTCTTGCCGACTACAATCGTCACCCTAAAGCTTACACCGTTAGTAGGGGAGGTTAAGTGACATGGATAAAGAAACTATGGCAATCCTGATTAACTGCGCCGATCTGATTCCCTACACCGACCGCAAGAAGTTTGGTTTCGATACTGCGGCTTTGGTTCAGGACGGTACCAAATCAGAGGTTTTAAGAGCGCTTGGTAGGGTCGGACACCAAGATTTTTCCTGATTTGTTTGAACTAAACCCACAAGTTTTCTAACTCGTCTTCAAATTTGTTTGTTTTGCAGATAACATGTCGGCCGCTGACAAGTTGGCTGCAATGAGAGCAAAAGCTGATAGGAAAGCCGGTCTGGGCAAAAGTAGTTCTGATGCTCAGCCAACCCCTCGACGTGAGGAGATCCTGAACGTTGCTCCCATCACCACTGTGACTGTGGAAGAGCTTGAAGGCCAACCCTCCGATCTTCAACACCGGAGGCGGCAGGCGATCTTCCTCCCTCGGAAGGATACAGCAGAAGGACCTTCACAAGTTCGGGAAAAAAGAGTCTGTTCTGGGCTTGAAGATTCTCCCCGGGCTTCGAAGAAGAGCCGCCACTGGAAATAAACGGCGATTGTGGAAGGCTCGTTTTGAAAGAAGACATATGAGAAATACTGCGCCAACCCGGTCGAAGCTTCAGTGAAGGTCTTCAGGCACTTGGCCGACATCACCAGAAAACGGACAGAAGATGCCGAGAATCGGGCCAGGGGTAAGGCCTAAAATACGTTCTTCCACACTTTATCATTCTTGTTTGCTTATGTTTTTGACTTGCGCTATTTCTCCTTTCAGAAGCTCAGAAAGGAAAGGAAGAGGAAAAGGCCCGGGCTTTGCAGGCTCAGATAAAATTGGATTCGGCCTTGAGTGACTTGGCCAAAGCCCAGGAGAAGCTCTCTCGACCTTCAGCTTGTAGCATCCGAGGTCAAATCAAAAGGGGTGGCCGAGGCTAACCTAGCACTCCAAACTCAAGTGACCGAGCTCGAGGCTGAGTTGAAGACAACCAGAGAGGAGAAAGGCTCCAGTCCAAATTTTGATCTCCAATCCAGAGTCACCGAGCTTGAAGAAGAACCGAGGACTGCCAAGGTAGGGAAAGAGGCTGCGGAGTTGGAGGTGGTCGAGACTGCGGAGCAGGCTCTCGAGATGGGTGTGCTGGGATTTTCAAATGCTCTCGAGAAGGTGGCTGTGATCCTACCCTCCTTCGTCCTTGATACGGAGATATTGAAGCCGCAACATGGGGTGGAGAGGGGAAAGATCGTCAAGGTCGATGCTGTTACCCAAGAGCGTATCCTCATATACCCACTTCTTCCGACCTTTGAAGCAAGACTTTTAGAAGCAGTCTCCTTTCTCTTTGTGCACAGGTTCTGGGATCCGAATGGAGCTGGTGTTTTGTTCTACCACTAATTAACCATTCGAACTCAGGGGCCCCGCCGTATCCGGTGGTAATTTGTAATATTTTGCTTGCTTTTATAAAGTTCTAATTCCGGTTTTATGTTACCTCGGCCATTTTTTACTTTTTGCGCGTTAATAATTTAACCTTGCATTCATTTCGCTCAAGTTATGTATGTCGCCTTTAGGACAGTGTACTAGGACTCGGCCCAGATCGAACTCGCCCCTAGGATAATGGCAGCCTCGGCCATTGATCTTTGTGATTTCATATCCCAAAGACCTTCGTAGCTTGTGGGACAGTTTACCAGGACTCGGCCCGGATCAAACTCGTCCCAAGGGACCGCGACTGCCTCGGTCACTGATAACGTCGAGCTCAATGGCTCGGGTTCCGGTTTAGCAAGGAATCTCGGGGCGATCACGAGACTGATCCCATCATGTTTGCTTTAACCTCGGAACTATGATTTGCTAATAGTGTAGAACAAGTAAGATGCATTAGATGAGGACTTGTTTACAAGATCGGAATACACTGTGCCTTTAGGCTCAAATGGAAATTAGCTGTAATATCTTTTAAGTTTGGTTGCATTCCAAGTTCTTAGGATCGACTTTCCTTCAAGGGTTTCCAACTCGAAAGCACCATTATTGGTCTTGGACACGATCCAGAAAGGCCCTTCCCAATTGGGGGCAAATTTCCCTTGCGCGACGTTCTTCAACCCTACGTCGGTCCTCCAGAGCACTAGATCGCCCCGTTCAAAATCCCTAGGGATAACCTTTGAGTTGTACCGGGTCGCTATCCTCTGTTTGACCACTGCTTCCTTGAAAGAGGCTCTTCCTCGGATCTCCTCCACAAGGTCGAGCTCTTCCCTCAGGGCCTGGTTGTTGTCTTCCGGCGACTTCGGATTTGTCGTTCTCCAACTTAGCTCTCGGACTTCAACCGGAATGACCGCTTCGCTCGGAACGGCGTTTCCCCCGTAGAGCTCTGAGGGGTGATCCTGTAAGCCCACAGGACATAAGTTAGTTCTTCGACCCAATTTCCTTTGGCATCGTCAAGCCGTTTCTTCAGTCCATTGAGGATTACCTTGTTAGCTGTCTCGGCCTGCCCGTTTGTCTGGCGGTGTTCTACCGAGGTGAAATGGTGTTTGATGTTAAGATCGGTCATGAGCTTCCTGAAACCTTTGTTAGAAAACCGGGTTCCGTTATCGGTTACCACTACCTCTGGATCCCGAAGCAGATCATGATGTTTTTCTTGAAAAACTTCATGCAATTTCTTGCATTGATAATGGCCAATGGCTCAGCTTCGATCCACTTTGTAATGTAATCCACAGCTACTATCAGGTATTTGACCTAGCCGGGGGCAGTCTGGAAGGGCCCCAAGAGATCGATCCCCCACCATGCAAAAGGCCACGAGGAGGTGAGGCAAGTAAGCTCGGTGGGGGGGCCATATGGACGTTGGCATGAATCTGACATTTTTGGCAATTCTTCACGTAGTTCTTAGCATCGGTTTTCATGGTCGACCAGAAATAACCTGCCCTTAAAGCTTTTCAGGCCAGAGACCTACCTCCGAGGTGTTGCCCACAAATTCCTTCGTGAATTTCGGCTAGGACATAATCTGCTTCCTCCCCTTCAATGCACTTTAGCAACGGTGCAGAGAGGCTCCTCCTGTAGAGGATCCCGTCAATCACAAAGAAGGACGACGCATTTCTCCTGATCAGCTTAGCTTCATGAGAGTCCGGAGGCTCTCCCCGACTCATTGTACTTCATGATTGTCCCCCTGGTTGGGCCGAGTTAGGATCGGAGGCTCGGATAGAACCTTTTTGAGATGGTTGAGGGCCTCATCCTGCTTCGGGGTCCATTCAAATTTCACTTCCTTCTTAAGTAACTTTGATGTGGTGGCCAAATTGAGTGTGTGCAAAGGCAACAAACTGAGTGAGGTGTTTTCTAGCTTTAGTTTTAGTTCTCATAAGTTTGATCCAAGTGAATCTAGACTTATCATCAACTATGGTTAAAGAATATTTGTTACCATTTATTGAAGATGTCCCAAGGACCCCAAATATCAATGTGAATGATATCAAAAATGTGTTGTGAAGAGGGAGTGTGAGTAGGAAATGCAAGTTTCGTTTGTTTTGCAAAATGATATGCATGACAATTTGTATTAGAAATGTTTGGAATATTACAATGAAGTTTTTAAATGAGATGATAACATGTATGGGAGGGGTGTCCTAAACGGTTGTGCGAAATATCTATGTTAACAGTATTAACAGTAACAAGATTACAATGAATAGCACTAGACTTAGCTGAAGAAGCTATAGGTGAGATCTTCATTGTGTATAGTTTTCCATCCCTTTTAGCATGGCCAATCACTCTCTTGGAGGGGATATCCTGTAACACAGCACAATCACCATCAAATATAGTCTTGCAATTTATAGTATCAGCAAGTTGACCAATAGAGATAATGTTGGAATTAAAACCAGGAACATAATACACATCAGCATAGAATGAGTGAAAGTAATCAAGTGAGGACGAAACATGATCAATAACACTAGTATCAACAAGCCAAGTGACAAGAAAGATACATGAAGGTGTTGATACAACACTATTCACATTTACCATATTTGTAGAAGCTATAGCAGTAGCCGGAGTGGCAGGCAACAAAAGAGAGAAGGCTCTGAAGTTGCTCAGCAGTAGCATTGGAAGAAGAGGAACCAGTATCTTCAAGAACAACATTGTTGACAGATTTCTTGGTGTTCTTGAAGCCAGGGGGATATCCATGTTTTATAAAGCACGTTTCAACAGTATGATTAGTATGATTACAGAACGTACAAAGGCGATTACCACGCTGTTGGAATGGTTTTCCTCGGCCACGACCATCATTAGGAACGGTAGAGGCGTGCACGTTAGCAACACAGGGTTCTGGCAGAATTGGAGCCCCAATTTGCCTTTCTTGTTGAATTATCATAGAATAAACCCTAGATAATGGAGGAAGAGTCTCCATAAGAAGGATTTGAGAACGTACCGCAGCGTAATTGTCGTTTAATCCCTGTAGAAAACTCATCACAATGCCACGATTGCGATAACCTTGGACGAGCTTCGAGACGTTGCAACAACAAGTACCAGTTACGGTGAAGGGATTCAGTTACGGTGCGAAAAGGAAGAGGGAGAGAAAAGAATCGCACGAGAGAGAGAGAGAGAGAGAGAGAGAGAGAGAGAGAGAGAGAGAGAGAGAAGTCATATGCGGAAAGAATAGTCAACTGATACTATTTTATGATATTGAAAATGAAACTTCTGATTTCATTGATATTGAATAATGTTATTTATACAAACGGTGTAAGTCAAATTAAATAACACTTAGACTAACTGTACAAGTAGCAAGTGGTTAACTGCACAAAACAGAAAAACAACTAGCCTAACTAAACAATTAGAATTACATTTAATTTATCATCGAACAGTAACCCCATAAAAATCTTAATTTAATAGAGTTAGATTTCACCAAAATAGGTCACACCACGTCAATTGAAATTAAGTGCATTCTAGAGAGTGTGACTACTCAACTCTTAGAAATATCTGTGCAGCCACACAAAATTTCCACACAAAATATCAACTCCCAGTCTCCCACCTTCGTGTTCCCTTTTATTCTCTGATCCCAAATTTCTACTAGTAATTTCGTTTGACCGGTTTGAACGATAGGAGATGCACCGATAATGTTGTACGCAGCTGCTTAATCACATACATTTTGTACCTCCGTTTAAAGTTTAAACCAGAGCCTGCCCAACACTAAACGAGGCTTAAAGCGAGCTCCAAAACGAGGTTTAAAGCGAGTTCCAAAACGAAACCCTTTTTATATTTTAATAATAATATTTTGTAGAAGCACTATAAAAAGTCTCAAAAAACACTATTAAAAGTTAGAGGAACTAAAAATTGATAGAGGAAAATGTAATGATTAAAATTGAGTGAAAATATGGTCAAAAAAAAAGTTGAGCCCCATATTTAACTAAAAACAATTTTAACTCTTAAAAAACAATTTAACTCTTAAAAAACCATATTTAAGCCCCATTAAAAACAATTTTAACTAAAAACAAAATTCACAATTTTTTTAGGAACCAAAAACATATTTAACTCTTAAAAAAATTGTTGGGCATCATAATAGCAACAAATAATCGGAAAAAAATTTAAGCCCCATTAAAATTACATATTTAACTCTTAAATACTATTTAAATAATTTAAGTTGAGTAAAAATAAATATATAATTTAAGTTAAGTAAAAATTTATGAATCAATTAAAACATTTTTTCTTTTTAAAGTTGGGCTTAAACAAATTACAACAATTAGGAAAGTATTGATTTTGGTATTGCATAGTTTTTGGAGAGAACAAACATTTTTTTAAAAAGGAGAGAACAAACGTGGATCATCATAGTTAAGGGATGACTAAAAATTGATTATGTTTGTTGTTAAAACAAGACCTGTAACAAGACCTGTAAAATCGATTTCTAGCCTAGAACCCTAGAACTGAGCAGGGACAGAACCTATAACAAGACCTGTAACAAAACAAAAACACAAAAGAAAAACGTTAGTATTGTTAGTGGGGATTATTAAGTTGGCAATCCATAATTAGAGAACTCTGGCAACGACGCCAATTTGTTCAGCAATCTAACAATAAACGAAACCAGGTTTTTTTAAATGAAATTAATTAAAATTATTTTTCTAAAAAAAACCTTCCGAATATATGTTTTCGGAATGAAAAAAAAAGTACTTCCGAATTTATGTCTTACAACATAATTCCGGAAGGTATTTTTTTCCATTCAGGATTTATGTCTTCACACATAAATCCGGAAAACCAAAAAAATTAGGTTCGGAATTTATATCTTAAAAGGTATATCTGTAAATTTTTCCAGAAAACCGTTACGAATTTACCTTTTAACACATAAATCCTAAAAATAAATAAAATATCTGAATTAAATTTTGATTTTTTTTTAATGTTAAATACTTCATTCAATTGATAACTAGAGCATCAATACAAGCTACATGAAGTAAATGAGGAAGGACATTTCCAACCCTTAGACTAGGATCAACATCTCTAAGGTGAAGAACTACAGCATGATTGTAGGCATTGGAGCCATTACATTTAGAATGATTAAAATCCATTAGAACATTACCGAACCACGTACAATGACAAATCATCTAGATTATCAGTAGCCTTCGCTTCCAAGAAGAGGTAGTCAATGATTGAGTTGCTGTCTTTCTCCCAATCCAGTTACGGATGACATCTTTAACTAGTGTTTGCTCATTTCAACTAATGATGGTCTCAAGACTAGCCAACTTAAACTGAATATCAACAACTAGATGGAAATTGGAGTCAGCATTGGACGGGGTGGCAGTTCCCATAGCCTTAACAGTCACCACATAATGGGATAATGTCCGCAGCCATTTTTTGTCAAACTCACGAGTTCACTGGTACGAGTCTACGAGTTTACGAGTTTACCCTCCCAAAACGAGTCAAATTCAATGCAGAATCGCAAATGTTGTAAACTCGTATAGACTCGCGATTCAGTACCGATTCCACCGAGTTTAAGATGTTATTTGAAATTTTAGGAAAAAAGCCCAAAACGACTGCGTTTTGGCTTTTCCTTGTTAATACTTAGACGCGCCCAAACAAAACATCAGTTACTTCATTTTTTTCGTTTGACGTTTCGTTCTTCAGTTCACTGCAACCCGTTTCCACGCAAAACCCATCGCAAGAAATTTTTGGGTTTTCCGTTTTCGTTTCTTATTCTGGATCAGTAACTTCATTCCTTTCGTGCTCCTTCTGCAGAACATCCGTCAAAGCTTGTGTTTCTCAAGAAGACGCTTCAACGCTTGCTTTCGTTGTCGTTGTCGTCGACTCAAATTTGATAGAATTTGGTATACTAGATTTACTTTTGCAATTTATAAATAGGTTATTTGATTTACAATCATCATGTGGCATATAATGACATAATAAGTCCACATTTATGTATTGATGAAATGTCTTCATTGTTATTGATACTGTTTGACAATGCAATAAGTTTTTTATAGCTTTTTTAAGTGTAATTTTTTTCATAGACTCTTACGAGTCGAGTCTACAGTCCCCTCACGAGTCTATGTAGACTCTCAAGTCTGACAACTATGTGAGATGCAACTTTAGGCCAAAAGAGAAAAAAAAACACAACATGAAACGAAATACCCATAGTGGCGACAGAGAGTAGATTTGAGACCAGTAAACCAGAAAGTCCAGCAAACCAGAAATCATGCTGACTCCATGGAGGCTTCCATGGTGGCCTGATGGGGGCCATGTGAGCAGTTGGAAGGAGCGACTTGCCAGATCTGAGAAGCATCGAGATTGGAGAAGTAAAGGACCTCTTCTGGTTTACTCCTTTGGACGGTGGTGGCGGTTCGGGTGGAGGGCGTGTCACCGGCGACGGAGGGAACAGGGTTGCAGGCCGTAGCAGAAGAATGACACCCAAGAGAGTCCTAGAAGCCAAGAGAAGGAAAAGAAGCGATTGATTAGTTGGTGGAAATGGAGAGTCCACCGGAGCTACTGTCGTGACGACGGCGAACCTGGAGAGAGGGAGAATCGGACGATCGGTGGTGGTGCGGCCATGGCAGGTCGCATGGAGAAGAAAAGGGGTTGTGGCTGGTGGTGAAGGATGATGGGGTCATGCATTCGGATGTAGCAAGATGAAGGTTGGAGAGGGTAGGCTTCGTGGGGGATGAACGGAGATGGTGAGGCAGTGGGTTGGGCCAAGCAGCGATAGGGGAAAGGGCCACCATGAAGGGAGGGGAATAGGCCTCCAAAGAGGAGGAGGAAAACCCTAACTGAGCCCTGCGACTCGTAGGGAGAGACATATTTTTTGACTATTCAAATTTTGATTATTTAAAATAAACAAAATTGGGGGTTAAGTGGCCTAATGAGGGGTATAAAAATCAAAATCCTCCCTTATATTTTGCCACATAATATTTGTTCAGCTACTTATTTTTGTACTATTGAACAATGATTGGTTTTGGAACAAACCATCTACGCATATCTCTCCTTTTTTAAAAAAAAAACACCTATTACTAAAATTGCAAAGATTCTAAATAATTTCAGATAAGTTATACCAAAATGGTTTGTTCCACTGTAGAAAGTAATAGATATTTTATTGATTAATATACATACATTCAGTATTTTAAAAACCGGCTTGGCCCGACCGGTCGTACCGGGCGAACTGGGTGGTCACTGGATCGATCCAAGTGACAAAGGTTGGGATCTGTTCCGTATCGTATCTTGGAGTCTATGACCGATCCGGGATAGTTGGTAGTAGGTGGTCCTGACCAACGCTTGCCATTGCTGCGTGGCGTAATTGAGGTGACCGTTGAGTGACTCAAGGTTTCAGTTTAATGATGGCGTCTCGATTCACGCGCCTGACAACAATGTTAGTCATTAGGCGCGTCGTTCGATGACGGCTGGTGAAATGATGGCGCTTCGATTCACACACGCGCTGCTACTGTTGCTGATTGGACATGCCTTTTCGGCTATGGCCCAATTCATGGGCTTTGGCCCACTATATATAGGGGCTCAATCCCCATTCATTTGTTCTGAATCTTTGCTGTTCGCTCTGAAAAATGACCTTTACATCGTCTTTCTGAGCTTCATTTTCCGATCTAGTGGAGCGAGATTGTCAAGATACGCAAATTCATTCAACTCCATCAAGCTTCCGTTATCCAAGGTTAGTGACTTTTCCCTGCCTTTTGTCTTGGCTGGGACATCCCCCAGCCTGCTTTTATTCGCGCATGGTGGGGGTCGTCAGGTCGGGTTCCGACTTGGTCACGGACCCACCGCATCGCTCATGCCTGACTTTGTGTGCCCCCACTTCTGTAGGTTCGATCTGGCGAGGACGAAACAGACCCTCAGGGCTGTCACCGTTGATCGTCCGAACATCGCGAAACTGATGAGTTCTGTCCCTAACTCTCCGGTGGGTGTCCGCCCCGAGAATGCCGAGCCAGCAAAGCCTGATGTTCAAGAGCATTTGGATTCCGCCCCTACGAGCTGTCAGGCGGATGATGACCTTAAGGTTGACGATCTCTCTCCCGAGGTTCCAACAAACGAGCTGATGGAGGAGGACCAACCGAATGAGCATCCGTCCGAAGATTTGGTAATAGTAGAGTCAGATTCTTCCGAGGCAGAAGATCAGGGGAGCACAAATTCTCAAGACTCTGAGACCACTAAAACTGGATCCAAAGCTGCGGAGGTTGGCTTTGAGAGCGGGGATGAAAGCCGGAACAACGAGAGCGACGTTGACGAGTATTCCAGTACCGAGGTCGGACCGGTCGAAGTTCCCCTATCGCTGCCTTTGTCTACCCCTCGTGAATATTCGTGGGTCTTAGAGTCATTATTCGCGACCCGATCCCAATACGAGACAGGAACCGACATGAACAAATTCATTGACATGATTTCAGGGAGAAAAGGACAAATATGGAATGTGGAGGATATGGTGATTGACCAGCATGCTGCTGTTTGGGCCTCCGCCCTTAAGTTTGTCATGTACGAGGTGACGATTTCCACCATGAACATCCGACCTCCGTTCACCGCTCTTCAGCAGGAGGTGTTGGGGACGCTGAACCTGGCCCCTTCGCACCTTCACCCCAACTCGTGGGCCTTCCTCTGAGCTTTTGAGTTGGTGGTGTGCCTTCATTTGGAGAGGCCGGTGTCAGCCAATTTGTTCTTTCATCTTTTCGAGATAAACCCAAGGCATGAGGAAGGATCAAAAGCTCGGTGGGAGCACGTTAGCCTCCGAGCCAGAAGAAATACCAAGATCTTCCATCCCTTCACGGGCTCTCTGAAGGGGAGCTGGAAAGATAAGTTTTTCTTCGTCGAGCCTGTGCATGCCGATGCCATAAAGTATGTCGGAAAGTACAGCGAGGAAGGACAATTCCTGGAGTCCACCAAGTTCCCAATTGGCTGTACTCTTGCCCACTTCCATCGTCAGCCTATAGCTTACACCGTTAGCAGGGGGAGGTTAAGTGACGTGGATAAAGAAACTATCGCGATTCTGATTAACTGCGCCGATCTGATTCCCTACAGCGACCCCAAGAAGTTTGGTTTCGATACTACGGCTTTGGTTCAGGTCGGTACCAAATCAGAGGTTTAAAGAGTGCTTGGTAGGGTCGGACACCGAAATTTTTTTTGATTTGTCTGAACTAAACCCACAAGTTTTCTAACTCGTCTTCAAATTTGTTTGTTTTGCAGATAACATGTCGGCCGCTGACAAGTTTGATGGAATGAGAGCAAAAGCTGAGAGGAAAGCCGGTCTTGGAAAAAGTAGTTTTGATGCTCAGCCAACCCCTCGACATGAGGATATCCTGAACGTTGCTCCCATCACCACTGTAACAGTGGAAGAGCTTGAAGGCCAACCCTCCGATCTTCAACACCGGAGGTGGCAGGCGGTCTTCCTCCCTGGGAAGGATACGGCAGAAGGACCTTCACAAGTTCGGAAAAAAAGAGTCTGTTCTGGGCTTGAAGATTCTCCCCAGGCTTCGAAGAAGAGCCGCCACGGGAAAGAAACGGCGAAGAAACGCAAGGCATCGGGCTTCCCTATGGAAGGCTCATTTTGAAAGAAGACATATGAGAAATACTGCGCCAACCCGGTCGAAGCTTCAGTGGAGGTCTTCAGGCACTTGGCCGACATCACCAGAAAACGGACAGAAGATGCCGAGAATCGGGCCAGGGGTAAGGCCTAAAATACGTTCTTCCACACTTTATCATTCGTGTTTGCTTATGTTTTTGACTTGCGCTATTTCTCCTTTCAGAAGCTTAGAAAGGAAAGGAAGAAGAAAAGGCCCGGGCTTTGCAGGCTCAGATAAAATTGGATTCGACCTTGAGTGACTTGGCCAAAGCCCAGGAGAAGCTCTCCGACCTTCAGCCATTGGTCATTGATCTTTGCGATTTCATATCCCAAAGACATTCATAGTCTGTGGGACAGTTTACCGGGACTCGGCCCGGATCAAACTCGTCCCAAGGGATCGCGACTGCCTCGATCACTGATAACGTCGAGCTATATGGCTCGGGTTCCAGTTTAACAAGGAATCTTGGGGCGATCACGAGACCGGTCCCATCATGTTTGCTTTAACCTCAGAACTCTGATTTGCTAATAGTGTAGAAAAAGTAAGATGAATTAGATGAGGACTTGTTTGCAAGATCAGAATACACTGTGCCTTTAGGCTCAAATGAAAATTAGCTGTAATATCTTTTAAGTTTGGTTGCATTCCAAGTTCACGGGATCGAATTCCCTTCAAGGGTTTCCAACTTGAAAGAATCGTTATTGGTCTTGGACACGATCCGGTAAGGCCCTTCCCAATTGGGGGCAAGTTTCCCTTGCGCGGCGTTCTTCAACCCTACGTCGGTCCTCCGGAGCACTAGATCGCCCCGTTCAAAATCCCTGGGGATAACCTTTGATTTGTACCAGGTCGCTATCCTCTGTTTGGCCACTGCTTCCTTGAAAGAGACTCTACCTTGGATCTCCTCCACAAGGTCGAGCTCTTCCCTCAGGGCCTGGTTGTTGTCTCCCGGCGACTTCGAATTTGTCGTTCTCCAACTTAGCTCTCCGACTTCAACCGGAATGACCGCTTCGCTCGGAACGGCGTTTCCCCTGTAGAGCTCTGAGGGGTGGTCCTATAAGCCCACAGGACATAAGTTAGTTCTTCGACCCAGTTTCCTTTGGCATCATCAAGCCGTTTCTTCACTCCATTGAGGATTACCTTGTTAGCAATCTCGGCCTGCCCGTTGGTCTGGCGGTGTTCTACCGAGGTGAAATGGTGTTTGATGTTAAGATCGGTCATGAGCTTCCTGAAACCTTTGTTAGAAAACTGGGTTCCGTTATCGGTTACCACTACCTCTGGATCCCGAAGCGGATCATGATGTTTTTCTTGAAAAACTTCATGCAATTTCTTGCATTGATAATGGCCAATGGCTCAGCTTCGATCCACTTTGTAAAGTAATCCACAGCTACTATTAGGTATTCGATCCCCCACCATGCAAAAGGCCACGAGGAGGTGAGGCAAGTAAGCTCGGTAAGGGGGGCCATATGGACGTTGGCATGGATCTGACATTTTCGGCATTTCCTCACGTAGTTGATAGCATTGGTTTCCATGGTCGGCAAGAAATAACCTGCCCTTAAAGCTTTCTGGGCCAGAGACCTACCTCCGAGGTGTTGCCCACAAATTCCTTTGTGAATTTCGGCTAGGACATAATTTGCTTCCTCCCCTTCAATTCACTTTAGCAACGGTGCAGAGAGGCTCCTCCTGTACAGGATCCCGTCAATCACAAAGAAGGACGACGCCTTTCTCATGATTAGCTTAGCTTCAGGAGAGTCTGGAGGCTCGCCCCCGACTCAACGTACTCCATGATTGGCGCAATCCAACCTTTGCTTTCCTCAACTACACATATAGATGAAGCGAGCTCCAAGTCAGGATTTACACTGGATTTATTAAGCACTTCCTGGATTACAGAATGGTGGTTTCCTGGAACTTTGGTGCTGGCGAGTTTGGATAGAACATCCGCCCTCTTGTTTTCGCCCTTGGAACATGTTTAACCTCCGCAAGCACGGACCGAGCTAATAATTCCCGGACCTGAGTTAAATATTTCTGCAAAGTCGGATCCTTGGTCTCATGTTGCTTCTCGATCTGCGAAACCACCAACAAAGAATCGGTGTTTAGGGTGGCCTGAGTAACTCGGAGATCTAGGGCAAGCTGGAGTCCTGCGATGCATGCCACGTACTCTGCCTGGTTATTTGAAGTTGAAAACCCGAAGGTGAGGGACACCTCGATCACGACACCAACGGGCTTTCTAATAACAGACTGGGCCCGCTACCTTTCGGATTCGAAGATCCGTCTACGTGTAAGATCCATACCTCGCCCTCAGGGTCGGCGGGAGTCATTTCTGCGATGAAATCCGCAAGGACTTGAGCCTTCATTGCCGTTCTTGATTCATACTTGATCCCGAACTCGGAGAGCTCAACCGCCCACTTGATCATTCTACCGGTCAGATCATGTCGGTGTAGGATTTGACGAATAGGATGATTGGTCCGTACCACGACCTGATGAGCAACAAAGTAAAGGCTATTTTCTCTGGTCCTTGTAGGGATTTGCTTACAAAATATACCGGACTATGGTCGGCCTTGGTTTCACAGACGAGAACGGCGCCTAAAGCCTCATGCGAGATTGCCAAATACAAGTACAGGGTTTCCCCCTGGTTGGGCCGAGTTAGGATCGGAGGCTCGGATAGAACCTTTTTGAGCTGGTTGAGGGCCTCATCCTGCTCCGGGATCCATTCATATTTCACTTCCTTCTTAAGTAACTTGAATAATGGAAGTGATTTGAAGGCAGCGTTTGAAATGAAACGAGAAAGGGCGGCGATCATGTCGTTAAGCTTTTGAACTTCTTTCTTAGTAGCCGGCGTGCGCATCTCGGTCACAGCCCGACACTTGTCTGGGTTGGCCTCAATGCCTCTCTCCGTGAGGTAGAATCCGAGGAGCTTTCCATCTCGGACACCAAAAGTACATTTTTCCGGGTTTAATCTCATGTTGTTCTTCCGAACTTCTGTAAAAATCTCCTCAAGGTCGGCCACGTGGAGCCTCTCCTCTTCAATCTTTGCAATCATATCGTCTAAATAGACTTCTACGATACATCCAATCTGTTTTCGAAACACTTTATTCATCATCCTTTAATACGTAGCTCCGGCATTTTTTAATCCGAAAGGCATAACCCGGTAACAAAAATTACCGCGGTCAATCATGAAGGCGGTTTTCTCCTGGTTGGAGGGGAACATTGGAATCTGATTGTAACCGGAATAGGCATCCATAAAAGATAATAAATGAAAACCTGCAGCATTATCGACTAGGAGATCAATGCTAGGAACAGGAAAGCTTAAGGCGTCCTTTGGACAGGCCTTATTAAGATCAGTATAATCAATGCACATGCGCCATTTTCCATTACCTTTCTTTACGAGTACAGGGTTGGAGAGCCAAGTTGTATACTTGACACGCGTTACAAAGTTTGCATTAATTAAATCCTCCACGGCCTTAGCAGCAGCAGCAGCTTTCTCTCCACTCTAAGCCCTTTTGCGCTGGGCGACCCACTTGGCTTCGGGGTTAACAGCTAGCTGGTGACAAGCAACCTCAGGAGGAATCCCGGGCATGTCTTTTGCCGACCAAGCAAAAAGGTCGGCGTGAGCTCTTAAACACCGTGCGAGCTCAACCTTTACTTCCTCAGATAGATCAGAACCGATCCTGACAGTTTTAACCGGATCGTCACCCAGCTGGATTTCAACAAACTCCCCATCAGGTTGAGGTCACCTGATTCTCTTTTTTAGTTCTCGGGTCAGATCGTCGTCATCCTCCTCTTCCGAGCTATCCGTGTCATACCTAGCATACAAATCCATCACATTGACATCGGCAGCCTTGCTGTTTCCTTTCTCCTTTGAGTTTTTCCGAACTTCTTCGGGGGGATCCCCCTCCTCCATAGCCTTTTCGTCCGCCTTCATGTGCAAATAGAAACACCTCTCGGCGGACTTCAAGTCGGCGTTGAGGGTGATGATCTTGTTGCAGATAGAGTAGAACTTCATGTTCAGGTGGACTGTGGAAGTTATCGCTCCGAGCCTTCCTAGAGTCGGTCTTCCAATTATGCAATTGTAGATTGAGGGACAAGGCAATACAAGGAACTTGGTTTTAACAGTCTTGACCATTGGTTCTTCTCCATAAGTGACCATCATCTCCAAGTAACTGTTGCGCCCGAAAAATCCGGTTTGGGACTTTTCATTTGACAACGTGGAAAAATTTGGAAGCCGCCACCAATATTTTAATTTTAAGACCAAAACATTGAAAAAAGGTCTTTTAGACAAGGCGGATGGTCTTTCGAAAACTAGAGATATGGGTTCGGGGGTCGGTTAGGCATGGGGAAGGTATTAGCACCCCGTACCTCCTTTCTACCGAAAGGGAACCTTTAATTAAATGTGTGGTTTGAAGTGTTGATTTGAAAATGCTTTTATTTTGCCTCTTTATTGAAAAGGGAGTGAGAAGACTTAATGAAAATTTTTACTTTTGGCGCTTGACGAGAGTTGGCCTCTCGCTCCTACGTATCTCCTGGTGCGATGGAGAATTCAAAGCTACGTAGTTCTTGTGTGTAGGAAATGTTTGTGTGTTTGGTGTTTTTTAATATAGGGGTTTTAGGATTGTGTGATCTGTGTTGAAGGACCACTGGGGGCTGAAGGAGCGCTGGGGCTCTGAAGGACCACAGTTCACTTATCCTAAAACAATGATTAACCCGGCCGTACGACCGACTTAATCCCCTACTTTGAAAATAAGATTTTTGATTTTTGAAAGAGATGTGTTTGTATTTTTATTTAGAAATTATTTGTTTTTGCGCTTGACAGGGGCGTGGCCCTGCTCCTACGTATCTCCGGGTGGAGAATCAAAGGCGACGTAGTTCTAGGTTCTTTTGAAAATGATTGTTGAAAACTTATTGTGAAAATGATTTTTATTTGTTATGCTTGACGGGGTGTGACCCGCTCCTACGTATCTCCTGGTGCGATGGAGAATTCAAAGCTACGTAGTTCTTCTGTGTACTAAAAAGGGTTTTTGTTTTTTAATCTTTTGGAGTTTTTCGCAAAGGGGTTGAGCGTTCGCAGTGACCAAACAACAATGGTTTAGAGTGGTCGCACTACTAACTCTTATGAAAATGAATTATCATTAACGACCAAACGGCAACGGCGCGAGTGATGATTAATGATAATCGGTTTTTATTTTGAGCATTGAAAAGGTTTTCGCAATTGAAGGAGAGCGTTTGTGAGGACCAAACAACAACGGTTTAGAGTGGCCACACTACTAGCTCCCACAGGAATGAAATCATCACCCACAATCAAACGGCAACGGCGCGAGTGATCATTAGTGATGATTAGTTTTGATTTCGACGTTTGAGAAGATTTGTTTTTGAAAAGTGTTCTCGTTGATTTTAATTGGAGAGAACGTCGTGATGAAAGGAATTTGCAATTGGATTGATTTCGTTCGGGGAAACATTTATCCATCATTTAAAAAAAAGTTTGAGAAAAAATAAGTTCGTTTAGGGAAAAGAAAATTTATTATTTGGGGAAAAAAAGGTTTGTAAAAAAAACGTTTATCCAGGGGAAAGAAATAAAATTTAAAAAGAAAGATAGGGGGTGAAATAGTGAAATGGGGGGTGCAAATAAAAGGAAGGCTGTATTATTAAAAGGGGGTGCAGATAGTGAGCCCAGCTTATTTTTGCAAGCTGGGCTGCGTTTTTTATTTTCTGATGGGCTTAGGGGGGAGGCGTGCGAAATAAACCGTGGGGGTGGAGGTAGCAGAGCCCAGTCAGTTTTTATTTCGGATTGGGCTGCGCAGGGGGTGTTGTTGAAATAAAACATGGGGTGTGAAGATGAAAATTGTTATATTAAAAAAAAGGCAGCCCAGACCATATATAACCTAACCCTAAATCAGATGCTAACTTTAACCCTAATTTCATTTTTCATGCGCCGCACTATCCATCAGAGAGAGAGAGAGAGGATGTTCGAGAGAGAGAAAGGGAAGAGGGGGAGAAGAACGAAGGGGAGAGCGAGAGGCTATGACGGTAGGGTGAGAGAGGGAGAGGGACGGTGCTGACTGGGCATTTCATGGCCGGCGACGGTGGTTGTAGACGACGGCGGTGACAGAGAGAGGGAGGGTGAGGCTACGAAAGAAAGCGGTGGAGTGCGACGGTGAAGGGGTGTTCCACGGCGGTGGCGTTCGGTTTTGCGACGGTGACCGTTTGGGGAGAACGACGTCAGGGGGTTCACGACGGTGATCGTTTGGGACACTGTGGGTGGTGACGCTGTGGGTGGTGGTCTACGGCGGTTAGGCGGTGGTTCGCGAAGGAGGGAGGCCGTGGCGTTTAGGCTGGTAGTGGTGGTTGTTGTGACGGTTCGTACGGCGTTTGGGGGTTGGCTACGGAAGTACGGGTGGCGAAGAGAAGTTGTTAATGGTGGAGCGGCGAGGAGGAATGAGCACGACAGGCCTGGGCTGCCGACCGCCGTCTACGGTGGTCGGAGGTGAGTGAGTTCTATTTCGCTTTTTTTTTGTCTTTTTTTTTGTTTCTGGTTCTGATTTTGTTTTTGTTGTGTAAAAAAAAAATTGCTTGTTTGTCCATAACCCTAATTTTTGTTCACGATTTTTTCTTCTACCATTACACTCATGTTTTGATCCCTGTGTTGACTCATTCTCATCCTATTGCCTTACATCATTATTTTATTTTATTTTTCTGTTTTTTGAAGCAAGGAGATACATTCTGTGACCATGTACATAATAAAAAGAAATTAGAGGAAAATGTATCTTTTAGGAAACAGAAAAAAATATGTTTGGGGATAATCTGTGACTACATATGTGATCAGTGAATGAAGTGATTTTTCTGAGGCTACATGATTTTCGTGTACATATCAATAATAACAAATAAACAAGGTAAAAACAATACTGAAATCAGGTCTTATGAACAAACAAGTGACAAATGAGTTAGGAACTAACCTAGTCCCAAATTCTTTGAGATGGAAAACAAAGTGCTTTTCTCTTCTCTTTTGAAACGAATTCGTCTGCTCTGTGCCTTGAGAATATGATCTCTTTCTATTATTTTGGTGTCTTTGTTTTTGCCTCTCTGTGTGTATATTGCTGTTTCTTGGTATCTCAGTGTGTGTGTTTTATGTGTATATGCTGTGTCTCTATGTGTGAATAGCCCTGTGTCTCCTACTCAGTGTTCTCTCCCTATCTCTCCGTCCCTGCCCTTGACACTGTTTCTGTGCATTTGTATTTATAGGCAAAGGATTGTGGTGTAGATGTGGGTGTATGAGCAGTGGATGATAATCCAAGGGGACAGATTTCTGAAGATCAAAACAAACCACCAAGAGGTGGTGCTGCTGCTGCTGCAAAAGCAGCTTTGCTTGTGCAAATTAGGAAAAATCCAAGGAGACAAGAAGAAATAGGTTTGGGCTTGGCTCTCCAAATAGAGGAGCACCTATGCGCTGCTGCTGTTGTCCTCTCCCTCTCTTTTCAGTTTTTTGTTATTCATTTTATTATTTTGTATAATTTTTGCTTTTGTTTTGACTTTTGTACTATTTGTATTAATTAATTTTGTTTGTATATGTAACAAAATTAAATAAAAGGGACAGCTGAGTTTAGCTTATTATTACTATTTATCATTTATTTATTTATTTCTTTATGATAATAAAAGCGGTAAAAACAACGCGCACCGACGCGACGACTTACACGACTCGAAATGAAACGCGCGTTCGCCTTAAGACTAGGAATGCGCACGCTATTTCAATACGCACGCGTGTATGTTATTAAAACTGATTTGATTCTATCCTCACTTTTCTAAAAAGAAAATGGTAAAAATAAACGCGCACCGACGCAATTACTCACACGACTCGAGACAAAACGCGCGCTCGCGTTGTTTATTATTTTATTATTTACATTTGGATTCCTTTTTTTGAAAACAACGAGCGCCAAACAAAATTGTTGCACGAGAGCGCCAAATACACCCGCATTTAGAACAATATGCGAAGCGATAAAACTTTGGGATTTTTCGATTAGTCGGACAAAATTGGGGTATGACAGCTGCCCCTCTTTATTTCGATTTTACCAAGAAATATGAATTGCGCGAGACATATTTCGAAGGTAAAATAGAAATAAAGAATTCAGAAATTATACCAATTTTGTCCATTTGGAGAAATCCGAATTTTCTTTCTTCTTTTTTGGAAAGATAGACACTTTCGCGTTGATGCGAAAACAGTAAATGAACACTGACGTGCAGACAGAAAGGTAAAATGGGCACTTGGCGTGCAAAAAGAAAAGAAAAAATGGGCACTTGGCGTGCAAACAGAAAAGTAAAATGGGCACTTGGCGTGCAGACAGAAAAGTAAAATGGGCACTTGGCGTGCAGACAGAAAGGTAAAATGGGCACTTGGCGTGCAGACAGAAAAGTAAAATGGGCACTTGGCGTGCAGAAAGCGGTAAATTGGGAATTCGGAGGCTGCCTAAAACCTTCTAACGGACTCTTGTCGAGTCCGAGCTCTGGGGGTGGCCTTTTCGAGCGGCCGATCAACATCAGGTCCGGAACTGATTTGATCAATGGATTTACGCTATGCCTTAGGCTGACATAACTAATCCGAAGGACTTAACGAAGTCTGATGGATCCATCGCGCGCTCGTACACGATGTTGTGATCTGTGGAAGGATTTCACTAACTCTGTGTTGATGGAGTTTACTAACTCTGTGTTGATGGAGTTTACTAACTCTGTGTTGTGGTGATTTTCTAAAAATGAGATTTTTCGGACTCTCTGGTCCGAAGTAACTTTTCTCTTGGATGGTGCATGAAATGCATGCACTTGGGTATTTGGGTGCACATGAATGCAATGATTGATTTTGGGTGGGATGCTCTTTCTGTTTGATTTTCATTCTTTTCTTTTTCTTTTGTTATTCTTTCGCTCTTTCTGAGATGCGAATTTGAAAGTGTAATGCACTACTGTTTGATGCGATGGAGTGACGAATGGTATGGATGATATGAGAATGATGAATGATATGAAGATGTTGTGTTCTTTTATGTTCCGTCTTCTGTGATTTTCTTCTCTTTTGTTTTTTTTGTTTATTCTGTTTGTTTTCTTTAAGCAGCTTTCTTTTTTCTGCTTGTTTGTTTTTTTTTTTGGCACTTTTGCTCTTTTGGCTTATCTTTCTCTTTTTTTGTCTATTTCTTTCAAGCATAATACTTCTTCACAGAGTCTGAGTTGACTGGGTTCTTGAGATCTTCGTCGTCCATGTTGGTAAGTATCAGTGCTCCTCTGGAGAAAGCTTTCTTGACAACATATGGTCCTTCATATTTGGGAGCCCATTTGCCCCTGGGGTCCGTCTGGAGCGGCAAGATCTGCTTGAGCACAAGGTCTCCTTCGCTGAATTCTCGGGGATGAACCTTCTCGTCGAAAGCTGTCTTCATCCTTTGTTGATACAGCTGCCCATGACACAAGGCGGCGATCCTTTTTTCCTCAATGAGGTTCAACTGGTCAAGACGGGACCGAACCCATTCTGCTTCGTCAAGTTTTGTCTCCATTAACACCTGCAGGGATGGTATTTCAACTTCAATGGGGAGGACTGCCTCTGACCCGTAAACCAATGAGTAAGGGGGTGCCCCTGTTGAGGTACGTACTGAAATTCGGTAGCCATGCAAAGCAAAGGGAAGCCCCCCATGCCAATCCTTGTAGGTTACCACCATATTTTGCACTATCCTTTTGATGTTCCTGTTGGCTGCTTCAACTGCCCCATTCATCTTCGGGCGGTAGGGAGAGGAATTATGATGCTGAATTTTGAATTCTTTGCACAGGTCCTTCATTATTTTGCTGTTCAGGTTGTTGCCGTTATCCGTGACGATCTTGTTTGGAAGACCGTAACGGCAAATCAGATCTTTCTTTACAAACTTGGCAACCACAGCACTAGTTATACTGGAGTACGAGGCAGTTTCAACCCGCTTGGTGAAGTAGTCAATGGCGACCAAAATGAAGCGATGCCCGTTCGACGCTTTAGGCTCAATAGGACTGATAACATCCATTCCCCACATTGAGAACGGCCAAGAGGCAGACAGAACATTCAAGGAAGCAGGCGGTACATGAATGTGATCGGCATAGATCTGGCATTTGTGCATTTTCTTATAAAGCTGTAGCAGCCTGATTCCATCTGCAACCAGTAGTAACCAGCTCTCAGGATTTTTCTAGCCATTGCGTGCCCGCTGGAATGAACCCCAAATGAGCCCTCATGAACATCTCGCATAATCTTTACTGATTCTTCTCTTGTTACACACCTGAGGAGTACCAAGTCATGGTTTCTCTTGTAAAGGACGTCTCCACTCAAGAAGAAATTCCGTGACAATCTTCTGATAGTTCTCTTGTCATTTTCTGATGCCCCAGGTGGGTATTCCTGATTAATGATGTACCGCTTGATGTCATGATACCAAGGCTTATCATCAGGCTCTTCGTGCAGTAATGATGCGCAGGCAGGTTCCGATGTGGGATTCGGATGTGAGTTAAACTCTTATCACAGCTGATGTTAAACATGGAGGACAAGGTTGCCAAGGCATCGGCCAGCTGGTTTTCACTTCGAGGGATGTGTTTGAAAGTTATTTCGTCGAAAGACTCCATCATTTCTTGCACATAGTCACAATAAGGGATCAGTTTGGGATCTCTGGTCTCCCAATCGCCTCTTACTCGATGAATCACCAGGGCTGAATCACCGTACGCATCAAGCCTTTTGACTTTCCACTTCAGGGCTGCCTGCATGCCCAGGATGCATGCTTCATACTCGGCAATGTTGTTTGTGACGTAGAAGCTCAGTCTTGCAGTGACAGGAATGAAGTGGTTGTCAGGAAATATCAACACAGCATCTGCCCCATGCCCCCATGCACCGTCGAAGATCATCCGCCATCTTTCATTTTCTTGGGATTTCCCCTCGTCGAAACAATGCCATGATATCTTCATCAGGAAAATCATGTTGCATTGGCTGGTAGTCTGGACTTGGCTGGCATGCTAAGTACTCTGCAAGTGAGATGAGCGAATGCATGCAATGCAAATGCCATGATTGCTTTCTGATGGGATGCAGAATGACTTTTCCTTTTTACTTTTCTTTTGTTGCTTTTTGTTTTTCTTTTTGGTATGCGAATGTGAATATGATGCGAATGAAATGCTTGGATGCAAATGTTATGGCACATGGTGCGATGGTATGATATGAAGTATAGAACATTTCTTTTGGTAATGATGAGACATGAGACTTTATATGTAAGAAACGGAGGCGATTATCCCTTGGAAAGTTAGGCTTGATTCAAAATTTGGTAATCTCAATGTTGTTATCTACAGGTATTGATATGAAAAGGTACTTGACCATATTTGCAAGCTCGCTTCTTTTTCTCTTCCATTATGATGCCCCATGATGACCGAAGTTTATGTCCACAAAGTTACCTAAGTGGATTTTTAGCATCACATGATCAACTTGTGTTCTTTCTCTATGAAGCATTGTTTAGTAAAGACATACGTTAGTGCAAGTATAGATGAATGAGTCAGTTAACTTGGGGTTTTAAAGGCCTAGGGTGAGGATATTTGTGGCGCATGAAGGGGTGAATGACTGATTGGTCTTTGTCAAGGTCGTGAAAGGTAGGTTTTTCCAAGCCAAGAAATGTGGGACTGCCCCCAATTTAGATTTGATGACGGTGAGTAATAACTTGCTCTTTTCTAGTGGTGACAGGCTGGGGGCGTAGAAAATGATGAATTGGCTTTGGAGTGAAAGGTGGAAGGCAAAAGACTTTCCTCAACCCACAGAGTTTGGTATTGCCCTAATTATGGTAAGGACAAGGTTGCCCTGACTAGAGTAGCAGAATAATGAGTTGAGAAATTGCCCCGGTATGGTTTTGGGCATGTGAATATGGCAAGGGGATGAGATGGGTGTAAGGTGAATCCTCCCATTTGTAGGTGGAGTGACGAGCGACGGGGATGCCCCACTTGGTAATGGGATTTCAGATGGTTGTTTTAAGTGAGGATTGGAAAAGGTGACGGAGTTAGGGTTATGGGTTTTTGGAGATGGTCAAATATGGCTGCATAGACTGGGTGTGGTGCGGGATGGATGTTGGACATATTTCCCCGAGCTTATGTGGAACAAATAGTGAAAGGAGTACCCCACTTTAGGTTCAAGGCGAACATCCTGGCATGAACCTTTTGGTTGTCTACAAAATGAGTCTTAGACTATGATAGTCTTGAGCTCGCTATGATGAAAACTTCACTTAGTGATCACTAAACATTGTCTTGATGTAACTTGAATGATTCTTGGAGTGCAAGCCCTTTTTTTTTTCTTGAGATTTTTTTTTGTTTTTTTTTTCTTTTTTAGCAAACATATTGTAAATAAATAAATTTATTTGTCCTAAGATTAAAACTTTGAGAAAACAGGAGCAATCAGTCATTGATCAGAATGGATTTTTGGAGTTGTGATGTGGCTAATGATTAATGATTTATGAAGGGAGGGATAATTGGGCTCAAAGAAGTATTTGATGATTGATGGAACAGATGCTTTTTTTTTTTTTTTTTTTTAGTGGTATGATTTGGCTAGTGGTTAATGAAAGTATGAGTTATTAAGCTTAATGAGGTGTTTGAGGTCTTATTGAGATGAGAACCTCTTATGTGTCTCATGGTAAAATGGACCTGTTTAGGATTATGACTTGGCAAAGGGTTTGTGGGGGGATAGGCCGAAGGAAGTGTTTGAAGATTGATTTTAGACAAGGATCTCTTAAGCGTTTAATGGTGTAAAGTATCAGCTCACAATTTGTACTACCTTGCTTCTTGTTTATTTTTTTCTTTTTGTTTGAATTTTTCAATTCTCTTTTTTGACTTCACTTTTTGTGATTCTTATTTTCTCTTTTTTTTTGAACTGAGTGAGCTGCTAAAAGTGATACACCATTTTCAACGTGGAATTAATCCTTGTCTAGGGTGGTTGAAATGTTTTTTTTTTTGGATTAAGGTGGGTGGTAAAGGATTTTTTTTTGTTTGGATATGGAAAGATGGTTCAACTTCATTTCAAATCATGATTGCTCGTTTTCTCAAAAAATAACTTAAGGACAGTAAATTACTTATTTTATATACTTGCTCTTTTCCTTTATTTCTCTTTTTCTTGTGCCCTAATTTTTGCTTAGGCCGCTCTTACGAGTTTTCAACCTAACGGGCCTTTTTGATTTTTTTTTTTGTAAAGGACTTGCACCAAGGGAAAACAATATTGACAAGGTATCGTAGTGACCACAAATTTGCCCCTAGTAATGAGGGTCTAAAGTGATGTTTCATTAGTGAGAACAACCCAAATAATCAACTAGGTACTGATGTGGGGGATATGTACTTTATGGGTGGTCGGGGCAGGGTTAGACTGGGATGGTGATGATGACAAGGAAGGAAACTGACTGACTCAAGCAAGAGAAACTGCACGTGTCATGATGTGATATGGACGGACGACGGAATGAGTGGGTGAATGAATGAACGAATGTGCATTTTGAATGAGGATAACGTAAATTGCATCACTTGATGATTTTTTATGATTATGAGCGAATGAAATACCATAGGGATGATAATTGTTTTTTTTTCAGAATTTTGTTTTATGTAATGCATGACGCCATGATGCAAAGTGCGGATGATGATTGCTTTTCGTTTTATTTTTGAACTATGAAATGGAGTGCCTGATACTAACAATTATTTTTAGTTGCGTGGAAAGATATGATTCTTATGAAAATGCATGCGAAATAAGATGTTTATTTGATTATTTTTTGTAGTGCAAAGAAAAAATGCATGTAGTATGTTTTCTAAGAAAGCTTGTGGAAAATAATAATTTTTGATTTTTCTTGATTTTTGGTTTTTTTTTTGATAAAAGACGGTATGCACTAATACTTGTTTGAATGCAAGTGCAATGCAATATGTATGATTTCCTGTTTGTCTTGGTGCCGGGAATCACGATGTACTATGTCTTGCCATAGGTTTAACGGTGGATTTTGATTATTTTTTTCTTTGAAACACAACAAGGTTAGAATCAATAAGCGAAACAAAGCACATTCCATGCATTCAAACTTAAACAAACTCACACCTCGGAGTATACGTTGTTTCACTTTTGATTCCCCATCGTGCCTATGACAAGATTTTTTGTCACTTTGGGATTCTCGGTAAACAAACTTTGATGAAATGCAAGGATGCATGCATGAACTGTAAAAGCTTCTGTTGGATGCAATGCGAGGATGCATGCAAAATGATGATGATGTTTTATGCATATGCAGATTAGGGCAAAACCCTTATTGGCATTAGTTCAAGTTTTTTTTGTTGAAAAGTGCGGGCCGTACGTGGTTTCATATGGCCCAAGTAAGAGAAAGGCTACAACGGCAGCTCGTTCTCTCTTTTTTTTTTTGAAAAGAGTGGGCCATATGTCACTTCGTACGGACCAGCAAAAGAAAGGCTACAACGGCAGCTCTTTCTCTACTTTTTATTTGAAAAACCTCCTACTCTTTTTCGAAAACATGTCTATATTACCATGCAACACACAATTTGGTATGCCCCTTGTGTCCTACGAAGGTGGGGACCTAAGTTCTAGGACAACTCAAATGTTCCTCCCATGCGGGTTCTAGTCACTTCCTCACCAGGTTACCAGAGCTAATTCTCTTTCACAATAGCACCCACAACGATGGAACGCCATCTGGTGTGAGGCATCATGGAAGAGCATACTCTGGCTGAAACTTTTGTGAGAGTCGGAAGGACAACAGTCCAATTGCCAGTCACTACTCATTTCCACTCTCCTAGGTTTTGTCAGACCTTGGGTTTTGGGCCCCTCTCAAAGCATAGTAAGCATAAGGTGTGAGTGTGTGCAGCAAGGGCATACCGCCTAAAACTACCCACATATACCCCACCTGCAAAGGAAAACCCAGAACAGTCCAAATAATAGCAGGTAATAACATGTCGTCTACCCTAGGGTTCAATATCACAATACTAATAATCCAACCTAGGTTTCAGCAACAGTCATATCCACTGCTTACCTCAAGAAAGGGAGCGGAGAAGAAGGGATCATAATAGAATGGGAGGAAATGCATGTTTTTACCTTAAGAAAGGGAGCAGAGAATAGGGGACATGGGAATTGAGGAATGCATGAACATGGCATTGTGAACAAATAGCAAAGAAGTAAAACAAAGCTTTCAACTCAATTAATTTTAAAACCACACATCAAAGTTAACTAGGCTTGACCCTCGTCTTTTTTTTTTTTTAAAAAAAAAAAGTGTCCCCAGCGGAGTCGCCAGCTGTTGCGCCCGAAAAATCCGGTTTGGGACTTTTCATTTGACAACGTGGAAAAATTTGGAAGCCGCCACCAATATTTTAATTTTAAGACCAAAACATTGAAAAAAGGTCTTTTAGACAAGGCGGATGGTCTTTCGAAAACTAGAGATATGGGTTCGGGGGTCGGTTAGGCATGGGGAAGGTATTAGCACCCCGTACCTCCTTTCTACCGAAAGGGAACCTTTAATTAAATGTGTGGTTTGAAGTGTTGATTTGAAAATGCTTTTATTTTGCCTCTTTATTGAAAAGGGAGTGAGAAGACTTAATGAAAATTTTTACTTTTGGCGCTTGACGAGAGTTGGCCTCTCGCTCCTACGTATCTCCTGGTGCGATGGAGAATTCAAAGCTACGTAGTTCTTGTGTGTAGGAAATGTTTGTGTGTTTGGTGTTTTTTAATATAGGGGTTTTAGGATTGTGTGATCTGTGTTGAAGGACCACTGGGGGTCTGAAGGGCCGCTGGGGGCTGAAGGAGCGCTGGGGCTCTGAAGGACCACAGTTCACTTATCCTAAAACAATGATTAACCCGGCCGTACGACCGACTTAATCCCCTACTTTGAAAATAAGATTTTTGATTTTTGAAAGAGATGTGTTTGTATTTTTATTTAGAAATTATTTGTTTTTGCGCTTGACAGGGGCGTGGCCCTGCTCCTACGTATCTCCGGGTGGAGAATCAAAGGCGACGTAGTTCTAGGTTCTTTTGAAAATGATTGTTGAAAACTTATTGTGAAAATGATTTTTATTTGTTATGCTTGACGGGGTGTGACCCGCTCCTACGTATCTCCTGGTGCGATGGAGAATTCAAAGCTACGTAGTTCTTCTGTGTACTAAAAAGGGTTTTTGTTTTTTAATCTTTTGGAGTTTTTCGCAAAGGGGTTGAGCGTTCGCAGTGACCAAACAACAATGGTTTAGAGTGGTCGCACTACTAACTCTTATGAAAATGAATTATCATTAACGACCAAACGGCAACGGCGCGAGTGATGATTAATGATAATCGGTTTTTATTTTGAGCATTGAAAAGGTTTTCGCAATTGAAGGAGAGCGTTTGTGAGGACCAAACAACAACGGTTTAGAGTGGCCACACTACTAGCTCCCACAGGAATGAAATCATCACCCACAATCAAACGGCAACGGCGCGAGTGATCATTAGTGATGATTAGTTTTGATTTCGACGTTTGAGAAGATTTGTTTTTGAAAAGTGTTCTCGTTGATTTTAATTGGAGAGAACGTCGTGATGAAAGGAATTTGCAATTGGATTGATTTCGTTCGGGGAAACATTTATCCATCATTTAAAAAAAAGTTTGAGAAAAAATAAGTTCGTTTAGGGAAAAGAAAATTTATTATTTGGGGAAAAAAAGGTTTGTAAAAAAAACGTTTATCCAGGGGAAAGAAATAAAATTTAAAAAGAAAGATAGGGGGTGAAATAGTGAAATGGGGGGTGCAAATAAAAGGAAGGCTGTATTATTAAAAGGGGGTGCAGATAGTGAGCCCAGCTTATTTTTGCAAGCTGGGCTGCGTTTTTTATTTTCTGATGGGCTTAGGGGGGAGGCGTGCGAAATAAACCGTGGGGGTGGAGGTAGCAGAGCCCAGTCAGTTTTTATTTCGGATTGGGCTGCGCAGGGGGTGTTGTTGAAATAAAACATGGGGTGTGAAGATGAAAATTGTTATATTAAAAAAAAGGCAGCCCAGACCATATATAACCTAACCCTAAATCAGATGCTAACTTTAACCCTAATTTCATTTTTCATGCGCCGCACTATCCATCAGAGAGAGAGAGAGAGGATGTTCGAGAGAGAGAAAGGGAAGAGGGGGAGAAGAACGAAGGGGAGAGCGAGAGGCTATGACGGTAGGGTGAGAGAGGGAGAGGGACGGTGCTGACTGGGCATTTCATGGCCGGCGACGGTGGTTGTAGACGACGGCGGTGACAGAGAGAGGGAGGGTGAGGCTACGAAAGAAAGCGGTGGAGTGCGACGGTGAAGGGGTGTTCCACGGCGGTGGCGTTCGGTTTTGCGACGGTGACCGTTTGGGGAGAACGACGTCAGGGGGTTCACGACGGTGATCGTTTGGGACACTGTGGGTGGTGACGCTGTGGGTGGTGGTCTACGGCGGTTAGGCGGTGGTTCGCGAAGGAGGGAGGCCGTGGCGTTTAGGCTGGTAGTGGTGGTTGTTGTGACGGTTCGTACGGCGTTTGGGGGTTGGCTACGGAAGTACGGGTGGCGAAGAGAAGTTGTTAATGGTGGAGCGGCGAGGAGGAATGAGCACGACAGGCCTGGGCTGCCGACCGCCGTCTACGGTGGTCGGAGGTGAGTGAGTTCTATTTCGCTTTTTTTTGTCTTTTTTTTTGTTTCTGGTTCTGATTTTGTTTTTGTTGTGTAAAAAAAAAATTGCTTGTTTGTCCATAACCCTAATTTTTGTTCACGATTTTTTCTTCTACCATTACACTCATGTTTTGATCCCTGTGTTGACTCATTCTCATCCTATTGCCTTACATCATTATTTTATTTTATTTTTCTGTTTTTTGAAGCAAGGAGATACATTCTGTGACCATGTACATAATAAAAAGAAATTAGAGGAAAATGTATCTTTTAGGAAACAGAAAAAAATATGTTTGGGGATAATCTGTGACTACATATGTGATCAGTGAATGAAGTGATTTTTCTGAGGCTACATGATTTTCGTGTACATATCAATAATAACAAATAAACAAGGTAAAAACAATACTGAAATCAGGTCTTATGAACAAACAAGTGACAAATGAGTTAGGAACTAACCTAGTCCCAAATTCTTTGAGATGGAAAACAAAGTGCTTTTCTCTTCTCTTTTGAAACGAATTCGTCTGCTCTGTGCCTTGAGAATATGATCTCTTTCTATTATTTTGGTGTCTTTGTTTTTGCCTCTCTGTGTGTATATTGCTGTTTCTTGGTATCTCAGTGTGTGTGTTTTATGTGTATATGCTGTGTCTCTATGTGTGAATAGCCCTGTGTCTCCTACTCAGTGTTCTCTCCCTATCTCTCCGTCCCTGCCCTTGACACTGTTTCTGTGCATTTGTATTTATAGGCAAAGGATTGTGGTGTAGATGTGGGTGTATGAGCAGTGGATGATAATCCAAGGGGATAGATTTCTGAAGATCAAAACAAACCACCAAGAGGTGGTGCTGCTGCTGCTGCAAAAGCAGCTTTGCTTGTGCAAATTAGGAAAAATCCAAGGAGACAAGAAGAAATAGGTTTGGGCTTGGCTCTCCAAATAGAGGAGCACCTATGCGCTGCTGCTGCTGTCCTCTCCCTCTCTTTTCAGTTTTTTGTTATTCATTTTATTATTTTGTATAATTTTTGCTTTTGTTTTGACTTTTGTACTATTTGTATTAATTAATTTTGTTTGTATATGTAACAAAATTAAATAAAAGGGACAGCTGAGTTTAGCTTATTATTACTATTTATCATTTATTTATTTATTTCTTTATGATAATAAAAGCGGTAAAAACAACGCGCACCGACGCGACGACTTACACGACTCGAAATGAAACGCGCGTTCGCCTTAAGACTAGGAATGCGCACGCTATTTCAATACGCACGCGTGTATGTTATTAAAACTGATTTGATTCTATCCTCACTTTTCTAAAAAGAAAATGGTAAAAATAAACGCGCACCGACGCAATTACTCACACGACTCGAGACAAAACGCGCGCTCGCGTTGTTTATTATTTTATTATTTACATTTGGATTCCTTTTTTTGAAAACAACGAGCGCCAAACAAAATTGTTGCACGAGAGCGCCAAATACACCCGCATTTAGAACAATATGCGAAGCGATAAAACTTTGGGATTTTTCGATTAGTCGGACAAAATTGGGGTATGACAGTAACCAAGTGGCTTGGTTCGCGACACGTTGAAACTGGATAGGTCCGATCCTCTGTATGGTGTCAGGTCCTCCTCAGAAATCTCCAGTTTTTGATCAGGTCGATGAAGATGATGTCGGCCAAACTCCCTGATAACTCATATTTATGAGTTATTTATGCTCTTATTACTTAAATTAATGCAAGTTCTCAGGTAATATTTCTGCTGCATTTAGTAAATATTAGTTATTTAGAAAAAAGAAGGGTTAGGAGCTAATTTGTTATCATTTGGCACATATGGTGCCTTTGTGAAGATTTTAATGCCTTTGTTCAGTGTTACAGCGTGAAGCGGTATATGACGTTGGGCCAGCTGGAGATCAAAAAGAATAGTTACATTTTGGAGCCTCACTCTTTATGTCAAATCAGAGCCTCATTTCTCTGCGCCTAGGACTGACGCGGCTGCCAACCATTTGCTAGTGTGGACACTTGTCCACTTGTTGTTGGAAGATCACTTTTGGTTGGTGGGGAATGTCTTGTCTACTTTTTGGAAAGCTACTTTTTGAAGAATAAAAGAAATACATCTCACTTCTTCTTCCACAAGACACACATTCGAAGGAATGAGAGTTTTTGGAGAAAAAAACTTGACACCATCTTCCTCCATTAATCCTCCACTTCAAGCTTTTATTTTTCAAGTGAGATCATCATTTCTTACGCTGTGAAGCTGTGCTATAGCGTCATCTACCCGTCTAATGAGAAGGAGTCCACGTAGTGTATCTTTTGCAACTGTGCCTCCTCTTTTCATTTTCGGTAATATGAACATTTTGGTTTGTATTGTGTTGATGA
Organism: Astragalus membranaceus; assembly: GCA_039519185.1. NCBI lineage: Eukaryota > Viridiplantae > Streptophyta > Magnoliopsida > Fabales > Fabaceae > Astragalus > Astragalus membranaceus. The sequence continues at coordinate 78,234,083 of CM076851.1, read as the reverse complement.
TGCTCACCATGAGCTAAACACTTTGTAGTTGGATTTCTTGGAACTTTGTATTGAATTTTTAGTATTGCTAATATAATATTGTGAGGTTTGCGTTTCAATCTTTGTGCTTTAATGCTTTCAAACTCGTTTTGGGATTGGCCAACATAAATGAGTACATTCGTAGGTACAGACATGGTCTACGATTCGAACTCAAAGGTTGATATGAATGAAAGGTTGTTTAAAGACATTTAAACAACTTTTGCTTAACTCTAGACATAGGGGAGCAATAGTTCATAAGGTGAACACCGTGGGTTCTTTATTATACAGGGGTGGACTTATTTAGAACTTAGAAATAAGAGTCTTGTAACAAAACCCTGGCGTCAGTGACCGAAAGGCACAACGTCGTATGCTACAGCACTTAGCGCTATAGCGTCCAATGTTATAGCGCTTTACTTTAAAGGATTTACTTAGAGAAAAGCAGTCCAACTCATTTCATCAAACTCTTGAACTTTCTTACTGTTTTCATATAACATCTTTATTTTTATGCCAATAAACCTGTTGCTACTATTTTGCTTGGTTCACTAGTGTGTTAACTATTTGAAATTTAAAATTAACATCAATCCCTGTGGGTACGATCTCTACTTTATCATTATATTACTTGTTGCGTTTGTGTACACTTGCACAAACTACTTTCCGCACAACACTCCCCTGATCAACCAGGATTCTCCTTACTTCGGCATTGGCCATCACAGCCGTGATCAACAGTGGCACGTGCTTATTGGGTTTCCCATCTAGCAAGTCCAGATCGCCGAAAGCCAAAGGAGGACGATTTGGTAAGTTCGAAGACGTCGAGGTGGAAGCCACATTCATGATTTCTTTCCACTTTCTCTTCATGGTTTTCCCGGATGCTTCATTGGGGTAGCCACCCGAGATGACCATCACTACGGGCCGACCTTTAGATTTCCGAAAATCCTACTCTTCCTCCGAGTTTTCCTCTTTTTCTTCCTTAGCTTTGCCCCTCCTCTTAGGGTCATCTTTTTCTTCTTTGACCTCACCTTCTTGCCGAGGCGGCTTCTTCACATACTGGCTCAACTTCCCCTTTTTGATCAGGTCCTCAATGTCGTCCTTCAAGGAATTGCAGCGATTGGTGTCATGACCATTACTTCAGTGATACCGACAGTATTTGTTGGATCGCTGCCCCGGCCTGTGTGGGAGCGGATCGGGGAATCTGACCTCTTTAAACTCCAGGCTTGACATGTGACCTTCCCGCGTTGATTCCTTCTTCGTGATCGATGTACTTTTGAGATCTCTGGAGGAACTCTACGAGAGACTCAGGTTGGTTGACCTCGACATTGGTCAGAAACAAACTGCCTTCACGAAGCCCGACCTCCATGAAGTAAAGTCGGAGAGAGTCGTCAAAGTTCCGCACTTGTGCAACTTCATGGTTGAACCTCTCTATGTAGTCCCGGAGAGACTCATTTTCGCCCTGACGAATTGCTTTTAGCACCTTTCGGACTTCAGCTTCATCTTGGAGTGGGCGAAGTGAGCGGAAAATAGTTTAGCCAAGTGATCCCTAGAAGAGATGGTGTTTGGTTTTAGGGCCCTGAACCAAATCCAAAGCCACTTTCTATAGAGTGAGAGGTAAAATCTGGCACTTAATCACCTCCGGAGCGTTACGATATTGCATCACCGGGTCAAAGTAGTCGAGGTGGCGATCAGGATCGCTGGTCCCGTCATGCATTTTCAAACCTTCAGGGGGTTTCTCGAGATGCTTCGGCACCGGAAAATAGTCGATCTTACTCGTGAAAGGCCCTTTTCGCTTTGCCGACCTCTCCGGGGGGGATCGTCGGTAATCATACTTGTCAGGAGACCTTCGCGAGCACCGGCACCGACGTTCCTGCCTCGTGGATCTTTACCGGCTTCTGGAACGTATCCTCGGAGAAGAGGAGGCCAGAGATGAGCTCTGCCGAAGGGAATCCTCGAGATAGTAGGTTTCATCGGGGGTCCGACTTAAGGGAGTCCCTGATCCACGCCCTCCTTTACGACGAGGTGGAGAGCGATGGTGGTGTCTCCTCCAAGCCGGAGATCGGTGACGCCTACGTCAATAAGTCCTTCGATTTGGAAGGTCGCGCTGAGGAGAGCTCCGATCTGGGATGTTGCGAGCTCGGATTTCGGCGATTTCGGCTTCCAACCGAGTGTAGCGTTGGCTCATCTGCCGGTCGGCCTCAGCCTGCCGACTTAGTAACTGGACGAGGTGTTGAACAACATCGACCGGTACCTGGACAGTCTGGGGTGGAGCTGGAAGTCGATTCCGGGCTGAGCTCCCGGGGACTAGAGCTGTTGTTAAGTTTCGGGCGTGCGCTGGGCTAAAGGGCTAGGTGGCCGCCACTTTTTCTGGGGTCACCTGCTGTAGGACCGGTCCCTCAATGACACTCGCGATAGTCCTTTGTCGTAACGTCGGAGCCATTGTTAGTCAAGGAGATGGGAGAGGAACCACAGTATGAGATCCTCCCACTGTGGTCGGCAATGTTCTGTACCGTATCTCGGAGTCTATGACCGATCCGGGATAGTTGGTAGTAGGTGGTCCTGACCAACGGGCTCTGTTCCGATCCGAGGTGGGGTGGTACCTGCAAAGACACTCCGTCGCTCAAGTCAGTGGGTAAGTTGATTACAGGTAAGAATGTTGGTGGGTATGCATACCTTGGTCATGGCATTAATGCTTATTTATACAGACAAAGGTGAGTTTGACCTAACTGATCAGAGCCGTCCATTCCAGGATTTAGATCTCATCCGTTTGTTCATGGACTTGCCATTGGTATTGGGCCTGATCTAATTTGGGGTGCGGCCCAATCTGTAACAGGATCGAACTCTACCGACTCTGTCTATCTTTGAAGGGCGCTACGACTGCGTCAATGATTCTATCTGTTGATTATATATATATATATATATATATATATATATATATATATATATATATATATATATATATATAATTTTCAATTTCAGTAAAAAGTGCACAATATGAATGGTCTTCTATGGTTATAATTATTATACCTTTTCTCTCAAATAAGTCAACAAGTCATGGCAATGATTTTTTCATAAATATTTAATTTAAAGTTTTATTGTATAAACATTTTTAATATAATAATTCTTGTTTTGTTTTGAGGAAAGCATTGTACCAATTCTTGGTACTTGTTCGGTACCGTATCTCCTGCTACGTATCCGATCTGGGATAGGTAGACCGGTCCGAGATAGTTGGTACGTGTATCCTTGGTTGTCCGAGTTGGTGCTCCGGTCCGAGGTGGGGTGGTACCTGCAATGACACTCCGACGCTCAAGTCAGTGAGTGAGTCAATTACAAGTGAGAGTAGGTGAGAGATGAATACCATTAATGTGAGCATTCAATGCTTATTTATAGGTATCTGGAGTGGAGGAGGGCTGTTGGATCTAGGTCTGCAATCTCCACCGTTGGATGAATTGGACCCTTTGGTGTTGGGCCTTTTTGGTGGATTGGCCATTGAGGCCCAATCCATAACAGTAGCCCCCCAAGTCGGGTCGCCTTAAGGCGAGCTAGACTTGTCGTTAAGAGATTTCGTTGGGCCCAAGCTCGGGCGAGATACTTCACGGCATACCGGGCCGATCTGAGGGACTCAGGTCGCGCCGAGTGACTCGAGGCTGACCGCTTTGAGAGATTCCGGTCACGGCGGGGTCAAGAGACCGGGGCGAGTCGACGGAAACGGAGCGATCCGGTCATAGCTGTGCCTTGATTTCTGTGCCAGCTGGCAACGTCATTGATGGGACGCGTCGTTCAAGGAAGATTGGGGTAATGATGGCGCTTGGAACGACGCGCCTGTCTAGGGGCTAGTCTTGGGAAACGTAGCCTAGGCCCAGGCCCATTTGTGGCCTTCTTAATGTTCTATAAATAGGAGGGGGGATCCCCCTTACTTGGATTGTTTTTCTGCGAATTGCTCTGCTTCCGATCTTAAAGTCGTTCCAGAGCTTATTCCTCTCTTCAGAGTTGTGCTGTATCTCGGTAACGCCTTTGCTGTTCGCGACCTGCCTCCATTGTTCGACGAGCTTCGATTTTCATAAGGTTAGTTTTCCTCTTCTCTTTGTTGCTTCCGGCTTTAGATCACGACCGGGTTCTTTCCGGACCCGCATTTGTAGATACAGAGTGGGGGTCGTCAGGTCGGGTTCCGACTTGGTTGTGGACCCACTGTTTACGTATCAACCTGACTCGTCAAGCCCCCATTTCTGTAGGACCGATCTGGCGAGGACGAAACAAACCCGTCGTGTTGCTGACATAGATCGCCCTCATTTCGCACAAACAATGGCTTCCGGAATTGGAGAGTCGATGGAAATTCGTGCTAGTCCCCCCGGGTCAGCTATTCCCGAGGTTCAAGACGACTTGGGCTCCGCTCCTACTCACGCTGAAGACCGGTCTCCCGGGGTTCCCAGCAACGAGCCGGTAGATGAAGACAACACAGAGGTGGTGGTTCTTGATTCGGGTGATTCTGATGCCGAGCCCGACCGTGAAGAACAAGGCAGTACTAGTTGGAGTTCGGAGGAGAGTGAGGAGGAGGTGGCTGAGAGCCGAAACAATGAAGACGGTCTTGGGCATTGCGGGGAGCCCGCATATGAAGAAGGTGATTCTGATCAATATCCCCTAGCCGGAGTAGGGCCGGTCAATGTTCCCGTGTCCGTACCTCTCACTGTTCCCCGGGAGTATTCCTGGGTGTCGGAGGCGTTGAGGGGGATTCCGTCCCTTTATAGGACCGGGGACGATATGAGTTTCTTCGTAAACCGCCTTTCCCGGAAGGATCAGATCTGGAATGTGGAGGGAATGGCTGAAGACCAGCATGTGGCCGTCTGGCCGAAAGCTCTTAAATTTGTTATGTACGGGGTGACGATCCTTGATATGCACGTTAGCCCCCCGTTCACCACTTTTCAACAAGAGGCTTTGGAGATCTTGAACCTCGCTCCTTCCCAACTACATCCCAACTCATGGGCGTTCCTCCGGGCTTTTGAGTTGATGTGCATTCATCTGGAGAGGCCGATCTCCTGTGACCTCTTCTTCCACCTTTTTGAGGTTAACCGGAGGCATGAGGATGGAACTAAAGATCGGTGGGAACATGTGAGCTTCCGGGCTAAGAGGGGGTTAAAGATTTTCATGCCTTATTCCGACTCTCTTAAGAACTGGAAAAATAAGTATTTCTTTGTGGAGCCCGTGAATGAGGAGGCAGTGAGGCACGTCGGCCAATATTCTGCGGACGGGAAATCATTGGAGTTCACAAAGTTTCAACTGGGATGGTCTCTCTCTCATTTTAACCGGAGGCCTCATTCTTACACCGTCGGCTTAGGGCGGCTATCCCAGGTCGATCAGGAATCGTTGGCGATCTTGACGAACTTTGCCGACCTGATCATCTATCGGGATCCCAAGAAATTTGGGATTGACGTAGCCCGATTGGTTGGGGCTGGGTCGAAATCTCAAGTATTCGCCGTTCTTGGTAGGTTTCTTGGTAGATAACCCCGCCCATCATAATTTTTTGACTGCCGTTTCTTTTAACATTGTTTATTTTCCTTTCTTTGCAGATAGCATGGGGCCGGACAAGTTCTCTCGCCTGACGGCTCTTGCAGAAAGGAAGGCCGGGGTTCAAAAGGAAAAACCCGTTGCTGCCATCCCGATTAGCACCATCCTGGAGGCAGGCTCGGCTCGAGCAGAGGATCGGGCTGCGGATCTCTTGCAGAGAAAAAGGGAGCGCCCCCTACCACAAGCAGACCCTGCTTCTACTTCACATGCCCCGGCTGCTCGGGCTTCAAAAACGGGGCGTCATGGGAAGCAACGGACTTCTAGGTCTTCCGGCCTTTCTATTGACGTCGACTTCCTGCAGAAGCATTTGGAGGATTCCCGGGTCGACCCGGTGGAGGCGTCTCTCAGGTTATTCCGGCATCTTGCCGACGTGACGAAGCTTCAGAAGGTCGAGGCTGAGAATCAGGCAAAAGGTGACCCCAAGTTCCGAGGTGCACTCTTTGACTTTCCTTCTTGGTTATCTCTGTTGCTGACTTCCTTGTTTCTATTATTACAGGGGCCCTGGTGGAGAGGGACAACGAAAGAAGAGCCCGGGAGGAGTTGCAAAAGAAATACGAGACTCTGGAGAGGGATCAGACCGAGCTTAAAGCGGCTGCGGAAAAATTTGAAAAGGAGAGGGACTCTGCCCTTAACTTGTGCATGGAACACGAGGTTCGAATCCAAGATCTCGAGAGTCAAGATAGGCAGTCTGCCGAGGTTATTTCTTCCCTGAGGGCTCGGATTCAGGAACTCGAGGCCGATCTGGTGAAGGCGAGGCAGGCCCAGGTCGGGTCTAGCGTTGATTCTTTGCCTCGGATTGCTGAATTGGAAAGAGAGCTTCAAGAGGTACGTGCCAAAGCAGAAACCTTGGAGGACGAGGTGGTGGAGGTGGCTCAACTGGCTATGGACGTGGCCGAGGAGAGCTTCGAAAAAGCCGTTGCTCAAGTCACTGTCATCCATCCATCCCTTCCTCTGGACCGGGGATTTATTCGCTTGAACCATACCGTAGCAGACGGGCGTATTGTCCGGCCCTATCGTGACTCTGATGCGTTCGATGTCATTTACCCTCCCACTTCCTTGCCGTGATTGCTGCTGATGGGGAAGTTCTGAATTTTGCTGCTTTTTGGGTTCCGGGTGGAACCGGTGGGGAAATAAAGCCCCGGGTTCCGGGCGGAACCGGAATTTTGTAATATGCCATTATCTTTTTGAACTAGAGGACCCGGCCGTATCCGGGATAATTTGTAATGAAAATGTAATTTAATGTGCTTCCGGTTTCATTTACCTCGGTTTAGTCTTTATACTGTTGTTTTACATTTGTGCACTTGCGTTTGATTCGCTCAAGTGGTAAACGTCGCCTTAAGGATAGTTTACCGGGACTCGGCCCAGATCGAACTCGTCCCTTAGGGTTGTGGCAACCTCGGCCAAATAGTCGTAACAATGATCGCCTTCGGGGTAGTTTACCGGGACTCGGCCCAGATCGAACTCACCCCTTAGGATAGCGACAAACCTCGGTCAGCTAATAGAAAATAGAATAGGCGATAAAATCGGTAGACACTGCAATCATATAGGATAACATCGGTATACACCGTTCATTAGATAAGATGAGTTACAACATCGGTATACACCGCAAACATAATTGATAGCATCGGTATACACCGTTCTTCAGATAAAATAAGAATAACGTCGGTATACACCGCTCTTCAGATAACATGAATTACAACGTTGGTATACACCGTTCTTTAGGTAACATGAGAGTCAGCTGTAGTATTTTCTCAGTTTAGTTGCGTTCCATGTTCTTGGGATAGCCTTGCCGGACAAGGTCTCCAATTCGTAGGGACCTCTGCCGGTTTTAGATAAAACTCGGTAAGGTCCTTCCCAGTTGGGGGCGAGCTTGCCCTGTGCGGCGTTCTTCAAACCGACATCGGCTCTTCGTAAAACTAAATCACCGATCTCAAGGTCTCTGGGGATCACTTTCGAGTTATATCGTACTGCTACCCTCTGCTTTATTATTGCTTCTTTAAGGAAAGCCTGACCTCGGACCTCGTCGATGAGGTCGAGGTTTTCCTTCAACGCCTGGCTATTGTCCCCCGGAGGTTTCGGGTGGAGTGTCCTCCAGCTCAGCTCCCCGATCTCCACCGGAATCACGGCCTCTGTCCCGTACGAAAGTCGGAAAGGGGTTTCCCCCGTTGAGCTCTGTGGAGTAGTTCTGTAGGCCCACAGCACGTAAGGTAGCTCTTCAACCCAGTTTCCCTTTGCTTCGTCGAGTCGTTTCCTCAGTCCATTGAGAAGGACTTTGTTGGCAGCCTCGGCCTGACCGTTTGTCTGAGGGTGCTCTACCGAGGTAAACCGGTGTTTGATCTTAAGGTCTGACATGAGTTTCCTGAAGCCTTTGTCGGCGAACTGTGTTCTGTTGTCCGTGACTACAACCTCGGGGATCCCGAATCTAGTCATTATATTTTTCTTGAAGAATTTGATGCAATTCTTAGCGCTGATGATGGCCAGGGGCTCAGCTTCAATCCATTTGGTGGAGTAATCCACCGCTACTATGAGGTATTTGATCTGGCCGGGGGAAGTTGGGAATGGCCCCAAGAGATCTATTCCCCACCAAGCGAATGGCCACGGCGAGCTTAAGCTGGTGAGCTCCGTAGGGGGTGCTATGTGGACCTTGGCGTGGATCTGACACTTACTGCACCTCTTTACATAATTTCTTGCATCGGTCTCCATGGTTGGCCAGAAATATCCCGCCCTTAATGCCTTTCGAGCCAGGGATCGACCTCCAAGGTGTTGCCCGCAGATTCCCTCGTGGATCTCGGCCAGGACGTAGTCCGCTTCTCCTCCTTCGATGCACTTCAACAGTGGTGCCGACAGGCTTCTTCTGTAGAGGCTTCCATCGATTATGGAAAAAGAGGAGGCCTTCCTCCGGAGGATCTTGGCTTTGCTCGGGTCCGGAGGCTCGTTCCCCGTTCTGATATAGTCTATTAATGGCGCGATCCAACCCTGGCTTTCTTCTACTACATTAATAGAAAGATTTGCGTCCGGGTTCAAGATTACGCTCGGCTTGCTCAGTGTTTCCTGGATTATTGACCGGTGATTCCCCGGAATTTTGGTGCTGGCAAGCTTGGAAAGGATGTCAGCCCTGATATTTTCCGATCTTGGAACGTGCTTCACTTCCGTGAATGTGAAAAGGGAGAGCAGCTCCTGCACTTGGGTTAGGTACCTTTGCAAGATCGGATCTTTAGCCTCGTACTGTTTCCCGATTTGGGATACCACCAATAATGAGTCGGTATTTAGGGAAAGCCGGGAGACCTTGAGGTCGATCGCAAGCCGGAGTCCAGCTATGCACGCCTCATATTCCGCTTGGTTGTTTGAGGTAGGGAAACCGAATGTGAGTGATACTTCGATTAGGATGCCCGTCGGGCTTTCGAGCATTAACCCTGCACCACTTCCTTTTGGATTTGAGGACCCGTCTACGTGAAGTGTCCACACCCCGTCATCCGGATCGGCGGGTGCCATCTCTGTGATAAAGTCGGCAAGTACCTGGGCTTTCATGGCCGGTCTTGTTTCGTATTTGATTCCGAACTCGGAGAGTTCTACTGCCCATTTGATCATTCGTCCTACTAAGTCGGGTCGGTGCAAGATCTGCCGAATTGGATAATTAGTCCGTACCACGATTTGGTGGGCAACGAAATAAGGTCGGAGGCGGCGTGCCGAGATGAGTAGAGCAAAGGCGATCTTCTCTATTTTCTGATATCTCACCTCCGGTCCACGCAAAGCTTTACTCACAAAGTATACCGGGCTTTGACCAGCTCCGGTCTTCCTGACAAGCACGGCTCCGATGGCCTCATCTGATATGGCTAAATACAAAAATAAATCTTCCCCTGGGCTCGGCCGACTTAGTATGGGAGGTTCGGCCAGGACCTTTTTGAGCCGGGAGAGTGCCTCGTCCCGCTCTGGAGTCCATTCGAAAGTTGCTTCTTTCTTAAGCAGTTTGAACAATGGGAGTGATTTGAAGGCGGCGTTGGAAATGAAGCGAGATAACGCAGCTATCATGCCGTTGAGTTTCTGGAGCTCTTTCTTAGTGGACGGGGTCCGCATTTCTGTTACCGCTCGGCATTTATCCGGATTGGCTTCAATGCCCCTTTCCGTGAGATAAAAACCCAAGAATTTTCCAGCCCGGACTCCGAAGGTGCATTTTTCCGGGTTTAGCCGCATATTATTTTTTCGAATTTCCGCAAAAATCTCTTCCAGATCGGATATATAGAGGTCTTCCCTTTCGCTTTTTGCAATCATGTCGTCGAGGTAGACTTCTACGTTACGACCGATCTGATCTCGGAATACCTTGTTCATCATCCTTTGATAAGTGGCCCCCGCATTTTTTAAACCGAATGGCATGACCCGGTAGCAGAAATTACCGCGGTCAGTCATAAAGGCCGTCTTCTCTTGGTCGGGGGGGAACATCGGAATTTGATTGTATCCGGAATAAGCATCCATGAACGACAGTAAGCGAAAACCCGAAGCATTATCGACGAGCCGATCAATGCTAGGAACAGGGAAGGCGTCCTTAGGACAGGCCTTATTAAGATCGGTATAGTCAACGCACATACGCCATTTTCCATTGCTTTTCTTAACAAGTACAGGGTTTGAGAGCCAAGTTGTATACTTGACCTCTTTTACAAAATCAGCCTTAATTAAATCTTCAACGACCTTAGCCGTAGCAGCTGCCTTTTCCTGGCTTTGAGCTCTTTTGCGTTGGGCGACCCATTTTGCCCCGGGGTTCACCGCTAGCTGGTGACAGGCGACCTCGGGGGGAATCCCGGGCATGTCCCTTGCTGACCACGCGAAGAGATCGTCGTGGGATTTGAGGCAGAGGGTGAGCTTTGCCTTTACTTCGTCGGGAAGATCGGATCCGATCTGGACGGTTTGGGTCGGGCTCTCTCCCAGCTGGATTTGTATGAACTCCCCATCGGGTTGAGGTCGCCTAATTTTCTTCTTTAGCTCACGTGCTAACTCGTCGTCGCTTTCCTCCTCGGAGCTGTCCGGGTCATACCTCGCGTCGAGGTCCGTGACGTTGACCTCGGCCGCTGGACCGGTTCTTTTCTTCTTTGGGCTCCTCTGAGTCCTTGCCTCTATGGGGGGAACCCCCTCTTCTGAGGCCTGCCTGTCCGCCTTGACATGAAGATAGAAGCATCTTTGGGCGGACTCTAAGTCGGCGTCAAGGGTGATAACTTCGTCACTCAAAGAGTAGAACTTCATCTTGAGGTGAACCGTTGAAGTTACGGCTCCGACTCTTCCAAGGGTGGGCCTCCCGATGATACAATTGTAGACCGAGGGGCATGGCAACACCAGGAACTTGGTCTTGACCGTCCTTTCTAGTGGCTCCTCTCCATAGGTGACCATCATTTCCAAGTAGCCGAGAGGTTTGGTTCGAGACCCGTTGAAGCCCGAAAGATCCGACCCCCGGTAAGGGGTGAAGTCCTCCTCTGAGATCTGCAGTTTTCTCACCAGGTCGATGAAGATGATATCAGCGGAGCTCCCCTGGTCGACCAGAATCCTTCTTATTTCATGGTTTGCCATGATCGCCCTGATTATGAGGGGTATGTGTTTATTTGGCTTGCCATCCAATAAGTCTCGGTCGCTGAAGGCCAAGGGTGGGCGCTCCGGGCCTGAGGTGATTGCCGAGGTGGAAGCGGCACACATGACTTCCTTCCATTTTCTTTTCATTGTTTTTCCCGATGCCTCGTCGGGATACCCCCCGGATATCATCATCATTACAGGTCGGCCCTTTGATTTTCGATAGTCGCGCTCGTCCTCCGAGCTCTCTTCTCGTTTTTGCGGGGCTTTACCCTTTCGTTTCGGATCGGCTTCTTCCTCCTTAACCTCGCCCTTGTGTCTGGGTGCTTTAGCCACGTACTGGCTTAACTTCCCTTTCTTAATCAGGTCCTCGATGTCATCCTTCAAAGCATTGCACCGATTTGTATCGTGCCCTTTGCTCCGGTGATACCGGCAGTATTTGTTGGATCTCTGTCCCGGCCTGTGTGGGAGCGCATCAGGGAACTTGACTTCCTTGAACTCAGCGTTCATACATTCCGCCAGAATCCTGGCCCTTGTTTCATTCAGATCGGAATATTGTTGGTGTCGGTTCCGAGGTCGGAGCCTATTGTCGTTCCGGGGTTCCCTTTCATAACGGGCCTCTGCTGCCTGACGCACCGGAGCCTCCTTTTCATACCGAGGCTTCCTCGTTCCGGGGTCGGCATCTGTCTTTCTTCCAACAGCGCCTTCTTCACGGTCAATGTATTTTTGAGATCGCTGGAGGAACTCGGCAAGCGACTCAGTTTGGTTGATTCCGACATCGATCTGAAACAGACTTCCTTTCCGCAGACCGGCTTCCATGAAGAATAGTCGAAATGAATCGTCTAAGTTCCGGACCTGAGCCGCCTCTTTGTTAAATCTTTCAATGTAGTCTCGGAGAGACTCGTTTTCTCCTTGCCGGATGGCTTGTAAGACTTTCCGAGATTTAGGTTTCATTTTGGAATGGGCGAACTGGGCCGAGAATAGCTTTGCAAGTTGGTCCCAGGATGATATCGAGTTTGGCTTGAGGGATCTGAACCAGTCCAGAGCCAATTTCTCAAGGGTGAGAGGGAAGATTCGGCATTTGATCTCCTCTGGAACGTTCCGGTATTGCATCATCGTGTCGAAGTAATCCAGATGTCGGTCGGGATCGCCCGTCCCGTCATGCATCTTTAAACCCTCTGGGGGCTTCTCTAAGTGCTTGGGTACTGGAAAATAGTCGATCTCCGCAGTGAAGGGTCCCTTCCGCGTCGCGAACCTTTCCCTCGGAGGAGGCCTTCTGACAGGGTGTCGGGCAGGGGATCGGGGAGATCGAGGTCGTCGACGTTCATGCCTCGGGGGACTTCCCCGGCTTATAGAACGTCGCCTTGGGGACGAAGACGCTAATGATGAGCTTTGGTGAGTTGAGTCCCCGGGGTAATAAGTCTCGTCATAAGCCTCGGTTAGGGGAGTTCCAGATTCTTGCCTCCCTCTTCTGCGTGGTGGCGAACGATGGTGGTGTCTCCTCCAAGCAGGGGACCGGTGGCGTCTTTTGCTGGAGGTCCTTCTGCTAGGAGAGTAAGTTTGAGGGGAGGTACGATCCGGGATATCTCTGGCCCGGACTTCGGCCATCTCGGCCTCCAGCTGGGAGTAACGCTGACTCCTTTGATCAGCCTCGGCCTGCCTTGTTAGCAGTTGGATGAGCTGTTGGACAGCATCGATCGGTACCGGGACAGTCGGGGCTGGAGGTTGAAACTGGTTTCTAGCAGAGCTTATAGGGACCATCGCCCTGGATGAGTTCCGGCCATGGGCCGAGCTGCGAGGGAGAGTAATCGCTACCCCCTCCGGGGTTTCCTGTTGCTGGTCGGGTCTGACCACGACGCTGGAGACGTTTTGCCGTCGTAATTCCGGAGCCATTTATGATCAAGGAGGTTTGGGAAAAGACTAGAGTATAAGGCTCTCCCACTGTGGTCGTCAATGTTCGGTACCGTATCTCCTGCTACGTATCCGATCTGGGATAGGTAGACCGGTCCGAGATAGTTGGTACGTGTATCCTTGGTTGTCCGAGTTGGTGCTCCGGTCCGAGGTGGGGTGGTACCTGCAATGACACTCCGACGCTCAAGTCAGTGAGTGAGTCAATTACAAGTGAGAGTAGGTGAGAGATGAATACCATTAATTGAGCATTCAATGCTTATTTATAGGTATCTGGAGTGGAGGAGGGCTGTTGGATCTAGGTCTGCAATCTCCACCGTTGGATGAATTGGACCCTTTGGTGTTGGGCCTTTTTGGTGGATTGGCCATTGAGGCCCAATCCATAACAGTACTCTTCTTGGCCATTATACTCATTTTTTGATAAAAATACACTCTTTTATTAACAAAGGGAAATTCAATCCATTAGTTTTTCATAAATTTAGTTTTCGTTAAATAAGTTATACAGATACGGAATTTACAGGTCTTTATTATTTGAGAATTTTTTAATCAAGACCGAGTCAATGGTCACGCGGTTCAATTTTTGACCCCTCGGTCTGACCCTTTACCTAGTGACCCTGATACCTTCACCGAGATGCTAAAGAGGTGTGAAGCCGGTCTCGGTTGAGAATGCTGAGCCGAGATGCTAAAGAGGTGTGAAGTCAGAATTGCTCCAAACAATGCTCTGTCGCGTTGATCCGGCGAGGGGGTGGTACATGCACACACTCTGAAGCTCAAGTCAGCTTAGAGGTAGCAATTATTGAGTGTATCTTTAGATTATTTAATTATTGAGTATAATATTAAATTAATAATTTAATTATTTGAAAAAAATAAATTTGAAACTTTTGCTAGAAAACGGAAAACGAGATTTAAAGTAAAATATGCACCCCCGTTGGCGCTCCCGTAAGCACTCCAGTTACCGCTCCCATTGCTAATCCCTTGTCAGTCTCTCGTTGTCGCTCCCGTTGCCACTTGTTTATTAAAAAATAGTTATTTTGTAATTTTTTGTAGTGGTTAAGTTTTTTTACAATCGTTAATGATTAAAGTGATTGATTTTATTTTTTATAAAAAAAATTGATTGATTTTACTAGTTTTAATAGAGATTATAGTAAATAGTAAATTTTAAAATATTTAATTATTGAGTATAATACTAAATTAATAATTATTTTTTGGGAAAAAAAGATTTTAAAACATTTGTTAGAGGTATGGGTTTTTTTTGACAAAAGGTATGGGTTTTTTTAACAATTAGTAGTGGTTAAATTGATTGATTTTTGTAGTGAGTAGATTATAAAAATAAATAAATAAATTATTTTTTTAGTAATAAAATAGACAAAAAAATAGATTTGTTTTTTGAAGAAAAATGAAAAAAACGTTGGAGAAAAAACTCATAGAAAAAAGTTAATATTTTTGAAAAAAAGTAGGAAAAAAACTGTAAAAAATTGACGGAAAAAATTTATTTTTTTTAAAAAAAGAAACTGAAAAACAAATTGGAATTTTTTTTAAAAAATAAAAAATTGAAAAATAAAAAAGTTGACAATGTCAGCGCGCGTCAGTATGCGCGCATCAGAGCATCAGATGGATCAGATTTTTTTTTAAAAAAGCTGCTTTATTTTGTCTCTTTGATGCGAAATTACTATTTTGCCCTTAATTTTGGACAAATGGCAAACTTATAAAATGTTTATAAATGTCATTTTTCTGGCATATGTTTTTGTTATATAGAAGATATTAGATTATATTAGATTAAATTAGAATAGATAGATTGAAATTTTTTAAAAAAAATTTTAAAATTAAAAAATAAAAAAGACGACACGTGTCAGCGCGCGTTAGAGCTTCAGTCTGCGCGCGTCAGCATGTCAGTATGCGCGCGTCAGACGCCTCAGAAAAAGCTGTTTTATTTTGTCCTTTTGCGGCAAATTTACTATTTTGCCCTTAATTTTGGACAAATGGAAAAAATTATAAGATGTGTATAAATGTCATTTTTCTGGCATATGTTTTTATTATATAGATATTATATATATTAGATTAGATTAGCCTCTAGCAGGTTGGCTCAGTTGGTCAAGAGATGGATAATTTCCTGTAAGGGCGTGGGTTCAACTCCTGCTACCGGTATGAGGGCCTTATTGGTGGGTGATCTGTAAGTACCTTTGTAAGTGCTCAAAAAGCCGTAACACCTGCCCTGACTTCTTGTAACCAAAAAAAGCCTCTAACTGAACTTTAATATATATATATATATATATATATCGTATAGGCTAAATTATATTTTTGGTCCTTTTATGTTTCAAATCTGTGTCAAAGTGGCTCTTTAGAATAGGCTAATATATTATAGACTAAATTGCACCTTGTTTGCCTATCATGATCCCACCAGGTGTGCCAAATATTTTGTCCAATTTGAAAGTTAGTCATGGAATCAGCTAATAACTCTAAAAAATGATTCCCTTTCTTCAAACAGTTACCCTGACAGAGGAAATCTCTCTTAGTTATGAGTTTTCCAACAGCTCGAAAGAGTGTTGAATTAGGCGCGAAGGTGTTTAATTCTACTAGACTAAGAAAAGCTTAAATAAAAAGCCAAAAATTAGTGTAAATTGCTTGAAGGTAACTTGTATTTGATTGACGTGTGTAAATAATCCTACCTTTTAACCGGATACAACTTGGGGCTGGAAATGGCGCCAAAGCTAAGTCAGTTTTTGTGGCTAACTCTTATTGGTTCTCATTTGCTTAGTTGTCGTATTTGTGGCTTGCTCTAATTGGTTCTTCTTTTTTTCCTTACTCATTCACTTCTTTTCCTTTCATCTTCCACATATAACACCTTCTCTATTTTCATTCTCATTTAATTATTCACAATATCTCAGCAATCCTCTTCTCTCCATACACGTTGCGCTTCACCCTTATTTCCAGCTAAATTTTCTGTTTCCACCCTTTCTACTTCCCACTTTCTTCGTTTACTTTCAGAGAAGTAATCATTTTCTCCATTTATGCTCTTCGTCACTCTTCTTCTTTCTTTCGTTCCTTTAGTTTTTTTCTATTTCTTTCCTCTTGCTCTTCCATTTTCCCTTTTCTATTTTTTTTTGCCCAATCATCTTCTCTGCTTTCTCTAGAGCCTTGTGTTTTGGAAATCATGATTTTCAGGCACTCTCAAGTGCTCTCACTAGGAACCCCGCAAGTTGTTTTCCCCCTCAACTCTTTGCTTTACCTTAAACGTTTCCTTCTTCTTTATATATCGGTACTTTTCGTGCTTTCATCTTATCAAAGCTTTGTTTTGTCTTCTTGTCCTTAGAATATTCCTTTTTCTTGGTTGACTTTGCCGTAATGTCCGATTCACCGGTGAG
Source organism: Astragalus membranaceus (assembly GCA_039519185.1). Taxonomy (NCBI): domain Eukaryota; kingdom Viridiplantae; phylum Streptophyta; class Magnoliopsida; order Fabales; family Fabaceae; genus Astragalus; species Astragalus membranaceus. Next base: position 78,217,695 of record CM076851.1, on the reverse strand, counting down.
GTTTCTTTTTCATCATACTTTTGCGCTTTTTTCTCATTTTCTTCGTTTTCATGGTTGTTTTGTTGTTTGCTTTTCTCACTAGGATGTATTCGTTACTACTGATGTTGCTGCTGCCGTGCTAGCTTCATCAAATGGAGGGGAGGTTGAAGATGGCCATCTGTCATTATGATCTTGCTCTGGTATGGATGTGGCTTTCTCTCTTCGATTTTATTCAACGTTTTGTTTGTTTATTTTGAGTCATGTTGCTTTGTTTTGTTTTTTCCTTTTTTACAAATAAATTTTGCTTTGTTTTGTTGCTTTGTTCGCTTTTTAGGGTTTTGGAGCGATTCCTTTTGTCACTTCTGTTTTTGGCTATTTTGTTCCAAACCGTGTCTTGCTTCGTGATCGTAAAGGGAATACGTTTGAGGTGGTTGCTAGGCTCCACAATGACATCGTTTACCTATGTCAAGGTTGGAGTGCTTTGGGCGTGTTCTACAAGCTTAAGTTTGGTGGCTGGGTTCAACTAGCATACTGTGAGAATTCCACCTTCTTTCTTCGTGTTTTTGACAGGATGTGTGTTGAGGTCTCCTATCCAGCCCCTGCTGTGCATTTTACTCTTGGGAGTTCAACTTCTCCTATAATGCTTTCTAATAATGGCTTGCCACTAGAGCAGATTCGCCCTCATTCAATTAGTTGTTTTAGCCATAGTTATTCAAAGGAGTTAGATGCCTCTGAACTTATTCATCTGGTTAGTTTATCAGTTTTTTTATCTCTTGTGCTATCCTTTTGTTTTCATGTTGGTTTCTTATGGTTGTGTCAACCTTGCATGCAGGCCCTTCCTCCTTTCTTTTGTCATACTTCTCTGTCTTCGTCCATCTCTCGTGTTGTTGTGATTGATGAATGGAGGCGTCCTTGGTCATCCACACTTAAGTGGCATCACCGTCTTACTTTGGACCTTCATTTGCCTCAGCAGTCTATGACATGCTTCCTTGGTGGGCAGTGGTCTTCTCTTTGTAGAGTGCGTGGATTGGTGGAGGGTCAGCGTATCAGAATTGGTGTTTCAAGGGATGGTTCCTACACTGTTTAGTTGGCCATCAACTGGATTTGGGATTAGGAGATTTCCATTTTGATGTGAGCCCAGATGATGTGAGCCCACATGGAGCTTGGATGAAGTGTTTCCTATACTTTGTTTTCTTTTAATTGTATATTTGTAAGACACTTACATTTTGGGCCATGTGGCTTTGAGTAGATAGGCTACGGCCTAGACTAGTTTTTGTGGCTAAAGGCCTTTCTTGTAATTGTGGATTTGGGCTTTATATTGTGGACCTAGGATCCAATAAGTCCATAATATAAATACCTTATCCCTTAGTGTAATGAGGGTGAACTTTTGGATGAATGAAATCATTTCCTCAATTTTGCAAAGTTGAAAGCCTAGAGAGATACCTAGTGAGAGGTGAGAGTGGCGAGTACATACATATGAGAGGTGAGGTTCATCATAAAGTTTCTCCAATGGTTCTTGAAGAAGAGGACCTTGCTCACAATCTGGGGCTAGGAGCGCCCAAGGCTAGTTGATCTTATCACCTTCCAAGAAGGTGTGGCGATCATTCATCTCCACATTCATCTCTAGTTTCCTCCACATTTGTTCTTTCTTCTACTTTTCATATAAGTTCATTGTGTTTGTGTTGTATGTTCTTCATCTTTCTTGATTTGTCAATAACACTTGTTCTTGATCTTGTGTTGAGAATTATTGAGTTGTCAAAATTCTAGATCCTATCCTTCTTGATCTATTCTAGATCATATCATGTGTCATCAAAGCACATTGATTCATATCACGTGAGTATCAAAGCTAGTAGAATTTTGGCAATTTTTTTTCTCACATTTTTATACTCTTCACGCGTATATAGCTTCAGTTTCTGTCCAAATTTCGTTTTTCTTGTTAAGTGTGTTTCGTCCTGAATCGTTGGTTGCATCTTGTTCCTTGTGAAATTTGCAACATAACACCCTTCATTTCGGTGGATTTGAGCAAGATTTGATCAATTTCGAGCCCAAAAACCGTAACACCAAAACGTTTATAATTTCACTTTCGTTCTCGAATTTTGATCATTTTTCTGAAATTTGTTGTTAGCAATCACTTACTGCAGTGATTTCGCACCTTTGGGCAATATACCATTGTCACATAAGCCAAAACGCTTTTTTGCTCTAAAATCGCGTTTTCAGTAAGTTCTTGTCCTTTTTTGTGCAAATTGATGATTTCTTCGTGTTCCTTGTGAAATTTCGCACAAGATGGACTACTCATTTGCTTAATTTGGTTGAGAATTGCAAAATCCGGAAATTTTGGTTTGAAGGTTTGAATCTTCTTCTTCAACCTTGATTTTCTAAAATCACTTTTCTGTATAAGTACTTTTTATGTTCTGAAAGTTGCATAGTTGAATTCCTTGTGAAAAATTAAGTGAAATGGAGTCCAAGTTTGTCTGATTTGGTTGAGTATTCACCGAGATATCCACATTTTAAGAAATCAAACATTCAAAGTGTTCTTGGTGACATTCATATTGTTCTTGAATTTCTGCAATTTCCAGAATCTGTTTGATCCAAATTTTCTGTTTCAAATCTTCAAAATCTGTGAGGAAACTCAATACAAGTCCAAATCAAGTGATTCAAAAGTCAGGTAGCTTGTCTCAAAATCTACAATGTTTTTGAGACATTGAAAGAAATATTCCAGCAAAAAGAAAAAAAAACAACAAAAAAAAGAAAATAGCAAAAAAAAGTGTATTATATTATACTAAAAAGGCTTCTACATATCACTTGAGCATCAAACAAATTCTGAAAAATTCTGAAAAAAATTCCCTGAGATTGGAAACTTTTTTTTTGGATCACTGGAAATTTTCCTCAAAATATTTTGACCATAGTTTGACCATTTTACCCTTGAGGTTAAGTTGCTCATTACTTGACATTTTCTTGGTAGATTGCTACCATTCTTTTTGAGTCTCTTTTTGTAGTTTAAATTTGCCTTTAAATACTTTGAATTTGGTTTAGCTTTTCAATTTTTTTTTCTTTTTTGTCTTCAAAATTTCTTAGTTTTGTCTTAGTAGTCTCCTTTTTCTATTCCTCTTGGTGATTGATCATACATGTCTTGGGTTCTATAGTAACATCAACACCAAGGTTTGGATAGTAGCTTTATAGGTTTCTTTTTCAAGTTCTAATGGAGAATTGAGTGGCTTGAGTGACCTACTTACATTGTGTGTGACCAAAAATCCCTTGAGTGAGAGTGTTTCCTAAAAGTCTAAACACGAGTGGAGTGATATTTAGTGAGCTAAACACTTTCGTGAGGACTTATTGATGGATATTTTCATACTAACATTCTCTTGTAGGTACACACAAATTATTCCATGATGAAGTCCATATTTGATAGGATGTATGATTCACCATTGAGGTATATTCCCCAATGAGGTATGATTCTCCTAGGAGGTATCATTCCCCAAGAAGGTATCACTCCCCAAGAAGGATTAATTCCCCCATAAGATGCCATTCCCCTATTAGATATGACTCTCCTTGTGAATATTATGACAAAAGAAATAGGAGGTCTAGATATGTTGTTGAGGAGGGTGAAAGGAGCCATAGAAGGAGGGACATCAAAGAAGAAAACTCCTCCAAGTATACCCACACAAATACTTGGAAGGCCAATTCAAATAGGGAGGAAGCCTATACACCCAAAACGGAAAAAGATGAAGCTTCGGCCATAGTGCCAAAGAGTAAGGAAACTTTCTCTACTCCTACTAATCCGTCTACCTATCATACTAGATGTCTTGTGTCAACTAGGTTATGTTGTGTGCAAATTGATGTTGGAAGTTGTGTTAATTGGGCTAGCACTCGCTTAGTCACAAAGCTCAATCTCCCCCCCCCCCCCCCCCTCAATCATCCAAACCCATACAAAATACAATGGCTTAATGAGCAAAAAGAAATAGTTGTGGATAAACAAGTGCTTGTTAGTTTTTCCATTCATAGGTACAAAGACAATGTCTTATGTGATGTTGTCCCTATGGAGGCCGGCCACCTAATCTTAGGAAGGCCATGGCAAATTGATACAAAAGCCATCTATGATAGATTTACTAACAAATACTCATTTGTGCATAACAATTTGAAAATGGTTTTTTCTCCTCTTAGTCCTCAAGAAGTTTTGAAAGACCAAATCATTTTGAAAAATAAAATTGAGGAGGAGAAAAAAGAAACAAAGGCCAAACTCAAGTTGGAAGGCCAAAGTGTAGTTGTGGTAGGCACCCCTAATCTTGTTCATGACACTCACAAAGAATTAAAAGACCAAAAGCTTGAGGAAAATGACCCAAAGAAAATAAAAAGCTTACTTGTAGTGCCTAAAAATGATCCATCGAGGAAAGGATGTATGTCCCTTAGGCAAACTTTGTGTGATGTATTATATGAAAATAGGGTTTTGGCCACTAACTTTGCACATAGTTTTGTTAATTTCTTGTTTAGGACACCTATGAAGTTGTTGCCTAAGCCACTTTCTTGTGGGAATGGCAAGGACCTTGGTAGTACTTCCAACGACATGCAATTAAATGGTAAGGCCAAGGTAATGGAGAATGTGTCTCATGTTTTGAAGTTGCAAAGGTATCATCTTCTACCTCTTATCTCTATTCCTTCCCCTAGACTTTTATCTTTTACTTGGAAGTTTACCATATTTTCCATTTTGCTAAAATTTGTGCTGGGATTTTGCATACTTAGGCTATTATTTAGGGTCACTCACTTTCCTTTTGATCCCGGTGGAGCCTAAGCAATTAATGCATTAGTGTAGTTGTTTGTGTTTTTTAAAATAAGTGATTTTGTCCATGCTTGATGTAGGATTCCAAGAGGGGGAGAGCTCACTTGAGGACAAGTGAACTTCAAGAGGGGGAGGATGGGATGATGTGAGCCCACATGGAGCTTGGATGGTTTCCTATACTTTGTTTTCTTTAATTGTATATTTGTAAGACACTTTCATTTTGGGCCATGATGTGGATATCTTGTACTGCAGGTAACTTATATTGCAGGTTAGGTTTTCATGATGAAAAAGACAAAGCCATAGTTGATGGTCAAAGTTGATGAAATTTAAAGTTGATGAAAGTGACAAAATATCAAAGTCACAATCCAAGACAATCAAGACTAAAGAATCATGTCTCAAGAAATAAGGGTAGTCCTTAGGGTTTGGGGATTCTCTTAGGAAAAAGTGTAAGCTCTTCCGAGGGTCAGCTCATCTCTCAAAGTCTCACATCTTCACTAGCTTTTCAAAAATGCATGCATGCACACGTAAACATAAAAAGCATTTTTAGAAAACCATAAAATCGATTCACATCATTTATATCTAAACATCAAAATCGATTTCCTACTTCAATTTAAAGTGCATAATCGATTTTCCCTATAGTATAATAAAGCATAAAATCGATTTGCATCTTATTCTCAAATAAGATATAATCGATTTTACTCCTACACTTTAATCAGGCAAATAATCGATTCTTCCTTTAATATACTCAAGAATAAAATCGATTTCCTTCCTGCTCTTAAGCAATAAATCGATTGACATCTTATTTCAAACAAACACATAATCGATTTCTCATCCTAGATCTACTTAGGCATGAAATCGATTCTCACTTCCAAAATTATTTCAACGGTAATATTTTTCTCATAGCCTATAAATAGAGGCTTCATACTCTTCATTTCTCACAACCCATTTTCACGATTCAAAGCATAATTTAGAAAAACTCTTCACACTTTCATTTCTGCTCTTCTCGTTCCGTTGGTCCGTCAGAGCTGATCTCTCGCAAGAGTTAGTCAGGGTTGGAATCTTCAAGTTGTAATATCTACCTACATTAGAGGTATTTTGGTCTTTACTTTTGTAATTGTTTAATTGTTGTGATTTGTACTAGGGAGTGGGGTATCTCTCTAGGGTAGCTGTTTGGACTAGGAAGTGGGGTATCTTTCTGGGGCAGCTTGTTGTAACAAGGGTGGGGTATCTCTTGTTGTATTGCGGTTAGATTTGAGGGCTCTTCAATAGGTGGGGTATCCTAGGTGAAGAGTGCCTGAGTCTGTAAAGGTTTCCAAGGCACCCGTAAGCCTTGTTGTGTTAGTGGAAAATCTCACAAGGGTGTGAGGACTCGACGTAGGTCACTGGGAGATGACCGAACCAGTATAAATCTACTGTGTTCTTTATTGATTTATTTTCTAATTCCTTCGCTTCCACTTAACCTGCGTGAAAATTAATCTAAGTCATTGAAAAGGGGAAAAAAATTTCAAAAGTTTTTAAATCTCAATTCACCCCCCCTCTTGAGACTGAAGCCATTTGGCAACAAGTGGTATCAAAGCTAGACTCTTGTATAAAGGGCCTAGCAGCTTCAAGAGTAATGGCTTCAGGTTGGTCGACGCAAGAGGGTGCTTCTCTTACCCGTCCTCCGGGATTCAACGGGAAAGGTTACGCATACTGGAAAGAAAGAATGAGAATATTTATTGAAGGGGTAGACTTAGATGTTTGGGATGCTGTGGAAAAAGGACCCTATGTCCCCACGCACATAGTAAATGGTATTCTTACAATTAAAGGGAGAAATGAATGGCCTGATGAGGAAAAGAGGAAAGTTCAACATAATCTGCGGGCTAAAAACATAATTACTTCTGCTTTGAGTCCTGATGAATTTTTTAGAGTTTCAAACTGTAAATCTGCTCAAGAAATGTGGGATAATCTACTAGTGAGGTTACTAGTGAGGTTAAAAGAGCAAGAACCAACACCCTTATCAGAGAGTACAAGCTGTTCAGAATGAATACAGGTGAAACTATACCGGAAATGCAAAAGAGGTTCACTCACATAGTGAATCAACTAAGCCTGCTAGGAAACTCATTCCCTGCTGAGGATCTAATCAACAAAGTTCTGAGATGTTTGAATCAAGAATGGGAACCCAAGGTTACCGCTATAGCTGAATCGAGAAATTTAGCTACTATGTCACTTGCCACTCTATTTGGAAAACTTCAAGAGCATGAACTAGAGCTCACCCGGCTGGCTGAGCACGAAAATAATGATAAGAAAAAGAAAAGCTTGGCACTAAAAGCATCTAGTTCAAGTCAACTTTGTGAGAGCGAAGATTCAGAAAATGAGGATGAAAAAGAGGAAAGCATGGCTCTTATGGTTCGAGGGTTCAAACGATTTATGAAACAGAAAAATTATTCTAAAAGGAACTTCAACCCTAAAAGGAAAGAAAGCTCATTTGGTCCTCTTACTTGCTATGAATGTGGGAAACCCGGGCATATGAAGATGGAATGTCCTAATCTACAAAGAAAAGTGTTGCGTTAAAAACACACTTAGAGCAAGTGTACTCTTTCGCAGAAGTAGTATAAAAGATTATCGTCTCCACAGGGATTAATTAACAAGTACCAAACTAATCAAGATTGTCTATTGTTTAGACGAACTAATAATTGAGTTGTAATGGAAACAAATAAAAATAAGTAAATAACAATAATTAAAATACTAGATTTAATAAATGAAGAGAGGTCTAGGGTCACGGTTTCACTTGCAAGCTTTGATTCCCCTATGTCTAATTCTACCCGAATTCCTTTATTTTATTTAATTACCAATCCATTTACTAAAACTATTAATCCGTTTGGTCATTCGCGATTAATATTCTTTTTCCTAAATTAACCCTTGTTTGGTCATGCAAGAATTTAAATTCAAGAAAAGCATAAAGAGCAAAAAGGTTGAATGATTGGAAGACTAAATTAAGGTTTGGTCATGCAATAATTATAGCCCCAATTATCCTATAGGTCCACCAACTAATTGCAGTACGGTCGCTGATCAATTAATTGATTATGAACATGCATAAGGTAGCTAATCCTAATTATGTGATAAAAACAATAGGACAATGTTAATTGAAATAAAAATAGGAATTCAGATATGAAATTAGAACATAAAAAAGTATCTAAACATGCAAGATCGACCTAAGACCCTAAAAGAGGATTTAGCTATCCATAGTGTTCGAGAACAATAAAATAAAATTAGGAGTCATAAATTACAGAGATAAAAATAACCCGGAATAGAGAAATTTCTGATCCTGAAAATTTAGTCTCCTTTTTCTGCTCCAGAACTCTCTCACGGTGTCAAGAACGGGTACCCAAAACTCCTTTTCTCCTCTCCTGTGCATTGCGGTCACTACCGCTTCTGATTTTGCATATATGCGGATCTGTGTATGTGCGGCTCTTGTTTTTCAATTCTTCAATTCTTCTCCTTTTATATTCTATTGTCCGCCTAGGTTTGCGTGCAATCCCTATTGTTAATTCTTGCCCAAGTCAATTTGTTGTGCCGTATCCCACTTCCATTCCACATGGACTAGATTGTATATTTGTAATTAGGGGTGATCATTGGGCGGGTTCGGGTTCAATATCAAAAAAGTGGCAGTAACCGAGTGGGCCAAATGTAGGCCCATTTCGACCCCCAGAAGGCTCGGTTTGGGTCGGGTTCGGGTGGAAACGGGTTCGGTTCAAGTCGGTTGGGTCCAAACGGGTTGGGCCTATTGGGCTAGATTGTTGTTTGGATTTTTTTGCTGGGAAAAGCTTGTTTTTTTAATCCAAATACAGTTTTTTTTGTCAAATTTGTGAGCCCAATTTAAATATAGTTTTTTTTGTCAAATTTGTGAGCCCAGTTTGTGAGCCCAAATTTTTGAAGATTATATCAATACCTATATCAATACCCTGTATATCCAAATACGGTTAAAGTGAAGATTATACCAATTTTCTCAACTATATCAATACCTATAACAATAGTACAATACCCTGTGAAGATTATACAATCTCAATAGATTTCCATTTCCAATAGATTTCCAATATCAATACCTATACTAATACCACTGTTAATCAAAAAAATAACTGAAATTCCATAATCCATAAGTCCATAATCCATAAGTCCATAATCCCTAAGTCCATATTATAAATCTAAGTACATAATCCAAAATGATTTTAATAAAACTGTCTAAACTCTAAAGTAAGTAAATGTTCATCAAGATGCTTCCTTTCTTGGATTTGGTCATCATCAGTCATCACATCACAGCGAATGTGTAGTACCTTTAAAAAAACAAAAGAAATATCAAAACAGAATGCATCAAGAAGTATCAAAACAGAATGCATCAAGAATGCATCAAAACAGAATGCATTAAGTACTTACCCAGCAAAATTGCAACAAAATTATCAAGAATCACAGCAACTTGGATCTGAATTACAGCAGCAGACTTGGATCTGAATTACAACAATGTATCAAATGCAACAAAATTATCCAGAATGTATCAAAATTATCCATAATGCATCAAAATAAGTATCTTAATTAAGTACTTACCAAGCAAAATTGCAACAAATGCATCAAAATTCTTAATTACAGCAACAAAATTGCAACATTGGATCTGAATTACCAAGCAAAATTGCAACAAAATTATCCACAAAACTAAATGTGTAAAAGAAGTATCAACAAAACTGAATGTCTAAAATCTAAAGAAGGAGAGGATAAGATACCTTAACAACCAATATTTGGTTGTGATTGAGATGAGGAACTAGCAGCAGACAGTTCAAGTCCTCCAAAAATTTTTTGTGCTTGAGTAAATTCTTGATACATAACAAAATGGAAATTATAAAAGAAAATCAGTTTCATTGTATTAATTGACACTTGATAAAAATCAGAACTTAACAATTGTCTATATTTACCTGATACTACATCTTCAGATGACTCATAAAGGTCTTCTAGGTTGAGGTCCTTGAATTGAAAGAGAGAAGGCCTCAACCAATTTTGAGCACAAATGAGTGCTTCTGCCATTTCTGGATTTAGGCAACTTCTAAAAGGGTCCAAAACCCTACCACCGGTGCTAAAATCACTCTCTGAAGCAACCGTGGAAATAGGAGTGGCAAATATATCTTTAACCATGGTAGACAATATAGGAAATCTGGATGAGTTATGCTTCCACCATATCAAAACATCAAACTTGTCATCACCGTCCAAATTAGGCTCAAATAAGTACCTCTCAAGCTCATTTTTATTATCTATGGAATTCTTTTCAACCAAATGCTTCTTAAATGCACCAGCCCTTCCCATGTTCCCAGCTGAAATAGATGATTCAGAAGCCTGGTTAATAGGACTAGGTGTTGTTTGGGTAGTGTTATTTTGTTGCTCATGTGCTTTAGAATACCAATCAAACATGTCAGACAAGGCTTTTTTTACAAAATTTGTCAATTCAAGAAGTAAAGTTGGGTCAGATTTGTACATATCATCAAAAGACCACTCCACATAACTCCACTTGTAGCGGGGGTCAAAAATGACACCAAAGTAAAGAAATGGGTTCAACTTGAGAATATTACCCCAATACTTGTCATATTTTACCTTCATTTCCCTACCCATGTTACTCAAAACAGAATTAGAATCAGACATGGCACTCTTAAGTTCAGTATATATTGAGGCTAACTGGTGAAATGCAGTATGAATGCTTGAATGCAAAGAAACTGAAAATACCTTAGTAGCGTCATAAAAAATCTTAAGAAACCTTATAAATGTTTGAACGGTCTGCCAATCTAAACTATTAGGGGTACCATCATTCCCAAAGTATTCACCAAAACTTACATCCTCAAATTCAAGCTTTCCAAATGCAGCTTGGAACTTATCAGCAGCCTCCAACATCATGTAAGTTGAGTTCCATCTAGTAGGAACATCAAGACATACAAGTTTTTTAGAAGTAATCCCAAGAAGCTCTATAATCTCTTTAAATTTGGCAAGTCGTTGTGGAGAGGATTTAACAAACCGAACAGCATGCCTAATTTTTGAAATTGAACCATCATTAACTACAAGGTTTAAGATGTGAGCACAACACCTCATATGGAAAAAATCACCATCTTGCACCACCCCATTCATTAACTTAAACCTTCTTTTTAAAATCCCAGCTGCCACATCATTTGAAGATGCATTGTCCATTGTAATTGTAGATAAATTTTTAAGCCCCCATTTTCTTAAAACCTCCTCAATATGCTTAGCTATTGTCTCACCTTTATGATTGGGTACTACACTGAAACTGATGATCCTCTTTTGGTACTTCCATTCATTGTCTATGAAGTGGGCAGTGAGTGTGAGGTAATTACGGTTCTGGACAGATGTCCAACAATCTGTTGTGAGAGCAACACGACTACAATCAGACCTAAAGAAGGATATTAACTTGGCTTTTTCCTCCAAATACAACTGAAAACAATCTCTAGCTACTGTGTGCCTTGAAGGAACTGTGAATTGGGGCTGTAGTGCCTTAGAATAATACTTAAAACCATCCCCTTCAACTACCCTAAAGGGTTGTTCATCAACAATGATGAAAATTGCCAAAGCTTTTCTACAATACTCAACATTAAACCTTTGGCTAGTGGCTACCAATTCATTACTACCTTGGGTAAAAGTAAGCACGGTTTGGGTGGGGTCATGTGCTGCTGAATAAACATATTTCTTACAAAAACGTTCTAGGTGAACCTTCATGTTTGTGGTGCCGTGAATTTTACTATCACATAGATACTTCATCCCACAATAGTTACACTTAGCGGTTGGATCTAAGGCTTCACTTGCCGGTAATTTAGTGAAGTGGTCCCAAACCATTGATGTCCTACGATCACCATTAGCATTTTTCCTCCTTTTTTTGGGATTTCGAGGCGGAAGAGCGGCTGGATCAGCAGTTTGAGTTGGATTTTGAGGTGTTTGTTCTTGAGTGGGATTTTGTGTAGGAGTAGGAGTAGGTAGGGCAGCAGATTGGTTAAGAGGCTGGTCCATTACTAGAAACTAGAAATTATAACAATAATAACATACACAATCAGAACTTCACAAATAGAAATAGCAATTAGGAAATAGAAACTTCAGAGTTCAGATTTAAAAATAGAAATACAAATTCACAATGGAACCGAAATTGAGAAACATTATCTAAGTAAAAAAAACCCTACGAACAACATGTCTATTACTCCAAAATAATCAATATAATTAGGAAACCAACTTCACAGTCAATATATACAGAAGTATGTCAACATAATATCTCTTAAAATACCAAATATTATCACAGCCTCACAGGCAACACATGCACACAAATAGACAAACTGATAATTAGAAAACCCTAAAAAGAGGTGGAAATAGAGAGAAACAGAGTACCTTGTAAAACGAAATACCTCTCTGCAAAACAGAATCCCTTTGCTCAATACCTCTCTGCAACATAAAAAAAATTGTTAACTAAAATAACCAGAAAATGTAAAACGAAATACATAAAGGAGATGGATGTAAACGAAATAACCAGAAAATGTAAAACGATAACCAGAAAACGTAAACGAAATACAGAAAATGTAAAACGAAATACCTCTCTGTGAAGATCTGAAGGAGGTGGACGAGGAACAATGTAAGATTGAGAGAGACGAGATGAATGAAAGAAGGAGTCAGATGAAGATGAATGAAGGGCTTGTAATGTTTTAGGGTTTTGCGATTTGAGAGATTAGAGTGGTACGCGAGAGCGAAAGAAACAGAGAGTGGTAGAGAAGAGATATCAGAGACAGAGAGGGCTGAGAGGCGAGAGGCGAGAGCGAGAGCGAGACTGAGAGTGGGAGACAGAGAGGGCTGAGTGAGAGGCGAGAGAGGAGAGAGCTGCGCAATGCGCATGGAATTAGGTTTAGAGTGGGAGAGAGTCAGACGCGTAAGTAATAAGCTAAGCTAGGGTAACAAAATCACGGGCGGGTTCGGGTTTGGCGGGTTGGTTTGTAGTGTAACCGCACCCGCCCGGTACAAACCGTTCCAACCCACGCGTTTTCCGTTTGAAACCGTCAACCCGAGCGAACCCGACCGAGGATGCTTTTTTTGTTACGGTTTGGGCGGGTTCGGGCGGGTCCTGTTGTTGTGATCACCCCTATTTGTAATATGGCCTTGTGGCCTTTTTCTTTCCACTGTGCTCACACATATATTTATAATATATATATATATATATATATATATATATATATATATATATATATATAATATTTATAAATATTATATACATATATATATATATATATATATCAATAATATATATTATTTTCTCTTTTATCTTTTTTCTTTTTCTGCAAAATAAAACGCGAATCAAGTTAAAGATTTATACATTTAATAATATTTGCTCTAAAAATGACTCAAAAGTATCTCAAAAAAACACACTAAATTAGAGTTTATCAACTCCCCCACACTTAACTTTTGCTTGTCCTCAAGCAAGTTTTCTGGCACAATCAACATTTTTAAATAAGGAATAGAGACAGCCAAATAAGGAGCCCAAAATTAGAAGCACAATGACAGACAATAGACAATATAGCACATATGAAGTGTCAAAAGGTTACCCAATTAGAGGCTCATGTCCCTGAAGAATACATTTCTGTGAACAATGGCACTCGCTCACAATCTCTCTAAGTGTTTAGGGACTAGGGAAAATATACACTCAAGTTTCAACAAAATGCACATTACCATATGTTTGTAATTTGACCAAATCTCCACTAAATAGTTCATATGCATGCAAAAGATGGGGTGTTATGGGTTGTAATGGGGCCATGGTGAATTCATGCAGGGTAGGAAATAAGAAGAAAGAGATAATCGAAGGGCTATAAAAAACAAGAAACAAATAGTAACCTTGGAAATCATATATGAAGCTCCTATTTATTTTACAAATTTTTGGCCAAACTCCAAATTAATTTCACTTCCTTCTTCACTTCTTTTCTATTGGCACAACTCTTTTTGATTTGCCTTTTCCTCCTTCTTGCTTTCCTTTTTTTTCAAATTTTCTTCCTATTTTTTTTTTTGGAGGAAAAGGTAAGTACATGAAAACTCATATTTTGTTTCCTTTGTAGAAGAATATTCTTGTAAGCACATGATTCACTCTTCTTTTTTTTTTTTCCTGACAAGATAGACAACTAAAGTATAGGACAAAATTTCAGTCCTAACAATATAGACAACTAAAAATATAGGACGTAATTGTAATTTTCAATAGTTGCTCCACATTTAATTCCAAAGGTTACCACAAACAAAAAAAGAAAAATTATATCTGGGTACCAAAGAAAAAATATAACAAATAGGCTTAAAGGGGGCAACTAATGGATAAATTCAACAAACAACTTCAAAGGCTAGAAAAATACCTAAATTCCTCAAATCTTTTCACATGATGCAAATCAATTTTCGCCTTGAAATGGTCAAAAGACAAATTCTAGAATGTAGCAAATTGGGAAACACACTCGTAGAAAGAAAAAGGGTAAAAGTTTATGATTTAGTATCAATCCCCTTATGAAGGCTCAGATCTCACATTTAGAAGCTAGTTCACAAAAAGCACTCAACAGGGACAATTGCTAATTATCAGCTTCCTAAGGACAACCCCACAATTACAATTAAGCACAAGTCTGTCAAGTAAATTAATTATGGGATCCCCTAAAAGCAAAATCTCTATTTTTTTTCCAACTTGAAGCATAAGTCGCTAAAATAAGCGAGAAAAAATGCTATCAACATATACGGTGGGTATGTGCATTAATAAAGATCAAGTGACAAAATAACTCTCCTCCCCCACACTAGCATGAAGCATGGTCCTCAATGCAAAATGATCAAATAGAAACTAAGAAATAAATGAGAGAGAGAGAGAGTAATAGTGACTTCCCTGAGAGAGCTTGTAGTCCGAGCTTATTCCTAAAAAAATGAAACAAATTAAAAGTAAAAATAACTGAAAATAAAACACAGGTTGCCTCCTGCGAAGCGCTTGTTTAACGTCGTGAGCCTGACGATAGTTGGTGCTTAATCAGGTGGCTCTCCAAGAGCAAATTTAACATCTAACGCAGTACACCTTCTTAACTTTCTAACCATGTGGTTCACATTGTTCTTTCTTTTTCCACGTGGTGGATGAACTTCGAAGGATGGTGAAATTTTTATTTTATCTCCATCCACCATTATGCTAGGATCCTGCGAAATAAGACTTTTTTCCAAAAGGTCCTGCATCTTTAATTCACTAAAAGTGTTAGTTTCAACCACATCATCAAAATAAGGAGAAGTTAAAGAAGAGAAAATTTCATTGGAATTTAAAGCTTTAATAACATCATCTTCTTTACCATTCCTTAAAGTTACCTTTCCCCGGTGAACCTCAATCACAGCATCACCAATGGTTAAAACAATTTGCCCAAAAATGGGCGCTTTCTCCTCTTTCTCCAAATCCATAACCATGGGATATTTTTTTCCAATTTGACTCCCTTCAGTAGGAGCTACTATTTTGATTTGACTCCCTTCAGTAGGATTCTCCTCATCTTTCTTGTGAGCTTCTTCCTCCAGATTATATTCCATGGAGACACCTTCATCTCTCGTAGAAATACTTTCTTTGTATTGCTCAGCTTCTTCATTTTGGGTAGACTTAGTTTGTGAAGGAGTTTCTTGGGCCTCTTGAGATAACAAAGCAATGAGAGTTGAGATTTGACCCTTCAGGCTTCCAAATTCGTTGTTCATGGCTCCAATTTGACCCTCCAAGCCTCCAAATTTGTTGTTCATGGCTCCAATTTGACCCTCTAAGCTTTCAAATTTTTCATTTGTCTGCTGCATAAATTTGGCCAAGCCCTCATTGACATCCGACTTTTCCTCCTCTTGCCCTTGCACTTGTAGTGACTCATAATTATCCCAGTGGGAGGAATAAGGAGGTGGCTCATAGTCATCCCAATAGTCTGAATAAGGTTCATAAGGAGGAGGAGAAATTTGAATCTGGCATTGAGATATATACCAATCTGACTTCTCTAAATTTCTTTGTGCCTCTGCCTCTCTAATGTAGTCTCCAAGAGTTTTAACCATGATTTAGACTTTTCTCTGCAAAAAAGGTGAACTCTAGCGGTCTCTTGGGAAAGTATTAGCAACTTTTTTTTTGTATTATTTTTTTTCAATAAGATAAATAAAAAAAATTAAAACCAGCGCATAAAAAAATGTCTAAAGCAATAGAAATCTTTTTCATTTAATATTGCTAAATTAATCCCCGGCAACGGTGCCAAAGACTTGTTGTGTTAAAAACACACTTAGAGCAAGTGTACTCTTTCGCAGAAGTAGTATAAAAGATTATCGTCTCCACAGGGATTAATTAACAAGTACCAAACTAATCAAGATTGTCTATTGTTTAGACGAACTAATAATTGAGTTGTAATGGAAACAAATAAAAATAAATAAATAACAATAATTAAAATACTAGATTTAATAAATGGAGAGAGGTCTAGGGTCACGGTTTCACTTGCAAGCTTTGATTCCCCTATGTCTAATTCTACCCGAATTCCTTTGTTTTATTAAATTACCAATCCCTTTACTAAAACTATTAATCCGTTTGGTCATTCGCGATTAATATTCTTTTTCCTAAATTAACCATTGTTTGGTCATGCAAGAATTTAAATTCAAGAAAAGCATAAAGAGCAAAAATGTTGAATGATTGGAGGACTAAATTAAGGTTTGGTCATGCAATAATTATAGCCCCAATTATCCTATAGGTCCACAAACTAATTGCAGTACGGTCGCTGATCAACTAATTGATTATGAACATGCATAGGGTAGCTAATCCTAATTATGTGATAAAAACAATAGGACAATGTTAATTGAAGTAAAAATAGGAATTCAGATATGAAATTAGAACATAAAAAGGTCTCTAAACATGCAAGATCGACCCAAGACCCTAGAAGAGGATTTAGCTATCCATAGTGTTCGAGAACAATAAAATAAAATTAGGAGTCATAAATTACAGAGATAAAAATAACCCGGAATAGAGAAATTTCTGATCCTGAAAATTTAGTCTCCTTTTTCTGCTCCAGAGCTCTCTCACGGTGTCAAGAACGAGTACCCAAAACTCATTTTCTCCTCTCCTGTGCGTTGCCGTCACTACCGCTTCTGATTTTGTATATGTGCGGCTCTGTGTATGTGCGGCTCTTGTTTTTCAATTCTTCAATTCTTCTCATTTTATATTCTATTGTCCGCCTAGGTTTGCGTGCAATCCCTATTGTTAATTCATTCTTCTCATTTTATATTCTATTGTCCGCCTAGGTTTGCGTGCAATCCCTATTGTTAATTCTTGCCCAAGTCAATTTGTTGTGCCGTATCCCACTTCCATTCCACATGGACTAGATTGTATATTTGTAATATGGCCTTGTGGCCTTTTTCTTTCCACTGTGCTCACACATATATTTATAATATATATAATATTTATAAATATTATATATATATATATATATCAATAATGTATATTATTTTCTCTTTTATCTTTTCTCTTTTTCTGCAAAATAAATCGCGAATCAAGTTAAAGATTTATAAATTTAATAATATTTGCTCTAAAAATGACTCAAAAGTATCTCAAAAAAACACACTAAATTAGAGTTTATCAAAAAGAATCAAAGTTCGAAAAGAGGGCATCCAAAGAAAACAAAGGGAGAAAAGCCTACATCGCATGGGAAGACAACTGCATGGATTCATCAGATGAATCAGAGAACGAAGAAGCTCAAGTTGCACTAATGGCTGATCATGACAGCGACAACGAAAATGAGGTATCCTCTAACTCTGATTCTTTACAAGATGCATATGATGAACTGCATGAAGCATTTGTTGAATTGCATGATAATTCCTTAAATTAGCTAAGGCATTAAGTAAATCAAAGAAAACCAATGCTAACCTTCAAAATGAAGTTAATGCTTTAACTAAGGAAAAATTAGAGCTTAGAAAAGAAAATGATGATCTTGTTTATTTCAAGGAAAATTATGTATGTGATAAGTGTGTAGAACATGAAAAGAAAATCAATGAGCCTGAATGTACAATAGGCAAAATGTCCAAATTACAACATGTACATCCTAGGGTTCCAAGAAATGATTTTGAGAAAAGACATATGCATCATAGACCTAAGTTTACAACTAGACCCTATATTAGATGTTATTTCTGTGCTAAAACTGGACATACAGCATCTGTTTGCAGAGAAAGAGGTAAACAAAATATGAAAAATGTGTGGGTTCCTAAAGGGACCATACCAAACACTAACCCACAAGGACCCAAAGAGATTTGGGTACCTAAAATCCTGTTTTAAATCACTGCAGGTATGCTTCAAGGTATGGGGACAGATTGGTACCTTGACAGCAAAAACACAAAGCGCATGATTGGAGAAGCAAAGCCCTTAAACACTCACCCCAGGTCAAGCAGTCATGTGACTTATGGTAAGAACAAAGAATCTTCGGTGAAGGTTAGTCCCTATAAATGATCTATCCACTATGATTGACATATATGCAAGAAAGTAAGTGTTTGACTCTGTCTCATGCATCTGAGAAAAACATTTATAAGACATGTCAAAGTAACTAAGCAGAACATATCTCATTCATATAGGTCATGATTAGATGGAAACACAAAGGACCCCGTTAAATTCTCTAAGTCTGTGCATATAGAAATTATAATACCACCATCTTAGAGTTCATGATTCAGATAGGCATTGTATGATTAAGATTAGTCAATATTCTTTTTAAAAACCGTTGCAAAAGAAAATTTGTTCATTGGCCTTTTTATCAAATAAAATCTGAACTAATCATATGCTTCATAGAATTTTGTGTTTTAAAAGAAAAATGAGCACCTTAGTATTATTTTATTGTATGGCCTGAAGCAAGCTCAAAGAGCTTGGTATGAAAGACTAAGTAAATTTCTACTTGAACATGATTTTCAAAGAGGGAAAGTTGACACTACACTATTTATAAAGAAATCCAAAATGATATATTGCTTGCACAAATTTATGTGGATGACATTATTTTCGGTGCTACTAATGAATTGCTTTGCAAAGAATTTTCTAGTATTATGCAGAGTGAGTTTGAAATGTCAATGATGGGAGAACTCAACTTCTTCCTTGGGCTTCAAATAAAACAAACCAACAATGACATCTTCATCTCTCAATCAAAATATTGCAAAGAACTACTTAAGAGATTCGAAATAGACAAAGCAAAGGAAATGTCCACTCCAATGAGCACTTCATGCTACTTAGACAAAGATAAAGAAGGTAAACCGGTAGAACTAAGCAAATATCGAGGTATGATTGGCTCTCTTCTCTATTTAACTGCTAGTAGACCGGATATCATGTTTAGTATTTGCATGTGTGCTAGATATCAAGCAAATCCAAAAGAGTCGCATTTAGTAGCTGTCAAAAGAATAATGAGATATCTTGTAGGCACTCAAAATGTTGGTCTGTGGTACCCCAAAGGCACCACATGCAGCCATATAGGAAATTCAGACTCTGATTTTGCAGGTTGTAAGTTGGATAGAAAAAGCACTAGTGGAACATGTCACATACTAGGTAGTGCATTAGTCTCTTGGCACAGTAAGAAACAAGTTAGTGTCGCACTGTCAACTGCTGAAGCAGAATATCTCGCAGCAGGAAGTTGCTGCCCACAAATCCTCTGGATGAAGCACCAACTTCTTGACTATGGTGTAGAATTAGATCATATCCCAATAAAATGCGACAACACCAGCGCTATCAATCTTACAAAGAACCCCGTTCAGCACTCTAGGATCAAACATATAGAGATTAGACATCATTTTCTTAGAGATCATGTCCAAAAAGGCGATTGTGTTATTGAATTTGTTGAATCGTCAAAACAGCTAGCTGATATTTTCACGAAACCATTACAAAAAGAAAGCTTCTTTTTCATTCGAAGAGAACTTGGAATCATTGATTCCTATTCTATTTGAATGAAACAAATGCTGTTTAGATTCGCAAACTTTATCATATGTCGAGCCTTTTGATCATGACAAAAAGGGGGATAAATATAGTGTTGCATGAAGCATATAATATTGTCATATTAAACATATAGGGGGAGAAATATTGTCACTTTGCATATAGTAAAAGAAACAGGGGGAGCATCAAGTAAGAGGGAGTATAATCACATATATATGTATGCATTATTTTCTTTGATGAACTAACCTCCCACCTTAAGATGAGTAAAGTTTTGTCACCATCAAAAAGGGGGAGAATGTGGATATCTTGTACTGCAGGTAACTTATATTGCAGGTTAGGTTTTGATGATGAAAAAGACAAAGCCATAGTTGATGGTCAAAGTTGATGAAAGTGAAAGTTGATGAAAGTGACAAAATATCAAAGTCACAATCCAAGACAATCAAGACTAAAGAATCATGTCTCAAGAAATAAGGGTAGTCCTTAGGGTTTGGGGATTCTCTTAGGAAAAAGTGTAAGCTCTTCCGAGGGTCAGCTCATCTCTCAAAGTCTCACATCTTCACTTGCTTTTCAAAAATGCATGCATGCACACGTAAACATAAAAAGCATTTTTAGAAAACTATAAAATCGATTCACATCATTTTTATCTAAACATCAAAATCGATTTCCTACTTCAATTTAAAGTGCATAATCGATTTTCCTATAGTATAATAAAGCATAAAATCGATTTGCATCTTATTCTCAAATAAGATATAATCGATTTTACTCCTACACTTTAATCAGGCAAAGAATCGATTCTTCCTTTAATATACTCAAGAATAAAATCGATTTCCTTCCTGCTCTTAAGCAATAAATCGATTGACATCTTATTTCAAACAAACACATAATCGATTTCTCATCCTAGATCTACTTAGGCATGAAATCGATTCTCACTTTTAGTTTATTCAGGCAAACAATCAATTGTGTCATTTCCAAAATTGTTTCAACGGTAATATTTTTCTCATAGCCTATAAATAGAGGCTTCATACTCTTCATTTCTCACAACCCATTTTCACGATTCAAAGCATAATTTAGAAAAACTCTTCACACTTTCATTTCTGCTCTTCTCGCACCGTTGGTCCGTCAGAGCTGATCTCTCGCAAGAGTTAGTCGGGGTTGGAATCTTCAAGTTGTTGTATCTGCCTACATAGAGGTGTTTTGGTATTTTCAATTGTTATTTGTTTATCATTGTGATTTGTACTAGGGAGTGGGGTATCTCTCTAGGGTAGCTATTTGTACTAGGAAGTGGGGTATCTTTTTTGGGGTAGATGGTTGTAACAGGGGTGGGGTATCTCTTGTTATTGTTGTAATAGATTTGAGGGCTCTTCATAGGTGGGGTATCCTATGAGAAGAGTGCCTGAGTCTGTAAAGGTTTCCAAGGCACCCGTAAGCCTTGTTGTGTTAGTGAAAAATCTCACAAGGGTGTGAGGACTGGACGTACGTCACTGGGAGGTGACCGAACCAGGATAAATCTCTGTGTGCTTTATTGCTTTATTTTCTAATTCCTTGGCTTCCACTTAACCTGCGCGAAAATTAATCTAAGTCATTGAAAAGGGGAAAAAGTTTTCAAAAGTTTTTAAATCTCAATTCACCCCCCCTCTTGAGACTGAAGCCACTTGGCAACACATGTGGCTTTGAGTAGATGGGCTACGGCCTAGACTAGTTTTTGTGGCTAAAGGCCTTTCTTGTAATTGTGGATTTGGGCTTTATATTGTGGACCTAGGATCCAATAAGTCCATAATATAAATACCTTAACCCTTAGTGTAATGAGGGAGAACTTTTGGATGAATGAAATCATTTCCTCAATTTTGCAAAGTTGAAAGCCTAGAGAGATACCTAGTGAGAGGTGAGAGCGGCGGGTACATGCATATGAGAGGTGAGGTTCATCATGAAGTTTCTCCAATGGTTCTTGAAGAAGAGGACCTTGCTCACAACCTTGGAGCTAGGAGCGCTCAAGGCTAGTTGATCTTATCACCTTCCAAGAAGGTTGTGGCGATCATTCATCTCCACATCCATCTCCAGTCTCCTCCACATTTGTTCTTTCTTCTACTTTTTATGTAAGTTCATTGTGTTTGTGTTGTATGTTCTTAATCTTTCTTGATTTGTCAATAACACTTGTTCTTGATCTTGTGTGAGAATTATTGAGTTGTCAAAATTCTAGATCCTATCCTTCTTGATCTATTCTAGATCATATCATGTGTCATCAAAGCACATTGATTCATATCACATTTGTTTACTATGTTGGCTGATATGTCTTTATTTCCTTTTGTTTGCATGTTGTTTAGATTGTTATGTTCTGGACCTTTTGTACACATGTTTCTGTTGTCTGTACTTTGGAAGTGTTATGCTTCCCTTGTGCTTTTTTTAACTTCGTTTGCACCACTTGGGTTCTACTGATGTACTTGGAATTGGCTTCTTGCCTTTTTGTGCTTCTTTTGGACCACTTTTGGGTTGTACTAATGTAGTTGTGATTGGCTTCTAGCCTTTTTGATAATTGTATGGAGTGTTATGGTTTTACTAGGTGCTTTTGTCTATTTTTTTTTGCTTCGATGGGCCCCACTTTTTAACTGATTATTCTATTTATACATTTCTGTAAAATTTATTTTAAATTGTTGTTCCCTATCATTTTATTCCTCTGTTTTGCTGTCCATATCATACTTCTACTTTTCCTATTGGCTATAAATAGCCATTCACTTGCTCCTTCCAAGTCCCACACACTTTTCAGTACCGTTTTAGCACCCCTAAAGGTATGTTCTTTCTATTTTCTCTCTCTCTTTTGGTTCTTTGGTTATTTTGTTGTTTTGCTTTTTTTTTCTTCTTATATTCTCTTTGTTTTTCCTCCATAGATGAGCTCTGGGTGTTCTTCTGTGCCCAGACTTTTTTCTTTTTCTTTGGACATCAAATTTGAAGCTTATGAGGTTGAGCATGTTAGTGATCATGTGAGTTGTTTTGCCTTTAATTCTTGTGTTTTTGTTCTTTTTCTTACTTCCTTTTGTACTTATGTTATGTTTTTCTGCAGACTGCGATTAGGTTGCCGTCTCTTTTTTCAAGCCAACATAGGAAGCACATTCCCACCTCAGTTTTTTTGTTTGATGTCATTGGTAACCATTTTGAAGTGGCTGTTGTTAACAGAGGGACTGATGTTTATTTTGTCCAGGGTGTGGATATCTTGTACTGCAGGTTACTTGTATTGCAGGTGAGGTTTTGATGATGAAAGTGACCGAAGCCAAAGTGACAAATTATCTAAGTCACAATAACTTATCCAAGGCAATCAAAGACTCAAGAATTAATGGTAGTCTCTAGGGTTTGGGTCATGTCTTAGGATATTTTGTAAGCCGCTTCCGAAGGTCAGCTCATCTCACAAAAGTCTCATGCTTTCACTCTTTCAAAATGCATGCATGCACACGTAAACATAAAAAGCATTTTTGAGAAATTAAGAAATCGATTCACTACTTTGAACTAAACATCAAAATCGATTTTCAACTCACAATGAAAGAGAGTAATCGATTCATCAACTATTTTCTAAAGCACAGAATCGATTTCCAAGATGTTTCAAAAAGAAAGAAATCGATTCCTACTATTTTCCCTAAAACACATAATCGATTTCTTATGTTTTAAGGAAGCACATAATCGATTTCTTATGTTTTAACGAAAGCACATAATCGATTTGCTCCTATACTAAAGTCAAGCTAAGAATCGATTATTCTCTTCATACATCTAAGCATAAAATCTATTTCCTTCCTATTTTAAAGATGCATAATCGATTTCCTTCCTGTTTTAAAGAAGCGAACAATCGATTCCTTTTTACTTGCTTCAAAGACAAAATCGATTACACACCTTATACAAACAGGCACATAATCAATTTTCACTCATCCTTTAGAAGAAATCAATCGATCACACACTTATGAGTTATTTCCTTTTTAAAGACAAGAATCGATTATCACTCTTAAGTATTTCAAGCACATAATCGATTATCATATTTAGGCCATTCAGGCACATAATCGATTTCATCATTTCCATAATTGTTTCAACGGTCATATTTTTCTAAGCCTATAAATAGAAGGCTTTGCAAATCATTTTTCACACAACCCATTTCACGATAAACGCATCAAACGCATAACAACCCTTTTACATTTTCACTTCTGCTCTTCACGCACTATTCGTCCGTCAGAGCTGATCTTTCGCAAGGGTTAGTTGGGTTGGGGAAATTTCAAGTTGTAATATCTGCCTACACAAGAGGTATTTTGGTCTTTACATTTGTAATTGTTTTATTGTTGTATTTTGTACTAGGGAGTGGGGTATCTCTCTAGGGTAGCTGTTTTTACTAGGAAGTGGGGTATCTTTCTGGGCAGCTGGTTGTAACAGGGGTGGGGTATCTCTTGTTATTGTTGGAATAGATTTGAGGGCTCTTCATAGGTGGGGTATCCTAGGGAAGAGTGTCTGAGTTTGTAAAGGTTTCCAAGGCAGCCGTAAGCCTTGTTGTGTTAGTGGAAAATCTCACAAGGGTGTGAGGACTGGACGTAGGTCACTGGGAGGTGACCGAACCAGTATAAATCTGCTGTGTGCTTTATTTCTTTATTTTCTTTTTCCTTCGCTTCCATAAACCTGCGCGAAAATTAATCTAAGTCGTTAAAAGGGGAGAAGTTTTTAAAATCTCAATTCACCCCCCTCTTGAGACTGAAGCCACTTGGTAACACAGGGTTGGACTGAAATGGGTAAGTTTTATGGCCTCCATCTTGGTGGCTGGGTTCGGATGGTCTATGTTCGTCTTGATCGTTTCTACATTGAGGTCCGGGATAGGTTGCAGGCTCCTCCTTTTGTTGCTGGGCTCCCTAAAATTATAAGGCTTGGTCATCAACCTACCTTTATCCATGATGGTGATGATGTTGTTAACATGTTTGACCAATCAATGTATGTTGGTAGGAATCCTGTGGTTGTATTTACCCTCTACATTACTTTGGGTCCAGCTGATCTAGCAACTTCTTTTCTGGTTTGTTCCCTTCCTTTGCTTTGTTTTCCTGTTAGTTTTTTGAGTTTTCAAATTACCTTTTGAGAGAGCTTTTGTTTCATCATCTCTTATTTTTTTTGGCAGCATCTTCCATACACATTTTGTGAGACTGTTTTTTCCAGAATTGATGCTGGTATCATTTTGGTAGATGAAATGGGGAGGCCATATCCTTGTCATTTAATTTTTCCAAGGGGCAATGTTCTTTCAGAGGTTCGTCTTCGTGGGTGGTTTGGTTGTTGTCGCGAAAATGATTTTACTAAGGGGCTTGATGTCAAGATTGAAGTTCCTGTTGACCATCCAAGATTCATGTTTTTGAGCAGGCATTGAGTGGTTTTGTTGGTGGTTTTGTTGGTTTGGAGGAGATTACTCTTTCCTTTTGTAACTTTGTTGGTTTTGTCGGTGTTTTTAGTAATTGGTTCAATAAAGGGGCATTTTTGCTTCCAAGTTGTGGTACTTGTATTCCAATTAGTTCTTTGGTTTCTATCATCCACATCCATTTCTGCTGGTGTAATTTTATTTTACTGTAATTTCCTTTGCAAACTTTTATTTCCTTAATGTACTACTTCTTACTTTTATATTTGCTAACATGCTCAACCTCATTCTATTAGAGACTTTTTCCTTTTGCTTTGGACATCAAATTCTTACTTTTATATTTGCTAACATGCTTAACCAACAAATTAACAACGTAAAAGCTATTGTCTTTTCTACTTTTATTTGTGTTCTTCGCTTCTTTTTCTCTCCCCCTATACACAACCTGCTGTATGCAGATTCCAGCAATAACTTTATTATTGTTAGAGGGGAACCACTAACCAATTGAGTTTTAAAAGGAAGGATGTACTTCTTCGTTTGGACATTAATTCCAGCAATAACTTCATTATTGTTTGAGGGGAACCAATAAGGAATTGAGTTTTAAAGGGAAGCATGTACATCTTCATTTGGACATTAATTTGTGGGAATTAAAATCAGTTTTTCATTTATAGAATCAAACTTATGTTAGCCTGAAGAATCAAACTTATGTTGGGCTAAAAAATCAAACAAGGGAAAACTATGGCATCAATGCATCATTGGCTATGTCTAGAACCCAATGCATATCTACGTATGGATTATACATGTCTAATAAATAATAAATTGATTAGTCGCATTTTATATTCATGAACAATTTCACCAACGATGCCAAGAATAGAAGGAACACTAGATTAGCTTGCTTGTATTTCACTCTGGAGTTAGTAATAATAATTTAGCGTTATTTTTAGGTGGCTATAGAGGCACTTATGACTTATCTTAGTCTAAGAAAACAAATTTCCTCTTTATAAAATACAAAGTTTGTTTCCATTAACCTAGATGTAATTGTTATAATTTCTACTTGCTTGGTGAATACATGTGTTTTCATAAATCATGACAAATTCAGCTTTAGTTTAATATTGACATAGCTGGTTAGAAAACTTTTTTTAATTTTTCTAAATATACCTTAACTAATAAATGGTTTTTTAGGCAAAATAAAATTACCTTCGAAGTGTTCTCGCATGGTGTGGGTTGCAGTGTATTCTTCGTTTGTATTAGTGGAAATTGTGGTGCTCAGCAGGTTGTCATCATCATTTTTCCTGCTTCTCTTTCACTTCCTATTTGCGCACAGTTTTTTCTGAATTTCTATGACATTAGCTTCCAAGTGCTCTCGCATGGTGTGGGGTGCACTGTATCTTTCATTTGTATTAGTGGAAATTGTGGTGCTCAACAGGTTCAATCATCATTTTTCCTGCATCTTTTTCACTTCCTATTTGCCCACAGTTTTTTCCTGAATTTCTATGACATTATCTCAGCACCGTTTTTAAAACCAGTGGCAACCTATCGATCATTGTGAATTCTCTTGCATCCTTTATAGTTTCATCATTTCGCTGTGTTTCTAATCTGTTTTACCCTCTAGATGAGCCACATTTGTTGTGCTTCCCATTTGTTTCAGCCGTTGATGACGGCATCCAGCTTTTCATTGGCTACGCAGGCCTTGTGTGATGATTTCGCTTGCTTTGCGTCTGCCTTCACCTGTAGATGGAGCGCATTTGTTGGTTCGTTGGGTTAGTAGTCATTAATCTCTAGGTTTTTCCTTATCTACGGTTCTTCTTATCTGTTTATTGCCATTTTCTATTCACACCTACTATTGTGCGCCATGTGTTTTGTAAACACATAATATGCATGTTTTCCCTTTCCTAGCCCTTACCATTTTTCGGTATTGTGTATCAATTCCTCCCACTATAAATTCATCCTACTCTCCTCTTCCGGCTTGTGCGTTACTTGCCTTTGTTCCTTTTGTGGGATATATCCTCTGTAACCTTTTACCTGAGACTACCTATGGCTTTAATTGATAACATTGTTCCTAGGAGGGTTGATTGGGGTCTAACTGTTAGGATCATCCGTCTTTGGGTGGTGCTTGAGTTTAGGAATCCTGCCAACCCAAGCACCTTTGAGATGGTGCTTCTGGATGAGAGGGTTGGTTTTTGGGTTTTGTGTTTTACCTGTCTTTGTTATATTTGTATTCATGTTGTGATGATTTAGTTTTCTTTTCAAATTGTTTTCAGTTGGCACGCATACATGCAACTGTGAAGAAGGGTCTTGTGCACCAATTTCAGCCCATATTGCATGAGGGTTCTACCTATTTAATTGACAAGCTTCTTGTGGCTGCTAATGACCTTAAGTTTCCAAGTACTTCTCATAAATATAAGTTGAATTTTATGGGAATCACTAACTGCATTATTGTTGAAGCCTCTCAGATTCCTACCAACCACTTCAAATTCTTGCCATTTCCTGAAATTGCTATGTCTCCTAAGGATGAGATATTGACCGGTATCTTTACTTTAGTTTATTTATTTTAGTTTATGTTGTTTCCCGCTTTTGCTTTGTGCTCACTATATATATTGAAAAATGCTTAGATGTGATTGGCCATGTTATTCAAAAGGATACTCTGAAGGATCATGAGAGGAATGGCAGGACCACTAGGTTGCTCCAGTTTGTTTTGGAGGACTTGAGGTCATTTCTTTGTCTTATTGTCTTCTATTTGGTTGTTTCATTATATTTACCTTCTTCTGAATTTATTTTTACTCTATCTGGCTATGTCGGGTCTCAAACTTGTCTCGCTCTACCCCTAACTATGGAGTTTGGCCTTTTTTCTTTCTTGGCCTTAAGGAAGTTTTCTTTGGAACAAGCATCAATCTAGTGAACTAAAGCAAAAACTGTAATTGCAAAATAAACTTTTATATCGAGCTTTTACATTCTGCGTTTGTGCACAAACAGTAAAATTCTTAACTAGGCCTAGTTCTAGTTTCTAGTCCTGATGTCCTTCTCCCTATTCAGAGTCACGAGTCTCATCATCTTCCTCATTCACGTACTGAGCGAGCTTCCCTTTGCGGATTATTTCTTCAATGTCATCCCTGAGGGTGTTGCATTTGTTGGCACTGTGCCCATAAATTTTGTGATAACGACAGTACTTCTTAGAGGTTTGGCCTTTCCTTTGAACGAGAGGTTCGGGCTGTTTGATGTCCCGAAACTCCGCATCGATGCACTCGGCAAGGATCTCAGCGTGGGATGTGTTCAGCAGGGTGTATTCTGGGAAGCGACCTTGTCGAGGTCGGGACTCACGAGGAGTTCTGTCATCCTGGGCTCGCTTCTGCCATGGCTCTTCAGTGGCCTTGTAGGCCAGCTCGTCCTTCTTGCTGCCAACCTTGGCTTCCTCTTGGTACGCCATGTTGTCTTCTTCATAATCCATGTACTTTTGCGCCTTCTGAAGGAACTCATCCAAGCTTCGGGGTTTGTTAATCCCCACGTCTCTTTGAAATAGGCTTCCTTTCTTAGGGCCATCCTTCATCCAAAAGATCCTTCTCTTGTCTTCAAGGTTTCTAACGTTGCCAGCCTCCTTGTTGAACCTTTCCCGATATTCTCTAAGTGTTTCTTTCTCTCCTTGCCTGATCGCCCTAAGTACCTCTTCAGATTTTGGCTTCAAGCGGGAAGCGACAAAGCGGGTTGTGAACATGGTGGCCAGCTGCCCCCAGGATGAAATAGAGTTTGGTTTCAACTCCTGGAACCAAGCTAGTGCTGAATCCGTGAGAGTGAGGGGAAAGATCTTGCAGTGGACAGGTTCCCTTGCCCCCCGGTATCTCATCATGACAGGGAAGTAGGCCAAATGCCTGTCAGGGTCTCCAGTCCCGTCGTATGTTTTGAGGGCTGGGAGCTTCTCTAAGGTCCTCGGAATTGGGCAGTCGTCAACCTTCCTAGTGAAGGGTCCTTCATTGGAGGTCCATCGTGAGTTGTGAGGTGACCAGTCCCCGAGATCTATATCTCGACGGTCACGTCGGGCTGGAGATCTCCTCGATGTAGATCTTTGGCGATGCCTCCTATGGGTCTTGACTCGGCTCCGCGACCTCTCGCGAAAATTGGAGGTTGCGAGCGATGAGGACCTGGGGAGAGACTCCTCAGGCCAGTATGTACTGTCAGGCGAGGTTGGAGGGGTGTTTGGAGGTGAAACTGATCTTTGGTGCCTGCCGCGTCGAGGAGGAGAGTGACGAGCTCGCTTCCATCTAGGTGGAGAGCGATGATTGTGATGACACTTGGGTGGAGATCTGCGGCGCCTGGAGCTCATTGTCCTTGGGGAAGGGGTGTTCCGGCGAGGATGGGGTTGCTCAGGCATGGATGTCATTCGCCTCTCTATCTGCCTGATGCGCGCTTCTTGCTGCAACAGAGTCTGGGTGCGGTTGCACAGCAGGTCCAAG
Organism: Astragalus membranaceus; assembly: GCA_039519185.1. Taxonomy (NCBI): domain Eukaryota; kingdom Viridiplantae; phylum Streptophyta; class Magnoliopsida; order Fabales; family Fabaceae; genus Astragalus; species Astragalus membranaceus. Next base: position 78,188,200 of record CM076851.1, on the reverse strand, counting down.
AGCTGGCGGATGGTCGTTGCATCCCCAGGTTGGACGAGGATCTGGATAGAGGCTGGCTGAGGTGCCGGGACCTGAATGTCTTGGTTTGGCATGGAAGCAGCTAGGCCTTCGGGGCCCTCTGGCTGGGGTTGCGGAGCGGCAATGCTTTGGACTCGGAGTCTACCTCTAGGTGCCATGGGAAGACAGGAGAAAGTTCAAAGAGTAGAGATGGTGTGAAAGATAGATATTTCCCACTGTGGTCGCCAATATTTTGTACCTAGCAGCACTGCGGTGACTGCTGTTGGTAGGTCTGTTACAATCCGAGCGGAGTGTTGAATGAATCCTGGAGGGGCACCTGCAATGCCACTCCGACGCCCAAGTCAGTATAGGGAATGAGAGAGTAGTAATATTTTAGGAATGAGAATGTACCTATTAATGGGAATGTGTGCCAGTATTTATAGGAAATCGTGTCCGTTGTGAGCCATCATATTGATATAATTGATCTGAGCCATCCAAGTATAATAGTCATAATTGGGCTTGTATATTATGGATATGGATCAAAGTGATTGGGCCAATCCATATCAAATTGCTGAATGGGCCTCTTGATCCGGTCGTGTAACCAATTCAAAATTAGTTTTGGGGTCCAACAACGAGTTACCCCTTCTTTTTAATATAATGATGATTAAATCATTGTTAAACAAAATTCATGGATGATTTGAAAATCAAGAACAACAACAACAACAGAGTCCTGTTCCCAGCAAATGGAAATATCCCCTCATTTTTCTATTCCTTATTAGTCTTTCTCACATCCCAAAAAATGCAGGTTCAAATTAAACTTCATGTTATGTCCGTGCTACGGATTCAACCATGTGAGTTAGTGGAGGAGCAATAAGACCATACAGAATGGGGAGATAAAGCAAGCTATAACTTGTGAACAATGCTTGACACAAACATTTTGACTAAAATAAAAAATATATTAAAAATGTAAGATATTGTAAAAGAATGTGAAGCTGCTGGCTGAAAATTAAAAGAATGAGACACTTGATATATACCCGAAGAAAGTAAATTACAAAATACCGACAATTATATTCTCATTGCAGTTAAGCCTTCAATATAAAAACGAAGACACTCTATTATATTCTACATTGGCGACGCAGATAACCCATATAATTTACTCAATAATTGTTACATTTTCAACTTTATCCTACATAATTTTAAAAAGTCTACTCGATAGCTTTTATAGGTGGCGTAGCGGGGATTGAAAATAAATTAAACGTAGTTAAACTATTATTTTTAGTACAATTATTGATGTTAAAATAATAATATATAAGCACGATTAAATAGATGAGGTCATCGAGATCTACCTTGTGTGCCTATAAAAGTAAACGCAAATGCATTTCTCCAAGTACTTCTCCACTCAAGCTTCAAAAAAGAAAGAAAGAAAGAGAAAAAAGAGTGATGTCTGGAGAAGAAACAAAAAGAGAGGAAGAGATAGAAGATACGGTAAAGGAGAGTGGAGAGAAGCTGAAAGAGAGAAAGGTATCATGGGCAAAGCTACGTCGTGTAGATTCTCTCAATTTGGAAGCTGGAAGAGTTTCTACGGTTGCAGGCCACCACTCCAAGGTATATATATTTCTATATCCCACTTTCAATCCCACTTTCACACGTCTCCTACTAGTCATCTTCACTTTAAGATACCACTTGTCGTATTTATGTTTTTTTTTGACCAATTGTATTTATGTTATTAGATATTTATTTTCCACAAAGGTCGTTTTTGATGTACTAATAAAAATAGGATGCATTTAATATGGACCCTAAAAAGTTCAAAGATGGACCTACCTTTTAATAAAACATTATTTTCATGTCAAAAATAAATAAATAAAACATTATTTTTATTTTCTATTTTTTATTATTATAAAATTTATTTTTTATTAAAAATAGAAAAGTCCACATTTGAACCTATTTTAAGAGGCGCATCTAATATGGAACCCTATAAAACTGAGTCTAGATCCTCTCCATTTATAATAGACTTAAATATGTTTTAGGCCCCTGCAAATATAGAGTGTTTTGGTTTAAGCCCCTGCAAAAAAATTTTTTTGTTAAAAGCCCTTGCAAAATGAAATATTTTGTTATAAGCCCTTCTCAACATATCCAGCAATCATAGCATTCCATGTTATAGACTAACATTTTAGTCATAGAAGGACTTATAACAAAATATGTCATTTTACAAGGGTTTTTAACAAAAAAAAAATTGTCGGGGCTTAAACCAAAACACCCTATATTTACAAGGGCCTAAAACATATTTAAGCCTTTATAATATAGTTTTTTGGTATTTTAAGTGTATAAAAGGTGGACATTTAGCATTTTTAGTATGTCTTAGTAAAATCTTATTTTTATTTTCTATTTTTTTTATTATAAAGTTTATTTTTACTAAAAATAGTAAAGGGTCCATATTAGATGCATCCATGAATTTTAATAAAATATTGTTTTTATTTTTCATTTTTTATTATTATAAATTAATTTTTTACTAATAGTAGTAAAGTTCAACTTTTGTTTAAATTAAATTCTAACTTAGATGAGTTCATTTTTTTTTTTTTTGTGTTTCACTTGACATGAGATATATGATATTGAACAGTTGAGTTGGGCCACGACATTGAGCTTGGCATATCAAAGCATAGGGATTGTATATGGTGATATTGGTACATCTCCACTATATGTGTATGCCAGTACTTTCACTAATAAAATCAAACACACAGATGACATTCTTGGTGTCTTGTCTCTCATCATCTATACCATTGTCCTCATACCCATGCTCAAATACGTTTTCATAGTCTTATGGGCAAACGACAATGGCAACGGTAATATTATCTAACTTATTGTGTTATCTTTGTATATTTTCCTCCTTTTAATAAATATGCATTAATTTAAACTTAAATTATAATTTTAGTCTATTATCCGGATTAAATCATCAATTAAGTCTTTAAGCTTACATATTTCTCCTAATTAGCCCATAAAGGACCCGATTGAGTTACAAATAGGTAACAGTACTGGACAGGACAGTACGGTACTAGACAGAATAGTATTGGACAATATATTGTGCAGTACACTGTTTGGTGAACACCGAACAACACAGATAAAAAATGTAAATTTTACAATAATTTCCCCTCCTAACTCTCCCTAACTAATTAACATCTAACAGTTGTTTATAAAAAAAATGGTTCTTAAAAGGGACAACATTGATATCATTGTTTTACATACAACAAAAACTCAGAATTTTTAATATATAAAGAACCAAACTAGAACTTGTTTTTTTACCAAAAGGAACAAAGTAAAAGTTAAAGTAAAGATAAAGATCCAAAAATATAATTTAAACTTAATTTTAAAAAATTTTATCTTAATATCCAAAAAATATTAATCTAACATCAAAATTTATTTTAATATAATAACATTCACAACTTGTATTGTAGAAGCCAAATATTCATTTTCATTTTCAGCTTCAGTTTCCTTGGTTTTATCAAAAGTTGTTTGTCCTTACTTCTTTTCCTTATAAAAAAGATTATCCTTAAGTTTTTTTTATATCGTAAAAGAGGATCGAAGCCCAATTTTGTCCTTAACAATTGAATACATCCTCGTTATTTTTTTTAAAGAGGAATAAATCCTTGTTATTATCAATGATGTTTCCCTTTTTCCTTAACTTTTTTTATGTAATAACAACTACCATTGTTTCATACTATCAAGTGTTTTGACACCGGATACTATCAAGTGTTTTACTGAGATGCGTTGGTCCAAGTGGTAACCGGGCTTTGATCCCATTTCAAGGTCCCAGATTCGAATTTTGGGTGTGGCAAAAACTCTGTTGGGAGGGGAGAATCACACGGACCGGCAAAGCCGGGTATACACGTGGCCATCCAGGTTCCCCGGCGTAGATTAGTCATCGACAAAGCCGGTGGAAACTGCGCACCAATAACATGATAACCAAAAAAAAGACTATCAAGTGTTTTACTTAAAATATATGCATGACTAAAATTATATTTCAATTTAGAAATATTAATATTGGTAGTAGATGAATTATTTTTTCAATAATTCTCTTATTTATTTGAAATATTGAATTATTAACAACTATGCTAATTCATAGGTGGAGCATTTGCCCTATATTCGTTGATATGCAGGCATATAAAGGTGAGTTTGGTTCCAAATCAACAGCCAGAGGACATGCAAATTTCTAACTACAAACTTGAAACGCCGTCTAGCCAGCTGAAACGAGTCCATAAAATAAAAGAAAGGCTTCAGAATAGTCAATTTGCTAAAATTTTTCTATTACTTCTAGCTATAATGGGAACTTCCATGGTCATAGGAGACGGGATTCTTACTCCTTCAATTTCAGGTTAGTTAATTATTAGTTATTAAATTTAATATTTTCAAACTCTAACAAATAATTTATATATTGTGTCTTTTTCTATTTTCTTACAACAGTTTTGTCATAGTTTTTTAATAATATCAAACATACATTTTCATTCGATAAGGAGGTATTATTATTATTATAATATAATACTTTCATTTAACTCAACATCTATAGCACACACTTGCCTAATTTGTTTTTTTATAAAAACAAACTTAGATATTGGATTTCTGAAGTCAGAGATATGAATTATTTCAGTTTTTTATTTGAATTACTTCGTATTTTTATTATATTGTTAAATCCACGTGCAGTTCTTTCCGCGGTGAGCGGGATCAGTACATCACTTGGTCAAGGTACTTAAATAATGTGGTTATTATTATTATTATTATTTATTATAATGTAATGTAATTAAATAATGGTTGTGCCTTTTTTCAGATGCTGTTGTGGGCATCACTATAGCGATCTTGATTGTGCTATTTGCTGGGCAACGATTTGGGACTGATAAAGTGGGACTCACATTCGCTCCAATCATTTTATTGTGGTTTTTATTCATTAGTGGAATTGGTGTTTACAATTTATTCAAATATGACATTGGAGTATTGCGTGCTTTTAATCCAAAATATATATATGACTACTTTCAAAGAAATGGTAAGCAAGGATGGATATCACTTGGTGGAGTCTTTCTATGCATAACAGGTTGGTTAGTTCGTAGCATCAACATTTTTAATCTTCTTAATTAATTAACTTGTATCGTTCTTTAAGTCTAACTTATAATTAACATACATGTATCTAATTAGGATCTGAGGCCATGTTTGCTGATTTGGGTCACTTTAGTGTACGAGCCATCCAAGTAAGTAAATCAAATTATTTATTTATTTATTTATTTATTTTTACTTGCACTCATTTGGTGCACTTTTTCGGTATTGCTTAGCTCGCCAACTGAGCTACCTACTTGGGATTAACATCCTTGTGTGTGTATATATGTTGCAGATTAGCTTTTCTTTCGTTACATGTCCCGCAATATTGGCAGCATATATTGGGCAAGCAGCGTTTCTACGAAAGTTTCCCGACAAAGTGGCGAATACTTTCTATGATAGCATACCAGGTAATTAAGTTAATTGGTTAATTTTACAAAGCATTCAAAAAATCAGGGGAATTTTATTTAAAATACTGATCAATTAATCAATGTAAATTACATGCAGATCCATTATATTGGCCAACATTTGTTGTGGCTGTTGGAGCTTCCATTATAGCCAGCCAAGCAATGGTTTCAGGAGCATTTTCCATTATATCACAAGCCCTAAATCTAGGTTGTTTCCCTAGAGTTAAGGTTGTTCATACTTCCACTAAGCATGAAGGCCAGGTGTATATTGCTGAGGTTAATTACATGTTCATGATTGCATGTATTTTGGTATGTGCTTCGTTCAAGACCACGGAAAATATTAGCCATGCTTATGGTATACATTTTTAACTTTTATATATGTGCCTAATTAAGTATTAATTTACCACTTAATTATATACCAATTTGAGAAGTAGTAGAACTAGAACTAATATGCATGTATATGAATAAAATATTATGCAGGGATTGCAGTTATTGGTGATATGCTAATCACAACAACACTAGTTTCACTTATAATGCTTGTTATATGGAAGAAGAGCCTATGGATGGTTGCTCTCTTCTTTTTAACATTTGGTTGTATTGAGATTCTTTATTTCTCATCTCAACTAACCAAGTTCACCAAAGGAGGGTATTTTCCAATTGTATTAGCTTTGTTCTTGACAGCAATGATGGGAATATGGCATTATGTGCACAAGGAGAGATACATGTTTGAACTCAACAACAAGGTTTCTAGTGAGTATTTAAAAGAATTGGCTAACAACCCAGATGTACACAGAGTTCCTGGAATAGGACTTTTGTACTCAGAGCTTGTACAAGGCATTCCTCCTATTTTTCCACATGTCATAGCCAGTGTACCATCTATTCATTCAATTGTAGTCTTTGTTTCCATCAAGACAATCCCTATTAGTAGAGTTCCATTGGAAGAGAGGTTTCTATTTCGACAGGTCCAACCAAGAGAGTATAGAATATTTCGTTGCGTTGTCAGGCATGGTTACAATGATGCACTTGGGGATCCAATGGAGTTTGAGTCACAATTGATACAAAATCTCAAGGGATTTATTCAACAAGAGAACTTTATTATGCTTGAAGCTAATAATAACAATAATAATGATGATGATCAACAACAACAACAAGTACCTCTTTCCACGACTGATGAAAGTGATGATATGACAGCCAAAGAAGGAAAACCTAGGTCTACTAATTCTTCAACTAGAATTAACCCTACTCAAGCCGTGTCTCGCGCCTCATCAGATTCAAATTCGATTCGATCAGCAAGTGCGACTCATGTGAACAAGTCATCTGGTTTCTCCGGCCCACTCATCCAAGGAGTTGAGGAGGAAATTAAATTTATAGATAAAGCAATGGAAAAGGGTGTGGTGTATATGTTGGGAGAAGCAGAGGTAGTGTCTCACCCAAATTCCTCCATCTTGAGTAAGATAGTTGTCAACTATGCTTATAGCTTCTTGCGGAAAAACTTTAGACAAGGGGAATATTCCATGGCTATCCCAAGAAAGAGACTTCTCAAGGTTGGAATGACATATGAAATATGATCACTTTGGTACAATAAAATGATATAATGCTAATTTATCTTCACTACTGCCTTCAAAGTTTGCTTCAAAGATTGTTGGTTTCAAATAAATACTTTGTGTTATGTCAATAATATATATATATATCTAGTGTATTATTATATCCAAAAAAAATTGTGTATTATTTATGTGATAGTTAAGTACTTTTGTTGAATTTTATTACGAGTTTTGTAACTTCTCCACCAAATCATGTAAGCTTTGAATTATGGAGAAGAGAAAGTTGTAACACCCAATTTTCATATTAGTATGTTTTTGTATATGTGTGAATATAATAGTGATTTTTGGCATCAAATAAATACTTTGTGTTATGTTAATAAAAGTGTATTAATAAAAGTGTATTTTTTATGTGATAACTAAGTACTTTTGTTGAATTTTATTATAAGTTTTGTAACTTCTCCACCAAATCATGTAAGCTTCGAATTATGGAGAAGAGAAAGTTACAATTTCAACTAGAGTTTGCCTCCAACTCACTCATATCAAAGTCCACATGGTCACATAACCAACAGGGTCAGCGCGCCACCCAGTAGTTTTCATTTAGGCCGTTCTTTTCTCATTCCCTCTTTACACTTCCTGCACTCCCCTCCCCTCACATTCGGTATCTAGATACTAAGTGACAAACCACTCGGTATCAAGATATCGAGTGTGTGAGGTGAGTGCACGAAGTGCGAAAGGGAGTGTGAAAAGTTTTCCATTTTTATTTTTATACTCTAAAGTAAATTGGCATGGTTTATGTATTTGGACAAAACCCCATTTTTCAATAGGTCGACTCACTCCATGTCAAAATATCTTAGTTAAATGAATTGAAGAAAACTATTTTCTCACATTTCCTATGCTTAAAAAAACCTACTAAATAGTGTTATTAAATCCGAACTTACCGGATCAGTCAGACCGGGTCCCAAGACCAATACCGACTCAGTTGCTTACCGAACTTACCCCCTTTTTTTGGAATATCCCAAAAATACCCCTAAATATGTTCCGGAAACACCCTCAAAAAGTGTTTCCAAAATGATAAAAAATGTGTTACGGAAACACCTCAAAAAGGTATTTCCAGAATGATAAATGTGTTTAGGAAACACCCACTACAAGAAAATTGACATATACCAACGGAGACCTATAGCGATGGTAAATAAAACTGTAGGTATAGGTATCCTATACCTACAACAAGTTAAAAAAAACCGTGGGTATAGGTATTAGCGGGAATTGTTCTCACTTTCACCAAAAGTTCCCTCTTTTTCTTTTTACCAAAATAATTCCCCCTCCCATTGCTACAGAAATTAAAAGAAAGAAATGAAAAGGAAGGAAAGAGAAAAAGAAGAAAGGAGAACGGCGAGAGAGAGAAGCAGAAAGGAGAACGGAGAAACGAGAAGAACGAGCCACCGCGTCGCCGCGCCGCCGCGAGCCACCTCCGGATCTCCTTCTTCACGAGAGAGAGAAGCAGAACGCGAGAGCACTTACTGCAGAACGCGAGAGAGAGAAGCAGGACACAGCAACGAAGAGAACGGAGAAACGATAGAGAAAGAGAAGAACGAGCCACCGCGTCGCCGCCTTTCCCTCCACTGCGCACCTCCGTCTCAAGATTCCCTCCGCTGCAAGCTCTACCTCCATGCCTCTCAAACTCTCAAGGTCAGAGTTATATGTTCTCTTGAAACCCTTAATCCCTAACTCTGATTCTGATTTCTCTTGTGATAAATGTTGATATTGAATTCGTTGTTGTTGAATTTAGGGTTTTATTCCTGTGAATCTGTTGATGTTGATGTGAATTTGTTCTTGTTTTATTTAGGGTTTTTTTTGTTAAAAGTTTTATTTACGGTTTTGTACAATCTTGAAATAGATGAAAACTGGAGAGAACAGATGATTAGGGAAATTATGTGGATTGAAATGCTTCGGTATCATCCTGAAGCTGCTTCTGCTAATGAATAGGTGATTAGGGAAATTAGGGAAATTATGTGGATTGAAATGCAAGGTTTGTGTATCTGTAAATTAATATGGCTAGTCAATTAGTAACCGATTCATTTTTCGTTGTGATGCTAGAAATAATTTATTTTTCTTCATGCAGCTAGATGATGGAAACAAATCAATTTGTACAAATAGGAGAGTTACATACTCGAGATTGCGGGATGGAAATCATAGCTTTGAAGTATGCGCGAATGCACATCAAGGAATTGGATGTGCTAGCTATAATTGGACTGTTGGTTAAGAAACCTTACTTCATTCCTTATGTTTCTTATCAGTTAGTTATCACCTGTGGAATTCGGTGTGCTAGTTATAATTGGACTTGGCTGTGCTATTTTGGTTTTTCATTTGATACCATATTCATAGTAGTATTTGTTTTTTTCAGACACAATTCCCCCAACAGCATATGTTACAGCTTCAGCAACTTTCACAAGTTCTTTAAATGTTTCAGTAAATATATCTTTCAGTGAACCTTGTATGGGTGAAGGTTTTGGATGCAAGTCTGTGAATGCTTGCAATGTAAGTATGTGGCCATCTAATTGCATGTTCTTAAGACTCTTAATTAACACAATAATAAACACAGTTTTTAACTTATTGCTGTTATATTTCTTTACAGCTTCTTGTCTATGGTGCTGGCCAAGTTATACCATCTACCTTTAGTATTCTGCAGCCAAACCTCCTGTATACTGTTCTTGTTAGTTTATCCTCAACAGTTCAATATGGCCGAGCAATCCTTGTAATGGATAAGAATTGCTGCACCGACGTCGCTGGTAACAGCTTTACAAGAATGCCAAATTCAAGTGTTTATGTACATATTGGTGAGTGTTATGTTTTATTATGTTATAGTGGTAGATATCTATCAAAAATTAACAAGCTGCGGAATCGAAAATTAACAAGCTAACTGATGCAATTGCAGCATGGATGCATCGCACTCCAGGTTCATCTAGTCTCCTCCATGGCTCAACGAACTCAATGTTGGAGCAGGTTAGAACACCTTTTCACGTAAGATCTGTAAAATTAGACTTTCCAAGATTCAATGGAAAGGATGTAATTGGATGGATCTTTAAAGCCGAGCAGTTTTTTTCATATTATAATACTCCTGATGTGGAAAGATTAACGATAGCTGCTGTACATTTAGATCATGATATTGTACCTTGGTATCAAATGATGCAAAAGATGAATAGTTTTTTTCATATTATAATACTCCTGATGTGGAAAGATTAACGATAGCTGCTGTACATTTAGATTAACGATAGCTGCTGTACATTTAGATCACGATCGGACACAATTGACTTGGGCAAGCCATGTAACTTCACTATATTGTTCATAAATGCTTCTGCTACACTCTTACTGGTGTAGTCAGCTTTCATGGGCACAAAGTGAGCATATTTAGACAGCCTGTTTATCACTACCATGATAACAGTGAATCCGTGTGAGTTTGGCAAGCCAGTGATGAAATCCATTGCTACGTCTTCCCAAACTTGAGTAGGAATTGGCAATGGCTGTAACAATCCTGCAGGGGCAGTATTTGGTGTCTTAGCTTGCTGACAAACAGCACATTGCTGCACAAACAACTTCACCTCTTCTTTCAACTGTGGCCAATGAAATTGAGCAGTCACTCTTGCTATTGTTCTAGCAATCCCAGCATGCCCTCCTATCGGAGAACTGTGATACTCAGTAATTATTTTTTTTCTCCATCCACTTGTTTCAGGAACTACCAGTCTGTTTTTCCAGTACAGCAGCTTGTCTTTCACTCTATACTCGTTGTTGCTAGAGTCATTGTTCTGACATTGTTGAATTATTGTTTGTAGCCTCTCATCCTTGCTTATTTCTGCTCTTAATTCCTGTTAGCATCAGTCACTTGCATTCTCTTTAATTGATGAAAATGTGCCTCTGCTGGTTGCAACTTCTGGTCACCTTGCAAGGTAATAAATTGTCCTTCCTGGAAAAATTTAATTGTGGCAGCCCTGTAATCTGATATATGGGGTCCCAATGTAGCCAACCATGATGATCCCAATATCAAATATGCTCCTACTACAGGTAGCAAATACACAGGTAGCTGTAACTCATGTTCCTGCACATTCACAGTTAATTTTTCAATCCACCCTTCTGTCTGCATTTGTTGACCATTTCCAATCAACACTTTGAAACTAGGCCAAGGTTCAACAGGCAATTTAAGGAACTGAGCTATCCTTGGTTGCATGAAGTTTTCAGAACTGCCCCCATCTAACAATATCTGCACTGGAATGTGACCAATCTTCCCTGAGAATCGGATAGTTCCTGTCCCTGTACCCCCTTTCATTGCATTCAAGGATAAGTGATGTTCTCTAGGTATATTCTCCTCCTTTTTGTTCTCATCATCACTAGCAGTACTTGTCTCTACTTCCTCTTCATCAGTCAACTGTAGCATCAGTACTTGGTGTCGGTTAGGGCACCTATGAGTGTGCGAGAACTTCTCATCACAAAAGTAACATAATCCCTTATCTCTTCTCAACTGTATTTCCTTATGTTTCAAGTGATTGATTCTATCATTTTCATTTGTTTCTCTTATCTGCTTTTCTTGCCACATAATTTCATTTGTTTTAGTTATTTATTAATTTAGCTGTAACAAACATTATATTTGTTTCAGTTAATGACTTCTCCAAGTCCAGACACTAATGAAGATAATGACGCCAATGAAGATTAGAAGCTGATTTTCTTTTGTCGAACTAAGCTTAAAAATTAAGTGTATGCAATCTGATATTTTTTGTAACTTTTGAGATTATTGTAAGACTTATTTTACGTTTTTTTAAATGTCAATATGATGCCCTTAGATTGACATTTTTACCTATTTTGTAAGTTGACATGCTTGTAAGACTTGATGTTAATTTTCAATATGATTATAGTTTTATTTTATTTTATTGTTTCAAAAATATATTTATTTACTTTATATTTAGCTTTTAATTGGTTTAATATTTCAATAGAAAATATTAAATTATCATCGACATTAATGATAAGTGGTGCCACTAAAACCTACAAACTCTGTTAATAAATTCTTTACCAACAGAAATTCAGTCGTGGGTATAGCAAAATTAAGAGGGTTGTTAAAACCTATACCAACGGAAAAGTAACCGTGGGTATAGCTCTAAGGTTTTGTCCAACAGTAAAAAAAACTGTCACTATAGGCTATAGCAACGCCATTTTTCCGTGGGTATAGCCAAATAAAGACCACGAATTTTTTTTCCGTCGGTATAGGTTTTTGGTGCTATACCCACGGTTTTTAACCCTTTACCCACGGATTTTTACCGTCGCTATAGGTCAATTTTCTTGTAGTGACCTTTTTTGAGGTATTTCTGAAAAAGGAAAAAAATTAGGGGTCAAGTCATTTTGGGGGGGGGGGGTATGAGAAAAAAACCCAGTTAGTTTATGCATTAATCCGGTGACCCAGGAAGATTGAGTGACCCAAACCGGGTTGTGTAGGTTTTTTAAAAAAAAGAAAAAACTTAAAAATGACATCGTTTTGAGTTGGGTCTTGATAACTCTTAGAAATAAGTGTTATTTATGCCTAATCAAATAAGAATTAAGCGAATTAAGCTTGTTCACGAGTAATTTGTATAAATAATTAGAGTCATTGTATAAAGTTTGGTATAAATGTGTTTTATTGTCTGAAATGTGTTTTAGGCACTTTTGGTGCCATTTTTGCGGGATTCAACCGTGTTTAGTTGTGCGGACATTTTAGTGCAGATGTTGTCTTTGGTGTTATGAAAGCACTAGCATGGTTCACTATAGTCAAGGAATGAAATGGGGAGGTCCCAGGGGCAAAACAAAAAAAAGAAGGGAGTTTTGTCTTATAAGCGCACTAAAAAGAATATCTGGAATTACCGTGCTAGAGGGTAAAATTTCTTTGCTTTTAGGGTTGTTTTACACTTCTCAACACATGTTCCCTCTTTAAGGGTTCTTGGAGAGAGAAACATGTAAAAAAGGGAGGCTTAACCTAAAAAGGACACACACTTTTATGCATACACAAATCCCTAGGTTAAAATTATGTCTTCCCCACTCATCTTTCCAGCATTTTTGTACCTGAAACTCTATTTTTGAAGCTATCAACTCTGAATCTATAGCACTGATCTTCATCAGTGTTATATCCCAATTTTGTCCGTTTTCTATCCATTGCTATGGTCATTTTAATTTACTAATTTGCGTGTCAGGACCAATGACTGATATTAGAATTTGGACTCGCTAAGATACCACTTTGTTTAATTGGACCTATGCCTACTATGTTGTTTAATTGGGCCTATGTATTTTATTTGGGGCTATGCTTAGTAATTTGTTTATTTGGGCCTATACTTAGTAATTTGTTTGATTGGGCCTAGTTTTAGCATTTTTTCGATTGGGTCCGACCCAACTTAGCTTTTTCCTTTTTTTCTAATTATTTATTTTGAACAATCAGAAAACCATAATAATAATAAAAATAAGAAAATTAAAATAACATTACAAAATTATAAAAATAATAAAATTACATAAATGACAAACAAAAGGAAATAAAGTTGTAAATTAAAAAGATAACAAAAAAAATATAAATCACAAAAAAAAATTCAAATGGCCACAAAGGCCCTCGCCCAACATCCTTCTCTTTGAACCTTAATGCTAAACCTATTAGTTGCGAGTTGCGACAACAAGTTTGGAAAGGAAATGAATGTAATCAAAGGAGAATCAATAAAAAAAGGAAGGAAGATTATTCAGCCTTAAAGAGATTGATTCCCTCCATCCCTGCCTTCAATATTTCTTACATTTTCACACTGCTGAAATGGAAGTATGAAACACCTCTCTTTCTCAACACACAATATTTTGTAGCCTTTGTTTCTCTACCTGAAAATATGTAGGAGCAGAGGGTGGACCCACCTATGTCAAATGCAAAAAATAAAAAATTATTTTAAGTCTTTCTTTTAATTTAATTTTATAAAAGGGTAAAATAGGCATTTCAAAAATTAACATTATTTTTACGCAATTAAATTAGAAGGCAACCTTCTTTAGTAAGGATGTCAAGTGTGCTAACACATTTCTCATGCATAACCGACTCCCGAACACAAATCTGGTCTCAATGACCCTTATCCAAACCAAAGGGATTTATCAATGTTTGCCCTTAAAACTAAACTTTGGTGGCGGCATCATTTCGAACTTCAAAGAATTGTTTCCCAGATTTTTCGGTCGCTACAGCTGGCGACTTTACTGGGGACAATTTAGAGAGAGTCAAGCCTAATTTAATTAATCGTGAAAATTTAGTGTTAATTTAATGTTTTTTTTCCCTTCTCTTCCATCTTTTATTCTTGTGCATGTTATATCTTTATATGAAATGTGAACCTTAGGATAGAAGACTATACTTCTTCGCATATGTGTTGTTTGTTGTCGTATACGCAGATAAACAGTTGCACTCAAAACTTCTAAGACAGAAGCTGTCGAATCTGCTGAGACAGAGGTTGTCGAAGTTGCTGAGACAGAAGCTGTCAAAATTGCTGAGGCAGAAGCTGTCCAAATTGCTGAGACTGAAGCTGTCGAAGTTGCTGAGACCGAAGCTGTTTAAATTACTAAGACAACTGCAGTCGAAATTACTGAGACAACTGCAGTTGAAATTCCAAAGACAGCTGCAGTCGAAGTTACTGAGACAACTGCAGTCGAAATTCCTAAGACAACTGCAGTCGAAATTACTGAGACAACTGCAGTCGAAATTCCTAAGACAACTGCAGTCGAAATTACTGAGACAACTGCAGTCGAATTTATTGAGACAGAGATGCTGCGAACCAAACCTGCGAACAAAGAACTGTTTGAAAAACAACCGGAGGCATCTGCCCTGAAGAATTTATCTGCCTCTACAGCGCAAATTCCCCGAGGTACAATCGGTCTCGTCTCAAATTGCAATAGCAACTGAGGTATCCGAACTAGCAAGAGTAACACGATGTGTAATCAGGAGATGAACCCAGAAAGTGCTGTTTAGAAACAGGAAGTCGAAACACTGTATGCGTTGAAAAGATTTTTGCTGTGATTTTGAGTGTTGAAAATATTTTCTATATTCTTTTTCTTCTATCTCTTCAAGTGATACAAGATCATCTTTATATAGGCCTATGAGGCAGCATATTGAACCAAGTCATGTTGGTCCCTGCTTGCTTGTTTACTAGCTCTCATTAAGCTTTAGTATATAAAGACTTTGGTGAATCCAAAGCCAAGCAATGTGGGACTTCTCACTTTTGAAATATCTTTTATTTTCAATAAAATACAACAATCCCACACATATTTCAAAAGTTTGAAAAAATGAATTTTATAAAAGGGGTTTCCTGAGTTAACATCGTAGATGTAATGCATCGGAGCTGTATAGCAAGCTATGGAACCAGTCCTAGACAGATAAAACATAACATACGGTGAATTGGTATAGCAAGCTATGGAACCCAAGACACATATTATATGTTAGAGGTTTCACTATCACATTACACCCCCACAATTCTTGTTGTTTCCGCGGTGGTGCGCTATTAGGCCCTGCGCGTGCTCGGTATTCATGAGTGCTCTAGAGACCTCGCCAGGATCTCATGCAAGCGGCCTCACTTGACACTCATATAGGTGATTTCATCAAGTGTATGCTGCAAGTCATATACCACCCATAAGGGCTATGAAAATCATTAAAAGCTTTAAGTTTATCCTTTTAACCATGCAGTCTAGCACAATCACAATAACACCATAGGAAGGGACAATAATGAAATTAATTACTTGAATTAATTTCCAGTGCTAGCACTATCAAGAAGTAATTTGTTTTTACCACATTGAACCTTATTCATGGGATCTCCAATCACAAAGGTTGGGTTACCATCACTTCTTAATATCAATTGGCTTTAGTCTCACTCCCCTCGATGTTTCACATATCATTTTCTTCCCTAAGGGTTTTTCAGAAGATTGATGAAATTTACTTCTGATTTCACATAAATTAAGGATATAATCCTTCTCATTTATTTGTAGCTACTTTACACAACTATGGAAGACACTATTTCTTCCATAATGGAATATTGACCAAGACGTCTCTTTAGTCAATCAATTTCATATATCACAAAGTCTTGATAGTAACAAACTCATTCTCTTATATTATCAAGCTTTGAGTAATAACCTTAATTTCAATAAGGTAATTTATGCAGGTCTACTTAGAAAATCTCTAAGTGACAACCATAGTATAGCTCTACTTAGAAAATTTCTAAGTGACAACCATTCATAAATAAAGCCACTTTTAGATTTATTTTCTTGTGAATCAAACATGGCTATCATCATAGTATTATTGAAATACAATGGGTATTCACTATATATATAGTGACATAGCCTATGATGCCTCAATAGATAATTATCAAACATGGCTATCATCATAGTGTCATCGAAATACAATGGATACTGTATATAGTGACATAGTCTATGATGCCTCAATAGATAATTATCAAACAAGGCTATCATCATAGTGTCATAGAAATACAATGGATACTGTATATAGTGACATAGCCTATGATGCCTCAATTAATAATTATCAAACATGGCTATCATCATAGTGTCATCGAAATACAATGGATACTGTATATAGTGACATAGCCTATGATGCCTCAGTAGATAATTATCAATAAATGCTTTAGTAATTTCTAAGCTACATCACTTTCATAACATGCTTATACATACAGGTCTGCTTAGTTGAATTTTAAGCGACAACATTTCCATAAACTATTTATGGATTTTCACAAGTATGTTATTGATGTCTCATATATTCAAATATCAGTAAATGGTCTCAAAAGTATGTATATTACATATATCTAAAAGAGATTCCTATAACTGATAATTATCCATGTCTTTTATTTAATCTAAAAGACTTGTTATAGTATGCATTTGAACATGTCAAAAGGTGATTCTAAAATATTTCAATTTTAGCATTAACGGTTTGAACCTTTTCACACTTGCTACATGTCTCTAATGCATTTTCTGATGAAACTTAATAATATGGTTATCAGGCATAGCATAACAAGAGGACACTTGAAAATTCATTTTCACATGAAACATGAATCCAATATCAACCCCCCACAATGCCTCACACAACATAACATTCCAAAAAATACTATATCACATATTAATAAAGTGAAAATATTACTTGCAAATTGAGGCTCTATATAAGACAATTCGCATTTTATTAAGTTCAAATCCTTAGCAGATTTGTGTGCATATGATTCCTTTAATACACTACAAAAAAATTAGTTATTAGCGACGGAAATTTCCCTCGCAAAATTACCAAATTCCGTCGCTAATGACCGTTTGCGAGGGAATTAGCGAGGGACCAGTTCGTCGCTAAACTGCTCCTCGCTAATGGGATTAGCGAGGGAATCTGAGTCCATCGCTAATTAGCGACGGTCCATTCCGTCGCTAATTCCCTCGCTAATGGCAGCCACGTGGGAAAATTCAGACAGCCACGTGTTCACGTTCCCTCGCTAATTCCCTCGCTAATGCCTAGCCACGCGTCCACTTTCCCTCGCTAATTCCCTCGCTAATGCCTAGCCACGCGTCCACTTTCCCTCGCTAAAGCCCATCTGATTGTATTTTTTTTAATAATCTGCTTTTATACCTGTTTATTTTATTAATAAATAATAAAATCTAAACTATATAAAACAGTTTAAATTTGAAATGTTATAACAAAAACGTTAATCAACAACACTTCAATAAATAAAAATTACGAGAATGAAATTTTAATCCACAACACTTAATCTGAAATGTTATAACAAAAACGTTAATCAACAACACTAAAAGCTGCCACCATCAGACTCCTCAGCTTGCTCCTCATCTTGCTCCTCATCTTGCTCATCATCTTCCTCCTCATCTTCCTCCTCATCTTGCTGCTGATTTTGCTGCATGTTCTTAAAATACTTTAACATCATCGCCTGCCTACGGCTCACCTTCTCAAAGTTTTTCTGCATCTTTTTCACCGCCTCAGAAGAGGTCCTGACCTCCTGTCGAGTATCGTGCAGCTCATGTCGAGTATCGTGCAGCTCTTGTCGAGTATCGTGCAGCTCCTGTCGAGTAGACTGCAGCTCCTGCTCCATCTGCCTCACATGCTCTGTATCTGCAGGAGTAGAAGCTGGTCGACTGCATCTTCTGCTGCTCCCGGCCCCAGACTGGCCCAAACATGGAGCCAAGGGCCCCGTACCATACAGGCGACCCTTAGACCAACCAACTGTCTTCTCCCAATGTTGATTTGCCAGATCTATCATCTCAGGAGTAAGTTGGCCAAGTGCTTCAGGGTACCAGCTCCCCTGAGTTAGCTGAGTCATGAACTCATTTACTTGCTCATGTTTTGAATAACCACAAATTA
The DNA here is from genome assembly GCA_039519185.1 of Astragalus membranaceus. NCBI lineage: Eukaryota > Viridiplantae > Streptophyta > Magnoliopsida > Fabales > Fabaceae > Astragalus > Astragalus membranaceus. The sequence continues at coordinate 78,169,811 of CM076851.1, read as the reverse complement.
GCGCTCCATTCTGACAAAGCAACATTATATATAATACAAATCAATTTGTATATTTACCTGAGTCATCTTGGAGCGCTCATCAACATACTCGCCAGTGCCTTTCCTCACATGGGTGGCTGTATGCAGCTCAGGAGCAGTGATAGGGCGTCCTGCCTTTTTACTCTGTAAAATGAAACACATTTTCAAAAATTGCTAACTAATTAAATAATGTAAATGATACACACAGATTTGTAAAATAATTTACCAATCTAGCAGCATGCTGAGCCTGGTTGATGGACCCGCTGCAGTGAAGTGAGCCACCCTTTTCTGAGTTTCTATTGTTTTTGGCGCTTGCAGCATTTTTCTTGAAAGTCTCGGTAGCCCAATGGCTCTTGAAGGCATTCCAAATATCTTCACCCATGAAGTCAGGCTTTTTATCTTTACAGCGGAGCTTATAAAGCAAATCTGAAATCTGAGCGCCCATCCTTTTGAAAAAAGTCTCCGCACATTGTCATCTTCTTCTATGTCCCAAGTTACCTTGGTCTGTATTAAGTAAAATGAAAATATCTATTAGTAATTATATTAAACGTTATTAAACATAAAATTTAAACAAACAATATAAGTAATGACAAAATAATTGACACTTACCCTAAAGAAGTCAAGCAGATCCTTCCTGTCATCTTCTTCGACTTTTCTCCACTTTTTATGGAACTTTTGAAAATATTTTTTCCGGATGACATAGGTGATGCTTGATGAAGCTACCTTTGCAGGAAGAAGCCTGCATAATGAAAGATATATCGAACAATCAAATATATATATATAAGTCGTTGCATAATTAACTTTAAAAAAACAAACAATATAATACTTACGCGTTACCACGGCTATAAATGACTTTGAGTCTAATACCATTAATAACAACCACCTCCACTCTCTCGTCATCGGTGGATGAATCACCTTCAACATTACCAACACCAACATCATGCTGAATATCATCCTGGGGCTCTGGTGTAGGCATAGATAACTCAGCTGATGGGCCCATATGTCCAGCTGATGGGCCCATATGTCTAGCTGATGGGCCCCTTATGTCCAGATGATGAGCCTATATGCCCAACTGGTGTGCCATACCCAGCTGGTGTGCCATACCCAGCTGGTGGGTCATACCCAGCTGGTGGGCCATACCTTGCATACGCATCTGCTGGGCCCATATAATGCCCATGTGATGGTAAATGATACCATCCGGGGCCAGATGGAGGCGGAGGTTGTGGGACGGTAGCTGGTGGGCCCATAAAGTTTATACCCCTCATATTCCCAATATTAAGTTCCACCTCACGAGTACGCCTCCTCCTAGGAGATTCATCGGTCATAGTCTTCTTCCCTTTATTATTACGTCTCGGTGGGTCAGAACCTCCTCTTGGATCCATATCTATGAAAAAATAGAAACAAAATGTGATACTAACAACATTAATTATATATATTTATAAATAATTTAAATAAAGTAAATTAACTAGAACAATATTGATATATTAATGATTCTAATAAATTTAAAGACAACATAAGGAGTCAACATAAGTAGACAATATATATAAGATTAATCAAATACAACATTCTCTTCTTCATCTTCATTCTATTCTTCATCTTCATTCTCTTCTTCATCTTCATTGTGTTCTTCATCTTCACCAACTTCTTCAACTAGTCGTCGATCATCACATAATGAGTCAATCGGTTCAAATTCAATTACCTCATCTACTCCTGAAATTTCATCCACCTGATAAGGAACCTCATCCTCCGCATCAATGGCTTCAATGCGACCCCGTGGTTTTGTCTTAATTGCAACACACCATCCTCTCTGAGTTGATGGATATGGAACATAATACACCTGCCTCACATTTTCTGCCATGATAAATGGATCATAAAGTTTATACTTTCCATTCATTCGAATGTCCACGGTATTACATTTTGGATTCAATTTCATTCCTCTAATCGATGGATCAAACCATCTACAAAAAAACAAAACTATTCTCTTTTCATAGTCTAACGGTGGGTATTCAAGTTCATATATGTGTTCGATCACACCGTAGTAGTCATTTTCACCTCCTCCTGTTTCACCTTTAACATATACCCCACTATTAATTGTTTTTTTCCCTCACTCCATGATTGGGTGTCAAATTTGTAACCGTTAACTAGGTACGTGTGCCACTCGGTCACCTCAAGAAAAGGACCATCGGCTAAGTTCCTCAAGTGTCGGATTTGGGGAGTTGGTTCTGCTTCATACACCAAAGTAAACAACATATGGAAAAATAAGTCATGTCTCATATCTACTTTAAAGAATTATTCAGCGCCTTGGGGATTTGGTTACTTACTCTAGTCTTAAACCAGGATGGAAAACTTTCATGTATACGAATAGAAGATTCTTCAGCGCCTATACCCTCAATTCGTAAGAATGCACTGAAAAAGATTGAAAGTTGATCAAAATCTGATTTAACATCATACAGTATAGATTAACAACTGAATTGGAGCATACTTACTCAAGATATGGTTTAACTTCAGTGCAATTGATCAAGACATGAACATGTGCTGATTTATGCTCTTTATCTGATAAGTAGTTGGTTGACTTCTTTCCCGAAGGGCGACCAGGTTTGATAAATACAGATAAAGTGAGCGGGTGTCTTTCTTCTTCAATCTCCATTTCATTTCTATTATTTGTTGACAACATAAAGTTGTTGAAATAATGTGAACAAAAATAAATTGCTTCACGGTGTAGATAAGCTGTGCAGATCGATCCTTCAACTCTAGTTTTATTTTTCACCGATCGTTTATAATCACCCATTAATCTATTTGTTGAACGAAAAATACTTCATTAAACTAATAATCATACTAATTAAGATAATTTTAATAAAATGTTGAAATAGATAATTACCTCTCAAATGGATACATCCACCTATAATGAACTGGTCCACCAAGCCTTGCTTTTTACGCAAGGTGAACCGGTAGAGGCTCCATGGAATCAAAGAAACCGGGAGGAAATATTCTCTCCAACTTACAAATAATGAAAGGAATATTCTGCTCCATCCTAATAAGATCATCCCTTCTCAATGTTGAAGAGCACATATTTTTAAAATATTGACTCACTTCAATAAGTGGTTCCAAAACACACTTTGGTTATGAATTAAAAGCAATTGGAAGCAAACACTCCATGAATACATGACAATCATGACTTTTCATCGCATACATCTTCCCGGTGTTCACATCAGCACATCTTGCAAGGTTAGAAGAATAACCATCTGGCATCCTCAATTCTTTCAACCATCGACAAACATCTTTCGCTTCATCTGGTGTTAGGCAGTATTTGGCTTTGGGTTTTAACATCTTCCCATTAGGCATTTCCACCAAATTCAAATCAGATCGATGTTTGCTACAATAAAGAGCAGAATCCAATCTAGCCTTATTATTGTCTTTGGTTTTATCTTTCACATTCATCACAGTGAAAAATATATTGTCAAAGAAATTCTTCTCGATGTGCATAACATCAAGATTGTGCCTCAACAAATTATCTTTCCAATATGGGAGATTCCAAAATATGCTTTTTTTTTTTGTCCAATTGTGCACCTGTCCAAAACCATCCAGCCGGGTGAGCTCCCCTACCTCTGTGGCTTGTGGCAAATCCATAACTCTGCTCCAGATTTCACCTGATGTCAACAAAGGCGGTGGTCCATCTGTTTCAACTGCCCCTTTCTTGAAGGCCTTCTTGTTCTTTCTAAATTTATGATCTTGCGGTAAGAATCTGCGATGCGAGTCAAACCAAGAACTCTTGCCCCCGTACTTTAGCGTAAACGCCTTTGTGTGTTCCATACAGTGGGGACATGCCAATTTACCGTGAGTCCCCCAACCAGACAACATACCATAAGCAGGAAAGTCGTTAATTGTCCACATCAATGCAGCTCTCATCATAAAATTTTTCTTTCATGCTGCATCATATGTCAAAACACCCCCCCCCCCACAATCTCTTAAGATCATCAATCAAAGGTTCCAAAAAGATATCAATGTTAGCTTTTGGATTGGATGGGCCAGGTATCAGACAAGTCAAAAACATATACGGTTTAGTCATGCACATCTCAGGAGGAAGATTGTAAGGGGTAACAATGACTGACCAACAAGAGTAGGGTGACGCCGATGCTTGGATATATGGAGTAAACCCATCAGAGCACAAGCCAAGCCGAACATTCCGTGGGTCTGAGGCAAAATCTGAATGCACTTGATCAAAGTGCTTTCACGCTTCACCGTCGGATGGGTGGCGTAAAATGTCGTCTGAGGTACGCCTATTGTCATGATGCCAAGTCATTCTCTGCGCAATTTCGGTCGATGCAAACATTCTTTGCAACCTTGGAACTATAGGCAAATAGAACATCGACTTTACAGGGATAGGTTTATAATTACGTTTTGCCCCTTTTCGATCATGATACCTTGGCTTTCCACAGAATTTGCATTCAAGTAGCTTACCATCATTTTTACCAAATTCGTTGTTGTAAAACAACATGTGCCCTTTCTCACAACAATCAATCTTCTTAAATTTCAATCCCAGCTTCGAAACTAACATCTTTGCTTCATAATAACTTTTTGGCAGATTATCCTTATTAGGTGTCGCTTCCAACATCATTTCAGTCACATAGTCTAAACCCACCTCAGAAATATTACTCATGGACTTGAGAGCTAAAAGTTTCACACACATAGATAATTTTGACTGTGGCGAGCCTTCAAACAACGGTTTGTTTGAATCTCTTAACAAATTATAAAATTTTTGTGCTTCTTCATTTGGAAGTTCATCACGATCGTCATATTGAGGCTCATCAAATGGCACATTCACCCTGAGACCATCACAAATCATGTTTTCCATCGACTCAAAAATTTCATTACGTGGAACACCAACACCAGAACTGCTTGAAGCCCCTACCTCAAAATTTTGACGTCGTTGTTCTCCATGGTCCACCCAAATCCAATAATTAGGCCTAAACCCCCATTGATACAAGTGCTCCCTGATTTCATTATCGGTCCTAATAGGTACACCGTCGCATTTTAAGCATGGACATCTAACCCCCTTTTCCCGTTTAGCCAATTCATGTCGCCACGCTACCACAAGAAACTGTTCAACCCCAATTACAAAAGATTCCTTCAAACCCGCTCTTCTCGGATATAACCGATCATACACCCATTCACGATTAAATTCATACAAATTCATCTACACACATTTAAAAAAACGTGTTAACATTCCCAATAATCTATCAAGTTAGTGGCATCGACATGATCTCAGTGGAGATGATTCGAGCCGAGTATGGGGGTCAAGGACAGCACAAAACCCTTTTCCATCCAAGTAGTGAAGGAAGTTATTTCGTATAACTCCCAACCTTACTGTTGTTAGTATCGCCTCGCAATTATCTCAATGGAGATGATTTCGAGCAAAATATGGGGGTGAGGGACGGCATCACCTCACCCTTTTCCATCAACAATACACAGTCATCTAACCTAGGGTTCATGAAAACAACAATTAATTTATTTTGGAAACTAACCGTTATGAGATTGAGGTCCGGTGCGGTACGTGGTTCGGTGACGGTGCGCACTCCGGTGCGGTTGTGAGACTTCAAACACCAACAATTTCAATCCTAAACAATTTCAACTTCAATTTCAATAACTAACTTCAATTTCAACTATTAATTTCAACAACAACTTCAATATCAACTTCAATTTCAACTATTAATTTCAATTTCAAGCAAAAAACATAAATCAATTCACTATTAATTTCAGTTTCAATAAAACAACTTCTTCAATTTCAACAAACAATTTCAATTTCAACAAACAATTTTTATCCTACACAATTTCTATAAATCCTAAACTTAATCCTAAAACCTAAAACACAATTTCAATTTCTACCCAATTTCAATTTCTAATCCTAAACACAATTTCACTAAAACAATATCAAAAATTAATTTTACAATATCACAAAACTAAATTCACTAAAATTACCAAACAACAATATCACAAAATTAATTTTACAAATCCTAACAAAACAATATCAAATAAAATCAGTTGGTAAAAAAAAAATTAAAATCAGTAAAAAAAAACCTCCAAAGTAGAGCTCCGGTGGTGAGGAGGGCGAGCTCCGGTGGTGGCGAAAACGGAGAGCTCCGGTGAGAGAAGTGTTCGCGTAGGAGAGAGAGAGAGAGAGAGAGAGAGAGAGGAGAGAGAGCGACGTCGCGTAGGAGAGAGAGAGAGAGAGAGAGAGAGAGAAGCGATGGGTGAGCGGTGGTGTGGTGGCGGTGGTGCGGTGGTCGTGGGGTGGTGGTGCTGCAAAGGGTGTGGTGGGGTTGGGGTCGTGAGAGAAGAGTGAGGGAGTGAAACAAAAGAGGAAACAGAAGAGGAAACAGAGAGAGGAAAAGGGATCTGATTCTAATGTTAATTGGGGTTAGCAACGGAATTTGCGAGGGACTATTTCGTCGCTAATCCCTTCACGCTAACCAAGGTGGAACGGTCAAAAAACATTAGCGAGGGACTACTATTTCCGTCGCTAATCGCTTCGGTTTCCGTGCTGTTCAGATTTCAGTTTCCCTCCAAACAATTAGCGACGGACTGTTCCGTCGCTAATGCACTAACTTCCGTCGCTAATTTTCAAAAAACCGAAGACCCTTATTCCCTCGCAAATTCCGTTGCTAATGTCAGTTTTAGCGAGGGAATAAAATTCCATCGCTAATGTCCGTCGCAAATAACGTTTTTTTTTGTAGTGATAGGATCAACTTCAATTTCTCAGTTTCACATTATTGTACCAATATGATATAAAGGACAATATAGCAATTGCGAATAGTTCACATTTCATAATACACACAACATGCTCAATAAATTTAATAAATAGATATTGCAAAAACTTTCCAATAAAAATTGGTATACATTCTCTGATAATGTAATAGGTTTGTCTCTATTTTCTTTTGACTAATTGTCGGAATCATAAAGGATATTCAATGATTTACTTTCAAGGCATCTATACTTCTAAAGAGTATCAAAATAAGATTTTGGTGAAAGAGTTACGCAACCATACTTCCTTATGGTCTGGCATCTCAAATTGCACTTAAAAAATTTATTCAATAGTATGTCTTTCACATCAAAGTTTAGAAGACAAAAAATTTAATATGAATAATCACATCATTGTTATATCCATTGACACATTAGCAACAAGAATTTTAACAAAGGAATATCAATTGTTAAATCCGACAAATGCATTTATGTTCAGCAAATAGGTGCAATATCAAATCACTCCTACTAATAGAAGGTATCTGTTTTGAACTCATCACGTCACAAAGGTACACAATATCTCCTATCAAATTTTAGCATTGTGAGGTCGAAGATTCTATCCTTATGGTATGCATATATAAGTTCCAATTCTGATAAACAGAACTCATTAAGCCATATAAGGAATTGTATAGCTCTCTAAATAAATTTTTCATGGCACACGATGAAGCTATTTCAATAAAAGGAAAAATTGACACACCAAAGTGGTGTTGTCGAAAACTGATGCAAAGACAGATTCTGTCGAAACTGCTAAAACAGATGTAATCGAATATACAGATGCAGTCGAAAGTGTGAGGACTGTGGCAGTCGAAAGTGCCAGGTAAAGGTGTAGTCGAACTCTATATGTCATACAACCAAAATGCATAAGATGAATTCAAAGGCACTATCAGGTGCTTCAGTGCAGAGTGTTGATAAAGAAAATTCCGACTAATAACCTATAAGTCACCAAAACCAAGACATTGTACTTGGTGGACAAGGACATCACGATAAAATTTATGCACTAGAGCCAATCAATTAATCAATCATTTCAATCAATAAGTAAACATCAGTCGAATTCTTATGAACAAATGCAAATATCTAATTTCATGTCGTCATCGTCTTATGAACAATTGCCACTTTTGACCGTAAACCTAGCCAAACAAAAATGCAAACAAAGAACATGAAGAAAGATGAGAACCTGGTGTGAATCAGTATTCTCCTTCACGTCGTCATCGTTTTCAGCGTTGTTTCCTTCAGTATGCTCTTTGCAATTTTTCTCTTTCAGTGTTTAGAGTCTGCTTTTTAATTGATTGCAAGATGTATTGAGTCTCTTGAGATGGAAATCACACACTGATGATAACAAAATTATAAATGAATATAAATAGATATTCAGGATATATTGTTTTAGTAGTGTCCAATCGACTCATTTGACCAAGAACTTATCAAGATTTGCAAACAACACAACAAGCATAGTTAAGGAGACTTATCTTCCACGAAAGACCTTGCAGTCACGGAACTTCGGACAAAACTAGCAAAGATAAATTTCTTCAGATTGTTGTCGTATACGCAGATAAACAGTTGCACTCAAAACTTCTAAGACAGAAGCTGTCGAATCTGCTGAGACAGAGGTTGTCGAAGTTGCTGAGACAGAAGCTGTCGTAATTGCTGAGGCAGAAGCTGTCCAAATTGCTGAGACTGAAGCTGTCGAAGTTGCTGAGACCGAAGCTGTTTAAATTAGTAAGACAACTGCAGTCGAAATTACTGAGACAACTGCAGTTGAAATTCCAAAGACAACTGCAGTCAAAGTTACTGAGACAACTGCAGTCGAAATTCCTAAGACAACTGCAGTCGAAATTACTGAGACAACTGCAGTCGAAATTCCTAAGACAACTGCAGTCGAAATTACTGAGACAACTGCAGTCGAATTTATTGAGACAGAGATGCTGCGAACCAAACCTGCGAACAAAGAACTGTTTGAAAAACAACCGGAGGCATCTGCCCTGAAGAATTTATCTGCCTCTACAGCGCAAATTCCCCGAGGTACAATCGGTCTCGTCTCAAATTGCAATAGCAACTGAGGTATCCGAACTAGCAAGAGTAACACGATGTGTAATCAGGAGATGAACCCAGAAAGTGCTGTTTAGAAACAGGAAGTCGAAACACTGTATGCGTTGAAAAGATTTTTGCTGTGATTTTGAGTGTTGAAAATATTTTCTATGTTCTTTTTCTTCTATCTCTTCAAGTGATACAAGATCATCTTTATATAGGCCTATGAGGCAGCATATTGAAGCATGCGCTCCAGCCACCATTCAACAGCCAGTCAAAGACGTTAGAAATTGATTTGTAATAAAGCTGCTTTAATTAGCAGTTACAAAGTAATTTGGTTTGAATAAAAAATGGTTGTTGGAAGAGAGCGCAAGTTACAAAATAAATGACAATTAACTTCCAGTTTATGAATTATCCTCTACAAATTTCATTTGTAAATTAGTTTGACCAAATATTGGGCATATTCGGATAGCCTGATAAAAATAATATTTCCTTTAATAAAAATTAGCGCAAGGCTAGTCGAGCACGCAGGGGGGAAATCGAAAGATTTGCACTAAACCAAGTCATGTTGGTCCCTGCTTGTGCGCGCGAGTGAGTCCCTTCTACTTGCTTGTTTACTAGCTCTCATTAAGCTTTAGTATATAAAGACTTTGGTGAATCCAAAGCCAAGCAATGTGAGACTTTTGAAATATCTTTTATTTTCAATAAAATACAACATTAATTGTTTGTTTTGCAGCTTGGGGGGTATGCTTCAAAACCTTGCTCCTACACACACTGCACTCTTACACATCATCACACACGTGAGTATATGGACTTGAGTATAACTTAAGTTAGTACGAGGTCGCGTTGTAATGGCCTTCTAGATGTACATCCTGTTTGGTGGTCACGAAAGCCTCACCTAGAGTTTGATTCCCTTTGAAGATGCTATAACTTCTAATAGTTTACCTACTGTTGGGATTAATATTCTTAATTGGAATCTTTGGCTCTAGAGACCTTATTTAGGACTTTGTGGAGCTACCCTTGAAAGGTTCACTCACTAGAAAGAATCTTAGATATATTCCCAAAGGAACCCTTCTAGGACACAAAGGAGCTTCATACCATTGCATTCAAATAAACACTCATGCATCTGATTTCCCTTTAAAAAAACAAATATATAACCTTTTTATTTATTCAAAAAAATCATATTAAGAATCACACATTTTTCTTTACATATATTAAAAATCACGGCGAGTATCATGCATTTTTTTTCCTTTCCTCGCATAAAAAAAGTAATTTTTTTTGCCATATAATATAAGCATCCTATTTATCATGCACCACCATTCATTCATAATCATTCGCAGAAATTCATCATCAAATAGGGTAGGCATTACATCATTTGCAACATCATTATTATGAAATGCTTGTTAAAAAAATGGGACATTCATACATCATTTCACTCATATTGTCATCCTAGTTTAAATGCATCATTTCTCCACGCATGCATCATTTATAAATAAAAAGAAAAAATAAAATAAGTGTTATTATTCTTGCATCAGTCATCATCCAAAACTATACATTTTAGCTAGCATTTTGCATCATTTACATGTTGCATTGCCTCTAAAAACCAAAAAATCATTTAGAATAGTTGCCTTTCCAAGTGATTATTCCTTCATGCATTTGCATTTTCATCATGCATGTCCATCATCATGTGTTAGTTCATCCATTACATTTTTTTAAATTTAAAAATACATGAGCATACTTTTAAAAAAATTGTTTGATAAGAGATGAGGCGTTCTTGCGAAATACATTCTAATAGATTATTCTTTCTTGGAAAAGTTTAACCTACTAAATTACAAACGAGATCGAAGTTAGTTGCAAACTCAAGGTGTTTCAAGACACTCAATTTTCCAAAAGAAGAAGTTATTCACTGTTTGCAGCTCGCCCATAATTTTTGTCAGCAAAGCGATGCATCCCATCCATCCAATGATACATGATCAAAATGGTCCATTTTGTTAACTAATATGTTATCAAAGATTTCTTCTATCATGTTGCTAACTAATGTTAACTCTCTATGAAACATTCGTATAGTGAACTTTTATGACATGTGTATTCACTCTTGCTTGAGTCAGTTAGTGTCCCAACTTTGCATCTTATCATTGTTCCCCGTCCATTTCCAATCCCACCCCAACCACCCATAAAGTGCATATTCTCCAAACCAGCACCTAGTTGACTATTTGGTTTGTTCGCAAAAAGAAAAGAAAAAAGAAGAAAAAATGCATCTTTTTGCATCACCAATAAACCATATCATAAATCATTGCACCATAGATTTTATTCCAACGTCAACCCAAGTGTAACACCCCATGTATTTCATTTTTAATGAAATATGGAAAAGCACATAAAGCATACATTAGAGTAATATTTCTAATTAAAGACGTTGAACAAACTAAAACTTTGATGAAAACTCATCTGACTATCCTTTTTAAAACCATCACAAGTCATTAAAAGGATTACATGCAACTTCAACCCAAGGGCCCAAAGTCGTTTCACACCTAATTGTTCAACATCTCAAACAGAAATAAAGACGGCGATACATAACTTTAATAAAGTATAAGTTATAATATCGAAATACATAATGAAACTAGGGAACTAAGCAACATATCAAGCGGATTTCCAAAATCCATCATATCATCATCATATAGCACAACTGCCACTCATGCTTCTTTGCTTTAGCTTTTCCCTGTTTCTCTGTAAAAACCACAAAACATAAACAGTGAGATGAAATCTCAGTGAGTCCTTTCGTGACCCCTCACAAACTCAACTCACGGTGTTTTATTCATTCTTTAACTCGTAGCCCAAATCAGGATAGCTATGTACATCATGGCATAAGCACAACACCGGACAACCACTACACGGTTCTCCCAGTGAACCCAATCCGCTAATATCTGATTAGCGAGCAAACATGGACGGGGCCTAGGTTCTGGGCTCATGACTTCCCTCCCCTAGTATGCTAACATCTCGAGGTCGTCACCCCACATTTTCACATTTTCATCTCGAGGTTCGTTTTCGTGTAAATTCGCTATTACGTTCGATTCCGTTACTCGTTCCACTCCATTCCTAACTCAAACACAGTCCATAACAGTCACAATAACCACTTCAAACAATCAATTTCAACCATCAATCATCAATTTAACATAAAACCTCAATGTATAGGAATCGTAGCAAAACATGGCACCATAACGGTTTTCATGACTCGAACTCAACATACAAAGAACTAAAACATCACATAGCACACAAAATCGTGAAGAACTCACCTCAACGTCGAAATCAATACAAAGGAAGTGAAGGATGAAAATCTACCAAAATCCCAAATTTGAACCCAAGACACCAACAATCTCTCAACTAGAAATCAAGCTTCAATCCGTCGTCAGTCTACCGTGTGAGTGATTCTAAACCTCTAGGAACCTTTCAATCTAACACACAAACCTTGATACTCAAAATCACTCTTCAAGCTCACATAAACCCTAAAACCTTGGAATGAGAATATTGAGGAAAAAGTGGGTATTTTTGAAGCCCTAATCTCATAGATGAAGATGAAAACGAATTTATGAGGGAAAAAGTGAAGATTGGGACTAGGTTTTGGGGTTCTTCTCTCCTTCTTCTCTTCTTTTCTTCCTTTTTCTCTTTTCTCCCCTTTCTCTTCTCTTCTTCGACTTCTCTCTTTCTTTTTTTCTCACTTTCTTTTTATTTTCTTTCTTTTAAAATCACTTAAGTGAGAGTGAGGGTGTGGTGGTGTCAAATGACCATCATGCCCTTACTCTATTCTTAATTTATAAACAAACCCCACATCAATCAATATTTAATTTAGCAATCAATTTATAAAATTATCAATCAACACCATAAAATAATTAAACGGTATAAAAATCAAAATAATTAAAGTAATTATTTTGGGATGATACATTACACCCCAACTTGAAAAAATGTTGTCCTTAAAAATTTGTCAAATATACGGATAGCGAGTCCGCATGAATTACCTTTGTTGTTCAGCACATAGCAGTCACAGCCAAAGATATGAAAATAAGATATTATTGGTTTCTTTCCTTTCCAAATTTCATATGGGGTTTTGTTTAAACATTTTCTAATAGTAGCTTTGATCAAAATGTAACAAGCAAAGTTTATGGCTTCTGCCCAAAAACACTTTTCAACATTTGAATCATTTAGCATGTTCTAGACATCTCTTGCAATGTTCTATTTTTTCTTCCAACAATTCCATTTTGTAGGGGAGTTCTTGGATAAGAAATTTGTGACACACCATGATCTCTTGCCCCGTTTTAACATCGACTGTTTTGTAACCGGTATGGATTGCTGTTATAAAATGTGTTTTTTCCACTAGTAAAGAAGAAGAAGAAGAAGAAGAAGAAGAAGAAGAAGAAGAAGAAGAAGAAGGATAAGAAGGAGAAGGACACTACAACATTTGGAACCTATGGCAACGCCTAAAATTGCATCATCAAAAAAACCGTTGCCTTAGCCAACAATGGCAACGGTTTTTGAACCCGTTGCTGATTCATTTTTTTTAATTTTTTTAATGGCAACGGCTGAAAGCCGTTCCCATAAGGTCTACGGCAACGGTTTTTTGTTTAAGCTTTAGGCAACGCGTAAAAACCGTTGTCGAAAGATCAGTGGCAACGGTTTTTTGTTTATGCTTTTACACAACGGTTTGAAACCGTTCTCCAATAATTTAATTATTATAAAAAAATAAAAAACCTGTCTGTTTAATAAACCTTTTCTGCGTTCCACAATAAGGGATTGAGAAACCCTAAAAGCTCCTCTCCGCTCTCTATGCTCTCTTTCTCGCTCCACCGTTTCACTCAGCAATCACTCTCCGCTCTCTATGCTCTCCGCTCTCCGCTCTCTATGCTCTCTTTCTCGCTCCGCCGTGTACACAGAGAGATGGTGAAAGAAACTCAGAGTGAGAGAAGAGTTTGTGATCGAGATGAGAGAGGGAGAGAGGATGCGATGAGAGCGGCGACATGATGGTCACCAGAGGAGGCACGGGGCTGCGCGAAATGCACGCGACGGTCGCCAGAGAAGGACTCGGCGTCGTCTTATGGTGCTGCTGCGACGGTCTTTGGTAGAGGGGATGGAACGACATGGTGGCTGCGGTTTCAGATTTGGCGCACGGAGAACAACGACACGGTAGTTGTGGTTTCAGAATGGTAGTCGATCTCTCTCTACATCTTTGCTCTTTTTTTGAGTTAGGGTTTTCTTGCTTCTCTCCTTCGCTTCACAACCAGATTCGAATATGAACCTTGTTTCAATATAAATAAATTTGCTAATCACTGGTTTTAGAAATTAAACCATTCTCGATAGAATAATAAATTGATACTTCCATCCCTATTTCCCCATTTGCATCTCTCTATATGTTTGTTGAGACAGGTTGGTGTTTGGGGAAGTTGAGTTCTTCTGATTTCAGTTTTACTTTGCTATTTTCCCCTCATGATATATTAAACTAGCTTTGATCATGTATTTATGAGTTGTAATTTTCTAGACTTGAAATTTACAGGAAGAAAGTGACAGCGAAAGGGAGAGCAACGATTCACCAGGACCTCGAAAACCTGTGAAACGAAAGCATGAAAAAATTCAGCTCAGTGTCTCAAAGGATTCTGTGCAGTCTCAGTCAATTGCTTCTAGTGATGGTTGCCTCTCTCTATTGAAGAAGAGACGCATTGATGGTAAAATACCTGTCATAGGCTGAGTCCCCCTCTCTATTTTTTTCTCCCTCATTCAGGGAATTATTATTATGCTTTGCCTTTTGTTTGTGGATAGTATCAATGCTCTGTTTACTGTAGTCATGTTATGAGTTGGCAATGCCTAGCTGGCAGATGTTAGTACAGCTGCACAGTCAGTTAGTGGTCTAGTCTAAAATATTCTAATGACAGTTGTAGAGTTATTTGCAAGTTTGCATGTTATGAGAGAACTAAATTATTGAACAGAGCTATGATAACCTTCAGCCCGTGTTTACAAAGTCAATTCTACTGGAAACATTTTAGATTAGATTCACTATCATTGTATTCATGGAAACAACAAATGGAGTCACAATTCCACACCCCACATGTAGGAATTAGGACATATACTTCAACTTTTTGTGCCTCCACTAGTTGCCGCATCATTGTCGTTCTTAAAATAAAGACCCATATACACCACAAAAGCCATCGAAATTCAGAAGAGCTCCCACTTGGAGTGGACAACCACCAAAACAAAACCAACATGGACTTCTTTTCGCTACCCCTTCCTCATGTTTCTAATTTTCCTCCCCCGAAAGAAAGAAAAAAAAACACAAAAGATCTTCTGTTTGTTCTTTCATCTTCTTCATTTCTCACTTCCAATTTATCTTCCTACCCAAAATCATATACTAATTCATTCTTAAACATTTAGCTTTTTGCATGCAAAACTCATATATTGATAATGTTGAATGTATAACATGAGGAAGCCATTGGTCTAAACATTGGGATAAATACAAGAGGAAGTGAAATTGGTAACAATATATAAATCTGAGTGGTGATTTGAGAAAACAAAAGAAAATGGCAGATTCAAAAAACACAACAGTTGAGATGGTTTGTTATTCTCCAACCATGATAACAACAAATGGGATATGGCAAGGAGATAACCCTCTAGACTATGCTCTTCCTCTTCATCCTTCAAGTAATTTTAGTTGTTATTGCCACCCGCATATTCGTCTTCATACTCAAGCCTATTCGCCAGCCACGTGTTATAGCTGAAATCTTGGTTAGTTTTCTCTACCTCTCACAAAAACAAAATCATTGCATGCATGACATTTTGATCAAGTGAAACTAACAAAAACATCTTTAAAATTGTAAATTATTGGTCATTTGATTCTCATGAGCAGCAACCAATGTATGGCTGAGAATGAAAAACTTTCATTAGCTTCTCTTATGGTTGTGTTATCAAGTGCAGCATTTGTGGCATTTAGTGCTTTTGTTGTGAGACCAATAATCATGTGGATAATAAGGAAAACTCCAGAAGGTGAATCATTCTACTGGAAACATTTTAGAATAGATTCACTATGATACTTGGCCCTCGCCACTAAACATATCCTTAGGGGAGACAGAATGGTGTTTATAAATTGTTACCACGAAATATTTTAACTCGTGCCTGTTATCTGCAACATATTTTTTCCCTAATCGGAATAAATAGAAACAACATCTTCATAAAGTTATAAATTATAACGCAGCTGATGCCAAATATCATCAAGAGAATTTGTTATACAGAAATTTAAGACTATGCATTGTTTTCTCAATTTAGTCTGTTATTACACAGTGATCATCATTATTCTATATATTATTTGCCTTTGTCAGTATTCGCTTTCCTATCTGTAAACATATGTTGCAGCTAAAATTTCAAAATAGAATTGTAGCCGTGATTAAATTAGATATTTTTTGAACTATCCCTACAGTCCATTGGATTTCAAGTAGCATAAAACATGCAGGTAGAATACTTTCCTATCTCAACATCATTGAAACCAAATATTGAAACATGAGTAACATTATTGAATATTGATTATTCTAATTGTTAGCTGTGCTCATATTCTTGGTAATATATTTTTAATATTATGCAAGTTACTCTTTATTGGATTGCAATTTTGATGGTTATTCAATTAATCAGGTATCCAGCCTTGGCTGTTGGGAAAAGGACACCCCGAGTCCCAGTTTATCACTCCTATACGAAAGATGATACAGAGAATTTCGTTTCGCCGAATACGCGAAGCCTGAAATCAGCCGCTGATGCTAATGATGATGAAGTTGCACATGTAGCTATGGCATTAACCAAGGCTGCACAAAGAGGAGGCTCTCCCCTAGTTTCTAAAACACCACATAGGAGAGCAGATCAAAAGCCCTCTCTTCTTTCGAGCTGGCAAAGAATGGTATCTAACTGCTCACTGGCTTTTTCTGTCATTACCTTGTATTTGTTGGCAATATTATTACTTCAACCTCCAGAAAATCTAAACTTGGAAAGGAGTTAGCACTTGATGCCAATGCTCTCTCTGAATCAAAAGAGCAGCTTCGATTTGCTGACAGGACATTGAAAAGAAAGCAAAAGTCTGTAGATTCAAAGGTAAATTCAGTTTATTTCATGAATGTTTGTTAGAATTAGAGATACTGAGATAGAGAATATTGTATATCTTCATTGATTGAATGGAGAACAACAGAGGCACCTATATATAGTGAAGAGTTTGCAACCCAGTCACTTACAAAGGAGACTAACAGATTCTGTTTTAGTAACAGAATTGTAACAGCTAACTAACAAACTTAACTTTGATAATTTGGTTTCATTCACTTGTTTTTTTCTTACTATTTAGAAATCTTTCAATCATGATGGATATGGTGGCATTCATTTTTCCATGAATCTGTATCCTATACAGCATGATGTGAATTCTGTGTTCGTGTTCATAGTGGTGATCTTACTTCAAAACAGGTAAGGATAATGGAGTATTCTGCATTCGTGTTCATGTTTAAGTAGTGAATACCATAATATATTACTTCAACATAGATGTAAGCTAGTGAAGATAATATGTCTATTTTTTCATATTTCATATATTTTAGTAATGAGGAAGGCCAAAAGAGGTTGCAAGTTTTTGGGCCTAACAAATTGGAAGAAAAACAGGCAATCATTTATCTATTCACTAATTATGTTTACGTTACAAACTCACTTCATAATATAATATAATATCTTTTGATAATGACTGACTTGTTTTGCATTGAAACAGGAAAGCAAAGTGCTCAAATTCTTGGGCTTTATGTGAAACCCTCTCTCATGGGTCATGGAAGCTGCTGCTATAAAAAGGATTCTCTGGCTCCACTGTAAAGCAAGGAGAGATTGAGGCTGTTGTCATTGCTACTGGTGTCCACACCTTCTTTGGTAAGGCTGCTCATTTGGTTGACAGCACTAACCATGTTGGCCATTTCCAAAAGGTACTATATACTATTACTATCTCTTTGTATTATGTGATTTTGATTTTGTCTATTTGTGGATATTTACTTTGTGATGGTTACTTATGATCAGGTGTTGACAGCAATTGGTACTTCTGCATTTGCTCAATTGCTATAGGCATGGTCATTGAGATTGTTGCCATGTACCCAATTCAGCATCGCAAGTATAGGAATGGAATTGACAATCTCTTGGTGCTTCTCATTGGAGGGATTCCTATTGCCATGCCAACTGTTTTATCAGTCACTCGCTATTGGTTCTCATAGGTTGTCTGAACAAGGTGCCATCACAAAGAGGATGACATCCATTGAGGAAATGGCTGGGATGGATGGTCTATGTAGTGACAAGACTGTCTGCAAAAGACATACAAAATCATTATTTAACTAATCATTTGTATATCATATATGAACATGAACATCAATTTAATATCACAACATTGCAGGTTTTCACAAAAGATACTGAGATATAATTACTTGTTATTATGAGTTATTCATATTATGGTTGAATTTATCAAATGAGTTTTGTAATGATATTTTTTATGGTGAGATATAATTACTTGATATAATTACTTGTTATTATGAGTCATTCATATTATGGTGAGAAAATTAGTGTATGTACGTATGTATATATAGTGCTTGAATCTATTATTTTTTTTAATTTTTTATTATCTATGGCAACGGTTTTGAACCGTTGTGTGTGCTGATTATAGACAACGGTCATAACTAACGCAACGGTTTTTCAGTGTTGCCATATTTGGCAACGGTTTTTAAATGTTGCTATAACTAGCAACGGTTTTAGCCTGTTGCCTTTGTGTGAAAATAAAAACCGTTGCGTTTAAGCTGTCAATGACAACGGTTTTAGGGTTACGTTGCCTTATGTCAGAAAAAACCGTTGCCTTTAGCTTAGGCAACGCCCGCAAAAACAACGGTTTCAAAACCGTTGCCAAAAGTAAAGGCAACGGTTTTTTAGCTTTACGCAACGGTTTTTAGGCGTTGCCTTTGGGTCAAAATGTTGTAGTGGGAGGAGGAGGAGGAGGAGGAGGAGGAGGAACGTGAGCATAATTCAAAGGTAGGAAAGTTCGGGAGGGATCAGTTAGCAAGTACCTAGTTTTTGTGAAGCTCGGGTATTTATAATCTAAAAGAAATTTACCCGTTAAAGTTTGTTTTAATTATGGTTACAAGGTTGTTAGCAATCTTAGGAAAAATCTAGGAAATTGGCGCTTGAGAAGTGGCATAATTCGCGCGTTAGTGAGGTGACTTGAGAAGTGGCATAATTCGCGCGTCAGTGAGGTGACTGTTAACGACTATATTCTTATTGCTAGAACCAAGGTAATCAAAATCGGACCGGATATTGAACCGGAAGAGGTAGCGGTTCAGGGGTTCTTGGGTTCAACCAGTTGAATTGGGGGTTGAACCGGAATTAATTAAATACATTATTTAATATATTTTTTACAATATATAAAGGATAAAAAACAAAAAAGAAATCATAGTATGACATAACAAAATTATAATATTCAACAATCATAGATAGTTAGATACTAGTATAATGTAAATACTCTCGTAGTAATATTAGTGTACACATTTATTTTTTAATTATTTATTTATTTTATCAATTTAATTATAAAAATGTATAAAAAATATCCCATATACCAAAATTCAACATCATTTATCATTTTTTTTCCCAAAATCAACATGATATACCCTTTTTTAAGAAAAACAAAAAAAATCCGGTTTTCTGTCCGGTTCCCGGTTTTTGGCCGGTTTCTAGTCCGGTTCCCGGTTTTCCGGTTCAATTCCCGGTTCTTCAGCAATCCGGTTTTGGGGTTCAACTGGACCAGATAGGGGTCCGGTTCCCGGTTCAACCGGTCGAACCGCCCGGTCCGGTTTTGACAACCTTGATATATATATATATATATATATATATATATATATATATATATATATATATATATATATATATATATATATATATATATATATATATATATATGTATATATGTGTGTGTTTGTAAGTAGGTCTAGGGACAGAATTCTTAACATTCAGTAACTCTTACATGCCTAATACATTCGATTACATAGGATCACTAGCTATTGTGGCGAAAAATGTATGTTCTTGCCGTTTTATCTTTATTTCGAATAATGATCATTTTATTTTGACAATTGAGTGCTCCATTCTTGTCCTTTATTTTCTTTTATTTAGCATTTTATCGTATCTCTTTTACTTTGATACATAAACTTCATGATATGTTTAGTCCCTTCTGGGTCTGATTCTTATGTTGCTTTTAAGTCGCTTCTATTAATTTACTCTCGTGTTATGTTTGCCTTATTGGTCTTGAGTATGCTTGCTGATTCGATTGACAATGTATGTTTCCATTTTCTGTTCGTTCTTTATGTACTCAACCCAAAAAAAAGTTATTCCCATTCTATTTTCAATATTTCGTAAATTTATATTATCGTTATAGTTGTTTATTTGAGAAACTAAGTACCCAACTTGTTTGCTATACAAAGATATAAGAACATAGTATCTAAAACAAAATTATGGCCCAAAATTTCTTGAAGAATAGGTTAACACTACACATAACGTGGTTCGATAATTAAACTAAAAATAATTATATCAAACGAAATATGAAACATATATGTAGTAAATAAACGTTATAATATATATTTTGTTTTAAACTTATAATAATTTTTTTGAATATATAAACTTATAATAATTTTATTTAGAGTCATTTTTGACTTAAAACTTTAGGGGAAACATATCCTATAGGTTTATTTAAAATGTCAGTTTTTTCTTTAATTTTTTTTTCTCATTCAAGTCTTTTATGTTTCCGTTAATGTTTTAAATTGGGAGTCCATGTCAAATTGACCATTCATAGGTTAGGTATTGTTATAGAGCCACCCAACATTTTGTTTCAGCACTTTCATTGACTGAGTAAGTTTGTCAAAGGGAGAAAATCAAAGAAAACAAAGCATTTGATTTGGTTGACAACGTGTTGGTGTCTATGGTTGGCTCGGAATGGTCTTATTTTCAATAAGGAGGAGGCAAACATTGAATCCACTATTTTGCACATCAAAAGTCTTTCTTGGAGCTGGCTTGTTTATAGAGTCGGTTGTAATTCTAATTTCACTATTTCCACATGGTGGAATAATCCACTTCATTGTCTAAACAATTTGTAATTTTGTTGTTTCGACTTGAGCACCCCTAGTGCTCCGTTTAATGAAGTGTTGCTTATCTAAAAAAAATTGACCATCCATGTTTCTGTTTTTGTTTTATATTGGTTCTCCATATGTTCAGTTTATAAGTACCAATTTCAAATATAAACAAAAACATAAGAGCTTGTTTGGGAGTTTGGAGGGGGGGAGAGGGAATGACTTAAAAAGATAGGAATGATGAAAGACAAATGGATGGAAGGATTTATCATCAACTTCAATGAAGATTTATTTTTCTTTACAAAATCAAATCCCCCCAATTTGAAGGAACTCAAAAATTGAATTGGAGAAGGGTTTTGGAGAGTTTCGGAGGGCTTAGACAAATTCATCAAATCGTTTACATCCTTTATAATAGTCTTAAAATTAAAAATATATTAATTATTAGCATCAATTAAGGGGAAATATTTCTATAGCTTTCTCTCTACCCCACTCCCCTTAAGCCCTCTTCTCCCCTTCACTCCAAACTTCCAAACGGGTTCTAAAGAATCAATTTGAAACTTAAACGGAAATATGAAGGACAAATTTGAAACATGAATAACAAATTTGAAACATAAATGGAAACATAAAGGAGTCGAATGACAAAAAGTACTTAAAGGACTAGTCTGAAATTTTAATTAAACTTAAAGGACCCCAAATATAATTTTGCCAAAATAAAAATATAGGGCCTTGTTGGGGCAATTGCAGCAACAACAAGCAAAGGAGGGGCATTGCATTTATATGACCGGCGACATTTCAAAAAATATTTATTATTTAAAATAGGCTAAATAGCACTTTTGGTCTTTTATGTTTGCTCTAGGTTTCACTTTGGTCCTTTATCTTTTTTTTGGTCCGTTTTGGTCCCTTATGTTTCATTTTTGTTTCATTTTGGTCCCTGCCGTCAGTTTTAACTTACGGACGCCACGCTGGCAGTTAACTGCTGACGTGGTGCCCTCAATTCATTAATGACGTGGCATTCATTAAACAATTAAAATGAAACAAATAATAAAACATTTATCTAAAATGAAACAAATAATTAAAATTAAAAACTCAATCCTCATCACTGTCACCACCGTAACCCAATCTTCAACAATCTTCAAGAACCCAATCTTCAACCATCTTCAAGAATAACCCAGAAACATAACCCACATCACCACCGTAACCCAATCCTCTCACCTCCCTCTCCCATTTTCCCTCTCTTTTCCTCTCTTTCTCTCTCGTTTTGCTGGAATCGTTCTTGGGTTTTGTGGTTTTCGATTTGTTCATTTGACTTCGTCTTCTACCTCAATTCGTCTCCTAAAAAACTGTTTTCTGTTTCGTTTCAAACTGTTTTTTTATCGTTTTCGTTTCAATTCCAAACAGTTTTTTTTTTTCGTTTTCGTTTCAGATCCTCCCACTTCGTTTTCTGTTTTCTTTCATTCGTTTTCTTTGCTTATGGTTCGAAATTGGTTCTTCGCTTAGATCTGAAGAGAAGAAGCAGATATAAGGTTCGAAATTGGTTCTGAAGAGAAGAAGCAGATCTGAATCTAAAGGTTGGGTAAATAGCAGATTTGAAGAGAAGAAGCATGTCTTCGCTTATGTTTCGTTCAAACTGGACCCTGTTTCGTTCAAATAGCGACGGTTTCGTCAAAGTGGACCCTGTTCTTAATCGTTCAAACTGGACATTGTTCTTAATCGTTCGGGGTTGTTCTTAATCGTCAAAAGAAGGAAAAATGGGAGAGGGAGAGTGAGAGAGATGCGACGGTCAGTGAGTGTTGTTTGTTCTTAATTGTGTTTGTTCTTGTTGAAAAATGTTTCATTCCTGTTGTTTGTTCTTAACTGACGAAGGAGGAGATGAGAGGAAAATGATTTAGTTTTAGTTTTAGTGTTTTTAGTTATTTGTTAATTATGTTTTTAAAATTTAAAAAAAGATAAATGTTGACGTGTAATTTTATTAAGAATTAAATAATATATTTTTGCCACGTCAATTAATGAATTGAGGACGCCACGTCAGCAGTTAACTGCCAGCGTGGCGTCCGTTAGTTAAAACTGACGGCAGGGACCAAAATGAAACAAAAATGAAACATGAGGGACCAAAACGAACCAAAAAAAAGATAAAGGACCAAAGTGAAACCTAGAGCAAACATAAAAGACCAAAAGTGCTATTTAGCCTTTAAAATATTTGCTCCCTCTAGTAGATTTCTGCATCCGTTCCTTTTTGTAAATGTACGAACATACTATGTCTATACATATTTGTGTGGAAATATTATTAGTCTTTTTTTCGGTTTAATTGGTCCATCAAATAGTATGTTTGACTTTTAAGCTTGTTGAGATAAAGTCAAACATTTTTTTGACATATCAATATGTAATTGACTTATTTTGCAGAAAATCTCTTACCACCATGTGTAGATAAGTTATACTTAAATATGTTTTTTGTCCCTAAAAAATTTGAGATTTTTTTTTAGTCTCTCAAAAATTTTCACCAACTTTTGGTCCCTATAAAATTTAGGTTTTTTACTTTTAGTCCCTCATGACTTTTAATAACGCTTCATGACTTTCAATAACATTTTTTTGACATTTTATAAGAGCTATTAAACGTCATGAATCATTATCAAAAGTCATGAGACTAAAAGCAAAAAACCCAAATTTTTAAGGACCACAAATTGGGGAAACATTTTCAAAAGAACAAAAACCATAAAACACAAACTAGCGCCGGGACCCGTGCGATGCACGGGGCCAAAACTTTAGGGTCTACTGAAGCATTATAAGAACAAAATTAGATTAATAGTAATTGAAGTCATATTTTAACAACTAAGTTATGTTTAGCCAATAAGAGAAAACTATAAGGTAGAACATATTTGTTGCGAAATTAATTTTCATTTTCACTAATCTGATTACGAAGGAATCAATTTCCGCTATTTGAACAGTTAAAATTTCTAGTGAACCATAAAGTACCCTTAAAATATAAAATTACGAATGTTGTATAGAATGAAAAGAAAGTAGTTACTGAGAGAAATGAAATTGCTCCATTAAAATATAGACAACAAATGATAATCAAGTAAGTCATTATCACATTACATAAAAGTTCTTTTTTTCAACAAACAGGTTACTAAGGAACAAATTCTGCATATTTGAACAGTTAATTTTTTCCAACCGCTTAAGAACCCAAAAACACACTGTTTTGCATTACTATTTTCTTTGAACAACTAATTTTTTTTAGTCTCTAAATTACCTTAAAACGCAGTGGCTAGCATCACACTTTACATAATTTATTGGGAAATTAATTTTCATTTTTCACCAATCCGATTATTGAGGAACAAACTTCATCTATTTATAGATATAAATTTTTTTTCTTAATTTTAAATTATACTTAAAAAATAAAAATATAAAAAATGAGAAGAAAAACAAAAGAGGGGGAGGGGAGGTTTGGCGCCAAAGTGGGGAGTGAATGTATATATAAAGATATTTTCATTAATAGAAGGGGCCCAACTATAAGGTAGAACATATTTGTTGTGAAATTAATTTTCATTTTCACTAATCTGATTACGGACGAATCAATTTCCGCTATTTGAACAGTTAAAATTTCTAGTGAACCATAAAGTACCCTTAAAATATAAAATTACGAATGTTGTATAGAATGAAAATAAAGTAGTTAGTGACAAAAATGAAATCGATCCATTAAAATATAGACAACAAATGATAATCAAGTAAGTCATTATCACATTACATAAAAGCTTTTTTTTTCAACAAACAGGTTACTAAGGAATAAACTTTGCATATTTGAACAGTTAATTTTTTTCCGACTACTTAAGAACCCCAAAACACACTGTTTTGTATTACTATTTTCTTTGAACAACTAATTTTTTTTAGACTCTAAATTACCTTAAAACAGAGTGGCTAGCATTACACTTTACATAATTTATCAGGACATTATTTTCATTTTTCACCAATCTGATTATTGAGGAACAAACTTCATCTATTTATAGATGTAAATTTTTTTCTTAAATTTAAATGTATTCTTAAAAAATGAAAATATAAAAAATAAGAAGAAAAAAAAGGGCGAGAGGGGGGAGGGGGTAGGGGTGGGGAGGGGGGGAGGGAGGAGTTTGGAGGGAAAGTGAGAAGTTTGGAGCCAAAATTAGGTGTAGGGCCCACTTGGAGACTACCCTTGGATTTATATTCTTAGATTTTATAGGGACCAAAAATATATTTAAACATATAAATTTTTTTGACACAATTTAACCATATAAATTAAAACCTTTTTAAATAGTGTTTTGAAATCTAAATAAAATGCAACATAGACTTAAATTAACCCTGTCTGCCCATGGAGAGAATTTCTCAAAAAAAAAGAATTTCTCCTGCTACATCTTAAATCCCACCTTGGAATTTTGTAACAGTAACTCTCCAATCTATCTACCATGTGGAATTTGAGTTTGAAGAAAACCAAAGACAGAAAGGTTCCCTCCCAGTGAGTCCAACACTGCTATTGCTTCTTCCGCGTGGCCATCACTTCCTTCTCTGCAAGCCAAGAATATAACATTTATATACTCTAACTTTCTCAATTACCTATTTCTTCGATTGCGTTCCCTTCCTTTTCCGTTTCAATCCCCTCCGAGATCTACACAAGATTCCAGGTAATGCGATTGTTCCTTGCTTATAGAGATTGCTTTCTGTTTTTCTTTTTTGAATTGTTGTTGTTGTTGTTGTTGTTGATGATTATGGCGATGATTGAATTTAGTTAGAAATTATGAAGCTATCGTATTATTCGTTGTTTGAATTGTTTGTCTGAGTTGTAAGAATAAGATGCTCGGGTTGATGCATCGTTCTATTTAGGTATAGAATCAATCAGCAGTTTCAGTTTCTCTGTTTTTGTTTTCTTTACCTTTTCTTCCGTGGACTTGATATTCAACTGTTATTGAATTGAAATTCGGTATCGTTTGGTCGTATTATTGCTCTTGTATATTCTCTGTAGGCATTTAGGAGAAGAGAATGAATGCAGATTTTGGTTTCAAGTCGTGTGAACAAAGCCTTTTAAAGCCGGGGAATTGGAATTGAGATACTGATAAAGATTAACTTGTATTATTTTGCTGTTTTTCACTTATTGAAGGTGAGTTCTGTCTGGTGTAAAATAAGTAAAATGACAAGAGGAATTAATTGATGACAGTTTGAGCTGTAATTCAGTGTTTTGCAAAAGCAAGTGCTGGTGCCAATTCGGTATTCATTTGTGGGGTGACATACTGACACCTCTGGAACTTGGGAAGCTGTAGTGATGGATCTGGATGGAGGGAGTTCATCAACAGTCAGCACAGGAGTGCAAGCAATTCCAGGACGTCCGACGCGGCATGGTGGTGGGTTTTACTTTCTTTTTTGGCAGGTTTTCAACTGTTTTCTTGGCTTAGGAATTTTTGGGGTACTACTTGGATGGATTTTCCTAAAGTTTATTTTTATGCTTATCGATATGGTGCAATCACATAAATATAACTGATGAATAAGAATTAATCAGTTGTTGTTTTTGTTCTTCCCCATATGATCTGTAGTAGGCAGGAAACTTAACAAGACAGTATCTTGAGATGTTATCCTTTTAAGAATTTGGTGCTGTGGAATATTTTTTTATTTGCTTCACCTAGAACCAAAATGCAAGATTGCATATTATATCTAACAACTATTATCAATTAGAAGATGTATATTGATTATCAACAGTTATAAAGATGGTCCGAGAATTTTTACTTAGATGTGGCCTATGTTTTGAACATTTGACTTTAGCTTTGACACTGTTGCAAACATATGGTTGTAGGAGTAGATGTGCTGGAATAATTATAATTATATTTTCGTTTACTTACTTCTAGACTTTTGTATTAAAGTCATCTATTCTCTTTTTATGTACTTCAAACCAAAATAGTTGAAAAATCATAATTTTGAGTGGTGATTAGTGAGAGCACTAAAAAAATAGAATTATCATAAAAGACAAAAGATCTATCCATTCCTCCCCTTCCCCAACATTATCATTCTCATTGTCCGAGAGCGAGGCGTATCCTCTTAGTTTCGTTTTTTTTTAAAAAGGCATATGAACAGTTTCAAATGACTTTTCTGTTATGCTGGCTATTACTATTGCTACTACGGGCATAGCAGCCTCTATTTTTCAAAAAGCGTAAGTGGTATAGCATAGCACTTTTCATAGCGTTTTACCAAAATTCCAATATGCAATATCGCTATAGCAGCGCTATAGCTGATATTTAACAACACTGCATTTATTGTTCTTCCACACATAGTGCAGTCTAAAAATTATAGTGACCTAATACATAAAGAATGGGGCAACCATTTCGCAAAGGTATGCTGTTTCATTGTATTTTATGCATTCTTCTATTCTACTTGACAATTGACTTTGTATTGGAAAGAAATAAAGATTGTTTTGATATTTGACCTTTACATAGACTAGAAAGTAAGTTAGTCACGATTATCCAATAGATTAAATTTTATTACACATGTTATATTTCTTTCTTAGACAAGTCTTTTTGTATTTGTAACTATTTTATTTTGTCTTTTTTCCTACCTTTTTCTTAATGAAACTTGTAATGAATGTCATTGTGGTGGCTTTGCAGCATTCTATCAGTTTACACAGCAGAACCTTCCGGCATGTAAACCTGTCCTTACACCTGCAGCAGTTAGTTCTTTGACAATACTTGAATATTTTATGGTGCCTTGTTCAAAGAAATGCACATGCTAAATCTCAATCGTGTTCTTTGCAGGTCATTTCTACATTTCTACTGATGGGTTTCATTTTCATTCCCGTTGGACTTGTTACACTTCGTGCATCATATAGTGTATATATCATTTCTACTTACTTTAATGTTAAGCAATGTATATTTTTTCTTTCTCCCTTCAAACTCCTCTTGCTTATTGCATTATTTGTTTGAACAATGGAAATGTAGGTTGTTGAAATTGTGGACAGGTATGACATTGATTGTGTACCTGAAGAATATAAAAGTAACAAGGTTGCATATATAAAAGATGACTTGATCTCCAAAAACTGCTCACGCTTCTTAAAGGTCATGATTCATTTTTTGATTATTTTACATCATTCATAGATTATTGCTTCAGGTTTTGGTTGAGTGCTAATCGTCCTGTAAATTAAACTGGTGGCATCCTTAGTTCTGCATTTTAATGAGTGGGAAATAATTAAATTAGGGGGGAGGGGGGATTACGGAGGCTTATTAATATGAATTCCAGATAAAAGTCTACAAACAATATGTTTTGATTCTGCTTAATAATACTTTCTCCATCATAGAAGACATATTTCCATTTGATATGCCAGAAAAAGGTTATTGTATCTCCTATGTCTCCAATATGCTCAGACCCCTTAATTATAGGTTTTCTGCATCTTTGTTGTCATTGCAATCTGTTATGAATCTTCCATCCTTCAAGAGAAAAAGAGGCTTACTTATGCTGCTATGATGAGTCATGGAATTCTTGTTATAGATGTCGATGGCTAAGTCATTATTCAAAAGAACATTTTGTTTAATGATATTTACTGACATGCTTTTCTGCTGTTGGCCTGTTACTTCATTTGGAACATTCTTCACCTGAATTACCTCACCCATTTAGTCATAATAACAAATTTTGAGCTGGGTACTAAACTGCTGATATCTTTGCTGAAAGCAATACTGATCAAGTTGATCTTTTTACTGTGCCTTGACTGTGTTTACAACTTGTTTATAGGTATCTAAGCCAATGAGAGCACCAATTTATATCTATTATCAGCTTGATAACTATTACCAGAATCACCGACGGTAATGAGTTATTGTTTCCTTTTTTAAAAGAAATAAATATGAGTTATTTGGAGGAAGTCATTGCTTAATTTAACCTTGTTATCCTTTTGCTTCGTCTCTTTAACATTTGCCTCATTTCATGTGTTTGTTTGATTTCTCGTCGATTTACAAGTTATCTATATATCATTAACGTGCTCTCCTGGGATTGGAAATGATTTATTTGAAGATACCAATTGTTTGAGTTGAACCACAGGTCATCTGCGGTAGTTGAATTTTGAAAGTTATTGCTAGAACGTCATAAATTTTGTTTGAATTCAATATAATCATTTACTGTATCCAGAAAAAATTTTGGTCTAGTTTAGATATCTTAAATTAGAGTTATAAAATAAAATGCTTTTCGAAATTCCTTTTTCATACTTTTCCACCGAAAACATAAAAATCTTCCCAGATTTGCTTTCAACTACAAGCTTTTTTCTCTCTTGCTCATTCAAATCTTCACAATTTGTTCAGGTATGTTAAAAGTAGAAGTGATAGGCAGCTCATAGATGGACCTGGTTATAAGGATACCAGTTCGTGTAAACCTTTAGAGTCCTCTGATGATCTTCCAATTGTACCTTGTGGATTGATAGCATGGAGTTTGTTTAATGATACATATAAGTTCAGTCGCGGGCCATCAGAATTGAAGGTCAATAGGAAAAACATTGCGTGGAAGAGTGATCGCAATAACAAATTTGGGAAGCATGTTTACCCGTTTAATTTTCAGAATGGGACCTTGATTGGAGGTGCCAAGCTGGATCCCGATATTCCTGTAAGCTCCGAACCTTTGAATCATATATTGACTTTTGTCATCCATTCTTCTTTTGATGACATCTTTTTTGGATTTAAGATATCTTAGATATTCGATTTTATCTGGGATTAGCTTCCATTTGACCCTCTTTTATTAGTGAAGCTTCTATTGGTATTCTTACATGATCAAATAACTCTAGGTGGTTTTCTTTCACCTTCTAAATAGGTTCTACTTTAGATGTAATTGTTCCTGATCTTCTATCTTGTATATCCACTCATCCACCTTAACATTCTCGTGTGTGCTGCACTTGCCTTTTTCTATTGTAGGAACTTCATTGTTATATCATTTACTACCATAGAGAAGCAGATTTTTGCTGAGTTTAGTAGGCAATTTGTGATGATAATTGCACACTAAACATTT
The DNA here is from genome assembly GCA_039519185.1 of Astragalus membranaceus. NCBI lineage: Eukaryota > Viridiplantae > Streptophyta > Magnoliopsida > Fabales > Fabaceae > Astragalus > Astragalus membranaceus. The sequence continues at coordinate 78,139,857 of CM076851.1, read as the reverse complement.
ATGAGTGAATCACCAAAATGGTCCCTGGAATTATAAGGTGCTATGAAAATAGTCATTGAAATTATTAATATTCTAAAATAGACCTTGAAATTGAAAATTGTCATCTATCAAATTAGTCCTTTTGGGTCGGTCAATTTAGTCCCTGAAATTGTTCGACATGGACTATTGTGGTTCAGAATTTTCTTTTTCAGGGACTAAATTGACCCCACCCAATCACAATAGTCCCAGGATGCCTAACAAGCATTTTTCCATATCTTCCTGTTGGTTTTAATCTTGTTAGAAATCCAGTTCAAACTCCATGGCACTTTGTAAATTGGATCCAGGATACCTATTTCATGCAGGGTTTATGAAAGGAAGCGGCGCGGGATAGAGTGCGGAGCAGGGAATAATTCCCTTGCTCAGTAACTAATTTGGGGAGTGCAGCACCTGCTGACATGGCAGGGTGTTGTAACTGTGAGGAGAGACAAATTGGATCTGTTTATAGGGAAGTTTTAGCTAGGAGGGAGGTAGGCAAGAATTGGAATGTTACCTGGGAGGCCCTTAGCTCATCGAATCGCTCAAGATATCCTTTACAATATATTTTCTTCCATTGTATCCTGTAGAATCATCTTGATTCTACTCAATTTCCACAGAATTAATACAACAGTCATCTCCAACTGGTTAGTTGGAGTTTCTTTTCCATTTTTAATGAATTGATTCCTATCAGTTTGGTACCAAAGTACTAATTCCTAGTGTGGTGTATGGTGTTGACACGTTAGCAACATGGAGGTCGTATGGAAGCTTTGGAACATAGGATTGGAGGCATGGAAACTTCCATGGCGCAGGTCTTGCAACGATTGGACAAACTCTCTGTTCGCCAACAAGGACGAGGCAATCAGTGGCGTAATCACGACAATGGTGACGAGGGCGATGGAGATATACCGCCGCCGTGAAATTCGCGCTCACGATCGCAGAGGAGTGGGAGTTACGTTCTTAATTACTGCGGAAGACGACGCAAGTTAGAAATTCCAGCGTTCTTTGGTGACGACGCACATGGATGGCTGGTACGTGTAGAGTGCTATTTTCGCATCAATTGCGTGCGCGAGAGAGAAACTAGACGCGTTGGTAATAGCGACGGAGAATAAGGCGTTGGATTGGTTCCAGTGGTAGGAGGAGCAAGCTCCGTTACGAACTTGGCTCGAGTTCGAGACTGCCATAATTAGAAGGTTCCATCCAGGATTATTTCACAATCCATTGGGTCCTCTGTTGAGTTGGAAACACGAAGGGACAATGATGGAATAAAGGGAAAAGTTTGAGCTTCACGTGGCTCCTTTGAGAAGGGAAGAGCACGTAATGCTTGAGAGTATCTTCCTCAATGGGCTCAAAGAAGAATTACAAGCAGAGGTGAAGTTAGTCACGATTATCCAATAGAAGGGAATGCTTGAGAGTATCTTCCTTTATTTATAGGATTCCACTACATGGGGGAATAGAAGGGAATGACCTAACAAATTAATAACTACCAACCAATTATAACCAACTCTCCCAACAACCCAATAAACTATCACAACTTCCCTAGCAACCCAACCAATTATAACCAACTCTCCTAACAACCAAACAAACTATCACAACTTCCCTAAACCTAACTCACTTGGAACACCCACTTACACAAGGACTAATAATACCGCCTGTAATCAATGGGTTCTTCACGAATCAGGTGCTGCCATGTTGCTTCGAGGGGCTGCCCGTGGTTTCCATCCTTGGCCTTGTCTTCAATAGGTTCTTCAAATCCCGTTGTCACTCCTTGTGTAGGGTGCTGCCGCCATCCCAACACCTCTTCCCTCCACTTAATATTCCTCATTCCTCCCCTAGGACCACCGCCCCCTTGAAAAGTAGACTTGTCCTCAAGTCTGGGCGTAGTTACTTCTCCCACTCCCTTGTAGTTCATCTCTTTTAAGTAAACTATGAGGAGCAGGATCATGGAAAAAATTTGAAGCACACACAAATCCAAACCCATCAAAATTCATAATCTCATGTGAAGTAAGTCTAATAAAAAAAATTTGATGACGAAAGGAGCACCTAATTTGGTGCATAATTTTTCTAATGTGGAGGGCATATTTAATTGACCCAAAAAATAATGTGGACTCAATGGAATCAACTCCTGAATTATTCCTTGTGCAAGCCCAAAACAGAGATTGAAAAGAAGGCATCCACTCCAAGTTTCATACTCAAACCCATAATAGCAATTGAATGGTGTCCACATGCTCTTAACTTTAAAATTAAAGGAACAAACTTGGGCTTGGCCCACTTTGTCATACCTTGCGCTCAACTTAGGCCTCACATGGGTGGAAATTGTAAAACTTTTGTTCCGGACAGACCCAATGGAATTCTTTTTATTTGGGCTAGTTTCATTGTAGAAAACGGCCATTGAATTTACAGCTTGGCCCAATTTGCGACCCTGCCCATAGCGCATAGGGCAAAAACACGCGCTTCTCTTCCCTCTGTCGACAGCGCTCGTACCATGATTCTTCTCCCAGACCAACGACAACAATTGACGTGCGTGCTCTTCTTTCGGTGGCGGTGTTGCATCTGGTGGCTTGGGTGGTGGACGAGCCAACAGGTAAGTAGCTGCGGTTTGGCCCGTGTGTGGTGGTTTCGGCGACGGTTGTGGCGCGAGATCACCTTCTTGCCTCTTCCTCCTCTTCACGTCACCCCCATTTTTGCAAGTCGCGCCTTTCTTGAAAGAATTCAGGTCCGGCGGCTTTGGCTGCAGTGGTGGTGGTTCCACCGTAACATCTTGGTTCTTACATGATGTTGGACGACAATCTTGGATTGAACATGTCACCAATGGCTTTCCGTGTATCTTCATCTGTTTCCCCTTGTTGAGCTGTTCAGCGGTGCCATCATGCAACTTCGGTTTCGCACCACTCTCGGCCTCTTCACCCAGGAGTACGATGCCGTTTCGTTTTTCTTCAATGATTGTTTGCTAGTTTTCCTCCATATTTTCTGTTGAGTGTTCAAGAATCTTATTGGGTGATTCTAATTTGCTTTCCTCCTTGAATTCAAGAAGCAGATTCTTGGTTTGTCTCAAACCAGAATTCATTCCATCTGGTTTGTTCAAGGCTCTTTCTCGCGATGACTTCAAAGATTCAGCAAATCGTTTAAATTCCTCTTGTATTTCTTTCAGCTTCTTGAGAATAAAAATCTCAACGAAAGCCTTTTTAAAGGTTTCCCATGTAATATTCTGGTTGCCTCTCTTTTCAGAATGCCACCATTTGAGAGCCTCACCTTTTAAGAAAAAGGTTGTCATCCAACCCACTCTTCTGTCTTCCTTGATCCAACTGTTGGTTGCAAGATGCCGATCACATTGGATCAGCCACTCGTGGACATTACCCGTGCCATCGAACTTTGGAGGTTTCTCTTCCGACATCGTTGGTTCCCTTCAAAGATTCGGCAGGTCGGACCAATTGTTAGTCCACCGACCTAACGTTCGCTAGCTAATTAGGAATTTGACACAATAAAGAATCGGAAAGGAATGTAAAGGGAAAGAAAGGAGAATGTTATTGATGTGAAATGGTTACAATAGGGAGAATAGGCTCCCTGCCCTCCGGCTTCACCTGGAATCCGGCCTCACCCGGTCACGACTAAACTTTAGGTATGATCAAAGATACTCTAAAAGGGGGGGGGGGTGGAATCCTTTATTTATAGGATTCCACTACATGGGGGAATAGAAGGGAATGGCCTAACAAGTTAATAACTACCAACCAATTATAACCAACAACCCAACAAACTATCACAACTTTCCCAACCACCTAAAACTAACTTATTTGGAACCACCCATTTACCCCGGGTCTAACACATTACCTAACATTCGAGATAGGACCCGATTAATCAAGTAGGTAGCAGTCAATATTGCTTCTCCCCAGTATGAGTTGGGAACTGTCATTTGGAAGAGAATGGCTCGAGCAACTTCAAGTAAATGACAATTCTTTCTTTCTGCGACATCATTTTGTTGTGGGGTGTCGACACATGTAAACTCATGAATAATTCCTTGTTGACCGGTAAAATTTGAAAGACTCTGATTGGCATATTCTTTGCCATTGTCAGAGCGAATTCTTTTAATGCCTTTGCCAAATTGTGTTTGCACTATGTGATAAAATCTGATAAATAATTCTGGTACTTCTGATTTATCCTTCATCAAAAAAATCCAAGTTGCTCAAGTACAATCATCAATAAATGACACAAATCATTTGACACCCGAAACATTAGAAATAGGTGCAGGTTCCCAAACATCAGAATGTATAAGATCAAAAGCTTCAGCACTCTTTATCCTCAGTGAATGATAAAGAGTAATCAATAGCAATATTGTCAGCCATGTGACATTAATTAATAGGAATGACAACCCAATAAAAAGGACGGTACCACTAACAAGCCAAAAGCACCACGCAAAACTAAGGCCCAAAAAAGTGCAGAAAATGCAGTAATAGTCGTCCAATCAAACGCAGAGCAACAAAAAAAAATCTGATCCAGAAAAGAAATTCAGAATAGTGCGTAAACAACACTTGTACGGATAACAGCTGGCGATGAACAGTAGCAGAGGGGAACTAGGCTGCGTGAACAGTACTAAACAGTGAACAGTTGCGCGAGTGATGAACAGTAGGCGCTTGAACGGTGACAATTGATGAACAGTTTAGAACTGTATATAAGAGGGAATGGCACAATGAAGGTGCCAAAAGCTGCAATAAAGGCAGCAAACAAAAATAAGGAGCAAGATGGCGGCTAGGGTTTTTGTGCGGAAGCGAGACTCCCAAAAAACGAGAGCTCATGATACCATGTAGAAAAATATACTGAATATTATTTCAATTGTGTTTAGAGTACAAACACTAATGCATTTAAATAGGCTATTCTAAATGTAAATCTAACGGGCCTGATAATTGGGCTGGATAAATAATTACAAATTATACTATTTACAACACTATTTCACGCAGCTTGTGGTACAAAATTGATAGGAATGCTAATAGATTTGGATGGGTTTATGAGAGGAAGAGGTGCGGGATCGGCCGTGGAGCAGGGAATAATTCCCTTGCTGAGTTACTAATTTGGGGCGCGCAACACCTGCTGACTTGGCAGAGTGCTGTAACTGTGAGGAGAGAGAAATTGGACCTGTTTATAGGGAAGTTTCAGCTAGGAGTGAGGTAGGCAAGAATTGGAATGTTACTTGGGAGGCCATGAGCACCTCGAATCGCTCAAGATATCCTTTACTGTTTATTTTCTTCCATTGTATCCTGTAGAATCATTTCGATTCTACTCAATTTCCACAGAATTAATGCAACAGTTATCTCCAACTGGTTAGTTGGAGTTTCTTTTCCATTTTTCTGAATTGATTCCTATCAAAAGTGATCCCCACTTTTCGCCTCATAAAGTAGATTATCAATAATGATGGGTGGTAGACTGCATTAAGCACTCACCATTTTAGGATTCAGAGAGGGCTAGATGTAAAAACATTCTAACCAGCAATAAGTGGAAAGGATATTCCTGCAATGAGTGTCAGTGACATCTATGGCAAATCGCAGTTCCCTTATACCAAATCTTACCCTTGGATTATCGTTTACTGTGCGAACATGATAAAGCAGAAATGTTAAAACAGAAACAGAACACAAATATAGATGGATTAATTTTATTGGTGAAGATGGAATATGGAGACGGAATACAACCTCCAGGGCAAAAGCTCCTCAGCAGAGAAAATGGGTATTCTCTCACTGCCTAGCCATAAAGGTATTGATTCTAATGATTAGCTAATCCTACCATTTCCCCCACCCACCCTCTTTTTTGGAGGATATTCTAATGACCTGCCAGCACACACACTGCCAGCAGCCCAGCACACAATCATATTTTGTGCTTACTCTCATTATTCCTTCTCCTCTCACACTCTCCATATTTTGGGCGTCTCATCACTTAAGTCCTCTAGGACCTCCTCCTCATTAGGATTTTGACCATCGTGTCTCCTATCAGAACAGAAAATGTACAATTAATATCCAGTGCATTTACATGTGTTCCTCCGTCGAGGGGTGGTGTGGGGAAGAAACGTATGTTATACCTAATTTATTTTCCCAATTAGAATTTTCTTTATATACTGATATTTATTTTGTTAATGATATATTCTTGTGTCTTGATTCTAAAGAATTCTGTTATGTTATTCTATTTCTCTAATGGCGATTCTGATTTCCATATTTCAGCTTAGTGATCAAGAGGATCTCATAGTTTGGATGCGGACTGCTGCTCTCCCCAGCTTCCGTAAGTTGTATGGTAGAATCGAAGAGGATTTGGATGCAGATGATGTTATAGTAGTTCACCTAAAGAATAACTATAACACTTACAGTTTTGGTGGTAAGAAGAAGCTTGTTCTGTCAACATCAAGTTGGCTGGGCGGAAAAAATGACTTCCTTGGATTTGCCAATTTATTTGTTGGCACCTTTTGTATATTGATTTCCATCGTCTTCCTGTTGCTTCATGTGAAAAATCCTAGGTAATTTAATAGTGTCCATAATTTGTCTAATTGCTTTTTGATTATTGTGCCCCTGAGATTACATCATCATGCTGTTTCCTAGAGGATGCTGCAGTCTGCCGATTTATAGTTTCCCTAACAATTATGTCTACTTCACGATAGCTTTTGTTTTTGTTTTTTATTTTTGTCTTTCGTACACTGAGTTGTTACTAAACTTCAATTCTGAGGTTAAAGTTGTTCTACTGTCAACCAAAAAATTTGTATACAATCAATAAACAAGAAATTTTACATCATTGTAGTAATCAAGGTTTTTGACTAACGGTTTTAATATGTATTGATAGTTGACTCAGACTAAATCCTTTTTTTTGAGAGGGGGGCTTTTAGCTTAAAAGTGTTGAGAGAAAATTATCTGTATTCATTTATCTATGTTAGTCATGGAATTGTATGAAACTGAAAACGTGAAAACTGATCAGATGAAAAAGAATGCAAATGTATAATCCCCAGTTATGTAGTTTGCATAGAAGGCATGTTCGGATCATTCTCTCGTCGTTTTTTTTTGAAATTGATTCCACCTAACAATTGTTGAGCTTGAGGTGCTGTTTACATCTTGTTATTCTTTTTTGAGGCAGACCTTATGGGGACCCGACCTACTCATCTTGGAATAGGAAAAGCATTTCTAGCTGATAAGGTACGTACGTTGTACACCGGTACTTCTTTCAAAGTCAAAACTAGAGATACGTTTTCTTGTTTCAAAAGCTATTATTGTATTTGACTGTCGGTCCCCGGTGCAGCGTGGTGCCTATTCTTGTAAACAGAACTATTGTATCTAATTGTAAATGGCATAGCAGAGTAAACATCTTTGGGTTTAATTATAATGGAAATAACCTTATGAGTGAGATAGCAATGATGAGAAGCATGATAGGTTTACATGAGATCATAGAACACGGGGGTGTTTGAGTAAACTTAATTAAGCTCTTATTGAATAACACTTATTATATGATAGCTTGTGTATAAGTTGCTTCTTCAATTGAATAGGGAATGAAAGTTGATGAGATTTACTACCTAGTTTTATTTTAGAGGACTTTACTCATAACATGTTAGGTCTTTCTTATTACCGTTTTCGATGATGACTGCTAAGGGTATTGGTCTACTCTCCTCTTAGACTTTCTTTTGTTCTCTTTCCCGTAGAATCATCATCTTGATTCTACTCAAGCTTTCCTTTTAATTCAAACCTTTTTCTAAGGAAAGTTTGAATTAAAAGGTTTTAATGAGGCTTATTTCCTTCTCTTTCTAAGAAAAAGAGCGGAAGGTTTTTATAAATTGTTTCTATAAACTTTCATCAAAAGGTGAAAATGATCGGTGAACAATCATACACTTGGACATGTGTTTATCTTATATGTTCTTTTAAACAAGCTCCTTTAGACATCTTTAGAACCTGAACACCTCAACCCAGAGCGTGAGGTTCAGCGGTTGCGGCTGAATCTCCCTTAACCAAGGGTCGGGGGTTCGATCCCCGCCTTGGGTACGGAGCAGCGTTAAAACTCTGGGTCAGCTGTCCTGCCCCTCGAGGCACCTACAATGAGCGAGAGATTAGTCACTGCTGTCCGTGTGGTTGATACCCGGGTTTACTCAAAAAAAAAAAAGAACCTGAACACCTCAGTTGTAACAGAAAGAAGAAAAAAAACTATCGTCATATATTTTTAGCACACTTTTATGAGCAGAGTTGGTTAGAGAATTATCAAACCATGGATGCATTTGCTCCCATTTACAAACCATTGTTTATAATTACGGAAGATATACACTGGTAGTTTGGTAGATTTATGCGTCAGCATAAGCTGAAACGGAATACGGATCTATAGCAGATTGAAACCAAAAGGGTTTTCACAATGTAATTATCAGGAGAATTAGGAGAATTGCACACACACACACACCTTTGTTGGATATGGCTTAAATTGGCAAATACACCGGTATTCTGTAAATAACATTGAGCCCCCTCAATTACACACTCCTCTCTGGTTTACTAAATAGAGGGAGTATGTGATTTAGACAAAGGTAATTTCTTGGTTAGCTTTCAAAATATATGGGTAATTTATCAAATATGAAATGAAATCAATAAAATTAACTATATTTTTTTATTTTTTTTTGTTGGAGTGTACTATCTTTGTCATTTAAAATATATTTTTGGTTTTACACTTCGTTCATATTACATTATTTGGATACATGTGACAAATTTTGAATGAATGCAAGTGAGATTGGGTAAGTTACCCATATTTATAAGTTACTTAAAAAGTAAGTTTCACCTAGCCACGTGATTGATTAGTATATTTGTATGTTTAGATCACGTTGATATTAAATTAATGAGATGTATGTGTCAAGTTTTAAAAAATATAAGTGAAATGGGTAAATTACCCACATTTTTCCAAAGGCAACCAAAAACCTAAACGGAGGTTGGTGTAAATTGAAGAATAGTGGTTTACTAAATTGAAGAAATATGTGGGTAATTTAAGCAAAATTTTGGGGGAGGTAAGTACAATTTCTTAGTTATTAGTTACGTTTAAACGTATCGAGAAGTCAAATTTACAATAATGTCATTTTTTTTCGTTTTAAGTATGTGTGGTTCTAAAATGATAAAACTGAGTTTAAAAAATTGATTTTGTATTTTTGGTGTTACTCGTTGATGTAACAACCAAATTGAATAATTAGTTGGGGGAATGAATCATCTCATGTTAAATTTCCACAAGAGTAAGTTGAGAGCCTTTGAGCTTGTGTCCCGTTTGAACATAAATTTCCACAAGAGCAAGTTGATCGGTATTAACATTTCAGATGGTTTTTTTGGAAAGAGCTAGCACCTTCCTATTTTGTAGAACGGAATCAATACCGTTCAAGTTCCTGGGCATTCCGATTGGCGCTAATCCGAGGCGGGAAGCTACTTGGAGTACCGTTCTAGGGGGCATTAGAAAGAGATTAGTGATGTGGAAGGGTCGTTTTCTATCCATTGGTGTTCGGGTTACTCTCATCAACTCCGTTTTGAATAGCATCCCTTTATACACGTTCTCCTTTTATAAAGCTCCGAAAGTGGTTATTAAGAAGATGGTTAAAATTCAACGGGACTTTCTTTGGGGAACCAATGAGGGAGATAATGGAATGTATTGGGTGGCTTGGGATAGAGTTTGCAAGTCAAAAAAAGATGGCGGTCTTGGAATCAAAAATTTTGAGTTATTTAATATAACTCTTTTATCTAAATAGAAGTGGGGGGCATTGACGAATAGTAATGCGAGTTGGAGTCGGTTGTTGAGACATAGATATGGGGAATTCGCTTCTTGCTTCATTCATGACTCGGTTGTAGGCAATTCTCGTCGGAATTTTGGCTCTATTTGGTGGAGAGACTTGGTGACTTTGGATGATAACTTAGAGGAACCGAGAAGGTTCTCTTGGTGCATTAAAAGAGTGCTTGGTGATGGCGCTTTAATACACTTTTGGAAGAAACAATGGTTAGGTACTGAGCCTTTCACTACAAGAATTACTTGATTTACTGGCGGTTCCTTTCCGGCGGAATTAATCCGCCTGCACTGTTCCGGTGGATTTTAAGTAGTTAGTGGCGACATTTTTCCCACGAAAGCTTTCCGGCGGAATATGGGGAGTTTCCGACGTAATATTTCGTCGCAAAAGCGTTTCAGAAAAACGAAAATAAAAACCGACGGTAATGCATATTACCGGCGGTTTTTTGGAGGAGAGGGAAATTCAAAATTTGAAAATTCCGCCGGAACGTTTGATAAAACCGCCGGAAATAATGGACCAAATAAACCGTCGGAATTGTGCAATTACCTGCGGTCTTTGGGAGGAGAGGGAAATTCGAAATTTAAAATTTCCGCCGGAAATGTTGATAAAACCGCCGCAAATTATGGACCAAATAAACCGCCGGAACTGTGCAATTACCGGCGGTTTTGTGGAGGAGAGGGAAATTCGAAAATTTGAATGAAACCGCCAGAACCTGTTACAAAACCACCGGAAACATATAGCCGTTGGTAAAATCCGCCGGAAATGGCCAATCCGCCGGTAATGGTTATCCGTTGGTGCGAAAATATTCGAATTTCAAACCAATTCCGCCGGTAATGGTTTTAGCGGCGGTTTTTGAAAATAGCCGTTGGTCAATTCCGAATATATAAATAGCCCTACATCTTCCCCATTCATTCATCTTCCCCATTCCAAATTTCTTCAACTCCATTCACTCATCTTTCATCTTCTCCATTCATTCATCTTCCCCTATTCCGAATTTCTTCATTTCATTCACTCATCATTGATCTTCCCCTATTCCGAATTTCTTCATTTTATTCACTCATCTTTCATTCTCCCCCATTCCTTCATCTTACCCATTCCAAATTTCTTAATCCCCATTCACCCATTCTATTTCATACACTTATTAACTCTCATATTCTATTGTTCCATTCCAAATTTTGGCTCATTTTGACGTGTTTGCAAATTTTTCACGGTATGTTTTTAAACAAATATTAGTTATAAGTTTTATTTTATATTAATATCATATATGTACTTAATTTAACATTACTAACTTTATTTGTTTAGGATTCGGTTGGAGGAGCTTGAAGATATTTTGGTTGGAGGGACTTTGGTTGGAGGGACACTGAGAATATAATTTGGATCAATCAGAGACTCATCTTCAGTTCTGGTTAGTTATTAAGTTGTTTGTTATTAGATATTGTAGTGACATGTTAATAATATATATGTTTGGATAGTAAAAAATTACGTTTATTTAGTAAAACATGTTAATAAATAGATATTGTAATGAGATATATGTTTAAATAGTGAAAAATTACGTTTATTTAGTAAAACATGTTAAAAAAATTATGTTTATTTAATAAAACATGTTAAAAATAATATTTATTTTTTACATATATATTGTACTAAGATATATGTTTAAAAAATATTAGTTATTTAAGTGTCATGTTTATGTTTTAACTTTTTTTAATTAGAATTATTTAAAATTTATAGTTAATTGTTTAGTAAAAACATTTTTATGTTGTAATTTTATATGGTGCATTATATATATTAGGCTTAATTACAGTTTTGGTCCCCCTATTATGACCAACTCACGATTTTGGTCCCTAAAGTTTTAATTTGACGATTTTGATCCCCCTATTTTCCCAATTTGACGAATTTGATCCCCCTCTTAATTTGGTCAAAATTAAGACTCAATTTTGACTGACTCATCCTACGTGGCAGTCCACGTAGACTGCCACGTAGGCACACCCCCCTCCACTGTTCCTCTTCCCCACCGATCCCCCACCCCCTCCACTGTTCCTCTTCCCCACCGATCCCCCACCCCCTTCGCACCACCCACCACCTTCGCACCACCCACCTTTCCCTCCGACTGCGATTGCGATCTGCGACGAGCGAGAGCGACGAGCGAGAGAGGGAGAGCGACGAGCGGGGAAGAGAGAGATGGAAAACGAGGGGGATTGGTGATTGAGAGAGGAGGGAGAGCGACAGTGGGAGATGCGAAGGAGAGAGAGATGCGAAGGAGAGAGAGATGCGAAGGAGAGAGAGAGGGTGTGGTTGTGGGGGTGGGGTTCATGGAGGTGGGGGTGGGAGGGGGGAGGGGAAGAGGAACAGTGGAGGGGGGTGGGTGGGGAGGTGGGGGGTGCGCCTACGTGGCAGTCCACGTGGGCTGCCACGTAGGATAAGTCAGTCAATTGGGGTGGGGGACCTTGATTTTACAAATTGGGAAAATAGGGGGACCAAAATCGTCAAATTAAAACTTGAAGGACCAAAATCGCGAATTGGTGAAAATAGGGGGACCAAAACTGTAATTAAGCCTATATATTAAATACAAGATAAAAAATATATCACATTATAAAAAAATATTTTGTATTAGATATAAAAAAATATGTTGGTTATGTTTGTTAATTAGAAAGTTATAGGTTTGTTAATTAAAAAGTTATAGGTAATTATTTAGTAAAAAAGTGTATATGAAATTAAATATATATTGGCAAATTCTACCATACCCATTCAGAGTTTGGTGGGTATGATACATTCTAGGTAAAATGAGTTCAATATTTATTTTTTTAACAAAATATTTAAATAGAAAAAATGAGGTGTCATTGAGTGATTGGATGTTGGGATGTTGGGTATCATACCTAAAGGGTATGAGAGTCTTCACCTTTTATTTTTTACATATAGATAGTAAATGATTAAAAAAATTACGTTTATTTAGTAAAACATGTTTATAAAAAATTAATTTTATAAGGTGTAACTTATGTTTGTTAAAAAATATTAGTTATTAAAGTGTCATGTTTATGTTTTAACTTTTTTAATTAGAATTATTTAATATTTATAGTTAATTATTTAGTAAAAACATGTTTATGTTGTAACTTTTTTTAATTAGAATTATGTTGTAATTTTATATGAGTGCATTTATTATACAAGATAAAAAATATATCACATTATAAAAAAATATTTGTTATTAGATATAAAAAATATGTTGGTTATTAATGTTTTACATATATATTGTAGTAGTACATAGATATAAAAAAATATGTTGGTTATTGTTTAAATATTTATTTATTATTTTTCGGGTTTAAATATTTATTTAATATTAAAATTTGCAGTGTTTTTAAAAAAATTTCAGAAAACGTTTCCGGCGGTTTTGGGAATTACCGGCGGTTCTGTTAATATAAAATTAATATTATTTCCGGCGGATTATCTTAGTTACCGGCGGTTTTTTAAAAAAACGAATAAAAGTTTCCGGCGGTTTTTTCGTTTTACCGGCGGTTTTTAATAAAAAATAATAAAATAATGAAATCTGTTTCCGGCGGTTTTTGGCGTGTTCCGGCGGTTTTTTCCATCGGTAATTTCCGGCGGAATTTCTGCCGGAAAATATTACCTACGGGCGTTTTTCCGACTGATTTCCGGCGGATTTTTTCCGTCGGTACTGTGACATTACCTACGGATTTTGTCCGTTTCCGGCGGAAAATATCCGTCGGTAAATCCTGTTTTTCTTGTAGTGTTTGCTCAAAGTCTCTCCCTTATTGTTTGATGGAGGTGGGCAGCAACTTGTTACAGTGGCAGATTTCGGGTCTTGGCATGGAGATACTTGGAGTTGGAACAAACCGTGGCAGGTTTTTACGGATTTTGTCCGCGCATCAGAAGGTGAGATATTGGACAGTATTTTGCAATCGGTAACGCCAGCGAGAGGGAAGGAAGACGCATGGATTTGGCCGCAGGTTCAGACTAAGAGTTTTACTGTGAATTCAGCATATCAGCTACTGGTTCGCAGCAACATTCTTTCAACTGCTTCTGCTCAGCAGCTTCTGTCGGGGGAGTTGTGGACATCGCTTGTTCCTTCGAAGGTTGCGGTCTTTGGATGGCGTCTTTTGCTTGATTCTTTTCCTGTCCGTGACCAATTATCTCACAGAAATGTCCTCCATTCTGAACAGGAGGCTAGCTGCTCGCTGTGCAGTAACTTTCGCGAGACCGCCAGCCACTTGTTCCTCAGCTGCAGCTTTGCTCGTTCCGTATGGCAGCTTGTTGGCAATTGGCTCGGAGTTGGTTTCGACATGTCCCTAGATATTGTTGACTTCTTCCTTAGTTTTGGTCGCTTATGCAAAGGGAAGAAGGCGAAGCGTACGAAACACATGTTCTGGTTAACAACATGTTGGAGTGTGTGGCTTGCAAGGAATGGTGCTATTTTTAACAACGAGGAACCAAATGCCGAATCCGTGGCCGCATCAAATGCTTAACTTGGAGTTAGTGTATTTATAGATTGAAGTTATGCTCCTCTATTTCAATTTCAATGTGTGGTGGTCTAATCCACTTCAATGCTTAGAAGGGGGAGAAACGATGGGTTGACATTCACATTGTTAGCAACCTTATTTCGTTTTGAGGTACTCTTTTTCCCTGCCTGAGTCTTTTTTCCACTGGGTTTTGGCTCAGGGAGGTTTTGAGGAGGCCCTCCCCCTTTGATTAATGTATATGGGATTGGTGCACCCCTAGTGCCCCCATAATACAATTCTTGCTTATTTAAAAAAAAATCTAATGTTATTTTTCCTCGTGTTAATCTCAACCACACATTTAATATATATTTTTTAATAATATATAAATGGAAAGAAAAAGTGTGTTTGAATTATTAAAAATAGGGACGAGAGAATTCAAAGATGAAGATTAAAAACAGTACCCTCATATTTTTTTCCAATATGGGAGAATCCACTCCTAATTAGTTGTCATGGAAGACATATTCAAACACTACTTTCCCGTTCTACCAAAAAAACACTAATATCCTGTGGAGTTATTTCAATCATTGAAAATTTAGTCCTCCCTCCTACAATGTTGGGTCTCCTTTGTTAAGTCCTCAATTTCCGGGGATTCAAACAAAATATAGCCTTTGACAAAAACAAAAACCCAAATACAGCTCCGTTTTAGGTTCGGACCATTGCTGGCTATCTACGAAGTGTCTCAATATAGCTCCTATGCACACCTACATAATTACTTGTGTCGTTTCGTATCTCATTGTCTTCAATCAGCTACTTCTGCCTTCAATATCATTTTCCAATCTTCTATCTCTCCAACATCCATTCCTACCCTTCTTTTAACAAAATCCTTTACTTGCTTAAGTGCAGAGGATTTTCCCAAAGCTTGAATATCAAATGGTGAGAGAGGTGAAATCCATCGACAACTGGGGTGAAGTTGCACCTGCTCTCCTAACATCACATTATAGGAGGCCTTCACGTTGTTTCACGTTAGAGCCTATTATTGAAGAGGAACCACAAGTGTCACAAGCGTTTTACAAGGGTGTTTTTGTTTCTTTGCCTTTGTTATTTTCTGGCTTTTTGTACATTTTCTTATATAGAGGATTGTTAATGTGAAAGAATTTTACCAGTAATATAGGTGATATTTTTTTATTAATAAAAGTAAAGATTCCCTCTCAGTCAAGCAAGAGAAAGCTGTAAGATGAAATTGTACCGATGTGAAAGTTTTCGTAATAAGAAGCATGCATTTTCCATGCATTTTCAATTGAATGATATTACTATTTATCAAAAAAAAAAAAAGAAGCATGCATTTTCCTTTAGCAATGAGCATTTCTCTATCGAGAATATACTACTAATTATAACATGCAAAGTAAAGATATCGTGTTTGAACTCGAATAATCACAGAAATTGTACGGGCTAACAATTAGTTTTACTAGGGTTGTTTATCTATTTATTTATTTATTGAATTTATCTATTTAGTTTTATTCGTTTCCTCGGCCTTCTTAATGTGAGTTGTTTGAAATGAATATTAATGCGTTACTATGATATATTTTATCATTGCAAATTACATCTAACACCTAATTAACATCCCAACATATATGCGGTCGGAAAAAATATCCCACGAAATAAGTCCATTGTTCGAGAAAATGTTTTCTATTTTCATTTTCTATCTCGAGGGGATTTGAAACCACTGAGCTAGCATCTCAAGTTTGAGACACCGTCATTATAATCTCTATTTTGTTAGTATTTTTAGAGGCTGAATTGACGAATAAAAAACACATTTGAGGATCAAAGGGACTAACAAAAAACACATTTGAGACCCAAACGACTTACTAACTAATTTGGTGATGAGGTTGCAACTTCGATATAATCAGGAACCATAAAGACCGTGCCTCATTCATTCTAGCCTCGGCTTCTCCAGCTTTGTGATTGCAGTCTTAGGAGTCGGTAGTGCTGGTCAGTCAAACTTTACTTGGCCTTATATATGGTATGTAGCTTGAGAAGGGGTGTTGCTGGTGTGGTGTAGGTGTCCTTATAAAATGGAAAGGGGTTGCTGCTGGTGTGGCCGGTGATTGCCATTGAGTGAGGTCTCAAGATTAGTAGCAGTGATTTGTAAATACCTAAAGATTCTCCTAACAATAGTTATGTGAGTTTCTTTATAATCTGACTGAAATCTAGCACATAGGCAAACACTAAACACTAAACACCTTTTAAGCTACATTCTTACCCGTGTCTTCTTTTGTTGAGAGCACAAGGAGGATACATGAGAGTGCTCATGGACTTACTTTTTTTCCATCTTGAATTTCTTTATGAGCTCCCTAATATATTTGCTTTGGTGAATGTATATTCATTTATTGCTCTATTTAATTTGCAATCCAAGAAAGAATTTTAATTCTCCCACCACGCTCATCTCAAACTGTATGCACAAACTTTGAAACTTTATTGCAAAAATTTTCATTAGTAGCATCATATACAAAACTTTATTGCACGTTGTTGAAATGTTCATATGATCACCAGTATAGGAAAAGGATACAAACCAGTTAAATTGGACTTGCTACATCGGTTATAGAGCAATATAGTTTCAACCAATGTAGTAAGTTGGATTTTTAACTCAGTTATTTTTAACATCTGGTGTAAAATGATCCTTTTTAAACGATTCAAACAACTCACAATAGAGTTGTTTAAAATCCAATTATTAGTGAAGAATAGAATATAAAACTTTCTTTTAATATCAATTATACCTCTTTTCAAATTTCAGTTCAACAACGTTTGTGGAATCAAAAGTACGCATAGAATTAAAAATACAGGAACAATATTGCAAGAAATAAAAATGTACAAGCAATATAAATAACCAAGTGTATTGCCATAAATTGTCATAATATACATTAAATGCCAGTATACAATCTAAGTATCCAATACATAATTACAATGGGAAATATATATATATATATATATATATATATATATATATATATATATATATATATATATGAACTTAGATCATATTATTCACAGGCTGATTTCATCTCCCTCTTATTCACAAGCTTGAATGAAGTTTTGAAGCCAAAATTGGAAATATAGAACTTATGAGAAGACTGAAGAACCAAGTCAGATAAGTAGCTTCTCAAGCTCAAGAAGACAGACAAGTAGCTTCTCAAGATTCAAGAAGACTGACACATGTAGCTTCTCAAGAATAGAAGATTAGAAGATCATGCCTTCTCAGAGATGTCAGAAGCATTAATGAAGGATATTAATGGCTCAAGAAGTAAAAAACAAATTGCTTCAATTTATCATGTTATCTAAGAATCAGAAGCTTCATGAATTAGAAGACTGTGTCTCAGTTTTCTACAAAAGAGCAAAAAAGAAGTTGTACTTTTCAACAAAAGCCACCAACGGCTATATGGTTCATCGGACCACCTCCAATGACAATTTTAAGATTCAAAAGGCTATAGGTACTCAAGAAATGCTTAAAAATGTTTTTGTAAGAGTATACTACAATTTTGCCAAGCTTCTCAAGATCCAACCTTCTCTCAACCACACTCAACACTAATACTAGATCTTAGCTTGTTGTTGTTAGGTGTTGTTAGAATCTTACTCTTTTATCCAAGCTATGGTATTCCCACCAAAACCTAAACCTTTACTTTGAATTTAAGTACTTTCTAAAAAAACCTATTGATATAATAGGTAAAGTTGTGTAAGAAAACTACCGAGTATTTTGGTCTAGGTTGGCTTGTAAAGTACTCCGGATAAATTAAACAAGAGCATTTCATTATCAATCATATATGATTGATCAGCAAAAGATTACACTTTGAAGCCCAATAGTTCCGGTGCTAAGAAGGTACTTAAACATAAACAACAACTAAAAGAAGCTTTTGCTTCTCAAAGTGATGCTATAGTAGCACAAATGTGCAGTTGTAAAGCATTTCAAATCCACCCTTCTTAGGCCTATAAACATTATCTTCTCTTCTACCCTTTTTGTTAGCAATCGAAAGAAGGGTGCAGAAAGAAAACATTAAGTTGCTACTTGGAGGGTGATGAATCATCAAAAGATGCAGAAGTAGCAGGCACAATAACATCTTGGACATAGAGTAGAGGCCCAAATTTGGGTGGAGAGAGAGGGGGCAACAACAGGCTTCCCTTATTGGATCATCCAATCCTGGTAGTGTGGTTTCTTACAGCATGAACTCATTGGCCTTGCTGGAAGATACTTTATCCTTCCAAAAGTTGCTTGAGAAGGGCCTTCTAACATGCTTCTCAAGCTGAGTGGGGAAGCTTCTTCAAATTTTCTAGAAATATCTGGTGGAGGTTGAGTTTGTGAAATGGCCGAGTCAAAGATAGGAGGTGGTGAAGGATGAACGAACTTGTTGACATTGGTAATATCAAAGGTTTTAGATGTTTTTATAGGGGAATAGAAGAGATTGTGGATAAACTCTTGTTGGGGGTTGAGAGAGGTTTGACCAATGGGAGGCGTAGTTCGTGCAAGTGTTGACAAGAGCAGCTAGTGCTTCAGAAGCAACCTCTTCAGCAGAGGGGCCTAAATAACAATGTTGTCTTTGTAGAGAGCATGATGATATTGTTAGTAGTCGCACTAAAAAAAGAAAGTGGATCTAGGCCAAAACCCAAAGCCAAGATTTTAGTGAATGGTTTAAAACTCGAGCCATGGAAGATGATGTATTAGGTCAGCTAAAGGAATTATCTAGAGGTCCAAGTGATGGTGCAAAAAAGTTTTCGGGTTATCTTATCAATGGATATATATTCCATACTAAGAAACGAGATGCAAGACGAAAAAACCAAAATTCTGGTGTCACTTTGGTTTCATTGACTCCAAGTTTTGCAAGCTCGAAGGATGGAAATCCTACGACAGCAGCCATCACATATTATGGAGCAATCCGTGATATAATTGAGCTAGACTATTATGGTCACTTCAAATTTGTGTTGTTTAAGTGTGATTGGTTTGAGGTTGAACAAGATAAGTTTGGGCTTACTTGTGTAAAGTTCAATAAAAAGTGTTACCAAAATGATCCTTTCGTTTTGCCTTCTCAAGTCCATCAATGTTTCTATGTGCAAGATCCTCTGAAATGTTTATCTATACTCGCAAAAGCCATAAAGGAAAAACATTGGATGATCAAACACAAAATGCAATTGTAAGATTAATATTGCTGTCCAGTTTTTAGTTCTGTTAATTAAGGTTTGTTTGTTGCCGTAAGCTGGAAGGTTTATGTTAGAAAAAATAGAAAATAATGATAAACTGCTTATGCGGCAGTTTGACTTAGTGGGGTGTGTAAGAGAGGTTAAGTATTGTAGGCAGAAAATTAGATTGTCTCTGTGGAGCATTGCTCTAGGACAGATTGGAAGCCTGTTTCCAGATGGCAGATTGAAGATTAGTTTGTTTTGCTGTTGTAGGCAGAAAATTAGATTGTCCCTATGGACATTGCTCTAGGTCAGATTGCAATAGTTTGTTTTGCTGTTTCCATCAGTTATGGTAATGTTTCTGTTATTTCTTTGTCTGCCAAAAGTGTGTGACATGCATAGATTCCTCTTGGAAAGCAAATTAAGTAGCATATCTGTCAATAATGGAAGTCTATCTTCCCCTAGAACTGAAGTTAATAGTTTTATTTTCTCAAATATGTTCAATTTTAGTCCTTGTGATAAACAAATGCATTAAATATGTATTGTTCCCTTTTGGGAATAAATGTTTTAATTCTTTTGTATTAGGATACTCTTCAAGAATCAGATGAAAATTCATGTGGAGATGCAAAAAAAGCATTCCAATTATTGCCTGGCAAAGAAAAGCACAGTAGAATGCATTGTTATGGAAGAACTATGACGCTATCAATAATGAAGAAATTGCTTCTGTAAAAAGCAATATTCTAGTAAAATTACAGCCTTGGAAAAGAAGATGCAAACATATGATGCTCTTTTAAAATGTGTGTTGATGCAACAAAATCCAAATTTAAGTGACGGTATGTGAACAACTTAATACAGTGTGCTTTTGAAAATGACAGTAGTGAAGCACCACACAATATTGATAACAATTTGTTGTTAAACAAATGTGATATAATTATTAAAATATTGCCTTGAATAATTGATAACAATTAAATAAAAGTAGTAAAAAAATTACTTAACTAAAAGCAAGTTAAAGGCAACAATTTACAATTTACAATGCTTAACCTTATAAACCACAATTGAAAAAGCGTTGCTTAAAAGCACAAGCCAACAGTTTTTAATTCGTGGTTTAAAATTTTAGGCCACACTTATTTATGTGTGGCCAATTGAAAACCGTGGCCGGAAACCAGACTAATAAACCGTGACCTATTTTAATAAATCTGGCCACGGTTTCGATATTTCGTGGCTTAATGTTAAAAACCGTGGCCTGAAGGAATAGGCAACGGCCACCTACCCCGCGCCTCCAAAATCGTGGCGTCAAGTTCAGACCACAGTTTTTTCACTTCTGGCCACGGTTTTCAGCCATTGCGTAAACTTCTTTTTGTTGTAGTAATTAGAGCATAGTCAAACAACCCCATAGCTTGAAATAAAACTAATGATTTGAACTAAAGCTGCAATAGCTTTGCATTTCAGTCACAACAATTAAAAGTCTGTCATGACAGGGTAGCAATCATACTCCTGTCAACTCATACTCAACTGAAAGAATCCAGTAAATTAAACACAGACACATTCCATAAGCTGTTGCACTTCAATTTCAGTAAATTTTAAAAGAATAAGAATAAACATGGGATCATATAGAATCAGCAGAGGAACATTGAATGGTCCTCTTGTAAAATTTGATCGACAATGAATCAATCCATCATAACCTTTTTCCCTTTTAACTTTGATAACAAATAAAGAAATGCAATGGAAGTAAATGGTTTGAATGTTAATAAAGTGTAATGAACAACTACTTAAAATACAAAGATATCGAACAAAGTTACACTCTAAATTATTAGAGGTTAACCTGAATGACAACAAATTAAGGCTTACCCCCTGGACCATATGGAATTCCAGTCTTCCACCTTTAATTTTGTTCTTCAAGCTGTACCATATTATCTGCAAGCCTTATAATCCTTAGTCTACAACCAAAATCTAAACATAGACAATCACCAAACACCAGAGTTATATTTATATAGTTTACTAACAATGAGAAAAGGTTTGGGTACCTTTACTCATGAATTTTGGACATGGCTTGCACACTCAAAAAGTGATGATGTTTATACCCTCATATTGAATTTGTTCTAAATCACCATTTAATTATTGAGTGAAACTGCAAAACAAAGCAATCAATCACAACCAAGGCAACCCAAGAACCGATCAATCCAACAGTTGGAAAACAAAAGAGGGTAATTTATTTTCTACAATAGTTTCAACTTTCAATAGTACATGTGTATATCAAAATTTTACAGGGTTTCAAAACAAAATCCAATTATGTGCTGCATTCAAAAATATCATTATTGATTGTGAAAATAAAAAAGGAAAAGAATGGTCTCATAATAAACCCACTTTAGGAGCGGTAACTCAAAGGCATTACAAACAAACACTCTTTCAACATCAGTACTGTTGTTCATTAGCATCTCAGCATGTGACAGTTCTGTTGTTATTAACATCTCATCTGGATAATTGCTAATTATTTCAAAGGTTAGATCATAAAATCAAATGTCTATATTTCAGCCAACAAATTTAAAGCAGAATATAAAAATCTCATCTACATGGAAATTTACATAAGTTGAAGAAATTTTGGTCATTAAACTCTATCCTTGAATCAAAAAACATAACCTAACACAAAATACAAACCGTAGCCTCCCATCTTTCCATTTTTTCAGGAACCAAACAAAGCCAACACAAGATAAGGAATTAAAAGAATCAATTAAAAGATTAATCAACCAACTAATCAACTACCGACAAATCATCAACAAAGGAAAAAAGACAACTATATATAATGTGCTACATTCTTTTCCTTGTAAATAACCTTCATGTATATTCTGCTTCTTTGCACTCATTTCACAACTTCAACATCAACCTGCCACTTGCCTGCATCAACTGGTTACAAAAATGGCACACAAAGGTTTAACACCAAATGTTAAAAGATGCTCAGAAAATAAAAATTTCAAGTTAACATGTATAACTACAAACCGACAATTAATCTCAAAAGAAAATTAAGGAATGTAAAACATCAATAAACTAATAAAATACCACAAATAAAAAGTAAAAAAAATAAAATACACCTCACTCCAGTGCGCATTTTATCAAACAACATGTGGTTCCCTGCTTTTGACGCCACGGCAACCTTGTGTTCCGCTTACTCCTTCAGGATATCTCCTTCGTCACTCTCTCAAACCACCTCTCCCTCCCTTCCTCTTTTATTCTTTTGATTGCTAGGCAAGATTGCTATGCAATGGAGTTGGTTTGCTTGATAAAGTGAAAGAAGAAAAGTGCAAATAGAAGAGAAACAACAAAATGTCACCATGTGGGAAGAGTGTAAATTGAATGACATTCTGCAAAGCAGTTAAAGAAGAAGGAAGTTGATGTGGAAGGAGAAAGAAGTGGGCAATTTCACAACTGTAGCAAAAAAAAAATTAAATACCAAAATAACACACTTTTTAGATTATTTACCAAACTAGCACACATCCAATTTTTAGTGTAGAAGTCGCCCCCCACCAAAACGACTTCTGAACTGATAATTGTAATTTTTTTTCATTTCTAGTTCAGAAGTCGCCCCCCAGGGTGACTTCTGAACTGTGTTTTTTTATTTTTTTTATTTTTCTTTTATATTAATTTAAATAAATTTAATTTAATTAATTAAGAAAATTAAAATTGTTAATTCTAAATTAATTATAAATATTTTTGTGAAAAAAAAAATTTGAACACATTAATGTATATAAAAGTGTCGGCAAGATCTCGTGCGTCCAAAAGTGTCGGCAACTTCTGAACTGTTTGTTTTGTAGTGCAAAAAATTAGTTTTTCACTATGTTTTGACCACTTTTAATCATATATTTGTATTTTTTTATTTAAAAAAAAATATCTACCGTGTAGAAGAGGTATAAAACTAACGTGTTGAGTTATGAAATATGACATATATATAGATTTAATTTGAACATGTATTATAATCGAAAAGAACACTAAAAAAACTGTTTATTTTGTAGTGCAAAAAATTAGTTTTTTACTATGTTTTGACCACTTTTAATCATATATTTTTATTTTTTTATTTAAAAAAAAATATCTACCGTGTAGAAGAGGTATAAAACTATCGTGTTGAGTTATGAAATATGACATACAAATTTAATTTGAACATGTATTATAATTGTAAAGAACACTAAAAAAACACGGATTACATTGATTGAAAAGTGGATTACAACAACGTTGAACTAGTCTAGATTGCGGTTTGGACAGTTATTTTTGTTGTGACCCTCATTTCTACAAATACCACATCTCTTGGTGCGACTACCCCTTTCTCTTTGATCCATCTTTGTACGAATACGGGTAGACTGTGGACGACCCTTTTTACCTCTCTGTTTAGATGGATCATGCTGCAGTTCTGGGCCATTGAAATCAGGCCATGACAACTCAGATGGCAATGGTGGGAACTCCTCAAAGTATGTATTGAAAACATATTGCATTTTGTACTGTGGTTGCACGAATTCCATGTGATCGTAATTAACTTTTGAACATGCCACGATCACATGGGAACAAGGATAGTGCAGTCCCTGAAATTCCCCACACTCACACGTCCTGTCTCTGAAATTAACCACGAATGTGCCCGCAGGTCTCCCACTTTGTGGTCGTATAATTTCTTCCACTCTGAACAATTTTTGGGCACGATTGTGAATTTCCACGTTGTGCGTGTTCAAGACAGCTCGGTTGTGATCTATTTTTTTCATCAATTTTTCAGAGTACATAGTTCCTGACTCCAACATTGCCTGTGCCTGGGTTCCCCTTTTGACAAAAGTCTCGTTCAGCCTAAAATATGAGGCCGCTATCAAAGAATGTATAGGGAGATTTCCCAGGCCCTTGATCACTTTGTTAATGCACCCGGCAAGGTTTGTTGTCATGTGCCCCCAACGGTAACCTCCATCACACCACTGCATCCATTGTTCGGGGTTTATGTCCTCAACCCAAGCCACCCCATCAGGACCCACTTCATCACCAATCTTGACTTTGTAGTGATTGGCGGATTTTTGTGTCATTGAGTATGCTGAAGCACAAAAACATAATGTTGGTAAAGAAGTTATGAAAAAAATATTAGGGTTTTTTTTTATAAAAAAATAATACTCACCCATATTGACCACAGGTTTCATGGCAGAAGTGTTCTTGAAGTGTCTCATGAAGTTCTGTGCTATGTGGCGAATACAAAACACGTGCTTCCAACTGCTTTCTACCCGCCTAACAGCACTTTTGATAGACTTGTGTCTATCCGATATCAAACAGAGACCCTCCTGGGGTGTCACCCACGCTCTTAAACGGGATAGAAAGAAGTACCAAGCATCAGCTGTCTCACCCTCCACAACTGCATATGCTATTCGGAAGCAGTTGCTTCTTCCATCTTGTGCAATTGCCAACAGAAGACATCCTTTGTACCTACCGTACAACCATGTTCCATCGACAGAGACAACTGGCTTGCAAAAATTGAAGCCTTTGATGCACTGCCCAAAACTCCAGAAGATGCGGTGGAAGACACCCTTGCCATCAACTTCTTGGCCATTCTCATAGACTGGTTTGTACTCCTAGTTGTACACACTGTTTCGAATGTAGTGAGAAAAAGCACGGAGCCACCTTGTTACTTTATTGTAAGACTCCTCCCAATTACCATAGATCGTCTCGATTGCTTTTTTTTTTTGCAATCCAAGCCTTTCTGTAGGAACTTTGGTACGTGTACCTCGCCCTTATGTGTGTTATCAACACAGACACGGATATTGTCGGATCCAACTTTACCAGTTGAAGCATGCTGTCACACATGAGGGCTGCGGTCAGCTGGCGGTGATCTTGAGAAAGAGTCCCTGTTGTACATGTATGTGGCTCTTCCAACTGTGTAATCTCCCATATGCCAGACCTTTTACCGAGTCTGATGATACACCTCCACAAACAGTGTTCATGCACACAACAAACAATCCATCTAGTTGTATTAGATGCATCGACTCTAAAATCAAGTGATTTGTGGAGGTGATATGTCTGGATGAAGTGTTGGGCTAATTCTTTTGTGGCAAATTTCATTCCCTTCTGGAGTTGGTTGGGGTCTTCATTGGCTAACTCGCGGTTCCTGTCCATGGAATGGCCATACTCAGCATCATCAGCTTTCGTGTTGTCAGCTGTGATGTTTACAAAATGTGGGACAGCCTCATGGAATGCAATGGTATTGTGGGGAGTTGCTACAATTGGTTCCTCAGCGTCTTCACGCTGAAGAATATCATCCTCATTTTCGCTAAAGTCGCCAACTTCTTCGTTATGCACACCATGAAGTATACTAATAGGTGGGGTGGTGTTTAGGTCAAAATGGTTTTGTGAGGCTAATGGAATGGATTCATGGTGAAGTGTTTGAGCTGGTTCTTCATAAGGCATGTGACTCTGGGATGATGAAGGATTGAATTGATGGTAAGTAGATGGAGTGAAGTCAGGGTATGGGGTTTCTGTTTGTTGAGAATAAGGTATGGTGAATTGTGAAGAAGATGGAATCGCCTGAGTTGGCTGGGTTTGTGTGTAGTTTGAAGGAGCATCAACCAAATCTGCATATACTTCTGGTGTGGATACACCTAAGTGTTTACATGTCTTGAATTGTTCTAACATAAGATCGACATCATCTTTAGAAGTTAGATGCAAATCGCCGTAAAATTTGTGGCCAGTTGTGAGAGTTATGGGGTAATGGTAGATAAGACTAGAAACCATTTTTGAATGGTCAGAAGAGATTTTTCTCTCAATGGCTTGTCTAAGTTGATCTAATGTGAATTTAGACTTTAGTTTGAGAAGACATGTGTTATCGCACCTAAAAACAACACCCTCTGTGTTTGTGTTTTCAACGACACTGTTGTAAAAAACTGTGATAAACACTGGAGCCATTTTTGTGTGCAAGGGGGGCGGGGCAAGAGAGTCAGAAGAGGATTGGGGGTGTTGGTGTGGTGAGTTACAAGATTAAGAGTCCCTATTTATAGATGGTGGGGTGTTTCCAACGGGAAAAAATGGACGGCTCAGATCTTGCCGACAAATTTCAATGGCCCAGATTGCACCATGCATAGTGAATAGTGAATAGTGAAGCGTGAATAGTGAATAGTGAATAGTGAATAGTGTCGACACTAATTAACGGTCAAGATCTTGCCGAAACTAAATTATCGGTCAAGATCTTGCTGACACTAAATAGTGAATAGTGAATAGTACCGATACTAATAAATGGTCAAGATCTTGCCGACAAATTTCAATGGCCTAGATTGCACCATGCATGGTGAATAGTGAAGCGTGAATAGTGTCGACACTAATTAACGGTTAAGATCTTGCCGACACTAAATTAACGGTCAAGATCTTGCCGACACTAAATAGTGAATAGTGAATAGTACCGTTACTAATAAACGGTCAAGATCTTGCCGACAAATTTCAATGGCCCAGATTGCACCATGCATAGTGAATAGTGAAGCGTGAATAGTGAATAGTGAATAGTGAATAGTGAATAGTGTCGACACTAATTAACGGTCAAGATCTTGTCGACACTAATTAACGGTCAAGATCTTGTCGACACTAAATTAACAGTCAAGATCTTGCCGACACTAAATAGTGAATAGTACCATCATTTCCTTCCCATGATTTCTGGCTTTCTTTCTTTTTTGTTTTTCTTTCTTTCTCCCCATCCTCTTCATTCATCAGCCTTCTCCACTCATCAACCTTCTCTTCATTCATCGGCTCCTCCAGGCCAATTTCTTCATTCAGACTTACTTAAAAATGTCTTCCTTACTAAACGAAGAACCTCACATTTCCATGCTTCTCAACGATGACCCAATGGAAGTTCATCACGCATTCACGCTTCCCGAACCTGATGCCTCTATATTACCATTGATAGAAAGAGCTGGGTTTCGTGACATTGCTTCAATTGGCGCATTCAAAATAAATCCAGCTTTGGTGGAAGCAATGGTCGAACGCTGGAGACCAGAAACACACACTTTTCATCTTCCAGTAGGGGAGTGCACAATAACTCTCCAAGACGTGGCGTTGCAGTTGGGTCGACCGTGATTTGCTAAACCGACGCAGTCAGATAAATACATGCGCTGGTTTCTAAAAAAATCAAGGCCATACATTTCAGCCGACCAACATCTAAGGGATCCACGTGGTCTTGCAAATGTTGGTGATGTGGATGAAGAAGATGAACAAGACGTGCCAGCTCCCCCAACTACTCGAACCGAACATCGAGAACGTAACCGTAATCGAAGTGCACCACCAACTCAATAGAGGACCCAAGAAGATGTGCCTCACCGCCACTCTATCTCTATCTCCCACACACCAACATTCCAAGAAGATGTGCCTCACCGCCACTCTATCTCCCACACACCAACATCGGCATTTAACGAACCATACAACCAGTCAGTAGAGCATACTCCTTTTCAAGATAAATATCGACATTCTACGACCGAAAGGGACCCCAATATGTTCTATGAGTGCTTTGGGGCCCAACCCGGCTCTGCGCAATCTGTGGCGTTGCTTCGTCAAATTCAAGAGCAGGCCGGCGGTGCTAGTTCTTCATCAGTTCCCCAATATTTTCCAGAGCCACCGCCCCCTGCCCCTACTAAGGAAGAACAGCAACCACCACATCGACATCAACGTCCACGGCGTGTCCCCAAACCTCGACATTGTGGAACTGGGTCTCATCTTCTTCGTTAATTTTTTCTGTACTGTCTTTTTAAATTATCAGTGTGGAACTATCTTTAGTTTAATTTATCAATTATTGTAATTTTAAATTAACTAAGTTATTAATTTTAAGGTTTTAATCTTATGTGACATTTATTACATTTGGATCAATAATTTACTCTTTTGTCTTTAATAGTGCTTTGTGCAGATTGCACATTGTAAAGTGTGCATTGTGCAGAGTGCAGAGGTCTTAATTTCTTTAATGGTCTAGATTTTGCCGACACTATTTAACGGCCTAGATTTTGCCGACACTATTTAACGGCCTAGATTTTGGCGACACTAAACCCTAAAATCAACAGTTAAGATATTCCAAAATCAACGGTTTACATACGAACACCCCTATTATAAATACATTCTCACATTACACTCAAATTCACACCAACAGTTTACCCTTAACCTATATTTCTGATTCATCTTCTCTTCTCTGGTTCTTCCCAAACACCGTCGCCCAACCCGCTGAAATGGAATGGCAGTTGTGCCCAACCCAGTACTCAAATGACAATTTCTTTCGTTGTCCTAATCATATCTTCTGTAGGATGAATAAGGACATCACATTCGCCCAACTCAAGGAGAAGTCTGAGAGGAAAATATGGCCATAGGGAGGGTGGCGTAAAGACGTGGAGCGTATCCGTTACAGAAAGTACAATTGTGGAGATGACGGGACATACGGGTATTCTGTCATGGAGATCCGAAGCGACGACGACGTTCGCGCAATGATGGAAGCTCATGCTAACATTCCAATGGGACGTAGTATCTTGGAGCTGTACGTGGACACAATACGCACTCCGGAAGAAATCATTCATCTTCTGCGACCACCCCCACCACAACAAATCATACCGGAAAGAGTCATCAACAACTACTGTACACTTCCTTGTCAGGCCCATGTTATGTACAGGGAAGAAGATGGTGTGTATTTTAGTGGTCCAAACACCATTTTTTCCAGGCTTAAAAACAACATCACCTTCGCCGAACTGAATGAAAAACTAACGAAAAAGGCGCAGTTGGAGGGTGAGGAGCAAACAATCACTCGTATCGTTTATCGCTTCCCCCGGATCGGCGAACGTAATCATATTCAGTGGGGAGTAATGACTATCAAGAGCGACGACGACGTTCGAGAGATGTTTCAGCACCATGAGATGTTTCAACCTCATACTCGGAGTCCTATCGAATTGTGCATCGAAACCAAAATTTCCGCCGATGAGATCATCTGTCGGGTTTTCCCTCCAGCGTAAAATGTTTGGTGGAATTAGTTTCAATCATGTTTTCCTCTCGTTTCGTTTTTTATTTTCTATTCTTGTATTTCTGCAAATTTTGTTGTTTATTTCAGTTCTTTTCTATATTATATTATGTTCCAATTTTTAATCTCTTAATTTTTTTTCGTAAATATTAGGCAAATTCGCCGCACGAGATCTTGCCGACACTTTTAAATACATTAATGTGTTCAAATTTTTTTTTCACAAAAGTATTTATAATTAATTTAGAATTAACAATATTAATTAATTAAATTAATTAAATTAAATTAATTTAAATTAATATAGAAGAAAATGAAGAAAAATAAAAAAACACAGTTCAGAAGTCACCCTGGGCGGGGGGGGGGGGGGGGGGGAGGGGGGCGACTTCTGAACTAAAAATGAAAAAAAATTTACAATTTTTAGTTCAGAAGTCGTTTTGGTGGGGGGGGGGGGGGACTTCTACACTAAAAATTGGATGTGTGCTAGTTTGGTAAATAATCTAAAAAGTGTGCTATTTTGGTATTTTTTTTTGTGCTACAGTGGTGTATTTGCCGAAAGAAGTGTGCAGAATAATGGAAAGAGAAGGAAGAAGGAGCGAATGAAGGAGGAAGAAGAAAGTGAAAAGGGAAAAAGAAAGAGAGATGGCGAGAGAGTTGGTACTCGTGTGATTTTTAGCCGCCGAAACATTTCCGGCGGATTTTTAGCCGCCGAAACATTTCCGGCAGATTTTAGGATTTACCGGCGGATTTTATCCGCCGAAACATTACCGACAGATTGGTTGGATTTTCCGGGGGATTTTAGGTATTTTCGGCGGATTTTATGTTTACGAATTTTTTAAAAAAAAAAACAAAATCCGCCGGTAAGGTCATTTCCGGAGGATCGTTAAAAGAAGCGCGAAATTTGAAAATTAAAAATCCGCCTAAAATGCATAGAAATCCGCCAAAAATGACAACCCGACTAAAATTCGCCGGAAACGTCATTTCTGGCGGATAGTTTTGAAAAATGCGGGAGATTTAATTTTTAAAAATCCGCCGGTAAGCCTTTAAAATCCGCCAGAAACTCCCTGATTCGCCGAAAACATATTAAATCCGCCGGTAGATGACATTTGCGGCGGATTTGTGAATATTTGACCGTTTCGTTTCCTTTCTTCCTATCTTCCTATATAAATCTCTTCTCCACACTTCTTCTTCACACCCCTACGAATTCTCTTCTTCTCTCTACTAAATCTCTTATTGAAATTCCTCTCTTCCTCCCTACGAATTCTCTTTTTCTCTCTACTAAATCTCTTCCTCTCTTTGGCAAATTTCTTCAATCTAAGGTATGTTTTGTAACATGAGTTAATAGTTTTAGTTTATGAATTATTTTATAATATGAGTTAGTTACTAATTGTGGTGTTGTTTGTTTAGGTATTGTTTGAGCACTACAACATTTAGACCCTACGGCAACGGTCGAAAACCGTCTCCTAAAGCCAAAAAACCGTTGCCATAACCTTTGGCAACGGTTTTGAAACCGTTGTTGTTGCGATCGTTGCCTAAACTAAAGGCAACGGTTTTTTGTTCCCTAAGGCAGTGCAAATGCAAAACCGTTGCCATTGACAGCTGAAACGCAACGGTTTTTATTTTCACACAAAGGCAACGAGATAAAACCGTTGCTAGTTATAGCAACATTTAAAAACCGTTGCCAAATATGGCAACACTGAAAAACTGTTGTGTTAGTAATGACCGTTGTCTATAATCAGCACACACCACGGTTC
This sequence comes from Astragalus membranaceus, assembly GCA_039519185.1. Taxonomy (NCBI): domain Eukaryota; kingdom Viridiplantae; phylum Streptophyta; class Magnoliopsida; order Fabales; family Fabaceae; genus Astragalus; species Astragalus membranaceus. The sequence continues at coordinate 78,108,762 of CM076851.1, read as the reverse complement.
AAAACCGTTGCCATAGATTACAAAAATTTTAAAAAAAATATTAGATTCAGGCACTATATATACATACGTACATATACTAATTTTCTCATTTATCAAATTAAACCATCATCTGTGAGTAATTGAGGATACCAGAAAATAGGCACTTTTCTAGCTTCATTACAACTGATACAGTCAGTATAGGGAAGAATGAACATGGATTTTCAAAAGCTTGTTAACAAAATAACATGATGTCAGAAATGAATCTATTCAAACTGAAGTACCATCTGTGAGTGCACAAGAAATTGCCACTCTTCCAGTTTCAATACAATTAATGAAACTATTTTACACAAAGGCTGTTTGTTTGCAAATAAAACAATGAGTATGAATGAAAGAATAACCAAAACCACAGTACTGTTGTATCTTCATGCTTTACTGTTGCCGCAGTGTCTTCCAATGTTCTTGCAGGATCCGGGGACTCATACAATCTCCTTCTTGCATGAGATACTTCCACCTCAGATGTCGAAGACCATTTTTCTGTCTTACTTTTAACAACGTCCAAGTTCTTTCCACTTGATGTCTCCAAATTTGATGTGGAGTGCTATCCTACTAAGGATGATGATGACTCCACAACCTTCAGATTTCTTATAATCTCATTCCAAAAGGGGGAAAACCGAGTAGCATCGACCTTGTTTGTCTCCACAACCTTCAGAGGAAGAGTAACTTGATAAGTAATATTTCCACTACTTCAAAATCGATTTGCGAGGTAAAACCAAAAAGACAAGATATATTATCAGACAGCTAGAGTATAGATAGGACACATGCATAACGAATGAAAAATCAAAAGCAAGAAAAAACGCATATCGCAAACAACACTTGTTGGGTAGAGGAATGTGAAGAGTGTCCATAGAAGCTCCAGGAAACTGCTCAAAAAGCTTTCGTAATGCCTCTAGGGACCTTATCTAACGACCATATCCAACCACAGAAAAACATTATGCCGAAAAATTTGAGATTAACAATAAACATCTACGAAAGATTGGACTATGCAATCATTATTTACCTCTCCCAGGCGATCTCTCGCCCCAAGCAAGAATCCCCAGACAGCCGATACAAGCGTGTAAAACACATATATGTCTAGAAGATAAATCTGAAATTAAAAGAATTAGCAAATTGATAACACTGCATAAGATTAATCTGAGGCCAACTCTACCTAGTGGGAAAATACTTGTTGTCATAAATGAAACCTACGTTAAAAAGAGGTAAGAAGATAGAGAAACAACTAGCAGCACACTTACAAAAACCACTGGAGCCCATAAGCTAATAACTGTCAAAGCATTGTGATTATCTGCAAGAGTAAAGGTGTTTAGTAACCAATAGTATGAAACGGGAAACGAAAAGACATAACCACAAATTTAACCAACCACGGTTTACTTTTAGAGACAAAATCATGCCAAGAGTAAACTATATTATTCTCTACTATTATATCCATGGTTGGGTCCACAAGTGGCTTGATCTGCAAAACACAAAAAACGATATCAAAGGTACATGCATATAAGGATGCATTAGGTACATGCACCACCTATCCATTCACCACCCACACACACAGTAATAAACCGAATCAAACTTCCAAATTTGTATCTAGGAACTTAATAAGGCATCTATGAGTGTATTGCTGACCTGAAGAAAGTAAGCAAACGGAAACTTTCCACTCAAAATGACAAGCCAAAACAACATATACCTGGTAATAACAAAAGAAAATTAGCATCAGAAAATTCAGTAAATATTCACACCTCAAAGAAGTTTGAGACTTAGCATAAAGCTGTTTGGGAGTTTCCAGTCTTTCTTGTTGAATAAAACCAAAGAATCTGCTAATATTGCCACCAAACTTCTTTAAAGTATTGGTCTGATTCATATTAAGGGACTCAAAAACTAAACAGAGACGATTCATATACTTGAAACTTGAATAGAAACAGGTTCATCCATACTTGTGACCAATCACTACATATACCTTGTACCTATGCACATCGGAGATTTAACAATGAGTAAGAGACACCGCCAAACACGGAAAAGCCATGGCAACATACAATTGAGCATTCTTCCTTTAATCGAATTATGAAGTTGAGGGAATCATCATTACCATGGGCTTTTCTCAAGTTTCATATTCGATATGCTAGTGCCTTTGAAAGTTTAGAGGGATCAGATGATGAAGATAATATGACAGACAGAGCTAAGCTGGATACCACATATCTACACATAAAAGGAAATGTAGTAAGTCTGCAAATCAAACCACCATAAAAAGTAAAAACATATACATTATCCCTCTAAATGGACATCTATTACTGAGACATAAAGATGGTTTAGGCCTCTCAATTTTATTAAAATATAATAGAAGAAAAGGATCACCACTGCTACTACTTTCATATGCTTAAATAGACAAACACATCTCACAATGCCAATAAGTATACTGGTGTCAAAAAAATATACATGTAAATCTCTTTTGATTAAAAAAAACAACATTTTAACAGGCTCCCTTACAAAAGAATCATTGGGCATAAAGTGTGGAGAATGCAAGGGCCAACTATAACTTGTTGAAAATGAGAAAGGGATGAGACAATCTATTAAGTATTCTACTACAAAATAAGAGACAGAAATTAAGGACATAAGCATATCAGTTTAAAAACACATACTTGGAAAAACAGTTACTTGGTCTCCCCTCCAATGAGAGCAATCTAGACTCTGAATCTTACCCGTTAAAAATATAGATAGTATAAACTAACCATTAAACCACATGCTCTTTACCATATACATATGATGGATTTATTCAAAGATAAATTCGCACTGCATAAAACTCAAGAAGAAGAATAGTCTGAGATCAAAATTGATGTTACGGTCAACAACACATTGAGGAAGAGTGGTATATAATTGGGATGGGCTTTTCTCAATAAATAGTGAATAGGGAACATTGTTGAAGACATTAGTAAAATCATAAGCATATTATACCTCAGCTATATTTTTTTATTTATTTCCACTTCCAAGTTGCTTTCCTGAATCAATATTGTTATCATGTGCAAGAACAAACCAGCCCTTCACACAGGAGCTTAAATTAGTCAAGCAGAGGCAAAAAATACCAACACCTTCAACAGTCACAGATTAATTAAAAACAACTGCTGCAAAATGAAAAGAAACACACTTAATGAGTTCTATTTTATAGAAAGGGTAAACACCAGCAACTATAAAATGCGGTTTAAGGAGGAGCAAGAACAAATTGCCTTACAGAAATAATCAGATATTCGATATCATGCTACAAAAATGCAAGCTCCAAAACATGCATTGCCTTTAACAAAACATTTTATGTGGTCATTGCCACTTAGCTGGATGAAATGAAACGTGAAACTTAAGTTTAAATAAAACTCTAAATAAAATGGAAAATGTACATAAGTCGTTTGTAATATCTCCAGTCAAAATAATCACCAGAATCCAAAGCATAAGAAGAGTTGTCTATTAACAGTTGATAATTTCTGTTTCTTTATCTACCTCATTCAGATTTTCTAACACATGCCTATCATAAATGTGAATGTTCATACCATTAGTCTTCTTAATGCAAGAAGCCAAAAAGACCAAATCAGATGAAAAATTAAAGGCTTCAAACAAATAACATAGTTGCTTCAAAGGAACTTTGCAGTGGGGTTGGGTACTCATACATGTGTGATCAAGTACAGTCTCCCCATAGTCCAAAAAATCATTTTGCTGAAGTAAAGAGTCATAACAAAATCTATAATACATACCCGACAACCAAAATCTAGTGAAAAAACATGTCTCTACAATAAAATACAACATCTAGTGAACAAATTTCTGAGAGTAAGAGTGACTGAAAACGAAATACCTAGCTTTTGGGCTCAATCGTTGTCAAGGATCGACTCTTCTTTTCTTCGGTTTAGGGCTTTCGCGATTTGAAGATCAGGGGTTTAGGTTTTGGTAAAAAAAGAGAGTATTCTTTGAAGAAAGAAGAGAGATTAGCGAGATCGAGAGTGAGAGTTTGTGAGAGAAGAACAGAGTTCGAGAGTGCAAAGGTTACAGGGAGGAAGAGGATTCTGTGAAATCGCTGAGGGAAGAGGGAGAGTTCGAGAGTGTAAGGTTACAGGGAGGAAGAGGATTCGCTGAGGGAGAGGGAGAGTTCAAGGGTGCGATGGAATTTTAGGGTTAGAAGGGAGGAAGAGGATTCGTTGAGTTAGAGGGTTAGAAAGAAGGGTGTGAAAACCAATTGTGCGCATCTCATCAGTTTTTGAGTATCTGACCATTTAGCTCAATTTTTTTAATTTTTTAATAATTCAACATATGACAACGGTTTCTCAGCGTTGCCTAAAGTTCAACTAAAAAACCGTTGCCTTAGACCTTTAAGCAACGGTTTTAAACCGTTGCCAAAAAATTTAGTAAAAAAAAATTGTATCAACAACGGTGGCAAAAAAACGTTGCCATTGCTATCTAAGGCAACGGTTTTTTAGGCGTTGCCATAGGGTCAAAATGTTGTAGTGGAGTTTGGTTTCCTCTTTCTTCCTCTTTGTTTGAGTTGGGGATACGCTTCAAGTCAGAGCCATCTCTTCACTACGGTTAGTTATCAAAGTCATTAGTTGGTATAAAACGTTATTGATTTTATTAGTTTATAAAATATTATAATATATTAATATTAATATTATAATATATTAGTTTATAAAAAATAAAGTAATTAATATATCAAAAAGTAATATTTGATAGTTTATTTCATTTACTTTGTAATTGATAGTTTATTTGATAGTTTATTGATATATCAAAATAAAGTAATTAATATATCAATATATATATATATATATATATATATATATATATATATATATATATATATATATATATATATATGGATTTTTTGTTTTTAGTGTCTCCAAAAATTTTACCAACTTTTGGTCACCGTAAAATTTAGATTTTTTCTTTTAGTCCTTGGTGACTTTTAATAAGGCTTATAAAATGTTATAAAAACGCTATTAAAAGTCATGAAGCTATATATTAAAGTCATGAGGGACTAAAAACCAAAAACCCGAATTTATTTGATAGTAACTAATATATCAATATATATCAAAAAGTAATATTTGATAGTTTATTTGATTTACATCGTAGTGTAGTTCATAGATCTTGAAATTATGGATCGTAGTTGGATGTATGATCGATTGTTTCCTGGAAGATCCGGTTTAAAGCGACGTTTTGTAGAAGGAGTAGAAGAGTTTATTTTTTGTGCAAAGTGTCATGAAGAATTTGCGCAACAAGGCGGAGTTAGATGCCTGTGCTTGAAATGTTCATTTCGATTTATAAAAAATGAAGAAGAAGCTGTTAGAATTGATTTGTACAATAATGGGTTTAGGCCAAATTATTGGATATGGAGTCGTCACGAGGAAGTAGACCATGGGTAGCTACAGTTCCTGCGGTTAATGTTCCGGTTGAAGTATTAGCTCCCACATCAAGTAGTTATCCAGCAACGACTACGACATCTGCAGGCCAAATTATACAACCATTAGATGTTTATCAGGGAATGATATCTGACGCTGTTGGAGTAAATTTGGATTTTGAAGAACCAGAATATGATGCTGAAGAAGTTCCAAATGAGGAAGCTCAAAGGTTTTACATGTATTTGAGTGAGACAAATAAACCATTATTTGAAGGATCTAAAGACTCAAAATTATAATGTGTGTTCGGTTGTTGGGTCTTAAGTCTCAATTTAATGTTGCTGAGTTGTGCATGGAATATATGACCAAAATGATGTTGGATGCAACCCCCATTAGAGGGCTTTTGCCGCAAAGTTATTATGAAGCTAAAAGTCTGGTATCGAAGCTTGGCTTAAAATCTAAAAGAAGTGATTGTTCTGTGTCTGGTTGCATGCTCTATTATAACAACGAGTTTGGCATAAATGATGGAGAGTTTTCGGAATGCAAGTTGTGTGGAGAGCCACGCTATCGTGTGTGTCTGGTTGCATGCTCTACAGAGGATGTTTACTTCAATGGAGACTGCAGGTAAAATGACGTGGCACCATCAAAATAGAAATAATTCTGGTGAATTACGTCACCCATCTGATGGTGAAGCTTGGAAGCATTTTGATCGTGTTCATCCAGATTTTGCCAGTGATCCAAGCAATGTTCGGCTTGGTTTATGCTCTGATGGTTTCACACCATATATTCAAGCCTCAGCAACACCATATTCATGTTGGCCAGTTATTGTTACCCCATACAACCTTCCTCTAGAAATGTGTATGTCTAAACCATCCATGTTTTTAAATTCTATTATTCCTGGGCCAAGTAATCCAACAGCTGGTATTGACATATATTTGCAACCTTTGATTGATGACCTAAAAAGGTTGTGGAATGGTGTTTTAACTTATGATGCAGCACGCAAACAAAATTTTGTGATGAGGGCGGCTTTGATGTGGACCATTAATGACTTCTCTACCTATGGAATGTTGTCTGGATGGGGGACACATGGTAAGATGGCGTGTCCGATTTGCATGGTTGACACAATGGCTTTTAGTTTTAAATACGGAGGAAAAACTTCATGGTTTGACTCGCACCGTAGGTTCTTACCTATGGATCACCCATTTAGAAAGCAAAAATATGCGTTCATCAAGGGAAATGTTGAAACAGCTGGACCTCCTCGTAGGTTGACACCAGAGGAAGTTTGGAATAGTGTTAGGGATATCCCTCCTGTGGAAGTCGTAGCGGGAATTGTTTCTCGTCCAGATGGCTATGGACAATGGCACAATTGGACAAAAAAAATGTGTTTTTTGGGAACTTCCCTATTGGAAAGATAATCTATTGAGACACAATCTTGATGTAATGCATATAGAGAAGAATTTTTTTGACAACATATTTAACACTGTCATGAACGTGAAAGGCAAAACGAAAGACAATGAGAAAGCTAGGAAGGATATAGATCATTACTGTAGACGAAAGGATTTGTTGTTGGTTGAGCAAGGTACTAGGACTTTGAAACCCAAAGCCAATTATACTTTATCTTCCGAACAAGCGAAAGCAGTTTATCTGTGGATAAAAGAGTTGAAAATGCTAGACGGTTATTCTTCCAATTTATCTAGATGTGCGGATGTGGATAATGGGAGGTTGCATGGGATGAAGAGCCATGATTGTCATGTATTCATGGAGTGCTTACTTCCTATCGCTTTTAGTTCGTTGCCATCACACATTTGGAAACCGCTCATTGAAATAAGTCAATACTTTAAGAATTTGTGTTCTGCAACGCTAAAAGCTGATGATCTTTAAAAAATGGAACAAAACATCCCACTTATCTTATGCAAGTTGGAGAGAGTATTTCCGCCTGGTTTCTTTGATTCTATGGAGCATCTACCGGTGCATCTCGCATATGAAGCTAAACTTGGCGGACCTGTCCAATACAGATAGATGTATCCGTTTGAAAGGTCAGTTAATTTTTAATATAAGCAACAAGTTTAAAATAGATGATTATTATGTTAATTAATATCATTTTCTCTAGGTTCATGGGTGATTCAAAAAGATCGGTGAAAAACAAAGCTAGAGTTGAAGGATCGATATGTTCTTTTTACTTACACAGTGAAACAACCCATTTTTGTTCTTATTTTTTCAAGAATGAGTTTGCTCCTGGAAGCAATCGAAATGAAATGGATACTGAATGTCCTAGACATCATTTAGCCCTGTCTGTCTTTTGTCTACCCGGTCGTCCATCTGAGAAGGAGTCAATTCACTGGCTAACAGATGAAGAGTTAAGTTCAGCACATGTTCATGTGTTGATAAACTGTACTGAGGTGCAACCATTTATTGAGTATGTTTCCTCAACATTAACTATCGATCTTAATTAGTTAATGTAAAGTAGACAAATGTGTAACAATTAATTATTTATTTTTAGGGAATTCTTGTCATCAGAGGACGTTAGTGAGCAACAATCTTCTGCTCATATTAATGCACATTTTCCACCGTGGTTTACATGTTTATGCCCTCCCACCAACTCCTACCAACCAACACTTGAGGAACATATCAGACGGTCCTCGGAGATGTGTTAAAGAATGACACACATACTTTGTCAATGGATACAAATTTCACACCAATGAATGGACACAAGGCAGAGAAACAGTCAATAGTGGAGTGTGCATGAAGGGTTTCACTGGAGGAGGTGAAGATGATTTTTATGGTGTGGTTCAACGCATATATGAACTTTCGTACCCCCATCTAGATTTTAGTCAGAAGGTAGTGGTTTTTTATTGTAATTGGTTTGATCCGTCTGCTCGAGGAACAAAGGTGAATCCAAAGTCAAATACAGTGGACATTAAAATGAATGGTAGATATCGACTGTATGATCCGTTCGTCATTGCACAAAATGTGAGACAAGTCTATTATGTCCCTTATCCATCAATGTGGATTGATAGGCGTGGTTGGTGTGTCGCAATTAAAACCAAACCAAGAGGTCGCATTGAGACAAATGATGACACGGTGGTAGATGTGCCATATCAAATGGAAGAGATGTCTAATATAAATGAAGTGATTCAAGTTGAACCCATTACTCATTTATGTGATGAGCCAAACACCGGCGATGAAGTTGATGACGAAGAAGATGATGATAAAGATGCAACAGACCACATTGGTGTATTAAGAATTCACTCATCTGATGATGATGATTTTGAGAATGAATGGGATTCCAATTAGTTATTTATGTTTCAACAATATATGTTAACCTATTTTTAATCAAGGATGTAATTTATGTTTGTTTAATTAGTATGTTTATATATTTTAATTTGTTTAGTATATATGTTTATATATTTTAATTTGTTTTTAGTATGTTTATGTTAACCTGTTTAGTATATGTTTGTTTGTTTAAATGTATATGTCTAGATACGGTCATGGCATCGTCTCACTCAGGATCCGATCATGACGACACATATGTTTCTCCACCTGCCACGGATGATGGCGCCAACACTAGCAGGAGGAAGACTTTTACTCGCCTAGGGCGGCGTCGTCAGCCTGCTCGTGTTGTTGTTTCTGGTGGCAGATATTTGCCATCACCTGGGTCTGAGGGTGCTAGTAGTAGTACTGCAGGGCACCCAGTGATTCCTGATGGTACTGAGGGCTTAGCCCCGACAGATGTTGATGCAGATGAGGTACGCACATTCACTGTTAACCAGGAGGTGGTGATGTATACAGCTGATGGTATCATATTAGAGGCTGCTGGCGACTCGTAAGTATATATATTATTACTATTTTTTATTAATTTATTTTTGTTGCCTTTTATATAACTTATATAATTTGGTGTAATAAAATTCATCTTTTTTTTTAATGTAATACAGGTTTCTTCCTTCGAAGGCTACAACTACCGCCATCACAAAAACAATTAAGGAGAATTTCACCGGCAGCTGGAAGAATTGGACGGCGGTTAGAAAAGATCAAGAGGCAATTGCGAGGATGTTAAGATCATTCTTGGTAAGTTGTTCTACGAAATAATTAATTTGGTGTATAATCTTATTGACTTGATTAATTAATTTGTCCTATTAACAACATTATTGTAAATTTCTTAAATAGAAAAAATGTACATGGTTACCAGAGCAGCAAAGAGAAGTTGAGAGAGTGTTCCATAAGAGATGTTCCCACCGCTATTCTGAATTACTGCGGGATGCGCGCAATAAGAATGCGAAGCCATCTTATATGGGAGACTCAACTTGGGCTTCATTCAGAGAGTATTGGGAGACACTAGAATTTAGGAATTATTGTGAGAAAGTCAAGAAGAACCGTGCTTCTGAAAAAGGTTGCTGCACACACACACACACACACAGGAGAGAGTGTTAATACTGCAACGCATCACAGGCGTTTGGTAAATTTATTACTTTATTACTTGATTAATTAATTATTTATAATTAACTAGTCATTTTCATGTGTATTAATTAATAATAATATATATATATATATATATATATATATATATATATATATATATATATATATATATATATATATATATAGGAGGCGATGCATCAAAGGACAATCACTTTGTCTGAGTTGCATTGCTACCTTCTTATGCGGGAGGACACTGGTGAGTTTGCTACAGATCGGGCGAGGAATATTTAGGTAAAACTACTTCTACAATTATATATTAATGTTTATTATTTATATTTATCTTTATATATATATTGATTTTATTATATTATATATTATTAATAATTAGTTATTTATTTCTTTGTTGGGTTATTTTTTTCAAGAGAGCTTCCAGGATGGGCTGGTTCAGTACCATGAGTCACAGCAGAGCAGTGGGACAGATATCGATCCTGTGGAGGAGGCTAGAGTAGCTCGTGATATTTGGGAGAGAGCGGTTGGTCCCCAAAAGAGTAATCGTATGGTAGGAGCTGGTGGTATTGGACCAGCTGCTTTCCGAACAAGCATTATTCCGAGTCTATCAGCTTCACATTCTGGATCAGAGAGTACTGGTCGCTCTTATGTTCCCAATTCTAGTGAGTTGAATGCTGTTACGCAATTGACCCAGCAACTCAGACAAATGAACGGGAGGAGCAAAATGATCGGGAAGTGCAGGCGCTTCGGGAGAAAGCTAGGATAGCTGAGGAGCGCATGGAGGAGCAGGCTAGGCTAGCTGCGGAGCAGGCTAGGGTAGCTGCGGAGCAGGCTAGGGTAGCTGCGGAGCAGGCTAGGGTAGCTGCAGAGCAGACTAGGCTAAATGAGGAGTGCTTTAAGCTTTTGCAGGATCGCTGATGTCTCAGCACCCAAGTAATCCATCATCATCACATATGCCATCCTACCTGCCGCAGCAGCATTTCGGCGGTGCACTTCAGCAGCAGTATGCACCCTAGTATTCCCAATAGTATGCACCCCAGTATTCCTAGCAGTATGCACCCAAGTATTCCCAGCAGTATCCACCGCAGCAGCCATACCAGCAGCCGCAGCAGCAGTCACCCCACCAGCCAAACCAGCCATACCGGCACCCCCAGCAGCGGTCACCCCAGCAGCCCAACTCAAACATCTATCATAATATCGATGCGATTAGTGCTTTTCTTGCATCAGATGTACCTATTATCATAGTGATGAGTCAGACCAGCAGCCACCCTAGTAGCTTTGGATTATTTTATTTTGTTGTATGGATATTTTTTTGTTGTTTGGATATTTATTTTGTTATTTTATTTAAATTAATTACTAATTTTCATTCCTAGTTTTTATTTTTTTAATTAGTAAATTAATTAATTATTAACTTTTATTTTATTATCAATAATTAAAGTATCAATAATTAAAGTGTTTAATAAAATAATTAATTAAAGTTTTTAATAAAATAATATTAAATTTTTGAATAAAACGAAAATTAATTTTCGGCGGATTTTTTTTAAAAAAAGGTTTTTCCGGCGGATTATCCGCCGGTAATGTTTTGCGATTTTTTTTTTGCTTTTCCGGCGGATTTTTCGGCGCCACGAAATCCGCCGGAAAGCGTTTGCTGCGAGCTGGCTACCGGCGCCAAAATCCCCCGAAAAGTCCACATTTTCGGCGGATTTTTGGCTTTTCCGACAAATTTTGCCCGCCGTAAAATCCAGTTTTTCTTGTAGTGTCCATTTCCTTCGCTGACAGAAGCCTAGTTGGCGATGTCACGCTGCTGGCAGCCGACGTGGACCACCCACGGTGGCATTCTACTGGCCGGAACTTGGGAGGAAAATGCGGGAACTTTGGCGCCATGTTGAGCTGGAGATCCACGTGGAGACACCCTCGGGATGTAAATTAGAGATGGGACATAATGTACCGACTTTGGAGAAATCGGGCCAAATTGGACCATAAGGGCTTAGTTTTTGTTGAGTTGGGAAAACTTGGTTGTAGGACAGTGAGGTAATTACGTAGGAGACTTTTTAGCATGCATATTGAATATTGAATGATGAATAGTAGATGCATGCAACCATCTAACACAACCATAATGGAGATGGTATTAGAAAAATAATTCAAGTTTAGTCAAAATCACATACACAAGAGGAATCTCTTCGCTTCCAAACTAGAGAAAATAATAATAATGGTATTATAAAAGAAAAAAACTGTCACGTTCATATCTTGTTCCACCCTTTCTATGTTTATCAATAATCAATAATGAATAATCAATGATAATACCCATTTTGTTTCATGAGATTTGTAAGATTTTGATTGGTGCAGCTGATATCACTATCGTTCCTATCGAAAAAAAAAGATATCACCAACAATTAATTTCAGGCGGTTTTCATAAAAAATAAAAATAGTAAACGTTTGATTGTTCGCACAATACTATATAAAATACCCTATAGTCAAAATTGGAATTTTATTTCGAGGGGGGGTTTTGGCGTGCGTTGGATAGGCAAGATTTTGATTGGTGCAGCTGATACCGCGCTATCGTTCCTATCGAAAAAAAAATGATATAACCAACAATTAATTTCACGCGGTTTTCATAAAAAATAAAAATAGTAAACGTTTGATTGTTCGCACAATACTATATAAAATACCCTATAGTCAAAATATATATGGGGGGGGGGGGGGGGTTGGTTGGTTTTGGCGTGCGTTGGATAGGCATTGATAAAAAATAGGCTTCAATATATGTTGAAGTCTTGCTTTTGTGGATACCTAACTGGATTGGATACGTGGCTGCCACGTTGCAGCTTGCATGGCAAAGTGGGGACACATTGTTACTAAAAAAATTAAGGAATTAGGGGGAGATGAGTGTTGAAATCATGACCCTTTAATCATACCACTGACTAATACCATTAAACCAAATCAATTCTTGTGAACATTAGGCAAACTATTACTATATATTATATAAAACGATTCTGCAGAAACCCAGAAATTCATCCCCAAATTCATCATCATCATCCTCAACAACAATAATAAACGCAGAAACGAAATCATCATCATTCCTCATCATCATCATCATCATCATCATCATCATCTTCGTTTGTGAATTTCGTTTTTGGATTTACGATTTCAGTTTCCAGATCTCGTTTTTTTTCATTTTTTCGTTCACAGATCTCATTTTTTCGTTCTTAGATTCATGAATCTCGTTTTTTCGTTCATAGATTCATGGATTTCGAATTTCGAATCTCGTTATTTTGTTCTTAGAGATCATCATCATTATTAACAAACGAATCTTAAACAAAATCGAAATGCACAAATCGGTTCCACATAAAGCGAACCCATAACAAATCTGAAAGAAATCTGAACCCATAAATGGCTTATGCAAAGAACAAACTGAATCTGAACCCATTTCGTTTAAATCGAATAAATGGCTTATCCAGAAACAAAATCGAATAAATCTGCTTGATTTGAAGAAGAAGAATAATTCGAAGAAGAAGAAGAGGAGATCTGGGTTCGTATGGATTTAAAGAAGAAGAAGAAGGGCTTGTGAGAAGAAGAAGAAAGGTTTATGCGAAGAGGAGATCTGCTTGATTTTAAAAATCTATCTTTTTTAACAACATAAATAAAATAGAACTGGTGTAATATCACAGGTGAAACATTGGTTTAGTGGTAATTCTCTTTGTGTGTGAATTAGAAGTTGCGAGTTCAAGTCCTAATGTTGTAGGTAATAATTTAATTAAATATGTATTTGCAAACTCCAATTTATTTGATTTGAATAAATTTTTCCTTATATTTCTTTTATGAGTAAAGGCGGTTTTAGTCCCTAACAATTTTTTGACCAGACAAATTGGTCTATGACAATTTTTTGTGACAAATTAGTTCCTGACATTTTCAAAATGGATCAGGGGATCAGAGACTAATTTTTCCCGTTTTGAAAATGTCAGAAACTAATTTGTCCCAAAAAATTACGAGTACCAATTTATCCGATTAAGTAATTGTTATTGAGTAAAATGGGTCTTTACTATTCTTTTATTTTGGTCATACTAGGAGAGTCTTAATAAAATCTTTTCCACATAAAAAAATCCAAATCTAATGTCATCACATCACACCTGCCCCAGATGTGCCTTCCCCACACAAAACTGACATTATTAAATTATGAAACCAATTAATTAATTAATAATTAATTAAATTAATCAAATGAAAAGTATATACTCTTTATATACTGTTATATAGTCTGACAACTCTGTTAGTCCGTCTCCTCTTTCAAAAAATTTCTTTTCTTCATCAGATTAAAAGTGAAGCAAGAATCAACCAGAAATCAAAAGAAAAGAAGATCGTCTCTCTTTCTTGCGATTCGTCTAACAATATTATGGGATATCCAACGGTCAAAAACCCACCAACACTTTTCCTTAATCACGAAGTTTGAATCGCGAAGATTCCAGTGCTAATTTCTTTCTCCCGTTCGAAAGAGGGAAAAAGAAGCGACGGAAAAAGGGGAAGAAAGATGAGAGTCTCAAAGTCACAGGTGTGGCAACCTTGCAAGAAGAAGAGATTATAACATAGAGGTTTAAGAGAGAGAAAGTTCGGAGAGAGAAGAAAAAAGATGTCGTCACGTTCGGTTAATGGTAGCAGCGGCGGTAGGACGCCGGTGAATGGTAGCGTCGGCGGGAGGACACCGGTGCACGGTAGCAGCGGTGGGAGGACGCCGGTGCACGGCAGCGTTAACGGGAGGACCCGAGTGGGGAAGTACGAGCTGGGAAGGACGCTGGGGGAAGGGAATTTCGCGAAGGTGAAGTGGGCGAAGCACGTGGACACAAATGAGGTGGTGGCTATCAAGATTATCGACAAGGAGAAAATTCTCAAGCACAAAATGATTAGTCAGGTAAATTGTTTTTTGCATTTTTCCATTTTCGTTTGTGATTTTTGTTTTTGTTTGTGTTGAATGAATGAATATTGTAAACTGTGCTGATTTTTTCTGTGTACATCGATGTGAATTGTATTCATTTATTTTGGTTTTGTTTTGGAGTTGGCTTTTGATGATTTTTGGGAAGTCAAGGATGGGTGGAAAGTTTATGGGTCTATTTAGGTTCTTATTTGGGCTTATCTATCGGCACTTGTGAGGTTTGAGATTGTTTGAAAGAACTTATGGAAACCGCGAATCATGTTCATAAACTGTTTTGAGTATATTTCTATATAAGCTTTCCAAAGATAATGATAGAAACTGGTGCTAAATGATACAGGATTGAAACAGAAACTGTTTTATACTCCTGAAAGTTTCAATTACAGCAACATATTTGAGAAAATATGAAAGAAATAAAAAAATTAGGATAATGCAACCATTTTCTTTGCAGAAGCGGCTGACCATGAGAGTTGTGTCACGGTAAACTGTTCTTTTGCATTGAGAGGAATATGAAAACTAAATGGTTTAAAAATCGACATACAGATGAGAATGCTGGAGAATTTGACATGTCAGCATTTTCAGTGAAATACAAAAAATTAGAATGAGAGCTAGTCAACTGTAGTTAATTATATGGCAGTGCATAAACCCGCACAATAGATATTATAATTATAAGTAAATGTTGTGTTTTGTGTGACATTAGAAAAATGGTTTTGTAGGCAAAACTTTTTGGGGTTAAATTTTAACCATAAATTGTCGGTGGATCCCTCCACGCATAGGCACGGGTTGCATGACCCTAATTAATCCTGGCGTGAACAACTTTTCTTCTGCTAAATTTGAGCTATTTTTAAGCATAATACTCAAGGCTTGTTTGATATTCTGTTGTTGACTGTTATGCAGATAAAACGCGAAATATCAACAATGAAACTGATCAGGCACCCAAATGTCATACGCATGCACGAGGTTAGAAGGGAGTAAATTATTGTTTCCAACTATTTGACAGTTTCATGATTTATTTCTGTCTTCATATTTTCCCTCTGCCTATTGTAAATTAGAAATTCCTTGTGTAGGTGATGGCTAGCAGGACAAAGATATACATTGTTATGGAATTTGTGACCGGTGGGGAGCTGTTTGATAAAATTGTAAGGCAGTTTTTACCTTTCTGTATGATTTTAAGGTCAAGTCCTGTATATTAACATTTTTATAACTTTGATTTTGGTGCTTGTGTTACTATTAACATGAGCCAGGCACGCAGTGGGAGGATGAAAGAGGATGAAGCAAGAAAATATTTTCAACAGCTTATATGTGCCGTGGATTACTGTCATAGTAGAGGTGTTTGCCACAGAGACCTAAAGGTGTATTACTTTGTCATTCACAATTTTTCTTTTCTACCTTTTTTGAATAGGGAAAGCTGGTCTGGGATTTAAATTATAGGTGTATGAATAATTTTAGCAATGCATTCTCAGTAAAAGGAATTTTCCCCCCAAAGGGAACATGTATACCCAACCAAGGGGGTTTTGTGTGTGTGTGTGTGTGTGTGTGTGTGTGTGTGTGTGTTTGTGCGTGTGTGAGAGAGTGTGAGAGAGAGAGAGAGAGTTAAAAAATTAACCGTTACTTTGTTTCACCCATTAAAGCCTGAGAATTTGTTGCTGGATGCTATTGGAATTCTTAAAGTATCAGATTTTGGATTGAGTGCATTGCCTCAACAAGTTCGGGTGAGTATGTTGACTAATTTTTTAAAATGCAAAAATATAATTATGTTCAAATGGTTTCTGAGTATCCTATTACTAATATTAATTAATGTTAATAGGAAGATGGGCTATTACACACTACATGTGGTACGCCAAATTATGTTGCTCCAGAGGTATTTTAGCTTTACCTGCTGCTTACCATATCTTTTATCTCATAAAACTTCTATTCTTTTCTTATCACTGCTTCCTTATCATTTAGGTGATCCACAACAAAGGGTATGATGGTCCAAAGGCGGATCTCTGGTCATGCGGTGTTATTCTGTATGTTTTAATGGCTGGCTATTTGCCCTTCGAAGAAAATAATCTAATGGCTTTATACAAAAAGGTGATTGAACTCCATCTCTGTTTCCTTCATTCTGATAGTCTTCGGTTCAAGTTTATGATGTTACTATTGAAAACATAACATCTTGGAATTCTTGAAGATTTGTTGTCTTTGTTATCTTTGCGTATTACAACGCACAAAATTAAAGCCTTTTAGTAGTGCATTAATTATTTATTGAAGGAATTATAGGAATGTATTCATGCTCATATTCAATGCTATTTGTTTTGTTGTCAGCTATTGTACTTTTGAAGATATAGATTATAACATAATTTTTATTAATGCCATGACGTTGTTTAAAACAACTAACTGTATTGACTTTTGTGCACCTCAATGCTATTTAGTGTTAGCTATCTGAAGTAGGTAGCTCAGTTGGCGAGCTAAGGGATACTGAAGGAGTATAAGAAGGAGGTTCAGGGTTTGAACCCTAGAAACTAACATTTCCCCCACCCCTCTAACAATTAACAACTAACATTGCCTGTAAAAAAACTTTAGTGTTAGCTTTTCTTACAATGCATTCTCTCTTGTTAATTCTAGATACTAGTGCCACTGTGAAGTGTGCTACCTCCAGGACTCTATCTCTACCAATAACCACCGCCCCATAATATCCTTTCGACATTTGGGAGATTTATTTATTGCTTAGATATATGACTATATTGGTTGGTATGACCGGTTGAATTGAGACTGGTTCATGATTTGGTTTCTGATAAGCACCCAAGCCACATAAGTACTTCACCGAGCATCTCATACTACTCGATGTGGGATGTAGGCACCCTGTAATCCGAGTCCCTATCAGTTTCCTTATGTAACCCATTGTACTCTAAAGTCAAAACATTTAAGCATACACCAGCTGCTTATAACCAACCAACTAACCTAGTGTTGGGTTGACGAGTGAATGATATATACAATCACTTACTCTACTAGACTATCCCACTCATTTCGAGTGGCTGACGCTAATAGATCCAGGGATTGCAATCAAGAATTTTTTGTATATTGTTTGAAAGAAATGAGCGTATAGCTCTACAAGATGAAACTAGAAATGCCCAGAGTCAAAGAAGACCCCCCCAGAGATCAAAAATCTCCTAACTGATTCCCAACAAAACTAGCAGATACCCTTCTCTCTCTTCTCACTGGATACAAATAGCCCTCATTCCCTCCGCTAACTAACTATTTCCCTCCTTATTCCTTCTCTTTTTACGGGAGTACACCTTCCAAACAGTGGGCCTTGGGCCCATTCCCATATCAACATTGGGTCCAGGTGTTCTATCAGACTCCAAGTGCTACTCGGGAATATCCTATATTTACTGGGTCTATCCTGTAAAGTAGTTTGTCCATTTTTGCTTTAATAATATCCTATATTTCGTGTTTCATAATACTGCTTCTTAATGTGGTTTTTTTAAAATATGTGACAGATTTTCAAGGCTGAATTCACATGTCCTCCATGGTTCTCTTCAAGTGCAAAAAAATTAATCAAAAGAATCCTTGATCCCAATCCTGCAACAGTATGTGTTACTTGTTTTATTATTTTTTATTAAATCTCATTGCACTCAGCTACTACTCCGACTTTTGATAAATACTCGCCCCCTACATCGTACCAAATATGTGAAACCAACAAGAATTCTTTCTCTTCTAATGATTGAAACAGCGGATTACAATTGCCGAGGTCATTGAAAATGAATGGTTCAAGAAGGGATATAAGCCTCCTGATTTTGAACATGCCGAAGTTAATCTTGATGATGTAAATTCTATTTTCAGTGATTCTGAATCTATGGTAAGTCTTTAGTTCTGTTGTTATCTTGATTAAATTATGTACATCTAAGCTTCGGATTTTAACCTTGATCTAAATGTTCACTGCGATGCACAGGATTCAGAAAATCTTGTTGTTGAGAGGCGTGAAGAGGGGTCTGTGGCACCTGTGACCATGAATGCATTTGAGCTCATCTCTAAATCTCAGGGCCTCAATCTTAGCTCTCTTTTCGAGAAGCAAATGGTATGTGTAGATCTAATAAGAAAAATGAATTGTACACTTCTCTTGTTAGTTGTTATAGCTTATATCCTAAAAACTTGTCATCAATGTATTTGAGGAAATGAAAAAGAAATTGTGTTGTGAGGATTTATCAATTTACATTGTGAACGATCACATGTACTGAAAGTTCATCTCGTTTTCCCTTTTTACACTTTATGTTTTGCTGCTTGTTGTTTGTAAGTTGCTTGAATCAACAATGCATAATCTCTTCAAATTTCATATATTTTCTTTTGTTCTTCAAGTTCATGGTTAAGGATAGTTGTATTTATGGTAACTAGGGACTTGTTAAAAGGGAGACGAGATTCACATCCAAATGTTCAGCAAATGAGATAGTTTCAAAAATTGAGGAAGCTGCAGGACCCCTTGGTTTTGATGTTAAGAAAAACAACTGCAAGGTACAAATTTCTATGCTTTTTGTCTCTAACTTACCTATTCTTAGTTTTAGATCCCATCTTTCAAAGTTTGGGGTAAGTTGAGGTTTGTAGCTGTGGATTAGTAAATGATTGATAATGAAGCAGCCGTACTTGTCCCGCTCCATGCCCTTTTCTGCACGTTATGTGTGCATGTAGAAAAGCATTAGATTACTTGTTTATTCCTTAGTCAATTTGTATATCAGGGCTAATGTGTAACAATATTTTCTTTCCGTGAAGTTTCTATTTCTGATAGTATATCTGATTCTGCGTTTCAGTTAAAGATTAATGGGGAAAAGACTGGACGAAAAGGTCGTCTATCTGTAGCCACTGAGGTATATGTTTTCGAAGTTTTCTCTCATGATCAGGTGTCATTCATGCTAATTTATTTGTGTTCAGGACTCAAGACTGTTTCTAATGCTTTTTTAAGTGTTGATTTCCAGATCTTGGAGGTTGCCCCTTCACTTTATATGGTTGAGATGCGTAAGTCTGAAGGAGATACTCTGGAATTTCATAAGGTAAGTTCAATGCAAAAATGTGTTGATATACATGGAACCTAGTGCTACAAAGCTCCCAAAATGGCTGCATCTATATGGGAAGGTCAGCCCCATTATGGGTCTATTGTAGGCAGTCTTATGTGATGAATTTTGCAAGAATCCGATTCTATAAATTGAACCCATGGCCTTCTTGAAAGTAGAAATAGAGCCGCAACTCCTTTCACGTGTTTGCATATTGGCCTAAAATTAATTCCTCTGCCTTATTGTAGTTTTTGATCCAGTAAAACAGTTTTTTATCCATTTTCTGTCTTGTGCAACAATAAAGCCTACACATTATACAACCCCTCATAGCTTTGGTGGGATGGACCAAAAGCATCTATTTTTTACCCTTCATGTGTTCTTACAAATAATTTTTCATTATTAGCATGCTTTAACTAAGTTGGATTCATTTCAGTTCTACAAGAATTTATCAACTGGGCTAAAAGACATCGTTTGGAAAGCAGATCCTATTGATGAAGAAGAAAAAGATGGTTAGTTTTCTACTCGAGCAATCCTGATACTTGAATTGATTATTGACACAGAGTGAGTATTTGAGCAAATTAGCAAATCATTCAAATTCTTCAAATAATTGACATTCTTTTATAATAGTCTTAAAATTAAAAATATATTAACCGTAAGCATTCTTTTATCATCGTTTACAAAATTACTCTCTTAGTTAAGGTGAAAGATTTCTATATTTTTCTCTCTACTCCAGTCTCCTCAAAGCCCTTCCCTCCACTCCCATCCAAACTCCCAAACATACTCCCTTCACTCCTATCCAAACTCCCAAACAAGCCCTTGTATTAAATCGGGAGGGAGTACTAGATTCCTTAGTAAGTTTCATTTGCTATCAAAGCATAAAGGTAAACTGGAAAAATAACCCTTTAGAAGCTTTCCACTAAGAAGGGAGAAAGTTAAACTGGGAAAACCTGACTTTTTTACAGAAAATTGCACTCTCCTTCCATTCACTACTACTCACCTCTCTATTCTGAAAAAACTACACTCCTATGGATTAATGTACTTAATTTCATTTTATTGGGCTTATTTGCCGGGCCCAATTTGGAGTGGTTCTTGGCCCAATAAAGAACAGATCTTTTTCCTTATAATATGCAAAACTAAAAGGCCTATGGTTTTCCTACAACCCTTCCTACTCACCACACACCCAAACCTAAAATATTCCAAAATTACCCTTGCGTGGAAACCCCCTCAAGCTGTATTTTAGAATGGTTCGCGTGGAACCAGTTCGGTTGTCATTTACCGAACAAAATATAGAACAACAGAACCTTGTAAATTTCAAAAAAGGGGGTGTGTGTCAAAATATATAAGGTACGACTGAGGACAGCCGAATCATTAATACGAACTGAACTTCTGATGTAATCTTTCTTCCAATTTCTCTGGATAGGGGCCAGTGCGTCGAAATAATTGTTACCCGGATCTTCATCTTCGTACAAAGTACAAGCACCTACTTGTATAATTACTGGGTAAAGGGTGAGCAGTTGCTTGAAGGATTGTATCGTGAATTTTTTTATCTGATTTTTCCTTCGGATGTGAAAAGTTGATTGTATTTGATATTATAATATCAAATAGCGTTTTGTTTTTGGTGTTGTGACCAACATTAGAAATCAACCGAAATAAGCGACCTATAGCAATTATCTGTATGAGTGTATGACTAGTCCATTGTGTAAAAACATTTTGATAATCTTACTTGTTCAATAGCTTTTGTCAAAATCATGACTCACTTGGTCCCCGCTTGCCCTTTCTCTAAATAATATCTATGGATATGTAAACTACGGGTTTATTATTCTTCCAAATAACTTTTTTTTTTTATAAAAAAAATAACATCAAAAAAATTATTCACAATTAATATAAAATTTAGGGTAAAATATGTTTTTAGTCCCTACAAAATCGGCTCCTTCTAAGTTTAGTCCCTACATTAACGAAATAGGCGTTTTGGTCTTCATCTTATTTTTTCGTTTTCAATTTTAGTTTCTCATGACTTTTAATAGCGCTTCAAAACTTTTAATAGCGCTTATAAAATGTCAAAAAAGCGCTATTGAAAGTTTTGAAGCAGTATTAAAAGTCATGAGGGACTAAAATTGAAAACGGCAAAATAAGATGAGGACCAAAACGCCTATTTCGTTAATGTAGGGACTAAACTTAGAATGAGCCGATTTTGTAGGGACTAAAAATATATTTAACCCTAAAATTTATACGGAGAAACATTCTTGATACCTGAACACGATATTCTTTTGTCAATTACTGAACACAACTCTAAACCATAGGTGTTGGGTTGGGTTGGGTGACTTTTGACGTGTTTAAGGACTCATCCCAATCAAATACTTATGGTATATTAAGTGATAAATTTTAGATATAACTAAATTATAAACTAACATAAAATAATTATATATATATATATATATTTATATATATTTCATATAACTAAATATTAATCAAAATGATAAATAATAAAAAATCTATGTATGTATTATTTGATTACTTGACACTGCCTTTTATTTTTTATTTAATAAAAAAATAATTTTTTTGAACTTAAAACTTGAATTTTTTTTTTAGAAAATTGGCCGGTTCAAATAGGTTTCCACCTCATTTTTTTGGCCAGTTCCCACCGACTCTAAGATAAGCCGGGTTTTCCAATGAATCAGACCAGACACCATCCCGGTTTGAACTAGACCGGATACAAATATTGTATCCAAACCAATCCTCTAATGTATTGGGTTGCCCTTGCAGACGAGCATGCAGTTGAGTAGCAAGGGGTCAAAATATATTTTAAATTGTTTAGAGGGATTTTGGTAATGACACAAATCAATCCTCTTCTGTAGGATTGAAAGCGCAAATTAAATAAATCATCATATATCATCTATCTTGTAATAGTTTGCTTAACTAACTTATACAATGTAACAAAAATAACATTATGGCAAGACACCTACTGATTGGCATTGGGTGGAGATATTTTGCATAAAACATCCTCAAAGAGCAATTTCCATGTGGTTGTTCAGCTCTACTCAGCCAGATCCAAGGGCTTCAAATATTTCCCATCAATAAGATAACTTCCAATGCTGAGTCGCACTGCCCACACATCTTTGGGCTTTCTTGAAAAAATTCTGCAGGAAGTGATACACAATAAAGTACCCAATTGCCATTTTAAGCACTCAAAAAATATAAACAATTTATATTAATAATTTATATTAGCAAGAGGTAAACAAGGGTGAGGTCAGATGAAATAGTACCTTCCAACATCACCAGGTTTGGTTCACTTTTTGTCTCAAAACCAAACCAAAACCAAACCGTGAACACCCCTACTACGTACGCTGCCCGAGGAAGTAGTAAGTAAATTTGAAGAAAAATTAAAGTAAACCAAAGATAGCAAGAGGTAAACACGGGTGAGGTGAATGAGATGAAATAATACCTTCCAACATCACCAGGTTTGACCAAACCATTGTTAACTTTGAGGCATGGGACAGAAGCTGCAGTCTTGATCATTTTGGGAGCTTCAGTAATAATAATGGGAGACCCTTTTTCCAACTTTGAGCGTTTTTCTGGAAACTCATCATTTGATAATTCACACCTCACCAATAATGTTGCTGTTGAACTGCTGTGGAACTGGAACTTCAAAAATGGCTTTGTGATAGCACCACAAGAAAGGGACAAAGACATGCTTTACTTTTGTGGTTTGTGTATGTTTGTGTGAGGAAGGAAATTAGGATAAGAGAGACTGAATAAAAGCTGGGTGGTGGCTTACGTGGGGTTTTCATAATTACATAATAACCCAACACAAGATATTTTCTTCATTTTGCCTTTGCATCCGAAGTACACAGAAAACCCTCTACTCTATGTGTAACAAGGAAGGTCATCTTTGTTGCAGGTGTGTTACAAGGCAGAGTTGAGGAACTAGAGCTGGTACCTGGATAGTGGCTCCTCGTGACACATGACACGAGAAAGACTTATGCAAAATTCAATTATGGCGCAATGGTTATGATATGGTCTTCAATCAAAAAGAATGCAAAGCTGTGAGTCAACAAGATGGGTTTATATTTTTCACTAAAAATAGGAAAAATAATATCTACGAAGTTAGACTGTCTTATTTGCAAAAGTAGAACTTTGTAGATTAGAGCAGTTACACATCGATCTTTTTGTTTCCACAAGAACAACCTCTTTAAATGGTAAGAAATATAGATTTGTCATTGTTGATGACACCCTGTTTTCCAGTAAATTTCGTTTACTTATCCAGTTATCCGTCGAATAAATGAATTCGAAAGAGATAAAAAAAGAGGACTCAAATTAGATCATGAGTTCACTAGTTGATAGGTTTACGTACCGGCCCCAAGTTTAACACATTTTTAGAGGGTAAAATGGGTTTCACGTAGAATCCAACTATGTTATTAGTTGAGTCAATGCCTCAAGTCAACAAATTAATCAAGATTTGAAATAAGTTTCAAAAGCGTCAGTATAAAATAACTTGAATAAGACGTAGAATCCAACTATGTTATTAGTCTGAACATCATGCATTCCTCAAGTAATTCTATACAAATGGGTTTCGAAGTCTGAATAAACTGAAATTAAAAATAACTTAAACAATTTATGTAAATCAATCCTCTGAGGGAAGGAACGTCCCAAATTCTTTAAGTGCAAAGAGTAATGAAATAAAACGAACTGCATAATTGAAAGAAAAGAGACAAAAGAGGAGCACTCAATGGTCAAAGTGAAATTGACCGGATAAAAGTAAAGGTTTGAATACATAAAGATTGGCTCAAACATACATTATTCACCACAATTGCTAGAGATTTTGTGTAATCGGACGTGTTAGGCGTGTATGAGTTACTAAATGTTATGAAATGGGCCCCTAGAGCTACTTACAAACTACTATTTATAGATTTACAAGCAGTCAGGGGCGGATCTACGTATAGGTGAGGGTGTGCAGCTGCACACTCTCAAATTTAAAAATTTGCACTAATACCCCTATGAAAAATATATTTTGACACTCCTAGTTTTATTTTTTGCACATCCTACTACTATTTTTCTCTTTCCATTCCTAGCTGCTCTTTCCTATTGCAGCTTCAGGAGCAGTTGGTAGTGTAACTATGGGGTAATTTTGGTTATCAAAAAATAATATATGTATTTAGATAATTAGGTATATTTTAAATTTAGCTACCCCAATAATATGTTATTTAGCTACTCCAACTAACTTTATTTGTCTAATGAGATAAAAGAATAATAACAAGTCCATTAGTCTAATTAGTCTCATTTGATCAAAAAAAATCTATTATTATCACAAACAAATATAGTTATTTTTGTTAACTTGGTGATTATAGTCTTTTTATTTTACTTTGACAATTTTTGTCCCCAATTTTTCCCTCAAAATTATATATTATTTCCCCTTTTGGTCCTAAAAAATCTTGAATTTTGGAAAAATAAAGGAATAAAATTAAACAATCCATGATTTATAGCAACCAAAAGTGCAATGAAAAATCACAAAGACCAAAATTACCAAATTAGAAGAATAAAATATGTTTAATTGGTATACACCATCGCGGTAAAAACTTTTTAAGGTAGGTGAGATAAAGTCAAACATTTTTTATGATGTGTTGTTTCGTGATTGACTGACGTTGTAAAAAAATTCTACACGACGATATATATTAATTGTTAAATTAAATCGTTTGACCACCCTGGACCAGGGTCCTAGATACGCCACTGCAAGCAGTAACTTACTTATTTGCACGACGAACACTTGTCCATTCGAAACTAATCTAATCTAAAGGCTGAAATGATGATTGCTGATGATTGATGTCATATATCCCTTGGCCACTAGATGCGTTACACCTGTCTCTTGCGTTTGAATGTATGTAGTGTTGGACTATATGATAACCTTAGGGGGGGTGAATAAGGTTATACGCTAAAATTGAAATCTTTTTAATTTTCAAAAAATTAGCGATGCACGTTTAAATCGAATGCGGAAAATAGGATTTAAACTATATGCAATACCTAAGCAAGCTATAACTATGACAGAACCTGTTACAGTGATATTGAAAGCTAACCACACTATTATCAAATATAACGATAATCAAATATAACAATAAACAAATATAAACGAAAAACAAAGTAAAGTGAAGAGATACACCGTAATTTTTACGAGGTTCGGGATAATCCCTACGTCCTCGGCCTCCGGCTTTGCAACCTTTGGACTTGATAACAACCACTATATGAGAAGAACTTCTTCAACGTCTTACAAGCAAGCAACTTCCCTATAGCTACCACGCCAATCTCAATTTTCCCCAAATTGAGAACACAAGCTCCCCGCTAAGGATTTCGCTAACAACTCAATCTCCCTGATTGAATACCCAAGAACACTTCCCAGGATTTCACAACAACCAAGTAATAGATGAATACAACTGAAAAACTATGATCCAATCACTCAAGTAGTATAACAGTATAGTAGTTGAGAGCGATGAGTGATTTAGATTTAACGATGAAGAACTTGAAGAAATAATTTGACGGCGAGAGTTCGTTCTTTTCTTCTTTTTTTTTTTATTTTTGAGTTGTGCGTTGTGTTCTCTTACTTCGTGAAAAAAACCTAAGTGCCTATTTATAGGGTTTGTAAAAATATGACCGTTGAGACAATTTTTCACGTAAAATAGATGAGTAGTAAATCGATTGATTGCTTAAAACAATGTGTATGTGAGTCGATTTATTTACTTAAAAAATGACCGTTGAAATAAGAAGGGAATCGATTATTTGCTTAAAAAGGAGTGTATGGAAATCGATTCATTTATTGAGAAATAGGAAGTTGAAAATCGATTATTGACTTGTTAAAATAAGGAGGAAATCGTTTTTTGTGCTTCACAACAGCAAGAGGAGAATCGATTTCTTGCCAGTGGGAAACAGGTGAGGAATCGATTTTCCTTTTTAAGAAAGGAGTGAGGAATCGATTATAGTTTTACACAAGGAAGTGAGAAATCGATTCCTAGCCTTAAAAGAAGGAGGGAAATCAATTTCTTACTTTAAACAAGGAAGCTAGAAATCGATTTCTAGCTTTATAAAAGGACCTTAAAATTGATTTTCTAACCATTTTCTCATGCTACGTGCCTACCTATTAGGCTTTTCTATAAAAGATTTTTTTCAAGCTTTTAACACAAAAGTTATATTTTAAAAAATCATCTCTCAACTACAAAAGTTATAGAACGGAAGTGATAGGATCTTGTTGTCATACCCTAATTTTGTCCGGCTTAGGTCAAAACCCTAATTTTCCACAAAAAATAAATAAATTGAAGAATGAAGAGCATCATGCATTGCATTTTGGGTCCTAGAAGTCATTCCAAGGTCTTTAAAATCATTTTTAGGGTTGGATTGCACTTTTTAGGCAAATTAGGGTTTTAGGGTCAAAAAGGACATTTTGGTCATTTTTTGCAAAAAAATGATTTTTTCGCCAAAAATGCACATCCACAAAAAGTACATTTTTATTCTATCAAGGATAATTTTGGTACAATTTTTTAGAAAGAAAACCCTAATCAAAAATAATTAAAAATGTATTTTTCCATTTTTAGTGCATAGAAAAATAAAAAAGGACCATTAAATATTCCTCAATTCTTAAGTGACAATTTTTATTGTCATGGGTGACTAGAGGGAATATTTTATGGTGCCCAAAAACATGTAACAGATTTTCAATAGTTGCATTCCCATTATTTCCCATGCCCAAAATTCAAAAACTCAAAAAAAAAGGAAGTGTCCTCAATAAGACAAAAGACCAAAAACAAGTTTTTTTTTCCTCTCTCTCTCTCTCTCTCCCCCCACAATTTCGAAATTCTCTCTCTCTCTCTCTCTCTCCCCCTCACAATTTCGAAATCCCCCTCTCTCTCTCTCTCTCTCTCTCCCTCTCACAAAATTCTTCCACACTCTTCTATTGTACTATTATTCCTTATCTTGAAGGAATATGCCTTGTACCATCCTTAAACCTTCTCCTTTGGTGCATATCACCAATTCTCACTCACTCTCATGAAGATTCATGCCCTCTTTGGTAAATTACCTCACTCACTTACACTAACCTCTTCATAAGAAAACACAAATTTTCCTCTTTGAGAACAATCCATCTCAATAATACCCCTAACCCTACCACACATGAGAACTCCATTCCCAAAATAAATAAAAGTTCATTTTTTTTCTTTTATTCTCTCTCCATGCGACACCTCTCCCTCTCCCATACTCTCCATTTTGTGTTTTCTCTCCACCCTCAATCCTTGTGATAAGTGATCCTAACCCTCCATTTAATTTTAAAACTCAATCCTAGAGCACTTAGTAAGGCCAATGACCCAGTTGCCCCTAAACCTAAAATAACTCTATAAATACTCCTTCATTCCCACACCTAAGGATCCTTTGGCCTCTCATTCTCCTACACTAAAACCCTAGCACACCAAGAACACTTCTTCTCCCTCTCCTTCCTCACCCCAAAACCGTAGCCTCCTCCCCTCTCTTCCATATATTTTCTTCAATTTTTCACCATCAAATCTTCCATTTCTTGTTAGATCATCATCATTCCTTCCATTCTCTTCAAGGTTGCATCATCAAATTGCTAAGAGCTAGCAATCTTTGTGTTCATATCATCTCCTTCTTCATCTCTTTGTGATTTTGAGGTAAGCTTTGAAACTTTGCCTCTCACATTTAGTTCTTCTTGCATAATCTCTCTTCTACTCCCAACTCCTTCTTGATTGCTTGTTGTTGTTGCTTTGAGGATCTATTTCAAACATTTTGACAAGGACTTAGGGAGCCTTGGGTGTTTGAGATGGGTCCTTGGCCTTGAAGGATTTGTTCTTGTGCTTGAATGATTTCCCTTGCATCTCTAAACATTTTGCACTAAATTTCATGAAATAAGAGTTGTTTTATGGCATTGTTCATTTCGCATGCTTGTAGAAAACTTAGGGTTCATGTGAGTTTTATGCCATCCTTTGCTTAATCATGTGAATCGTTTGCAAAAATGGATCTATGTTGCTTTATGTTAACTTTTGTGTTTTTTTTTTTAAAATAAAAGTGTGGATCTATGTTCCCTTTGGGTTCGCATGCTTATGTTTAAAAACATTTTCAAATTAATTTTATTGTTGTTATTTGCTTGATGATGTTTAATCTTGTTGTTAGTATTTTATTTTAGTGTTAGATGTTATTTTTTGTTGTTGGTTGATGATCTAGCAATATGATTCACACTAGTGCCTAGTGCACCTTGACGTAAGTGGTGAAGATTGCTAGAAATGACTCAATTTAGTTTGTGTGTCCACTTATTCTTGTGTCTTAGTTTGCTTATTGTAAATTGTTGATGATAGGCAAGTTGATTCTCACTAGTGCCTAGTGCACTTTTCTCAAAGTGAGAGAATTGCTCTATATGATTCAACTTGGTTTTAGTGTTTAATTACTTTTTACCATTTTACTTTACCATTCATTAACTTTTTACCAAAACATAAAAATATTTTACTACTTTGGTTTTTACCACTTTATTAATTTTTTTTACTAAAACATAAAAAGATTTTACCACTTCCCATTTATCTCATGCATTTTTACTTTACCATCTCATTAAATAATTACCATTTACTTCATGCGTTTTTACTTTACTTTTCACTAACTTCTTACTTAAAGTTTTACAACTTATCAACTTGCAAAAATACCCAAAACATTTTCACATTCATGCATCTTCATTCATACTTAGTTTATGTGACACTCTCATGCATCCTCATATGCTTATATCTCTTGCATCCTCTTATGCATCCTTGTATGCCATCCATTCATAAATAAAGTGCTATGCATCCATTCCTTGTACACTCATGCACTTACATGCTTACCTAATCATGCATCCTTGCTTACATATTCAATCATTTAACTTAGAATACTCTATGTTTACAATCAATTGTATTTACTTGTTCTTGATGCCATGTAAATGTCTTGACTTGATTGTGTGCCCTCCTCTCCACTTGTATGACCTCCTAATGGAGACGTAAGTCTACATGCATGTTGTAGCATAGAGCCATTAGGGTAAATACAATCCTTCTTGCACACACACAATTACTTTGAGAACTTTGTTTTGCATCTTTAATAATTGAATCCTTTGATTGTATGGGTATGTTTAATCTTGGTTAATGAATGATATGTTCATGTTTGCTTGAGTATTATTCATTCATTTGCATTTGGTTATGGACTTAGAATTGACTTGAAATGTTCTACTCCTTTTCTAAAACCCATTTCCTATAATCATTTCAAAACAAAAAGAAACTTTTACTTTCAAAACAAAAATAAATCAATCGTCATTAAACACCAATCGCGCCGTTGCCGATTAGGCTGTTAATGATGATATTGTTTTCAAAAGGAGTTAGAAGCGAGACCATTCTAACCGTTGTTGTTCGGTCTTCGCAAAAGCTCTATCCCATTTTCGAAAATTTATTCATTTCTCAAAAATAAACCAATTGTCATTAAACACCAATCGCGCCGTTGCCGATTAGGTCATTAATGATGATTTCATTTTCAAAAGAGTTAGTAGTGAGGCCATTCTAACCATTGTTGTTCGGTCTTCACAAACGCTCACCCAATTGCGAAAAACCCTTAAGCCGTTTTCAAAACCAAAAGCCGAGAACTACGTAGCTTTGATCCCTCTTCCAGTGAGGGTACGTAGGAACGGGGTCCTGTCCTGTCAAGCACACTTTTAAAAAAACAACTTTGTTTTGTTCCCCGAAAACTACGTAGCTTTGATCCCTCTTCCAGTGAGGGTACGTCGGAGCGGGGTCCTGTCCCGTCGAGCACACTTTTAAAAAACAACTTTGTTTTGTTCCCCGAGAACTACGTAGCTTTGATCCCTCTTCCAGTGAGGGTACGTAGGAGCGGGGTCCTGTCCCGTCAAGCACACTCTTAAAAAATCTTTGTTTTGTCCTGATTTTCAAAGATAACCCGAGAACTACGTAGCTTTGATCCCTCTTCCAGTGAGGGTACGTAGGAGCGGGGTCCTGTCCCGTCAAGCACACTCTTAAAAAATCTTTGTTTTGTCCTGATTTTCAAAGATAACCCGAGAACTACGTAGCTTTGATCCCTCTTCCAGTGAGGGTACGTAGGAGCGGGGTCCTGTCCTGTCAAGCACACTTTTAAAAAACAACTTTGTTTTGTTCCCCGAGAACTACGTATAGCTTTGATCCCTCTTCCAGTGAGGGTACGTAGGAACGGGGTCCTGTCCCGTCAAGCACACTTTTAAAAAAAAACTTTGTTTTGTTCCGCTTTTCAAAGATACCAAAAATATCCCTTTCCCCCTCGTTTTCAATAAAACAAACTCCTAAAGAAAAGAAAAGAAGTAGAATAAACCGCTTTCAAACTCAAACTTTTGTCCAAACCACACATCAAGTTAATGGTTCCCTTTCGGTAGAAAGGAGGTGCGGGGTGCTAATACCTTCCCCGCACCTAACCGACCCCCGAACCTACATCTCTAGTTTTCAAAAGACCATCCGCGTTGTTCAAAAGACCTTTTTTCAATGTTTTGGTCTTAAAATTTAAATATTGGTGGCGGCTCCAAACTTTTTCCACGTTGTCAAACGAAAAGTCCCAAACCGGATTTTTCGGGCGCAACACTTACACGGTGTCCTATCAAAAGAAAATTAACACATAGTTCTTGAACTCTAGAGTAGCTTCTCCTCCAAGCCGCTACACTTTAAGATATATTGCTCTTTGATTCATGAAGATATCCTGCTCTTTGATTCATGTCCTGTACTCTTGTTCAACTGTAACCATTAGTAGACAGATTGTGATTTGTTATCACACAAAACAAAGAGTGTTTGACCTTGGTTCAACATGTTGAGGAACTGCCATAACTGCTTTGTGCTTTCGCGCTCCTTACATTATACTTTGAAAACTTGTCTTGGAAGCTTGCATCAAAGTTGCGCACGTGGTTCGAAATGTGTTGCCCCTCGAATTCTCTTACCTTATGCCACTATTATACCACAATTCTGTCTGCTCTTTTTACTACAATCGTCGTTATTTTTACCAGTTTGCAGGTCCTATTACCGTGAGTTAGCTTTTGAGCTTGTTCGGATGCTATCTTGTTTTATTGGGCATGTGCGTAGTAATTCACTTTATTGGGCCTATGTTAGATTTTTCTGATCGGGCTTTGGCCCAACTTGTCCTTTTTTAGATTTGTCTTTTAGTCAAAAATAACCTTTTATATTTAAAAAAAATAATAAGTTTTTAACTATTTTACAAAAGAAATCATTTTTGCTTTCATTTATAATCACCAAAATATAAAATAAAGTTGCAAAAAATCAAAATTGATAGAAAAGACGAAAATAATAAAAGGGGGGGTGTCAATAGCATCAACCTTCAGCCCAACAAGCTGCTTGCCCAGCAAGTCTGCTTGCCCAGCAAGTCTTCTTGCCCAGCAAGTCTTCTTGCCCAGCAAGTCGACTTGCCTATCAAATCAACTTGTCCACTCTTTACCTTACCCTTCACCTATAAAAGAAGGTCATGTCCACAGTGAAAAACACACTGCAGAAAAACAGAAAATATCTATTAATGATAATTATTTTTCACTAGTTGCACTTTTCATTTTTTCCTGTTTGTTAACTTTTCATTCATATTCAAAACAGAAAAACAAAATAATCATTTTCCTCCAAAAATAAAAATCTTATTTTCAAAATAGGGGATTAAGTCAGTCATACGGCCGGGTTAATCACCGTTTTAGGAAAAATGGGCCGTACGACTCAAGAGTCCTAAAATATCTATTCAAATAAAATCACTCCCTACACAAATCGTTTTCTTCCAAAAATCAAAAGTCTTAAAAATTAAAAAACAAAAACAAACCAACCCTTTTCTTCCCAAGAACTACGTAGCCTTTGATTCTCTATCCAGAGATACGTAGGAGCAGAGGGCGGGCCCACCTCTGTCAAGTGCACTAATAAAAAACATTTTTTAGTCTTTTCCTAAATAATTTCTTAATTCAAAAAATATCAGGTCTTTTCTTTCTTTTAATTTCTTTCAATTCACAATATAAAAGGGGTAAATTAAACGTTTTCAAAATTAACATTTTTTTACACAACTAATTAGAAGGTTACCTTCCTTAGGAAGGATGCTGTGGGATGCTAACACCTTCCCCATGCATAACCGACTCCCGAACCCTAATCTGGTCTCAAGGACCCTTATCCAACCCAAAGGGATTTTCCAATATTTGCCCTTAAACTAAACTTTGGTGGCGGCTTCATTTTCGAACTTCGAAGAATCCTCACCCGGATTTTTAGGTCGCTACAGCTGGCGACTTCACTGGGGACTTATTAAGAGAGTCAAGCCAAATTTGGTTAGTTGTAATATTTGTTTGTTAATTAAATTTTTTATTTTACCCCGACCTTTTATCTTTTATTCTTGTTGCATGTTATATTTTATATGATATGTGAACCTTAGGATAGAAGCCCATTTGTGTATATGTGTTTGTTTGTTTTGCAGCTTGGGGGTATACTTGACGTTTTGCTCCTACACACACTCTACTATCACACTTCATCACACACGTGCGAATAGTCCTATACCCGGACTGGAGCATAGCCTAAGTTAGAATGAGACTGCGTAAGTGATGGCCTACTGGATGTGCGTCCTGTTGGGTGGTCACGAAAGCCTCACCTAGAGTTTGGTCTCTTTTGAGAATGCTGTCACTCCTAATAGCTTGCCTATTGTTGGGATCAGTGTTCTTAACTGGGGTCGTTGGCTCTAGGAACCTTATTTAGGACCCTTTAGAGCTACCATTTGAAAGGTTCACTCAATAGAAAAGCCTTAGACCTATTCTCTTAGGAATCCTTGTAAGACACAAAGGAGCTTCATACCCCTGCATTCAAACAAACACTAATACATTTCTCTCATTTCCCTAAAAAAAAATCCAAAAAAAAATCCTATTTTATTCTTGCAAGCATGTCTCATGCATTCTTATTTTCCTTCTTCTTTGCATATCATAAAAAAACATCTCATTTTGCATGACCTCCGGGGAATTATAAAACCTTTTTTATAAGAAAGGTGGATGAAAAGTTTAAAAAAAATGCATTTGAAAGTCAGACCACCTGAATTATACTTTACTCTTCGAATAAAAAGTTTACAATTTCCCGACGCGACACATTCCCATTTCATGCATCTATTCATATGCTCATGCATCTGGTTCCGCTTTTCCAAAAAATAAAAAACAAAAATATAACCTTATCATTCATTCAAAAAACTATGTCATTAATCATGCATTTTCCTTTCCATGCATTAAAAATCATTGCGTGTATCATGCATTTCCTCGCATATATATAAAAAAAACAATTTTTAGCAATATAACATAAACATCTCATTTAGCATGCACCACCATTCACTCATAATCATTCAAAAATAACCAGGCATCTCATCATTTGCAACATCATGAAATTCATACATCATTTCACTCATGTTGTCATCCTAATTAAAAAAACAAACAAAAAAAACCATGTTGTTTCATCATTACATCGTCTCATCATTTTATTCATAAATCATTTTTGCTTGCATACACCATTTCAAAATAATAAAACAAATCATGTCATTATTCTTGCATCATCCATCATCAAAACATATATATCCAGTTGGCATTCCATTTTAAATTATAAATGATACTTTGCATCATTCACATGTTGCACTGTTAGAATAGTGAGCTTTTAAGTGATCATTCCTTCATGCATTTGCATCATGCATATACATTATAATTTGTTCATTCATGCTTTACCAAAAAAAATAGAAAACAAACATGAGCATAATTTAAAAAAAACTGTGATGAGAGATGAGGCGTGTAACAGCCCAGGTCCACCGCAGCGGCCACCCCGGTCCCACTGTTACCTCACGGTCTTTTCTACCCCCCTTGTAGAATTTTTGCCTTCCGTGGGAATCGAACCTTGCACCTGAGGCATAAGTGCAAGTTAAACCCCCTTCCCACTACCAATTGAGCGCGCGCTCAATTGGTAGTGGGAAGGGGGTTTAACTTGCACTTATGCCTCAGGTGCAAGGTTCGATTCCCACGGAAGGCAAAAATTCTACAAGGGGGGTTGAAAAGACCGTGAGGTAACAGTGGGACCGGGGTGGCCGCTGCGGTGGACCTGGGCTGTTACATAAAAAGGCGCCTTTTTATGTAACAGCCCAGGTCCACCGCAGCGGCCACCCCAGTCCCACTGTTACCTCACGATCTTTTCTACCCCTCTTGTAGAATTTTTGCCTTCCGTGGGAATCGAACCTTGCACCTGAGGCATAAGTGCAAGTTAAACCCCCTTCCCACTACCAATTGAGCGCTGTAACACCCCATTCTACCCGACTATTATTTGTAAGAATCAGAGTTTCAAAATTTCATTTCAATGGAATGCTACACATAACTCTAATCTAACAAATAACAAAAATCAGCATAAGCGTTCATTACATCATTATAATACGCAACACCCTTAATGGGATGGAATACTCAAGACTTCATCAAATAAAATCCACACACTAGTAATGAATGTCTCGCAGCGGAAAATCACGTAATCTCAAAAGTACCGAACAACAGCCTCATCCAAAATCATTAACTCAATGCATATAAAAATTCAACAGCAAAAGAATAAAACTAGAATCCTACGCCCACCCCCTAGGTGTCACGTATCAGAGCAGACCGACTCGGGAATGAAGGGAGTAAGCCTTCACTCAGGGCTACCTGTGGTAAACAACAACAGAAGGGTGAGTCTCAACTACATAATAAAGACTATAATAAGAAGTATATTTTATCATAGTGTCACACTCATACAGTCATACAGTGTCATAGTTCATACATTCAACAACTCGCATGCTTATTATGAGAATGTATGCAATACAGTTATGCATGTGGTACCATTTTCCCAGACCGCAGCCTCATCATCATAATATCAAACTCAGACCGCAGCCTTATCAACTCAGACCGCAGCCTTATCATTACTATATAAACTCAGACCTCGGCCTTATGTATGCATGAGACTCCATGAAAAAGATCACAATCACAATTCTCAACAACATAGTCCATACATCATATATCACCTCTTTAATTAATCATTAGTTATAACTCCCATTTCCTCATCATCAATCAATTGAGTCCCCATGACTCTGGCCCCCATAGCCCATGTCCCAATGATATCATAAATCAACTCATTTATTAAACTCATCTCAATCACGTCTCTAGGACAAAACTCAACTAGAGAACTAGAACCCCTCACAAGGACCAAACCGAGTAGGCCACCTAAAAATTAAGAACCGCTCTAGCCAATACGTTCAAAATGGAATATGGTCAGGTGAATACAAAATTTGGCTCGGGAAAATCTGCCTAGAAATTGATTTGTACACAAAGCCCCCTTTACACAAGCTAAAACGATGCTCAATAGGACCATTTCAAAACAACACGTGCAAAACAGAAAATTCTTTAGCCAAAGTACTCAAAATACAATTTGGTCAGGTGAATACAAAATTTGGCTCGGGAAAATATGCTCAGAAATTGATTTGCACACAAAGCCCTTTTTACACAAGCTAAAACGATGCTCAATAGGACCATTTCAAAACAACAAGTGCAAAACAGAAAATTCTTTAGCCAAAGTACTCAAAATACAATTTGGTCAGGTGAATACAAAATTTGGCTCGGGAAAATATGCTCAGAAATTGATTTGCACACAAAGCCCTTTTTACACAAGCTAAAACGATGCTCAATAGGACCATTTCAAAACAACAAGTGCAAAACAGAAAATTCTTTAGCCAAAGTACTCAAAATACAATTTGGTCAGGTGAATACAAAATTTGGCTCGGGAAAATATGCTCAGAAATTGATTTGCACACAAAGCCCCTTTTACACAAGCTAAAACGATGCTCAATAGGACCATTTCAAAACAACAAGTGCAAAACAGAAAATTCTTTAGCCAAAATACTCAAAATACAATTTGGTCAGGTGAATACAAAATTTGGCTAGGGAAAATATGCTTAGAAAACTGAGGTTTGCCCAAAACACCATTTGTGCGCCATGTTTAGACATAGGCAGCACCCTGGCGCCACCCCAGGCGCCAGAACAGTACCCAGGCAGCAACAACATACAGCACAAGTTACTGCTACAGTACACAGGGCGCCATTTCCCTAGGCACTTGGCGCCCCATGCGACCCAACATCCACCAAACATCAAATTTCCAAATCAAATCACAACAACAAATCACAAAACATGTTATGATCATACCAACAACTTCAATTTCACACTTACACACCAATTACATATCAAAACACGAAATCAACATGTTATAAACCTTAACTCAAGCCTAAATCGATTTTCTCATACACTTTATCAATTTCAACCAATTCTAACAATCAAACAAATATCGAATTGACATCAAATAAGACCCTATGACCTACATACAACCTATTATATTCTCTATTATAGAGTGAGACTCCCCTAACCTTGATTATGACGAAACTAGAGCTCTTTCCACCGAAGCACCGACAAATCACCGCAACAAGGAAACTCCCCTTTCTCACGATCACGCCCTTTCTCTCTCTCTCTTGGACCATCACGAATTGATCAACCATGGCAAGGGTTAGGAAAAATCGAAAACCTAAACATTTGAAAGAGGAGGAAAATCGAATAAGAAGGGATTAGGAACTCTTACCTAGGATCAAGAGGAATGAAACCCTAACTCCTAGCTTGAAGTCGCCTCCTTCCTTCTCTTCTCCTCTCCTTCGACTTTCTTTCTCTTCTCCTCTCCTTCGACTTTCTTTCTTTCTTTTGGCACTAATGAGGCGCAACCTAGACCCCTAGCGCCTAAGGAGCGCCTAAGCCAATGGGCTTGGGCTTCTTGGGCCGTTACTTGTAATTCCGGTATTTCCGATGCTATCCCCTTCAATTAAATAAAATACTATATTATAATATAATCAAAATTAGTGCAACACTTTAAATAATTTAATCAATTATTTAATTAAATCATTTAGGGTGTTACAACTCTCCCCCACTTAGGAAATTTCGTCCTCGAAATTCATACCTGAGTCAAATAGCTCTGGATAGGATTCCCGCATCCTACTCTCCAGCTCCCAAGTCATGCTCTCACCAGTAGCCCCCAACCACACCACCTTTACTAAAGCAATGTTTTTCCCCCTCAGCACCTTCACTTCTCTATCTTCAATCCTCACTGGCATAGTCTCCACAGTGAGATTATCTCGCACCTCAACATTATCCATATGAATCACATGAGACGGGTCCGGAATATACTTCCGAAGTTGCGACACGTGAAATACGTCGTGCAAATTCGAAAGGTTAGGCGGTAAAGCCACCCTATAAGCAACCTTCCCAACCCTCTCGGTGATCTTGTACGATCCAATAAATCTAGGAGTCAACTTCTTTGCTTTCAGTGCACGCCCAACACCAGCCATAGGTGTGACTCTTAAGAAAACATGCTCACCAGCCTGAAATTCCAAGTCTTTCCGCCTTCTATCATGGTAACTCTTTTGTCGACTTTGAGACTCTTTCATTTTCTCCCTGATCATTTTTATCTTCTCTGAAGTCTCTCTTACCAATTCAGGTCCAAGAACAACACTCTCGCCAGACTCATGCCAACACACAGGAGTTCTACACCTCCGCCCATACAGTGCCTCGTAAGGAGCCATCCCTATACTTGAATGGTAGCTGTTGTTGTAAGTGAACTCAATCAACGGAAGATGTGTATCCCACGCACCTCCCTGCTCTAAA
Organism: Astragalus membranaceus; assembly: GCA_039519185.1. Classification (NCBI taxonomy): domain Eukaryota; kingdom Viridiplantae; phylum Streptophyta; class Magnoliopsida; order Fabales; family Fabaceae; genus Astragalus; species Astragalus membranaceus. The sequence continues at coordinate 78,070,281 of CM076851.1, read as the reverse complement.
ACACACGATCTCAATAAGTCCTCCAATGACTGAATGGTTCTCTCTGTCTGCCCATCAGTCTGAGGATGATAGGCTGAACTCAACCTCAATCTAGACCCCAATGCCTCCTGCAAGCTCCCCCAAAACTCCGAAGTAAACCTCGGATCCCTGTCGGATACAATACTCTTCGGGACACCATGCAACTTCACGATCACCTGAATATATATCTCGGCCAATCTCGATACCGGATATGTGATGTTGATAGGAAGAAAGTGAGCAGACTTCGTCAACCTATCCACGATCACCCAAATAGAATCAAATCCCCGAACGGTTCTTGGTAACCCAGTCACAAAATCCATGGAAATGCTATCCCACTTCCATTCCGGAACATCTAAAGGTTGCATCAACCCTGCAGGCTTCTGGTGCTCAACCTTTGACTTCTGGCAAGTCAAACAGGCATACACAAACTGTGCCACATCTTTCTTCATACCAGGCCACCAGAATAGCTTCTTCAAGTCATGATACATCTTTGTAGCCCCTGGGTGAATACTCAGCTTGCTCCTATGACTCTCCCCAAGGATCATCTTCTTCATCTCATTATCATCGGGAACAAAAATCCTATCTCTGAACCTCAATACACCTTGGGAATCCAACCTGAAATCCCCATTCACATCCTGATCACTCGCAACCAACAAGTCGACGAGCTTCACATCTAATTTCTGGGCGTCTCTGATACTAACCAAGAAGTCATTACCAATTCTCAGCATACCCAGCTTAACACTCTGCGGTGTCACTTCACAAACAAGACTCATATCACGGAATTGCTCAATCAACTCCAACTCTTTTACCATCATTGCTGACATATGCAAAGTCTTTCGACTTAAAGCATCAGCCACGACATTAGCTTTGCCGGGGTGATAGTTTAAGCCAAAATCATAGTCTTTCAGCAGCTCTAACCAACGCCTCTGCCTCATATTCAGCTCCTTCTGATCAAACAAGTATTTCAAACTCTTGTGGTCGCTGAATACCTCGAATCTAGTGCCATACAAATAGTGTCTCCAAATCTTTAGCGTAAACACAATAGCAGCCAATTCCAAATCATGAGTAGGATAGTTCTTCTCATGAGTCCGCAACTGTCTGGACGCATAAGCGACTACCTTCCCATCCTGCATCAATACGCCTCCTAAGCCCATTCTGGAAGCATCACAATATACCACAAACGGTTGATCCGGCACGGGCAACACTAACACCGGAGATGTTGTCAATCTTTTCTTCAACTCTTGGAAACTCTCTTCACACTTAGCATCCCACACAAAAACTCTCCCTTTACACGTCAATTGAGTCAACGGAAGGGCTAGCTTTGAGAAACCCTCAATGAACCTCCTGTAGTAACCAGCCAACCCCAAGAAACTCCTGATCTCAGTCGCAGACTTTGGGCTTTCCCATTGTAACACTGCATCAACTTTGGCTGGGTCTACAGCTATGCCATCACTAGAAATAATGTGACCCAAAAAGCTTACCTCACGCAGCCAGAACTCGCATTTGGACAACTTAGCATAAAGCTTCTTCTCTTTCAATACCTCAAGCACCAATCTCAAGTGCTCTGCATGCTCCTCTTCAGACTTGGAGTATACCAGAATATCATCTATAAAAACTACCACAAACCGATCCAAGTAGCTATGGAAAATACGGTTCATGTACTCCATAAACACCCCTGGTGCATTGGTGACACCAAACGGCATCACAGAGTACTCATAATGTCCATATCTTGTTCGGAATGCTGTCTTCTGGACGTCTTCGTCTTTTACTTTAATCTGATGATACCCTGACCTCAAATCAATTTTACTAAAAACCTTAGCACCCACCAGCTGGTCCATCAGATCATCAATTCTCGGAAGAGGGTACTTATTTTTGATAGTTACCTTGTTCAACTGTCTATAATCCACACACAGGCGCATACTCCCATCTTTCTTCTTTACTAACAAAACCGGAGCTCCCCATGGCGACACACTAGGTCTCACAAATTTCTTTTCAAGTAACTCTTCCAACTGCTTCTTTAACTCAGATAACTCAGAAGCTGACATCCGGTACGGTGCCATGGACACAGGCCTCGTACCAGGCACAAGGTCAATCCCAAACTCTATTTCCCTCTCTGGTGGCACACTAGGAATCTCGTCAGGGAACACTTCAGGGAACTCACACACCACCTGCAACCCTTCAACTATAGCTTGGTTTTCAACAGACATAGACGCCATCAAAGCAAATAGTTGACCACCATCCCTCAACACCTTATGCAGCTGATCCCCAGACAACAAAACAGACTTTTCCTCCTCAGAAGGAAGGAAATTCACGGACTTGCTGAAACAGTTGATGTGCACATGGTTATCCACTAACCAGTCCATACCAAGAATAACATCCAACCCTCCCAAAGGCAAACATATAAGGTCAACCAGAAAATCTCTGCCGAAGACTGACAGAGGACACTTAGCACATAATAGAGAAGTAGTCACCGAACCCTTAGCTGGAGTGTCGATAACCATTTCCCTCTTCATATCAGACAATACTAAATTTAACTTTTCAGCACAAACAGCAGCAATAAAAGAATGCGTAGCACCAGTATCAACTATAGCAACTAAAGGGGAACCATAAATAAAACAAGTACCTCGAATCTCATTGGGCCCCTCTGAGCCTGCTAGCGCGAAAACTCTTCCATTGGATTTCTCTTTCTTTGGTTTGGTGCATTTAGAACTAAAGTGACCAGCTTCACCACAATTGAAACACACTGATTCCTTACGATCACAGTTAGACGCCATATGACCTTTCTTCCCACAACGGTAACACATTACTTCAGTCTTGCAATCGAAGCTTTTGTGACCCGGCTTGCCACACGTATAACACACAATATCAGCGGGAGCACCTCCCCCACTAGGCTTCTTACCCTCAGAAAATCTTTTACCAGAACCTGCCTTCCACTTATTTTTACCTCCAGCCGTATCATAGGGCTTTCCCCTAAACTGAGTATTCATTTTCTCTTTCCCAACCTTGTAGGCAGCAGAACTGTCCTCTTCATAAATCCTACTCTTGTCAACTAGTCTAGCAAAATCTCGTATCTCATGATACCCAATTGCCTTCTTAATATCAGGTCGCAGGCCACTCTCAAATTTCACACACTTGGAGAACTCTGAATCAGCAACATTGGCGTAGTAAGGACAAAATTAGGCCAGCTTTTCAAATTTGGCTGCATACTCAGCCACTGTCTTATTTCCCTGTTTCAGTTCTAAGAATTCTACCTCTTTCTTGGCCCGAACGTCTTCAGGGTAATACTTTCTTTTAAATTCCCTTGTGAAGACTTCCCAAGTAACCTCTTCACCAGCAGTGTTCAACCTATGCAGCATCCCTAACCACCACTTGTCAGCCTCTTCCGCCAGCATGTGCGTCCCAAACTTCACTTGCTGGGCAGCAGTGCAATCCATAACACCGAAGATTCGCTCTATCTCATTCAGCCACGACAAGGCTCCATCGGGATCATACCGACCCTTGAAGGTGGGTGGGTTTTCCCTCTGAAACGTTGCCAGGTTACGGGCATTCATATCAGCAGCATTGTGTTGATTCCCAACAGCTTGGGCTATGGCTTGCAGAGCAGCAGCCAAAGCAGCGTCATCCCTTCTAGCCATATCAACCTAGCACTGCAGCATAAACGACAATTCAGAACTAACATAAAAACACCTAATTGTCATACACAATATGACAGACAGACACACTTGGTCGGACAGACCGAACTTTTGCTCTGATACCACTAATGTAACACCCCATTCTACCCGACTATTATTTGTAAGAATCAGAGTTTCAAAATTTCATTTCAATGGAATGCTACACATAACTCTAATCTAACAAGTAACAAAAATCAGCATAAGCGTTCATTACATCATTATAATACGCAACACCCTTAATGGGATGGAATACTCAAGACTTCATCAAATAAAATCCACACACTAGTAATGAATGTCTCGCAGCGGAAAATCACGTAATCTCAAAAGTACCGAACAACAGCCTCATCCAAAATCATTAACTCAATGCATATAAAAATTCAACAGCAAAAGAATAAAACTAGAATCCTACGCCCACCCCCTAGGTGTCACGTATCAGAGCAGACCGACTCGGGAATGAAGGGAGTAAGCCTTCACTCAGGGCTACCTGTGGTAAACAACAACAGAAGGGTGAGTCTCAACTACATAATAAAGACTATAATAAGAAGTATATTTTATCATAGTGTCACACTCATACAGTCATACAGTGTCATAGTTCATACATTCAACAACTCGCATGCTTATTATGAGAATGTATGCAATACAGTTATGCATGTGGTACCATTTTCCCAGACCGCAGCCTCATCATCATAATATCAAACTCAGACCGCAGCCTTATCAACTCAGACCGCAGCCTTATCATTACTATATAAACTCAGACCTCGGCCTTATGTATGCATGAGACTCCATGAAAAAGATCACAATCACAATTCTCAACAACATAGTCCATACATCATATATCACCTCTTTAATTAATCATTAGTTATAACTCCCATTTCCTCATCATCAATCAATTGAGTCCCCATGACTCTGGCCCCCATAGCCCATGTCCCAATGATATCATAAATCAACTCATTTATTAAACTCATCTCAATCACGTCTCTAGGACAAAACTCAACTAGAGAACTAGAACCCCTCACAAGGACCAAACCGAGTAGGCCACCTAAAAATTAAGAACCGCTCTAGCCAATACGTTCAAAATGGAATATGGTCAGGTGAATACAAAATTTGGCTCGGGAAAATCTGCCTAGAAATTGATTTGTACACAAAGCCCCCTTTACACAAGCTAAAACGATGCTCAATAGGACCATTTCAAAACAACACGTGCAAAACAGAAAATTCTTTAGCCAAAGTACTCAAAATACAATTTGGTCAGGTGAATACAAAATTTGGCTCGGGAAAATATGCTCAGAAATTGATTTGCACACAAAGCCCTTTTTACACAAGCTAAAACGATGCTCAATAGGACCATTTCAAAACAACAAGTGCAAAACAGAAAATTCTTTAGCCAAAGTACTCAAAATACAATTTGGTCAGGTGAATACAAAATTTGGCTCGGGAAAATATGCTCAGAAATTGATTTGCACACAAAGCCCTTTTTACACAAGCTAAAACGATGCTCAATAGGACCATTTCAAAACAACAAGTGCAAAACAGAAAATTCTTTAGCCAAAGTACTCAAAATACAATTTGGTCAGGTGAATACAAAATTTGGCTCGGGAAAATATGCTCAGAAATTGATTTGCACACAAAGCCCCTTTTACACAAGCTAAAACGATGCTCAATAGGACCATTTCAAAACAACAAGTGCAAAACAGAAAATTCTTTAGCCAAAATACTCAAAATACAATTTGGTCAGGTGAATACAAAATTTGGCTAGGGAAAATATGCTTAGAAAACTGAGGTTTGCCCAAAACACCATTTGTGCGCCATGTTTAGACATAGGCAGCACCCTGGCGCCACCCCAGGCGCCAGAACAGTACCCAGGCAGCAACAACATACAGCACAAGTTACTGCTACAGTACACAGGGCGCCATTTCCCTAGGCACTTGGCGCCCCATGCGACCCAACATCCACCAAACATCAAATTTTCAAATCAAATCACAACAACAAATCACAAAACATGTTATGATCATACCAACAACTTCAATTTCACACTTACACACCAATTACATATCAAAACACGAAATCAACATGTTATAAACCTTAACTCAAGCCTAAATCGATTTTCTCATACACTTTATCAATTTCAACCAATTCTAACAATCAAACAAATATCGAATTGACATCAAATAAGACCCTATGACCTACATACAACCTATTATATTCTCTATTATAGAGTGAGACTCCCCTAACCTTGATTATGACGAAACTAGAGCTCTTTCCACCGAAGCACCGACAAATCACCGCAACAAGGAAACTCCCCTTTCTCACGATCACGCCCTTTCTCTCTCTCTCTTGGACCATCACGAATTGATCAACCATGGCAAGGGTTAGGAAAAATCGAAAACCTAAACATTTGAAAGAGGAGGAAAATCGAATAAGAAGGGATTAGGAACTCTTACCTAGGATCAAGAGGAATGAAACCCTAACTCCTAGCTTGAAGTCGCCTCCTTCCTTCTCTTCTCCTCTCCTTCGACTTTCTTTCTTTCTTTTGGCACTAATGAGGCGCAACCTAGACCCCTAGCGCCTAAGGAGCGCCTAAGCCAATGGGCTTGGGCTTCTTGGGCCGTTACTTGTAATTCCGGTATTTCCGATGCTATCCCCTTCAATTAAATAAAATACTATATTATAATATAATCAAAATTAGTGCAACACTTTAAATAATTTAATCAATTATTTAATTAAATCATTTTGGGTGTTACAAGGCGTTCTTGCGAAATACATTTTAATTGATTGTTCGTCCTTGGCAAAGCTTAACCTACTAATTTTCAAACGGGGTCGAACTTAGTTGCAAACTCAGAGTGTTTCAAGACACTCAATTTTCATAAAGAAGATGTTATTCACTGTTTGCAGCTCATTCACATTTTTTTGTCAGCAAAACAATGCATCTCATCCACCCCATGGCAAATGATCAAAATGGTCTATTTTGTTAACTAAAGTGTCATCAAAAATTTCTTCTATCATGTCTCTAATGATGTTAACTCTCTATGAAACATTCATATAGTGAACTTGTATGCAATGCGCATTTACTCTTGTTTGAGTTAGTTAGTGTCTACATCTTTGCATCTTATCAGCATTGCTTGTACATGTCTAGTCCCACCCCGACCACCCGGTACATATTCCCCACACAAGTACCTAGTTAACTATTTGGTTTATTCCCAATGATGAAATTTCATAAACCAACACTTTGGGTCCTCCAAACTGGGGCAAGTTAGTGATCATTTAAACATCTTGTCAGCATTATATCCACTTGGTGCAAGTTCAAGTCTTTTGCAAAAAAAGAATTCAAAAAGCCTGTGAGGTTGAAAACTCGTAAGAGCAGCCTAAGCAAAAATTAAGGCATATAAAAAGAAATAAAGGAAACAAGCAGATATATAAAAATAAATAAATTTTTGTCCTTGAGTTAATTTTTGAGAAAACAAGCAATCATGATTTGAAATGAAGTTTGGTCATCTTCCCATATCCTTAAAAAAGTTCTTTACTACCTTTTTGAGCCAAAAAAAATCAAAAATTTCTTTCACCCTAGACAAGGATCAATTCCACACCTAAACATGGTGTATCACTTTTATCAGCTCACCCAGCCAAAAAAAACAGAGAAAGAAAAATCACAAAAAAGTGAAATTCAAAAAAAGAGAGGATTGAAATCCTGGAAAAAAAAATAAAAGAAGTAGAAATTGTGAGCTGATACATCTTGCCATGAAGCGCATAAAAGATCATTGTCTCAATAAACTCTCAAAACACCTCATCGGGCCCAATTATCCCTTCTTTCATAAACATCTGCTACTTTCATAAACCCTCATTTGGCCTAATTATCTCTCCTTTCATAAACCCTCAAAGACCCATTTACAACCTCTTTCTTTCATAAACCTCTAACCATTCGCAACATCACAAACCCTTTCTCTCATAAACCCTCAAACACCTCATTGAGCTTATTTATCCCTCCTTTCATAAACTCTCAAATACTTCATTAGGCCTAATTATCCCATCCTTCACAAACCCCTAACCATCGGCCACATTACAACCCTATAAAGTCCATTCCGATCAATGACTGACTGCTTTTGTTTTCTCAAAGTTTTAATTTTAGGACAAATAAGTTTATTTATTTACAATATGTTTGCTCAAAAAATGAAAGAAGGTTAAAAAAAATAAAATCAAAAGGCTTGCACTCCAAGATGCATTCAAGTTGCATTTTTATAATCACAGTCTTTGGGATTCACTTAAAAGATAACAAAAAGTTTATACTTGGATCACCACCTAGATCCCAAAGTGGGGCATTTCTTTTATCATCCATACCACTTGAACTTGGAGATTTAGCCAGTGTCCATCCCATTCATATACCATACCCAATCCATATAGCCATATTGGACCACCTCCCTAGCCAATTACCCTAACTTTGCCACCTTTCACAACCTCACTTAAAGCAACCGTTTGAAATGTCATTCCATAGTGGGGCAATCCCGTCACCCTTCACTCCACCTAAAATTAGGGAAATTCTCCCTACACCCATATCATTCCCTTATCATATTCACATCCACAAAACCATACCGGGGCAATTCCACAACCCATTACCCTAAACAAACCCTTTCACAATGCTACTTCAGTTGGGGCAACTTTGTCCTTGTCATAATTAGGGCAACACCAAACTCTATGGGTTGAGACAAAATCCTTTGCTTACCACTTTTCATTACAAAGTCATGGCATTCCCAATTCATCATCTTCTACACCCCTAGCTGTTGTCATCACTAGAAAGGGGCATGTGTATTCACTCGCCGTCATCAAGTATAAATTAGGGCAGTCCCACATTTCTTGAATTGGGGAGAACCTACCTTTCATGACTTTGACAATAATCATGTCCTTCATCTTTTCACCTGTCATATATGTCTATACCCTAGACCTAAAACCAAGTTAACTAACTCATTCACCTATATTTGCACTACTATACATCTTTACTAAGCAATGCTTCAAAGAGAGAGAACACAAGCTAATAGTGTGATACTGAAAATCCACCTAGTTAACTTTGTGGACCTAAAACTTCGGTCATCATGGGGCATCATAATCGAAGAGCAAAATAAGCGAGTCTGCAAATACAGTCAACTACTTTTTCACATCAGTGTATGTAAATAACAATCCGGAGATTGCCAAAGTTTGAGTTCAGATCAATCTAATTTTTCCAATAAATGATGACTCCAAAATACTCATCTCTCTACTTCTTGCATTGAAAGTCTCATTTCTCATCTCAAAATTTAAGAACACATCTGCATGCATTACTAATATACCATATCATAAATCATTGCACCATACATTGTATTTCGACATCAAGTTATGCGTCTACCACAACTTTTGCATCTAAGCATTACATTTGTACATTCATTCATTCATATACTTACATCATATGTTAAAAAAAAGAGAAAAAAAGAAGCCAAAAGAGAAAAAAATCATCCACATTGCATTCATTACCCCCACCAAAGCATAAATCATTCCATCATGCAACCATGCGTTTCATCGCAATACGTGCATCTAAGCAATACAATTACATCTTATCTGCATACGCATACACAGTTTATCAACTTCATTATTCCATCAACTTCAACACCCATTATCCGCTACACCTCATTTGCTACCCCAACAAACATCCATCATTGCACGCGCATACAACACATGCACGCATACACCATTCATTGCATTATTAGACATGTCAAATATAGATAGCTTTTCCCTTCTCAGGTAAATGCATTCATTAGGTATGTTCGGGTAAACACGCCAACTGTCGATCCCTATATCTTGTTCCTCCAAAATTGACGCTCCAAGCGTTGATCCCATCTCAGCAAACCAGGTCGTAATGTTAGCATCGAGTCTAGCACCGATCTTTCAGACCCCATAGGTCCTTCAGAATCCCAGCGCTCCTTCAGACCTCCATTGGTCCATCAATCCAGATCGCACGTCGGCATCGAGCACCGACGGATCATCCGACCTCAGGTCCTTCAGACTAGCTGTGTCAGGCTAAGACATAGTGGACGTCCATCGTTATCAGTCCTAGACCTGATCTTGTTAACAGCCACTTTAAAAAGGCCACCCTCAGACCCCCAGTGGTCCTTCAAAGCTCCAGTGCTCTTTCAGACCCCAAGTGGTCCTTCAAGGCTTAGGCAACCCCTTGGAGCCGCGGTGCTCCCTTAGAGCCCAAGTGGTCTTTCAGAGCCCCAGTGCTCCTTCAGATTCCCAGTGATCATTCTTTATTATTCTCGGTTAACACGCCAAGTGTTAATCATCACCCATTTCCCTAACTCATGTTCCCCCTAAGCGGACAAAATTAGCGTCTATTCTATATTTATTTTTATTTCTACTACGAAAATCTGAAAACCATTCACCTTTTCTAGTAAAATATAAATAAAGAGGGGCAGCTGTTATACCCCAATTTTGTCCGCTCTTTTTACTACAATCGTCGTTATTTTTACCAATTTGCAGGTCCTATTACCCTGAGTTAGCTTTTGAGCTTGGTCGGATGCTATCTCGTTTTATTGGGCATGTGCGTAGTAATTCACTTTATTGGGCCTATGTTAGATTTTTCCGATCGGGCTTTGGCCCAACTTGTCATTTTTTGTCTTTTAGTCAAAAATAACCTTTTATATTTTAAAAAAATAATAAGTTTTTAACTATTTTACCCAAAAAATCATTTTTGCTTTCATTTATAATCACCAAAATATAAAATAAAGTTGCGAAAAATCAAAATTAATAGAAAAAACGAAAATAATAAAGGGGGGGGGGGTGTCAATAGCATCAACCTTCAGCCCAACAAGCTGCTTGCCCAGCAAGTCTGCTCACCCAGCAAGTCGACTTGCCTAGCAAGTCGACTTGTCCACTATTTACCTTACCCCTCACCAATAAAAGGAGGTCATGTCCACAGTGAAAAACACACCGCAGTGATTCAACAAGAACACTGAACACATTCTCTCCCTCTCCTAGCGAAGCTTTCTCTCTCTCTCTCCCCCCTCCCGTTTTTATTTTATTTTTCTTTTAATTAGTTTATTTTTTAAATATTAATGATAAATATTTTTCACTAGTTGCATTTTTCATTTTTTCCTGTTTGTTAACTTTTTGTTCATATTCAAAACAGAAAAACAAAATAATCATTTTCCTCCAAAAATAAAAATCTTATTTTAAAAATAGGGGATTAAGTCAGCCGTACGGCCGAGTTAATCATCGTTTTAGGACAAATGGGCCGTACGGCTCAAGAGTCCTAAAATACCTATTCAAATAAAATCACTCCCTACACAAATCGTTTTTTTCCAAAAAATCAAAAATCTTATTTTCAAAAACAGGGGATTAAGTCGGCCATACGGCCGGGTTAGTTATCGTTTTAGGATAAATGAACCGTACGGATCACAAGTCCTAAAGTCCCTAAATTAAAAAACAAAAACAAACCAACCTTTTTCTTCCCAAGAACTACGTAGCCTTTGATTCTCTACCCGGAGAGACGTAGCAGCAGAGGGCGGACCCACCTCTGTCAAGTGCGCTAATAAAAAACCTTTTTTAGTATTTTCCTAAATAATTTCATATTTCAAAAAATATCAGGTCTTTTTTTTCTTTTAATTTCTTTCAATTCACAATAAAAGAGGTAAATTAAACGTTTTCAAAATTAACATTTTTTTTATACAACTAATTAGAAGGAACCTTAAGGATTTGCTGACGTGTCCATGTAGCTAATTTTGGATTTGAAATTTTGCTGTAACCGATGCCCCCGTATGTTTGATCTCGAGGATAAGAGACAGTAAAATTTTTGATAAATTTTAGCAACCGTAAGTCCGCCGGAACATGTCACTTCTTGTAGTTAAAATGTAGCCGTACTAGTCACTTCAATAGCGCGCATGACTCTCCTAGTTTTCAGCGCCTTTCCAAGATTTGCGTTAACCAACCTTGAACGCCATCAATTCATTCCTAATGACTTAAAATTCTAACCATATAAGTACCTGATTCTTTGAACAAGTTGCATACCTGCTTCCTGACTTCTTTCTACGCTCATTACTTCAAAGAATTTATGCGTTTAAAACTCCATCTTTAACCCTTCGTGCAAATGGCCTCTTATTCAATCGTCCAAAAGCCCAAGAATTCCAATCTTGATTGTGTTTCTTCTGTTTTTACAAAACCATTAGCTGATAACTTTTGTCAAGGCTCACAAGAAGGAAATTCCATTCGGACTTTCGTTCATGATGGGATTACCGTCGCACACCCTTTTTAATGTATTCCATCTAGTAAGAGCAGAAAATTATCTTCTCTCAAAAAATTATTTTGGATAATTTGCGGTTGAAACAGTTATTGCCCTGTCTCTTTTTCTTTGACCATCCTTTCCCACAAAGAATTAAAAATAAGTTGTCTTCTTTCACGAAACACGGGAAAAAAGTTAGAAGTTGGGAAACACACTCAACGGGTTGACTGTTACTTACTATGTGAAGAAAAACTGACATCTATCCATAGGAATCCTATATCAGAAAGCGGTTGGGAATTAAGCTATAGAGTCAAAAACCTTTTCCCAAAGAATTGTCAAATTGAATCCAACTTAGGAAATATCTGTTCCAGAATTACATAGGATCAGAATTACTAGCTTGATCTCTATATATTATGAGCAAACCTAGGATTGAATCGTTAGAAAGAGTGTGACAGAACTCCTCCCTTGTCTGAAACTCATCTCTCAAGTCACAGAAAAATGTCATTTACGAATTTTTCTTCCTCCTTACCTGTTCCAGCTCCTCATAAATCCCCCAATCATGAGAAGGTAGGAGCCAACAACTCTCTCAAAAGAAGATCCGCAAATACTGCAGATGCTACTGTTGATGAAGATTTCTTCAAAAATATCATGTTTGACAACTCTCTCAATGCACTTAACTCTACCTCATCAAAAAGAAACCATAACCTCGGGGGCCATATATATATATATATATATATATATATATATATATATATATATATATATATATTAAAACACATGTAAAAACAACTGTCAGACATCTCAAAAGCTTCGCAAAATGTTTGTCATCATGAAAAAATGGGAGATTGTTGAGGCAAAATGTTTGATGGAAACAAACATTTTGATAAGTGTTTAAGTTATCTGATCCGTTAAGGATCTAATGAATCTTCTTGAGTAATATAAAGTGCAGAAAATATTCAAATATATCTCAAGAAGGTAATATTCTAGAATAACATCATCTAAGAAGGCTTTGAGGATGAACCAAAGAAGAAAAACAATGAAGTGGCAAGCAACTTCACTAGTCAAGAAGACTCTCCTCAGTGATATAGCCTGAATAGATCAAAAGACACAACAAGTGTCTTAACAAGAAACGAATGTTGATCAGTGAAAGACACATGAATAAAGATAGATCAAATGCTTCTCAACTTGAGAAGATATGTTCTTCATTAAAGAAGAAGTCTTACAGGCAAATCCTCAAGAATCTTGAAGTGTGCATAGTTCTACTTTCTTGAAGTGACTCATGAAGAATGTATCAGTTAATTAGAATATAAGAGCTTATGCACCATTGATGACAACCAATCTTACAAGCTCAGATCTTCAGAAGATACATGTCGAGATAAATGGAGTATTCAGAAGACACAAGCTACTAGATCAAAGTCCTTTGAAGGCTGCATGAACTCAAAAAGGTCATGTGTTAAAGACACAACCAATCCAAGACAAGAATCATAGAAGATACAACCTGTTACATGATGGTAAGTGACTTAGACGATCTTCAGAAGACGTTTAGAAGACTCTTCAAGAAGGAACTTAAGGAGACAAAATTCAGAAGCCACCTTAGAAGACATGTTCAGAAGATACATTAGAAGCTATGAAAGAACAACAAAGTCACCAAACCAATTCTTCGAGGAGACACTCACAATGATTACTCATTACTTCACAAGGTTGGTATTCAAGTATAAAAGCCATTCTCAAGATACTTGAATGAGTTCAGAAGCTGCAAGCCACAAGCGCTTAGAAGCCTTCAACGATCACCTGCTGTGATAGTGTACGGTCCTGCAGAAAGTGCAGGAAAAGTACCCAGTTTACGTTACAAGGCCACAACGACTAGTTTAAGTCTTGGGAGATGTTATGCAAAGGATCTATTGGGTAGAATATTCTATAAATACCCAATGGATGATCACATTCAAAGTGTGAGAGTAGTTTGCAAGCCTACACCAATACTTCCCTTCATATGGCTTCCTAAATAGCTTTTGATATTATCACCAAGCTTCCGAAGATCTATCATCTCTCCCAACCATTCTCAGTGTGCTTACAAATTCAATATGGAGATATTCTCTGAGTATGTAATAGCTTTGGAAAACATAGAATGATAGATACATTGTAATCATCCAAGCTAGAGTAGTTCCCAAACAGAACCCAAACACTACCTTATCTATGTACCTTCTTAACAAGGCATTGGTTGCCAAATTGTTAATGAAGTAGCCTAAGTAGGTTCTTAGGGGTTAGTGCCTTCCTAACATGGCATTGGTTGTTTGGTTGTTAGTGAAGATTCCGAAGAAGTATTTCTTAGGGGAACCATAGTTGCAAGTGTTGTAAAAAGAAAACTAGTGGAACAGTTGATATGGTTGTGGAAGAAACTATCAGTGTTGTAGCCTGTGATTTGGTTGTGGAAGAAACTATCAGTGGTGTAGCGTGTGAGGAGTGGAGGTAGCCCATGTGATTTGGGTGAACCACTATAACTCTTAAGTGTTCTTTACTGTCTTTCTTTAGAGTTTACTCCATACAACAAGCTACTCATAAAGTAAAGCTTCCTTCCACTCCATTGTAGGAATTATCCTACAATCTCAAGATTGAGCTATCCTCTTGAAGTCAATGAATGTCAACTGGAGTCACAAAAAAGGGTGGGTTTGAATTGTGACCCTTTTTAAATTTGACTTGGATCAACCACGACTCTTAATTAAGTAGGATAAGTGATACTTCCTTAAGAGTAGCAGAAAAGGATCATCAGAAGATAAATCTTATCTTCTGAATCTATCATTCAACTGAATGGATATATATATATATATATATATATATATATATATATATATATATATATATATATATATATATATATATATGGTTGAATAGAGTAGGTCATGACACTAAGAAGATGTATAAAGTGTGTAAGTGGATAATGTACTATTCTTCTTAGATACTGGATGGTTTAAGAAGGATGATATGTTTGATATGTTTGAAGGTGATGTTCAATCTTCTTACACGAATGGTTCTGGATATCATTGTTGTGTAGCTTAGAAAGGAATATGAGATGGTTGTACTGAGATGATAGAAGATAGCTCAATCTAAATGGATTAGAGATTGCAGATTGTAGGAGTATTCCTACAATGGAGTGGAGAGAAGCTTTTCTTTTTAGGAACTGATTGTTGTGTATGGTAAACAATCTAGAAAAGAAGTAAGGAACACACCAAAGTTATAGAGGTTCACCCTACTCGTCAAGGGCTACACCCACTCCTCACACCAAGTGAGAATTTCACTATTTTCAAATAGCTTACAAGCCACCAAGGCTACAACAATGATAGTTTCTTCCACAACCCCTATCAATTGTTTCACTAGTTTTCTTTTACAGCTCTAGCAACTGTATTACCCCTAAGGAACTCCTTAGGCATCTTCACTAACACTTCCAGCAACCAATGCTATGTTAGGAATGCACTAACCCTTAAGACACTACTTAGGCATCTTCATTAACAATATGACAACCAACAGTACAAGAAAATCGCGCATTACCGGCGGATTTTTTCCGCCGGTACTGTTCCGGCGGAAATTTGGCATTTTCGGCGGATTTTTTCCGCCGGTAAATTTCCGGCGGAAAAAATAGGTTTTCCGGCGGATTTCTTTTAAAAATAGGTTTTCCGGCAGAAAAAATGTGCATTACCGGCGGATTTTTCCGCCGGTAATTTCCAACGGAAAAATCCGCCGGTAATACGCATTACCAGCGGATTTTTTAAATTATTTTAATTTTTTTCTAATAAAAATTCGCCGGAAATGTGCATTACCGGCGGATTTTTCCGCCGAAAATTGCCGGCAGAAAAATCCGCCGATAATGCACATTTCCGGCGGATTTTTCTACCGGCGGATTTTTCAAGAATTATTTATTTATTTATTTCCACTCTCCTCATTTCCTATAAATAAAACTTTCTCCTACACTCTTCTCATTATCTCATTTCACTCTTTATTTCCTTCTCATACTCTCCAATCTCCATAATTTTCTCTACATATCTCTCTTCTTTATTTCCTCTTTCTTCTTCCTTCTCATTCAATCTCTTCTCACATACATACACTTCATTTTTCTCAATCTCTTCTCAAATCTTCACACATTCATATACTTCATTTTTCTTAAATCTCTTCTCTTCTCTTCTCACATATTCTCTTCTCTTCTCAAATATTCTCTTCTCAAATCTTCTCACATTCATCTACTTCATTTTTCTCAATCTCTTCTCTCCTCACATTTCTGTTTTCTCATTACTCTTCTCTTCTCAAAAATTCAGTCTACGAATTTAAATAATTAAAATAATATTAATTTTTTAAATAAACGAATTTAAATAAAGGAATTTTAAAAAAAGAAATAAATTAAATTAAACGAATATAAAAAAGAAATAAATTAAAAACAAATTAAAAAAATTAAATAATATTTTTAAAATAAATATAATTACCGGCGGATTTTGGGTGGTTACCGGCGGATTTTCCGCCGGTAATTTCCCGCGGATTTTCCGACGGAAAATGTAACGCCCCAAAATTTAATTAATTATTTAATTGAATTGTTTGGGAATTTAATTGGTAGAAAAATAATAGAATAATAATAATGCTAGTATACGTGGACCTATTGTTAGGGATGGGAGTAGTAAAATGAGAAGTGTTAAGTGAGACCCAAGATGCAATTCGCATAAGCTATAGAAAAGCCCATAAAATTAAATAAGTATAAATAAGAGGTATTTAGGGTTTGGCTCATTTAGAAAGAACAAAAAATAGAATTAGAGAGAAGAGAAGAGGGAGAGAGCGACGGCCAAGAGGAGAGAAGAAGGAGGGAGCGACGCCAAGAGGAGAGAGAAGGCTAGGGTTCGTGATCTTCTAAAGCTAAGGTAAGGGTGGGATTCAAGCCTTATAATGGGATATATGAATTACTTTATGTGGGGGTTAGGGTTTGATGATTGTCATAGGTGTGATCATATATGTTGTGAATGCCTTGTTAAATAATTATGATTGCGTGATTGAGATTCCTATGCCCTAGAATTATTCTTGTATTTTGCCATGATCATGAGAATTCGAATTGATATGTTGAAAGTGGCGCCCTAGGCGCCCAATGCTGTTTTTGATGTTGCTGGAAGTGGCGCCCTAGGCACCCAATGCTGTTTTTGATGTTGCTGGAAGTGGCGCCCTAGGTGCCCAATGCTGTTTTGATGTTGGTGGAAGTGGGGACCTAGGCGCCCAATGCTGTTTTTGATGTTGCTGAAAGTGGCGCCCTAGGCGCCCAGTATTGTTTGTGTTGCTGAGAAAGGCGCCCTAGGCGTCCAGTGTGTTTCCTGTTGCTGAAGTGGCGCCCTAGGCGCCCAGTGCCTGTTGATGTTGCTGAAGTTGGCGCCCTAGGCGCCCAATGCCTGTTGATGTTGCTGAAGTTGGCGCCCTAGGCGCCCAGTGCCTGTTGATGTTGCTGAAGTTGGCGCCCAGTGCCTGTTGATGTTGCTGAAGTTGGCGCCCTAGGCGCCCAGTCCCTGTTGCGTTGCTGAATCTGGCGCCCTAGGCGCCCTGTGACTTGTGTTTGTTGCTTGCGGATGATGGCGCCCTATCCCTAGGCGCCATGCTCTATTTTGTTGTTGTTGGTGTTGGCGCCCTGTCCCTAGGCGCCACACCCTATTTCTATGCTGTTGGTGTTGACGCCATGTCCCCAGGCGTCACACCCTATTTTCTGTGTGGCTGATGATGGCGCCCTGTCCCTAGGTGCCATGCTCTATTTTGTTGTTGCTGGTTTGGCGCCGTGTCCCTAGGCGCCATACCCTGGGTGCTGTGTTGCTGTGATGTGTTGCTGTGCTCTGTTGCTGCTGCTGTTGCTGTGCTGTGTTGCTGCTGCTGTTGCTGTGCTCTGTTGCTGCTGCTGTTGCTGTGTTGCTATTGCTGTGTTGCTGTGCTGTGTTGTTGTGCTGTGTTGCTGCTGCTGTTGCTGTGCTCTGTTGCTGCTGCTGTTGCTGTGCTGCTGTTGCTATTGCTGTGTTGCTGTTGTTGGGCTGCTGTTGCTGTGCTGTTGCTACCGTGTTACTGTTGCTGTGTTGCTGTTGCTGTGTTGCTGTTGCCGTTGTTGCCATTGTTGCTGCTGCCGTTGTCGCTATTGTTGCTGTGGTCGCAGTGTTGCTGTTGCTATTGCCGTTGTTTGCTATTGTTGAAAGCTGCTAAAATATTGCGATGTTGCCAAAATGTTGAAAGTTGCTAAAATATGGCGATGTTGCCAAAATGTTGAAAATTGCGAAGTTGTAAATTGTTGACGACGAAGGTTGTACGAAGAAGAATTTGCCTCTATTCATTGGCAGGTGATGTGTTGTAGGCATATGGCCAATGTTGCTTTCCAATGTTGTTGCGTTGCTATGTAACCATTGTTATTTGTTTGTGCATTTACATAGCGTCGCATGCATAGCATATTTTTACGATGGAGCTATGCTCAAACCACGACGACGATGTTGTGATGTTGATACCCCTATTTACGGGTTTGATTTATGGTACCACATGCATTATAGGGCGGTGGCCCAGTGTTGAGTCACATTTCGCATTATGTGCATACTTATGTGGTTGAAATGACTTTGACTGTTGTGACGTAACGACTTGACCGTTGTGATGCGATGATATTGACCGTTGTGATATGATGGTATTGACCGTTGTGATATGATGATATTGACCGTTGTGATATGATGATATTGACCGTTGTGATATGATGATATTGACTGTTGTGAGATGATGATCTGATGTCCTGACCTGATATATATTGTCTTTCATATGATTCATTATGTGGTTCGATATCTCACCCATTCTGTTTGAATGTTACCCCTATGTTGGTAACGTGCAGGTAACCCCGAATGAATGCCGTTGTACCTTCATTTGATCGAGTCGGTGTTGTCGCTCTGATACGTAGCACTCGGGGGGATGAACGTTTACTTATGTTATTTAAGTTGTTTACTGTTGGATTTTGAGTTATGAACTTTGCATAGTTGCCACGATTGTTTAGTTGAACCGTTTGAATTTCCGCTGCGTAGTTATAAGAAGTTTGACTTGTTTGAGATGTCGTTTTATCGGTTCATCCGAAAGCGCTATGTATCTGTTTTCAAAAAGCGAATTAAACCGTTTATTGTTTCCACGAAGCAAATGTGGCACTCCATTGTTTGTCGAAAAAGATTTTTATGAACTCTGATATTTTTGCATTATTTTACCGGGTAGAAATGGGGTGTTACAGAAAATCTGCCAGAAATTACCGGCAGAAAATCCGCCGGTAACCGTTAACTGCGGACGAATTACCGGCGGAAAATACCGCCGGATTTTGGCCATTACCGGCGGATTTTGTCCGCCAGAAATCCTCGTTTTTCTTGTTGTGCAATGCCTTGTTAAGAAGGTTTACAGATGAGGTGGTTCTGTTTGGGAACTACACTAGCTTGGATGATTACATGGTGTACATCGTTCTATACTTTCCAAAGCTGTTACATACTCAAAAAAAATTCCCATAATAAAATGTAAGCACATTGAGTATGGTTAATAGAGATGATAGATCTTTAGAAGCTTGGTGACAAGCTTCAAAAGCTATTTAGGAAGCCATATGAAGGGAAGTATTGGTGTAGGCTTGCAATCTACTCTCACACTTTGAATGTGTATTTTCCCAATAGATCTATTGAATGTCTTGTCCCAAGATTTAAAGTAGCCGTTGAAGCCTTCTAAAGTAAACTGTACTTTCTGCGCCAGTGTAGAGCCGTACACTGACACAGCATGTTTCTGTTGGAACCTTCTGAGCAGTGTAGCTTCTGAACGCTGTAGCTTCTGAACTTGCTCAAGTGCTTTGATAATAATGGCTTCTAAGACTTGAATACCAATCTTCTGAGATTTGAATAACCAATGTAGGTGCTGTATATGAAGATTTGATTTGATGACTTTGTTGTACTGTTATGGCTTGTGATGTATCATCTGAACATTCCTTCTGAACATGTCTTCTGTGTATCTTCTTCTGAAGTGCCTACTTGAAGAGTCTTATGAACGTCTTCTGAGTCATTTATCTTTCAGTAATAAGCTTGATCTTGTTGGTTCTTTTGGTTTCTTCAATTGTGTCATTGACACATGACATTATGAGTTCATTTAGTGTTCAAGGACGTTTAAACTAATGATTGCATCTTCTGAACACTTCCTTTAACTTTAACATGTCACTGTTTGTCTTGATACATACTTCATCTGTCACTTCAAGAATATTGGTCCATGCACACTTGTCTTGACCCAAACATAAGATCAGCGTTTTAAAACCCGGCTCGGGCCGGGCCGGAAACCAGGGGGTCACCGAATCGATCCACGATATGGATCGGAAATGCAAGGACTTGGTGTGAACCGCCATGAATCGGCCGATTTTGTTGAAACTCGGTGGCTCGGTGGGTTTGGTAAACTCGGACAGGTTTTGTAGAAACTCGCACATCTGTATTGATTTTTCCACAAAAATACAAAGATATTTGAACCCAACATCTGGTCATCACCAGCCTGCTCTTAACCAACACGCCAATAATGCCTTTGAGCAAATATGGCAATTATCTATATTTAATACATTATCACTCAATTAAATGTTTTTCAATATAAAAACAAAGCTTATCA
Organism: Astragalus membranaceus; assembly: GCA_039519185.1. Classification (NCBI taxonomy): domain Eukaryota; kingdom Viridiplantae; phylum Streptophyta; class Magnoliopsida; order Fabales; family Fabaceae; genus Astragalus; species Astragalus membranaceus. The sequence continues at coordinate 78,049,716 of CM076851.1, read as the reverse complement.
TTTCACTTTTTTTTGACAAAGCACATCATTTCATTTGGTTGGTATATACTCCTTTTTTTTTTAAATATTTTTTGTACTCCTTTGAATTTTTAGGACACTATCATAACAATTTTTGGTACTCTCTTTGGTTATTATACTTCTTTGTTTTTTTATAAAAAATATATTATTTTTCTTACAAAAGAAATTCGGTGTATTAGTTTTTCATGAATTTAATTTTAGTAAATTAATTTTTTTGACACAGTAAATTAAGTTTTACATGTATGAAATTTATAAGTCCTGAAAATTTGGAACTTTTTAAATGGAGACTGAGTCAATGGTCATGGGGTTCAACTACTGACCCCTCGGTCAGACCCTTGACCCAGTGACCCGCTACTTTCATCGAGTCGGTCACCGGTCCGGTTCTTAAAACATTGCATAAGATGCTAATAGTGATATCTCAATTGTTTGTTTAAGAGTCCTTTTTCTTTATCATCTTATCTGTAAGGCTTCATCTTCTCACCGTGAGAAGTCTTTGGCTAAAACTGCTAGGTCATAAGAAGATTCTTACTGTTGCTTTATAGGCTTCTGAAGAGTGTCTTCTTACTCAATAGAATTTCTCATCAAGCGCACGATCCGTGTGCACTGGCGCACGGTCCGTGCCGGTTACATAGACTTGCAGAAATGCCATTTCGTGTAATTTTGATTATTCCGTTCGTTCCATCTCTTATGAGGTTCATCAGGCTTTGATTATTGAGTCTCTTGTCTTGAGACTTTGATTGTAAGGCTTCTTCCTATCACGACTTGATTTGTAAACCTTCATCATATTAAACATATAATAGCCTATATCTTTAAGAAATTTCTACCGAAAATTCGGCAGAACCTCCTCTGAAATATGGACATCCCAAAATAATATATACACCTGTCAAGTCAACACGAAATACCAGTCAACATAGATTCTCACAGAGGTCAACCAAGTGACATAACTATTATCAGACAATCCCATAATGCAACAGAGCCTCTAAAGATTTGTACAAGTTAAATACACATGGAGACAAAAGATAATATAGGTTAATCAAGTAATGAAGAACATAACATGCGGGACATATAATATAGGCTAATCAACATGAACCTGGGAATCTGAAACATATAAAAGAGACGATGTGACTCAGTGAGCAAATAATGAAGAGCATAGCAAGCGGGACGCGATAATATCAATTTTAGAACGATTTAACCAAATAGCTTAATCAAGTAAATTGTATAAAATCAAATAATAATAATAATAATAATAATAATAATAATAATAATAATAATAATAATAATAATAATAATAATAATAATAATAATAATAATAATAATAATAATAAGGGGTAATACATATACAGAACTAAAAATCGGCTCCCCGCTGATAAATATAAATCATAGGCCTGAAAATATCAATAATAGGCTCCCCTCCTCGGAATCAATAATAGGCTCCCCGCCTCCAAAGCAATAGTAGGCTCCCCGCCTCGAAATCTCAATAATAGGCTCCCCGCCTCGAAATCTCAATAAAAGGCTCCCAGCCTGATAGGTACCAAATATCAATCATGGTGCACAAAGGCTAACACATACTGCTGTTAGCATGTAGTGGTCTGACAAAGTCTACCCCCAAAGCCGTTGAAAACCGAAAAGCCATCAACTCGTACTTATAGAAAGGTTCGGATCAACAATTAATATGATATCTAGATTGATTCACAATATTTTTCCAAAAACATCAAATCAATTATATATCAAATCGTAATCCATCAATACTTGAAATCTGAGAGCCACAATGATCAAAAAAATTTATGTTCTTGAAATAATCCAATGGAAACCTCACATTTAAATTATCAAACCATAAAACCATATTACCATGTCCCTCCACTACAAAAAAAAAACGTTATTTGCGACGGCCATTAGCGACGAAATGTGTTTCCCTCGCTAAAACTGACATTAGCGACGGAATTTGCGAGGGAATAAGGGTCTTCGGATTTTTGAAAATTAGCGACGGAAGTTAGTGCATTAGCGACGGAACTGTCCGTCGCTAATTGTTTGGAGGGAAACTAAAATCTGAACCGCACGGAAACCGAAGCGATTAGCGACGGAATTAGTAGTCCCTCGCTAATGTTTTTTGACCGTTCCACCTTGGTTAGTGTGAAGGGATTAGCGACGGAATAGTCCCTCGCAAATTCCGTCGCTAACACCAATTAAAATTAGAATCAGATCCCTTTTCCTCTCTCTGTTTCCTCTTCTGTTTCCTTTCCTCTTCTGTTTCCTCTCACTCTCTCACTCTTCTCTCACGACCCCAACCCCACCACACCCTTTGCAGCACCACCACCCCACGACCACCGCACCACCGCCACCACACCGCCGCTCAACCGTCACTCCTCTCTCTCTCTCTCCTACGCGACGTCGCTCTCTCTCCTCTCTCTCTCTCCTACGCGAACACTTCTCTCACCGGATCTCTCTGTTTTCGCCACCACCGGAGCTGGCCCTCGTCACCACCACCGGAGCTCGCCCTCCTCACCATCGGAGCTCTACTTTGGAGGTTTTTCTTTACTGATTTTAATTTTTTTTTACCAACTGATTTTATTTGATATTGTTTTGTTAGGATCTGTAAAATTAATTTTGTGATATTGTTGTTTGGTAATTTTAGTGAATTTAGTTTTGTGATATTGTAAAATTAATTTTTGATATTGTTTTAGTGAAATTGTGTTTAGGATTAGAAATTGAAATTGGGTAGAAATTGAAATTGTGTTTTAGGTTTTAGGATTAAGTTTAGGATTTATAGAAATTGTGTAGGATAAAAATTGTTTGTTGAAATTGAAGAAGTTGTTTTATTGAAACTGAAATTAATAGTGAACTGATTTATGTTTTTTGCTTGAAATTGAAATTAATAGTTGAAATTGAAGTTGATATTGAAGTTGTTGCTGAAATTAATAGTTGAAATTGAAGTTAGTTATTGAAATTGAAGTTGAAATTGTTTGTGTTTGAAGTCTCACAACCGCACCGGAGTGCGCACCGTCACCGAACCACGTACCGCACCGGACCTCAATCTCATAACGGTTAATTTCCAAAATAAATTAATTGTTGTTTTCATGAACCCTAGGTTAGATGACTATGTGTTGTTGATGGAAAAGGGTGAGGTGATGCCGTCCCTCACCCCCATATTTTGCTCGAAATCATCTCCATTGAGATAATTGCGAGGCGATACTAACAACAGTAAGGTTGAGAGTTATACGAAATAACTTCCTTCACTACTTGGATGGAAAAGGGTTTTGTGCTGTCCTTGACCCCCATACTCGGCTCGGAATCATCTCTGTAACGCCCAAAAATAAGTCAATTATTTATTTAATTGGGTTATTTAAGGCTTACAACATTTTATTAAGTCAAATAATTAATTTGGAGTTTTATTTTATTCAGGAGGTGTTGGAGTAATTGAGGAGGTGTAAATAAAGGCCCATGATCCATTAGTTAGGCCCATATTCATGTAATAAGCTTAGGAGTCTAGGGTAAGTGCTCATTTCAACCAAAGCAAAGAAAAAGAAATAGAAAGTGAGAAGAGGGACAGAGGGCGACGGCTCCAAGGGGAGAGGAAGAGAAGATTTTGGCGTGAAGAATTCAAGGCAAGGAAGAGAAGCTTGTTTGTTGGTGATTCTTGGATCTTAATGGAGAGAGTGCTTGTTTTCTTCAATCCATTAAGGTAAGGGGGCTCTCTTTCACCTATAATGGGTATATGATGAGGATTATGTATTGGTTAGACTCTAGGAGGACTATTGAATTGATTGTGTTGCTATTTATGTAATTGATGTTATGTTTGATTCAATTTGATGAAATTGTGCTGTTTGATGTTGAGATGAACTATGAACATATGTTGCCTACAAGGTGTTTGATGATATTAGCCTATGAATTTTGAAGGTGAAGTTAATATGTTCATGTGGTGTTTGACCAAATGCATAAGTATGTGATGTTGAGATTGGTATTTGGTGATTGATCATAATGAGTTTTACTTGCGTATGGTTTTTTTGTGCGTTTCTGGACACTGTTTCGGTCCTTCTAAAACTGGTACTGTTCGGTTGATCCAAAAATTATGTGGCTGTTTGTTTTTGAAAATAGACTTAAAGCCAGTCGTTTTGGCACTGGTTTCGTTCAATTTGGAGTTGTGTAGCTCAAGTTATGAGTCTCCAAAGTTAGGTCAAATTTCTGGAATCAAACTGTGAATAGGTTCGGTTTTTTTAGGTTTTGTGTTCTTAATCGAACTCCGTTTTGAATGATTCTTGTATAATTGGAAAGTAGACTTAAATATCTACGAAATAGGCACTGGTTTCACGAAATTTCATTAAGAAATGAGAAAGAAAATTTAGTTGCAAGTTGGGTAAAGAATTCTGTCCGATTTTGGTACCTCACTGTAGTGTTTTAAAAACTGTACCAACTGGATACTTATTTTGAAAAATGAAAATCATAGGCAGAAACTACATTCAGAGAGCTTCCCAATAAGTGGTCTTTTGTTAAAATCCAATATCGTTTACTATTTCAATTAATTCGCCGAAGTAGGTGCACTGCTGTAGGAAATTCTGCACTAGTGCTGTGCTGCGCCAGGGCGCCATGTTGCTGCCCTGTGTGCGCCATGTTGCTGCCTGTTTGGAGCCCAGTGTGGCGCAGGTTGCCCCCAGGCGCCAGTTTGCTTGCTGTTTGGCGCCAGTGTGGCGCAGGTTGCCACAATGCGCCAGTGTGTGTGTCGTGGAGCTGTGTGACTGTTTAGTCTCTGGGAGTGACGGTATTGGTCCTTGTAGTGACAGTTTAGTCCATGACTTTTGGTGTTGACGTATCCGGTGAGTTTGATGTAGCCATAGAGCTATTAATTGATGATGTATCGGTGTATTTAATGACGGTGTATTTAATGACTGTGTATTTAATGACGGTGTATTTAATGACGGTGTATTTAATGACGGTGGATTAAATGACGGCGACGAATCTAGTGACGGTGTTAATTCATACATGATATGATTGTTTGTGGTTGATGCATTGTTCATGGAGTCACATGCCTCATATGCATCAAAGTGACGGTGTAGGCTTCGGCCTTAATATTATTAATGATTATGACGGACATGCCCGAATGGCGATATTTGTGACGGTGATGGTACCACATGCATATACCCTTGGTGTTGGGTTGCATTCATGCATTTACTCATGCAACTGTGATGTCTCTTGATGATTATGAGTCGATGTGTTACAGGTTGATTGTTGTATGTTCGTTTATTGAGCAGTGATGTTCTAGTTGCCTTTCACCAACATGATGTTTATCATACATTCTATTATATGTGCTAGAGACTCACCCTTCTGCCTTTTATGTTGCTTCTCATGTTGGCAACGTGCAGGTGATCCCGAGTGAAGGTTCTACCTTCCTTAGTCTGGTTTTGGTGTCTTGCTCTGATACGTAGCACCGGGGGAGGGGCGACTAGTCTATTGGTTGTTTTAATTGAAGTTGTTCAAACTAGTTATTTGGTGATGTATTTGAAAATGTTTATGAAACATGTCATATTCCGTTGCGTAGTGATTATGTGAACTGTAATGTCACTAAACAGGTTTTGGGGGGGTTCGTCCCGATTGATGTGCTATGTGTCACATACTCTACTGTTTTAGGAGCTTTCAGGTGTTATTATATGTTGTTTGGTGAAAATGTAGCACCCTCTTGCGGTTGCACTGAAAAGATTTTTGAAAACTCTGATTTTTATTCTTGTAGATAGTAGTATTAGTAAGGGGGTGTTACATTAGTGGTATCAGAGCAATGGTTGGTCCGTCCGGCCAAGTCGTCGAGTCGTTGTGTCGGTTAACGACCAACTTTTGTCTTTTAGTCCTAACCATTGTTTGTGTTGTAGTGATGCTCCTGCAGGTACAGGTAAACAGAAAGCTGCTGATGGTAAGAGAACTAGTGGGGGAGATGCCCCTACTGGTATTGTGGGCTGTATTATGTTCTGATGTGTGAACTCTGTGTCTTTTGTTTCGACTTTGTATTTTTAACCCTCTTGTTGTGCTTATATGCTTCTAGTAATTTGCATTGTTGCTTGTTACTCGCATATGTTTGATGATTGATGTGTCCATATAAATTCATATGTCATGCTGATTTGGGGGCCCTAGGGGCCCTGTTCCTCTATTTTCCATGTTGTGGTTTGGTTGCTGGAAACAGCGCCCTGCTCCTGAGCGCCATGCTTGTTCTGTTCCTGGTTGCTGTAGGTGCCCCGTGCCTGGGCGCCGTACCTGATGCTGTTATACTGTTGCTGTTTTACTATTGCTATTAACTGCTGCTGCTGTTTAATTATTGTTGCTGTTTTACTGTGCTGCTGTTCACTGTGTTACTGTTTAATTGCTGTTGCTGTTTGCTGTAAGTCATTGCTGTTGTTTGCTGTAAATCATTGCTGCTGTTTTTGCAAAATTAATGTTGCTATTTCTGAAAAATAATTGTGTGCTGTTTCCGAAAATTGTTGCTGTTTCTGAAAACTGTTTTATTTGAGCGACACTAAGTCTTATACAAACTCTTTTGTAGTGTGTTTTGACATTTAAAAACTAAATGCATTGTGAAAATTGTCTTGTGGATTATTTTAAGTCGTTGCTTCACTATTAACTGTCGTGGTGTTTTAACCACTACAAGTGAAAATGTATTCGTCCAAATGCTATAATTTTATTGTCAACTTTCTTCTTAGAAAATTGCAATTAGATGAAACGATTTTAGCCGAGGGCTACCATCTTATGTGATTACTACTTTCATTATCTTCCCTATTTGCTTAATTTATCCCAAGGTGTTATCTTGTACGCTTGAGTCGTATGACATGATTTTGGCTGTTACCTCTTAATTTGTGCTATGTGAATTTGTAGTCTGAAAAATAAAGTGATCCCTGAAAATTGCTTTTGAACATCTATTAAACAATTTTATGGTTGAATACCAACATTAGTATTAAGAATTTATTTTAATAGATGAACACTGATCCTGTATAAGGTTTTTACTATGGTATGCTTTCAAGTGCACATTGACGCTGTATACTAAGTTTACATGATTTGATTTTGGCTGTTATATTCTTTATGGATTGTACTACGTGATTTCGAAAGCCTTAGATTGTGCCTTGGCACTATTGGTGCACTTCTAATGGATTAGCTTTTATTGCCATATGTTCTGAATGGTGTCTTACTCAAATTGTTTAAGCTGACGTTCAATCTTGTAGAGGAAATCAGTTTCTATAACGTGTTTTATTTCTTGTGTCGAAAAACTCTAAACAAAGTGTTTTGACCATGTATTTGACTGTACCTTTCGTATATGTGCCTTTGACTGTGAATTGATGTTTTCATGGATTGGCCTTTCTAGTTATTTTAATGCTTTGACTACTGTGTCCATTAGTTAAATTATTCCCCCTATACCAAACTATATTGATGGTTGTCGTTAACTCTAAAAAGCTATTATTTCATTTGTGATCGGGGACTAGTATCACTGAACTTGATTTTGATTTCTCCACTTGTTTGGAAAATGCTTAGTTTTCGAAGAATGCAGTAGTTACTTCTTTAGAACCCGAAGAAAAATGTTTTTGAGGTTCCTTTAATTTTCTTAAACTGGTTTGAAGATTAGGTGCTCTAATTTTGTGACATCGGGTTTGGGCTGCGTTTTCAATATCGTGTTTCAGGTCACTCTAGTTACTGTATCAAAAGAAGTTTTTACCGCCCTAGGCTTTATTGTTCACCAAGTAATTATTATGTGATTTGAAGGACTAATGACGTCTTTTACTTACGAAAACTATTTCCAGAAATAAATTGTAGATTTTGTTTGAAAAGCAATTACACTCGTTTTTCGCACTTCCGCTCATAAATATCTTTGGGGTAAAATGGGGTATCGCAATTTGTGGTGTGTCAATTGTGTGATCTAGAATTAAGATGTGTAGAACCTTTTAGTTTATGTGATTAAATTTTGGCTGTTAGATCCTTAAGGTTCGTGCTGCGTGGTTTCGAGTCTAATAATAATAATGTGCATTGAGAATGCTCGTACCCTTGTACTAAATGAACTGTTTTTACTACTGTTAAGCTTGTTAAGTTGTTAAACTGTTAGCCCGATGTTGCTCTATCAATGATGTTGATTTGTCGTTGCTGTTTGTTGATAATGTTGACTTGTTGCTGCCTTGTCAATGATGCTGACTTGTTGTTGTTTTGTTGTTGATTTGGGCGTTGTCCCGGAGCTTGTCTCCAACAGTCGTTGATGTTGTTAATTGTTGTATTGTGGGTACCGCCGATATGGCCCACATTGTTGTGTCGTGGGTAGCGCCGATATGGCCCACGTTATTTTGTTGAGGGTACTGCTGAATGGCCCAAAATGTTTTGATGGATTTTGTGCTTTAGGCCTATGGCCGATGTTGTGGTTTTGTCGTTGTTAATGTCGCCTGAGTGGCAAATTTAGTCGTTGATTTCGCCTGAGTGGCAAAGTTAGTTGTTGATGTTATCGTTGTTGTTTGTTGATGTTGTTGCCGTTGTGGTCGTGTTGTTGATTATGTGGCTTGTTTTGCAACTGTTATGCACTCTGTGAACCTTGTCGTGACGTGGTAGTGAAACTATGAGGCACTGTAGAGATAGATGAGTGAGGTAGAACGCAAGTAATGCTTATATCTACAAGTCGGTTTATCAGAGTAGCGCAGCAGGTTAGATCGCTAACTGTTGAGGCGACGTTAATTGGATAGTGGGAGAGCGTTCGCGTCGGTAGTAAGAATTTCGAGGACGAAATTCCCTTAAGTGGGGGAGAGTTGTAACGCCCAAAAATAACTCAATTATTTATTTAATTGGGTTATTTAAGGCTTACAACATTTTATTAAGTCAAATAATTAATTTGGAGTTTTATTTTATTCAGGAGGTGTTGGAGTAATTGAGGAGGTGTAAATAAAGGCCCATGATCCATTAGTTAGGCCCATATTCATGTAATAAGCTTAGGAGTATAGGGTAAGTGCTCATTTCAACCAAAGCAAAGAAAAAGAAATAGAAAGTGAGAAGAGGGAGAGAGGGCGACGGCTCCAAGGGGAGAGGAAGAGAAGATTTTGGCGTGAAGAATTCAAGGCAAGTAAGAGAAGCTTGTTTGTTGGTGATTCTTGGATCTTGGTGGAGAGAGTGCTTGTTTTCTTCATTCCATTAAGGTAAGGGGGCTCTCTTTTACCTATAATGGGTATATGATGAGGATTATGTATGGGTTAGACTCTAGGAGGACTATTGAATTGATTGTGTTGCTATTTGTGTAATTGATGTTGTGTTTGATTCAATTTGATGAAATTGTGGTGTTTGATGTTGAGATGAACTATGAACATATGTTGCCTACAAGGTGTTTGATGATATTACCTTATGAATTTGAAGGTGAAGTTAATATGCTCATGTGGTGTTTGACAAAATGCATAAGTATGTGATGTTGAGATTGGTATTTGGTGATTGATCATAATGAGTTTTACTTGCGTATGGTTTTTTTGTGCGTTTCTGGACACTGTTTCGGTCCTTCTAAAACTGGTACTGTTCGGTTGATCCAAAAATTATGTGGCTGATTGTTTTTGAAAATAGACTTAAAGCCAGTCGTTTTGGCACTGGTTTCGTTCAATTTGGAGTTGTGTAGCTCAAGTTATGAGTCTCCAAAGTTAGGTCAAATTTCTGGAATCAAACTGTGAATAGGTTCGGTTTTTGTAGGTTGTGTGTTCTTAATCGAACTCCGTTTTGAATGATTCTTGTTTCATTGGAAAGTAGACCTAATTCTCTACGAAATTGTTACTGGTTTCACGAAATTTCATTAAGAAATGAGAAAGAAAACTTAGTTGTAAGTTGGGTAAAGAATTCTGTCCGATTTTGGTACCTCAGTGTAGTGTTTTGAAAAACTGTACCAACAGGATACTTATTTTGAAAAATGAAAATCATAGACAAAAACTACACTCATAAAGCTTCCCAATGAGTGGTCTTTTGTTAAAATCCGATATCGTTTGCTATTTCAATTAATTCGCCGAAGTAGGTGCACTGCTGTAGGAAATTCTGCACTAGTGCTGTGCTGCGCCAGGGCGCCATGTTGCTGCCCTGTGTGCGCCATGTTGCTGCCTGTTTGGCGCCCAGTGTGGCGCAGGTTGCCCCCAGGCGCCAGTTTGCTTGCTGTTTGGCGCCAGTGTGGCGCAGGTTGCCACAATGCGCCAGTGTGTGTGTCGTGGAGCTGTGTGACTGTTTAGTCCCTGGGAGTGACGGTTTTGGTCCTTGTAGTGACAGTTTAGTCCATGACTTTTGGTGTTGACGTATCCGGTGAGTTTGATGTAGCCATAGAGCTATTAATTGATGATGTATCGGTGTATTTAATGACGGTGTATTTAATGACGGTGTATTTAATGACGGTGTATTAAATGACGGCGACGAATCTAGTGACGGTGTTAATTCATACATGATATGATTGTTGGTGGTTGATGCATTGTTCATGAAGTCACATGCCTTATATGCATCAAAGTGACGGTGTAGGCTTCGGCCTTGATATTATTAATGATTATGACGGACATGCCCGAATGGCGATATTTGTGACGGTGATGGTACCACATGCATATACCCTTGGTGTTGGGTTGCATTCATGCATTTACTCATGCAATTGTGATGTCTCTTGATGATTATGAGTCGATGTGTTACAAGTTGATTGTTGTATGTTCGTTTATTGAGCAGTGATGTTCTAGTTGCCTTTCACTAACATGATGTTTATCATACATTCTATTATATGTGCTAGAGACTCACCCTTCTGCCTTTTATGTTGCTTCTCATGTTGGCAACGTGCAGGTGATCCCGAATGAAGGTTCTACCTTCCTTAGTCTGATTTTGGTGTCTTGCTCTGATACGTAGCACCGGGGGAGGGGCGACTAGTCTATTGGTTGTTTTAATTGAAGTTGTTCAAACTAGTTATTTGGTGATGTATTTGAAAATGTTTATGAAACATGTCATATTCCGTTGCGTAGTGATTATGGGAACTGTAATGTCACTAAACAGGTTTTGGGGGGGTTCGTCCCGATTGATGTGCTATGTATCACATACTCTACTTGTTATATGTTGTTTGGTGAAAATGTAGCACCCTCTTGCGGTTGCACTGAAAAGATTTTCGAAAACTCTGATTTTTATTCTTGTAGATAGTAGTATTAGTAAGGGGGTGTTACAATCTCCACTGAGATCATATCGATGCCACTAACTTGATAGATTATTGGGAATGTTAACACGTTTTTTTAAATGTGTGTAGATGAATTTGTATGAATTTAATCGTGAATGGGTGTATGATCGGTTATATCCGAGAAGAGCGGGTTTGAAGGAATTTTTGTAATTGGGGTTGAACACTTTCTTGTGGTAGCGTGGCGACATGAATTGGCTAAACGGGAAACGGGGGTTAGATGTGCATGCTTAAAATGTGACGGTGTACCTATTAGGACCGATAATGAAATCAGGGAGCACTTGTATCAATGGGGGTTTAGGCCTAATTATTGGATTTGGGTGGACCATGGAGAACAACGACGTCAAAATTTTGAGGTAGGGGCTTCAAGCAGTTCTGGTGTTGGTGTTCCACGTAATGAAATTTTTGAGTCGATGGAAAACATGATTTGTGATGGTCTCAGGGTGAATGTGCCATTTGATGAGCCTCAATATGACGATCATGATGAACTTCCAAATGAAGAAGCACAAAAATTTTATAATTTGTTAAGAGATTCAAACAAACCGTTGTTTGAAGGCTCGCCACAGTCAAAATTATCTATGTGTGTGAAACTTTTAGCTCTCAAGTCCATGAGTAATATTTCTGAGGTGGGTTTAGACTATGTGACTGAAATGATGTCCGAAGCGACACCTAATAAGGATAATTTGCCAAAAAGTTATTATGAAGTAAAGAAGTTAGTTTCGAAGCTGGGATTGAAATTTAAGAAGATTGATTGTTGTGAGAAAGGGTGTCATACCCTAATTTTGTCCGGCTTAGGTCAAAACCCTAATTTTCCACAAAAAATAAATAAATTGAAGAATGAAGAGCATCATGCATTGCATTTTGGGTCCTAGAAGTCATTCCAAGGTGTTTAAAATCATTTTTAGGGTTGGAATGCACTTTTTAGGCAAATTAGGGTTTTAGGGTCAAAAAGGACGTTTTGGTCATTTTTCGCAAAGATGATTTTCTCGCCAAAATGCACATCCACAAAAAGTACATTTTTATTCTATCAAGGATAATTTTTGTACAATTTTTTAGAAAGAAAACCCTAGTCAAAAATAATTAAAAATGTATTTTTCCATTTTTAGTGCATAGAAAAATAAAAAAGGACCATTAAATATTCCTCAATTCTTAAGTGACAATTTTTATTGTCATGGGTGACTAGAGGGAATATTTTATGGTGCCCAAAAGCATGTAACACATTTTCAATAGTTGCATTCCAATTATTTCCCATGCCCAAAAATTTCAAATTCAAAAAGCAAAATGAGGAAGTGTCTTCAAATAAGACAAAACACCAAAAAAAAACAAGTTTTTTCCTTCTCCCCTCTCCTCACATTCGCATACTCCCTCTCTCTCTCTCTCCAATTTCTTCCACACTCTTCCATTTTGTAGTCATTATACCCTCTTTGGTAAAATACCTCACTCACTTACACTAACCCCTTCATAAGAAAACGCAAATTTTCCACTTTGGTCACAATTCTTCTCTAAAATGCCCTTAACCCTACCTCACATAAAATATCTCTTCTAAAATAAGAAAATTTAATTTTTCTTTTCTCTTTTTTCCTTTTAACTTTTGCCCCTCTCCCTCTCTTTCACTCTCTCATTTTGTGTTTTCTTCCTACCCTCAATCCATGTGAGGATCAATCCTAACCCTCCATTTAATTTTAAGACTCAATCCTAGAGCTCATCAAAATCATAAAGACTAAAATACCCCTAAACCTAAAAAACTCTATAAATACTCCCTCATTCCCACACCTAAGGATCCTTTGGACTCTCATTCTCCTACACTAAAACCCTAGTACACCAAAAACACCTCCTCTCCCTCTCCTTCCTCACCCCAAAACCGTAGCCTCCTCCCCTCTCTTCCATATATTTTCTTCAATTTTTCACCATCAAATCTTCCATTTCTTGTTAGATCATCATCATTCCTTCCATTCTCTTCAAGGTTGCATCATCAAATTGCTAAGAGCTAGCAATCTTGGTGTTCATATCATCTCCTTCTTCATTTCTTTGTGATTTTGAGGTAAGCTTTGAAACTTTGCATCTCATATTTAGTTCTTCTTGCATAATCTCTCTTCTACTCCCAACTCCTTCTTGATTGCTTGTTGTTGTTCTTTTGAGGATCTATTTCAAACATTTTAACAAGGACTTAGGGAGCCTTGGGTGTTTGAGATGGGTCCTTGGCCTTGAAGGAGTTGTTCTTGTGCTTGATTAATTTCCCTTGCATTTTTACACATTTTGCACTAAACTTCATGAAATAAATTGTTTTATGGCATTGTTCATTTCGCATGCTTGTAGAAAACTTAGGGTTCATGTGAGTTTTATGTCATCCTTTGCTTAATCATGTGAATCCTTTGCAAAAATAGATCTATGTTGCTTTATGTTAAGTTTTGTGTTTTTTTTAAATAAAAGTGTGGATCTATGTTCCCTTTGGGTTCGCATGCTTATGTTTAAAAAACATTTTCAAATTGATTTTGTTGTTGTTCTTTGCTTGATGATGTTTAATCTTGTTGTTAATATTTTATTTTAGTGTTAGATGTTATTTTTTTGTTGTTGTTGGTTGATGATCTAGCAATATGATTCCCACTAGTGCCTAGTGCACCTTGACCTAAGTGGTGAAGATTGCTAGAAATGACTCAATTTAGTTTGTGTGTCCACTTATTCTTGTGTCTTAGTTTGCTTGTTGTAAATTGTTGATGATAGGCAAGTTGATTCTCACTAGTGCCTAGTGCACTTTTCTCAAAGTGAGAGGATTGCTCTATGTGATTCAACTTGGTTTTAGTGTTTATTTACTTTTTACCATTTTACTTTACCATTCATTAACTTTTTACCAAAACATAAAAATATTTTACTACTTTGGTTTTTACCACTTCATTAATTTTTTACTAAAACATAAAAATATTTTACCACTTCCCATTTACCTCAAGCATTTTTACTTTACCATCTCATTAAATAATTACCATTTACTTCATGCATTTTTACTTCACTTTTCACTAACTTCTTACTTAAAGTTTTACAACTTATCAACTTGCAAAAACACCCAAAACATTTTCACATTCATGCATCTTCATTCATACTTAGTTTATGTGACACTCTCATACATCCTCATATGCTTATATCTCTTGCATCCTCTTATGCATCCTTGTATGCCATCCATTCATAAATAAAGTGCTACGCTTCCATTCCTTGTACACTCATGCACTTACATGCTTACCTAATCATGCATCCTTGCTTACATATTCCATCATTTAACTTAGAATACTCTATGTTTACAATCAACTGTATTCACTTGTTCTTGATGCCATGTAAATGTCTTGAGTTGATTGTGTGCCCTCCTCTCCACTTGTATGACCTCCTAATGGAGACGTAAGTCTACATGCATGTTGTAGCATAGAGCCATTAGGGTAAATACAATCCTACACACACACACAATTACTTTGAGAACTTTGTTTTGCATCTTTAATAATTGAATCCTTTGATTGTATGGGCATGTTTAATCTTGGTTAATGAATGATATGTTCATGTTTGCTTGAGTATTATTCATTCATTTGCATTTGGTTATGGATTTAGAATTGACTTGAAATGTTCTACTCCTTTTCTAAAACCCATTTCCTAAAATCATTTCAAAACAAAAAGAAACTTTTACTTTCAAAACAAGGTAGGTAAAACGGGTTTTACCCAGAATTTCTGATTAGCTTGATCACCATCTTCAATCACTTGCCATTTCGAATCTGAGCTTCCACCTTCTGTACCAGCAACATTAAAACCTTCAAAACACTTCCAATTCATAAAGTGGGTTCAGATGTACCACTCTTCTAACTCTAAGTGCTCATGCAAGGCATCAAGTGAGCAAAGACTCCATTTCTTCCATGTGGAGCTTGAGTGGCTGAAAATGGTAGAGAGGAGGTGAGAATGATTCAGCTTGCATCTGGTACTGATATTGGTATGAGTGGGAAGAGGAGAAGAAATGGGATATAATGGTGGCTAAATCTTCAACATGCATGAGGGCTTGATGAATTGTTGCTCTCATCCTTTCTCTCCCTCACCTTCGACTTCTCTCCCTCTCCACTCTCTCTATGTTTTTCCATTTCTGTTTTAGAACTTGTGTTTATGTGAGATGGGTTCAGTTGGAGGGTGTATGGGCTGAGGGTGTTATGGTTTGGGAAAAGACCATAATGCCCTTAGTTCATTTACTCAAGGTTTTTAGGTCAAAACCCCCACTAATTCTACGGTTAATTACTCGGCATAAAATTTCTCGACTCGTCCGTTCCCGAATTCCGAATTATTAATTCCTTCGATTAGCGATTATATAAAGTTCGCTTTAAAAATGTTATTTTAAAATTAGGGATGTTACAATCACCCCAACTTGAAAGATTTTGTCCGCAAAATCGTCCATGTTATCCCATCAACATTCTCCTGAAGCTTCATGGACCTTCATCCTCCTTCAAGAGTCAAACCCTAACTCCTCTTAGTGGCACTTAAAGGAATTTCACCCCAACTTGGATTGACCATAGTCAATCCTACCTTCGCACATTAACGATCGAAGGAAATCATGATCGCATCAAAGAGCATTAGTAAAGAAGCAAGATATAGTTTTAAAAGCGGTTTTGCTCTTTAGTGTAATCAAGTTTCCGTCCATACTTAATGTAACCTGACCTCTCTACATGATTTCTATGATTGAATCGGTTTCAAGAAATAAACGGTAGTCCACAGCTTCTTCGAACCATCACTGATGCCCACCTGTTGTTCCGGTACGGCGTCTGTAGCTCTCTGCTCCTGCTGCGCGCTCTAATGAAACAAGAAGGCTAGAAGTGTGGGTCGACGGGGACGCTTCTCATACCTCTACCAGCCATGATTCTGCGAAATATGCACAAAGTATTGAGTTGATCAGGCTCAATGTCTAATAGCATATTAAGAGGAATCACACTTAGAAGACGTAAGAGACTCTGGAATTCTAAGCCCGACTAGGTCGAACTGCTCTGATACCAATTGTAACACCCCGATAATTTCTAACTTGTAGAAACTACCGAAATGCACTACTGGCATACATCAGAGTGACTTTCCTTTTAAAATATTGAACTCATCCTACACTTCGATGAAACTCATCAAACGCACTTACATATCTGAACATAATATAGTCAAAGTCGGTCCTCACATAACTCAAACTAGTGTTCAATACTCAAAACCGAAAGTCTGCGGAAGCGATTTACAACTTCATGACATAAGTCGTACAACCGTATATCTAAGGTACCGAATACAAATATACAGAGATACAAAGGAAACTGAAATACAAAGATACATAACATGACAAAAGGAATGTCGTCAGCAATTCTTCAAGCGTCTCCATAGCCGTGCCTCACGGTCTTCAACTTTCGCTGCTTAACTGAAAAACAACAACAATGGATTGGGTGAGACAACTTGTCTCAGTGAGTTCTATCGAGACCCGTTACTAACTCTCTCGGTTCAATTATGCTTGATTTCATGAATCGTAGCCCTTAAGTCGACTACAGGGAACATACAACGTGTACTCGTGGCCCTTCTAAGCGACACACAAGGCACACACCATGACAATGATTCTTAGCATATCACCGGGTCTTATTTTAAAGATTCCGGCAAACCCAGTCCCCGGCCATTTCTACTACCTTAGGGACAACAATGTAACGGGCCTAGGGGATAAGGCTCATGACTTCCTCTCCCACTAGTACGCTAATCCATGAACAGGGTCGTCACCCCAGCAATGATGTATATAATATATACCATGAACAATGAGCAGTGAATAGTGAACGATGAGCAATAACCAATGAGCTTACGCTTAACAGTGAACTTGCACTTAACTTAGTCTTGTACTAACATAATCTTATTATTAGGTGATCTCACACGGCTTACTAAGGTTTACTAACCTAACTAATCACGATGCTAATCCAATCAGTCCACCACAATATATCAATCACAATCATAGCATGACAATCATATCCATAACACGTTCCGTATACCCGCATTGGGCCGTCAATAATCATTTAATCATGACGTGAGGTTGTTATCATTAAACTTAAGCAATTCCAACAAATTACGATTATTTTATCATTTCATAACATTGGGAAGGGATTAGGATAGGTTTGGAGTCAATTAGGAAGCGTTTGGACACCTTCAAAAATCTGGGTCAGACAGATACGCACGACCCGTGCTTAATGGCGCACGATCCGTGCGCGAAATGGAAATTTTACAGAAAGCATCAGAAGGATCCGCACGATCCGTGTGCCAGGGCACACGATCCGTGCCTGATGCACTGTCCTGTAAAATGGCCATTTCGTGCTGTTTTTGACTCTGTCTCGTGTCCAAATCTTTTCCCGATCGAAACCTAACTTATCAACCTTTAATAACAGAATATCATCCAGCCAAACACTCCATATATCACTCATCATAACAAACATAAATATCAAACACGATCTCAATCAAACAACAACATAACTGGGTATTTAAAACGGGTTTTCGCAAAGCGGCTTGTTGCCAATTTCTTTTAAAACGCGAGACTCAACCAGAACACATGATAATTTCCCTAGTGAGTATAGAACTCACCTTTTGGCGATGAAAATCGCCCCCAACGCCAAAGCTTCGCGAACTCGGACGAACGGCGATCCCACGAATCTTCCCGAATCCGCTCCAGCTACTTCCAGCAACAAACTGTCAATTTGCAACGTGCGTAGCTAGGTCAATACATGACCAAAATCCTTAAAATCAGTGCCCATTGTGAAGAGAATTTTGTCTACTCTCTAATGGAGAAAGATTCACTTGCATGCAACCAGTAGTTTGGGAGATATCAACAAAACAAGAGGACTGCTCCCGAACAGTGGCTGATTCTTAATCCGAAAGTTGTGAGCATGATATCTCTCTCATTTCTCAATGAAATCATGCGGTTCTTGTGCCCAAAATGAATATTTTTGTGTCTAGTTTCCAGAGGGACAAGACTCACGATCATCGGAGTTGTGTACAGGGAGATACGATACAATCACCGAAGGTAGGTAAAACGGGTTTTACCCAGAATTTCTGATTAGCTTGATCACCATCTTCAGTCACTTTCCATTTCGAATCTGAGCTTCCACCTTCTGTACCAGCAACATTACAACCTTCAAAACACTTCCAATTCATAAAGTGGGTTCAGATGTACCACTCTTCTAACTCTAAGTGCTCATGCAAGGCATCAAGTGAGCAAAGACTCCATTTCTTCCATGTGGAGCTTGAGTGGCTGAAAATGGTAGAGAGGAGGTGAGAATGATTCAGCTTGCATCTGGTACTGATATTGGTATGAGTGGGAAGAGGAGAAGAAATGGGATATAATGGTGGCTAAATCTTCAACATGCATGAGGGTTTGATGAATTGTTGCTCTCATCCTTTCTCTCCCTCACCTTCGACTTCTCTCCCTCTCCACTCTCTCTATGTTTTTCCATTTCTGTTTTAGAACTTGTGTTTATGTGAGATGGGTTCAGTTGGAGGGTGTATGGGCTGAGGGTGTTATGGTTTGGGAAAAGACCATAATGCCCTTAGTTCATTTACTCAAGGATTTTAGGTCAAAACCCCCACTAATTCTACGGTTAATTACTCGGCATAAAATTTCTCGACTCGTCCGTTCCCGAATTCCGAATTATTAATTCCTTCGATTAGCGATTATATAAAGTTCGCTTTAAAAATGTTATTTTAAAATTAGGGATGTTACAGACGACATGTTATTACCTGCTATTGTTTGGACTGTTCTGGGTTTTCCTTTGCAGGTGGGGTATATGTGGGTAGTTTTAGGCGGTATGCCCTTGCTGCACACACTCACACCTTATGCTTAGTATGCTTTGAGAGGGGCCTAAAACCCAAGGTCTGACAAAACTTAGGAGAGTGGACACGAGTAGTGACTGGCAATTGGACCGTTGTCCTTCCGACTCTCACGAAAGTTTCAGCCAGAGTATGCTCTTTCATGATGCCTCACACCAGATGGCGTTCCATCGTTGTGGGTGCTATTGTGAAAGAGAATTAGCTCTGGTAACCTGGTGAGGAAGTGACTAGAACCCACATGGGAGGAACATTTGAGTTGTCCTAGAACTTAGGTCCCCAACTTCGTAGGACACAAGGGGCATACCAAATTGTGTGTTGCATGGTAATATAGACATGTTTTCAAAAAAGAGTGGGAGGTTTTTCAAATAAAAAGTAGAGAAAGAGCTGCCGTTGTAGCCTTTCTTCTGCCGGTCCGTACGAAGTGACATATGGCCCACTCTTTTCAAAAAAACAGAGAACGAGCTGCCTTTGTAGCCTTTCTCTTACTTGGTCCATATGAAACCACGTACGGCCCGCATTTTTCAAAAAAAAAAGAAAAAAACTTGAACTAATGCCAATAAAGGTTTTGCCCTAATCTGCATATGCATAAAACATCATCATCATTTTACATGCATCCTCGCATTGCATCCAACATAAGCTTTTACAGTTCATGCATGCATCCTTGTTTGCCGAGAATCCCAAAGTGACAAAGAATCTTGCCATAGGTACAGTATGGAATCAAGAAGTGAGACAGTGCACCCCCCGAGATATCCGGTTGTAAGTAAGGTTGATGTTGCCCGTCTGAAAAAATGTGCTGACCTGATGGTACCTATCGAAAGAGGATCATTTGACAGTTCTTACGGGAATCTCCGGAAGCTGTTGACACTAGAGGTGGAGACCGAAGCAATCGTGGCTCTAAGCAGATTTTATGACTTCGGGATCAGATGCTTTCTTTTCAGAAACTTCCAATTGACTCCCACGTTGGAAGAATACCATTAGATTTTGGGTTTCCCTCGGACAGAAGCCGTTCCCTACCGATATCAAGAGCAATACTACACGGACGAGAAATTTGTCGCCCTGTTGCAAATGAAGGTAGAAGACCTGAGACTCCAGAAGCAGAAGAAGAACCAGGTGATGGGTTTCCCACAAAGTTATCTCGAGAGTCTGATGGATGTGCATGCCAAAAATAAAAACTGGGTGGTCTTCAAGCAAATCTTGACACTGACAATCTTCGGAATTGTCCTCTTTCCACAGATTGAGAGATTCATAGATGTGACTGTCGTTGGCATCTTCCTAGCTTCCCAGAATGAGAAGAATCCGATCAATCCAATCCCGGCTATTCTTGCTGACACTTATTCAGCTTTCACTCATCACTGCGAACTGAAAAGAAAGAAAATCTCTTGCTCCTCTCACTTATTGTATGCCTGGCTTCTGATTCATGTCTACACTAATCCAGTACGAGTAGATAAGTTGATTGATTATGCTATCACCTGTGAAGTGCGAGTCATGAACATTCAGGAGTGGATCCAGTTTCTAGGGAGCTTAGATGAGCACTTGATTCGTTGGTATCTCCTATCCTGCTGGGAAGATAGGCCTGAGATAGTTTTCCGCTGTGGTGGTTTTCAAAATGTCCCACTGATGGGCACTAAGGGTTGCATTAACTACAATCCCTCTTTGACTCTGAGACAATTAGGATACCCTATGAGAAGTGCGCCTAATGAAGAGATGGTATCCTCGTTTTACATCTATGAGGGAGGGCAAAAAGATGCCAGTTTGATGAGAAAAGTTTTGCAAGCTTGGGGTATGGTGACTCGCTATGGAAAAGCAGAGATCTCTCAGAAGACTAAGGGAATCACTTTTGCTCGGTAGCTTGAGGAGAGGATTCAGAGTGTCCAGCTGACATATCATAAGGTATTGTAAAATGAGAGAGAGATGATAAACTCTAGTACTCCGGTTGTTGAAGAACTAGGGGATGTCAAGTTAGCCCTGATGAAAGCAGAGGGGGAGAAGAAATCCCTGCAAGCTGAGATAGAGAAGTTAACTCAGAGCAACCAGAGATTGAAAGAAGATAATGCTTCCAAATTTGCTATTATTGAGGAGTTGGACAAGAAACTCAAAGAAGAAGAGAAGGAAAAGGTAGAAGCTCAAAAGTATTGGCAAGCGGCCAAAGAGGAGGTCAAGAGACAGAAAGCAAAAGGGAAAGGGGCAATTGAAGAAGTCAGTCAATGGAGGGATCTGTATGAAAAGACAAAGATGGAAGAGAGGACTACGAGGAGTCAGCTCGCCAAGTCAAAAAGAGAGTCCCGCTTGCTACAAGCCGAGTGGGAGAGAAAATTGAGCAGTGTGGTGCAAGAAAGAGATTCAGTGGAAAGCATCCTCAAAGAGTATAAGCAAGCTCTAGGATACGAGCGAGAGATTTCTGATGAATTGAAAAGAAACCTTCGGCACATCAGCGATGCATACAGGCAGGTGAAAGATGAAAGTCGGTATTGGGAGCGCCGCTTTGTTGAACTCCTTGGCAGAATTGAGGAACAGGCAGTCATCATAGAGCTGAAAGATGAAATTCAGCATTGGAAGGTTAGATTCTCTGAGCTTGCAGAGTTGGCCAGCCAAGCTCTCTCAGGTGTGCCTAAGAAGCTAGGAAAGGCCGAGTGTGAGATGTCTCCTTTCAACACGCCGCCAGCAGTCTACAAATTTGTGGAGTTCTGCAGGGCCTTGGTTGAAGAAGTCAGGGAGAAAACTGGGAGAGTCCCCACAGGCAGCAAGAGGAAGAGAACTGAAGTTTTCAAGGCTCTATGTAGTTGAGCTTTTGTTTGTAATTTCCGTTTTATTGTACTTTCTCTTCCTAGAGGGACCTTTATTTCCATTTGAGTATTTTACTTTTTGAAATGTAAGACTTGAAGTCCTTGTTTGAATTTGAATGTATGGGGCGTGTTTGTTTCATTTGTTGATTCCACTCTTGTTATGTTCTAAACAAATCAAAATTCACTGTTAAATCTATGGCAAGATATGACACGTTGGGGTTCACGACATAAGACAAACTAAAACCAACACTCATCTGCATTGCACGCATTGCATTCATTAATTTGTTCCTTCACTTAATAAAAATGTTCTACCAACAGAAGCGAGAGGCAAGCTGGTTCGCCGCCACCGATACTTCACCCGATTACAAGCAAAGCTGATGGCTGATCCTCAAGGGCATCCAGAGATTGAAACTGAAAGTAATCCAGAACATGAAG
Source organism: Astragalus membranaceus (assembly GCA_039519185.1). Taxonomy (NCBI): domain Eukaryota; kingdom Viridiplantae; phylum Streptophyta; class Magnoliopsida; order Fabales; family Fabaceae; genus Astragalus; species Astragalus membranaceus. The sequence goes on along the minus strand of CM076851.1, from coordinate 78,027,486 downwards.
ATTTGGGCGTACAAATTCTGAATCCTGAGCAGCTGGCTCAGGAGAACCAAGTGCTTAAGGATAAGGTTGGGGCAATGGAGGCCCAGGTGCATGAGATGATGGTCATGCTGCAAAGTTTAAAGAGTGGGACAGCTGCTGAAGGTGTCGCCGTCGTGGGTCCAGATGGTGTCACTTCTTTCGTTCCTCCTCTAATATCAGCCACAGTTCCTCCGGGATCCGGGGTCAGTCATCCCGTCTTTGCTTCAGGAATGAATGGGCCGAATCAATACACTTCACAAAGATATCCTTGGGGTATGCCTGCTGGGTACATGCCGCGAACTGTTGGACCTATCCCCGTCAGTATGGTTGCGCCTAATCAGGTCACTGCCGCCGTGTCCGGGGGAGCTGCTGGAGGACCGCAGATCCAAACTCCTAGTCCTCATGCAGTGCTCAATCCTACTCCAGGGCTTGCAGCACACCCTCACAATGTTCCTCAGCCTGGAGGGTATTGTTACAGTATGGGGAGTCACCCTCAAGGACATATGTTTGAGGGATCACAGCCAAATGACCCGATTCGTGCACTTGAAGAAAGAGTAAAGGCAATGGAGGGTGTTGGTGTCAAAGCCAAGGAAGATCGTGAGCTGTGTTTAGTCCCAGATTTGGTTTTGCCACCAAAGTTCAAAGCTCCCGAAGTGGACAAATACAGAGGAACAGGCTGTCCGGAGAGCCATGTAACGATGTTTGTCCGAAAAATGGGTCCTTACGCCAATGATGACAAAACTGCTGATTTACTGTTTTCAAAACAGTTTGGTTGGAGCTCCTCTAGATTGGTACATGAAACTGCAATCCTCTGAAATTCGTTGTTGGAAATATTTGTGCGAAGCATTCATGAGACAATATAAGTATAACATGGACATGGCTCCGGACAGGTCGCAATTGCAACACATGAGTAATGGCGAAGCCTAGCCGCCCAGGTCCAACCTCCTTTGACTGAAAAAGAAATGGTGTACACGTTCTTGGAAACTCTGCCAGCAATTTACCATGACCGGCTGATTACAAGTGTTTCAACTAGCTTCTCCGATATGATAGTCTTCGGGGAAAGACTTGAGCATGGTCTCCGAAGTGGGAAGATTTCGAATCACCTCAGTAATGCAGGAAGCTCTGGTGGTTCAAGCAATCAGAAGAAGCCTCACTCCCATTTCCCGAAGAAGAAGGAAGGGGAAACAAATGTAATCTCGGGAGGAAGTTCATCCTTTGGTACCCCTCCACCACAAACTGTTCCATTTTCTGCTCCTGTGCCATCCCAGCAAGGCAGTGACAGTCACAGGGCTCAGGGTTATTAGTACAAGAAACGGACCAGTTTTGATCCAATACCAATGACATACACTGAATTGTTTGATCACTTGACTTCCAAGAACTTGATCAACACTCGGCCAATGAAGGCCCTGCAGCCGCCATTTCCCAGAAGTTATAACGCTAATGCTACCTGCAATTTCCACGAAAACGGGGTCGGTCATACTGTGGAGGAATGTAAAGCCTTCAAGCATGTGGTGCAAGACCTAGTAGATGCTGGGTGGATCTCGTTCAAGCAGAGCAGTCCGAATACAACAACTAATCCATTGCCAGAGGCCAGCTACCAATGCTATAGAAAGCTCCGTTGGGCAATTGGTAAAGGATGTGCAGAAGATCAAGACCCCGTTGGGTGTTATCTACTCTGAGTTATGCCATGTTGGGGTGGTTAAGAAGGGGTGTTGCCATGAAGAGGGGTGTGCTGACTCCACGTGCGTGGGGAATTGTGAAAGCTTTGAGATGATCCTGCAAGACCTGATGGATCGGTGTGTGGTCCAGATAGGAACCCATGATGTTGAAGAAGAAGTGTTGACTCTACATTCTGATAAAAGTAGAGGACCCAGAAGACCTGTCGAAATTCCTTACAATTACAATCCCAGATTGGTGCGGGCAAACGCCCAACCAATAGTGATTGAAGTTCCGGCTCCTTTTCCCTATAAGTCGGACAAGGCAGTTCCATGGAAGTACACTGCACTATCTACAGTCGAATGCTCCCCAAGTGCTCATACCGTAACAAACATAGGGGGATCAAGTGGGATCACAAGAAGCGGAAGAGTATATGCTCCTGAGACTCTCCGAGCTGAAACTTCCAAGGAGGCCGAACAGAGGGGCCGTAAGGAAAAGAGCCAGAGGTTGCTCAAGAGAAAGTGACGGAAAAAGAAGCAGATGAATTCTTGAAGATCGTCCGGCAGAGTGATTATCGAGTGGTTGATCAGTTATAGCAAACTCCATCCAAGATATCCATGCTATCATTGTTGCTTAGCTCGAAAGCACACAGAACAGCTTTGATGAAAGTGCTCAACGAGGCTCATGTTGCAGAGGATATCACAGTGAATCAGTTTGATGGGATTGTGGGGAATATAGTGGCTGCAAATCACCTAACATTTGCCGATGATGAGTTGCCTTCAAGCGGAAAAGAACACAATCAAGCTCTGCACATCTCGGTAAAGTGTGGAGACTATGTGCTGACCAGAGTACTAATTGACAATGGGTCTTCATTGAACGTGATGCCGAAGTCAACTATGGATAAGTTAGACGTTGATTGCTCCTACATGAAGCCGAGTTCGACACTGGTGCGGGCCTTTGATGGGTCCAAAAAGGAAGTTCTGGGGGAAATGGAATTTCCCATCCAGATTGGTCCCGAAGTTTTCTACATTAAGTTCCAAATCATGGATATTACGTCCTCATACAGTTGTTTGCTGGGCCGACCATGGATCCATATGGCTGGAGCAATCCCTTCTTCTTTACACCAGCGGGTCAAATTCGTGGTTAACGGCCAGGTCGTGGTAGTATTTGGTGAGGAAGAGACTCTGGTTAATAAGCCATCAGAGTTCAAATATGTGGAAGCTGCCGAAGAGTCTTTGGAAACAACCTTTCAGTCTTTGGAGATCGCCAATGTAGTATTTGAGAGGACCAAGGAGGAGGAGATGGTTGCTAAGATCATGTCAGCCCAAGGATATAAGGTTGGTTCTGGCTTGGGAAAGTTTGGTCAGGGAATTCTAGCTCCCATTCAACTGAAGGAAAACAAGGACCGTTGCGGGCTGGGATACACCCCAAGTGAGGAGGAAAGAAGAAAAATGGCAGATGAACGAAGGGGCAGATGGTTGGCCAAGTCCAAAGGCCAGGATCCATGGCCCCAGAGGATTCCAATTTGCAACATCAGTCAAAGTTTTGTGAGTGCTGGTTTGTTGGATCCCAATGAAGTTGCTGTCATCAAGGATGGTTCTGAATCTGAAGAGGGTGGTGCAAGTTTGGTTCGACGCTGCGGTGCCAGTGAAAAATTAAAGAATTGGAAGGCTGCTGATCTTCCTGTGACTTTTAATTTAAAGTAATCATTTGTAATGCAACCCTGTGACTCTGCCCAAGGCCATAGGACAAGTTGTTAGGGGCAAACATGTTTTTATTTTCAGAATCATCATCATTAATAAAAACGTTGTTTTTGAATTTCTATCAATAAAAATCAATCCTTTTCATTTCATGTGTCTTTTCCTCGCTTTATATTGTTTGCTTGCTTGTCTCGCCTTTCATTCTGCTTTTTCGCTTCCGCAAAATGCAGATCCACAGCAATTGTCTCCCAAAATAACAGTGCCAACAGTCCATATTTTGACTTTGATCACCCTATTAATCAAGCTGAGGGGGATGTTGAGGAAGACTGGGAAGCTCCTCCAGAACTCATGAGGTTAATGAAACAGGAAGAAAGGGTAATTCAGCCACACGGAGAATCTACTGAAGTGATCAACTTGGGTACAGCTGAGAGCAAGAAAGAGGTCAAAGTGGGTACCGCCATGAATGACGAGGATCGCATGAAGTTGGTTCAGCTGTTGCACGATTATATGGATGTGTTTGCATGGTCCTACCAAGATATGCCTGGGTTGGATACTGACATTGTGATGCATAAGTTGCCAGTCAAACCTGAATGCCCGCCTGTGAAGCAGAAACTTAGAAGGACGAAGCCTGAGATGTCCCTAAAGATTAGGGATGAGGTAAAAAAGCAGTTTGACGCCGGATTCCTAGCGGTGGCCAAATACCCACAGTGGGATGCCAATATTGTCCTGGTTCCGAAGAAGGACGGGAAGGTCAGAATGTGCGTTGACTACCGAGATCTGAATCGTGCTAGTCCTAAAGACGATTTTCCTTTGCCCCACATTGATGTCTTAGTGGATAGTGTCATACCCTAATTTTGTCCGGCTTAGGTCAAAACCCTAATTTTCCACAAAAAAGAAATAAATTGAAGAATGGAGAGCGTCATGCATTGCATTTTGGGTCCTAGAAGTCATTCCAAGGTCTTTAAAATCATTTTTAGGGTTGGAATGCACTTTTTAGGCAAATTAGGGTTTTAGGGTCAAAAAGGACATTTTGGTCATTTTTCGCAAAAAAATGATTTTCTCGCCAAAAATGCACATCCACAAAAAGTACATTTTTATTCTATCAAGGATAATTTTTGTACAATTTTTTAGAAAGAAAACCCTAGTCAAAAATAATTAAAAATGTATTTTTCCATTTTTAGTGCATAGAAAAATAAAAAAGGACCATTAAATATTCCTCAATTCTTAAGTGACAATTTTTATTGTCATGGGTGACTAGAGGGAATATTTTATGGTGCCCAAAAACATGTAACACATTTTCAATAGTTGCATTCCCATTATTTCCCATGCCCAAAATTCAAAAACTCAAAAAAAAAGGAAGTGTCATCAATAAGACAAAAGACCAAAAACAAGTTTTTTTTCCTCTCTCTCTCTCTCTCTCCCCCTCACAATTTCGAAATCCCCTCTCTCTCTCTCCCTCTCACAAAATTCTTCCACACTCTTCTATTGTACTATTATTCCTTATCTTGAAGGAATATGCCTTGTACCATCCTTAAACCTTCTCCTTTGGTGCATATCACCAATTCTCACTCACTCTCATGAAGATTCATGCCCTCTTTGGTAAATTACCTCACTCACTTACACTAACCTCTTCATAAGAAAACACAAATTTTCCTCTTTGAGAACAATCCATCTCAATAATACCCCTAACCCTACCACACATGAGAATTCCATTCCCAAAATAAATAAAAGTTCATTTTTTTTCTTTTATTCTCTCTCCATGCGACACCTCTCCCTCTCCCATACTCTCCATTTTGTGTTTTCTCTCCACCCTCAATCCTTGTGATAAGTGATCTCAACCCTCCATTCAAAATCAAAGTTCAATCCTAGAGCACTTAGTAAGACCAATGACTCAATTGCCCCTAAACCTAAAATAACTCTATAAATACTCCCTCATTCCCACACCTAAGGATCCTTTGGCCTCTCATTCTCCTACACTAAAACCCTAGCACACCAAAAAACACCTCATCTCCCTCTCCTTCCTCACCCCAAAACCGTAGCCTCTTCCCCTCTCTTCCATATATATTTTCTTCAATTCTTCGCCATGAAACCTTCCATTTCTTGTTAGATCATCATCATTCCTTCCATTCTCTTCAAGGTTGCATCATCAAATTGCTAAGAGCTAGCAATCTTTGTGTTCATATCATCTCCTTCTTCATTTGTTTGTGATTTTGAGGTAAGCTTTGAAACTTTTCATCTCATATTTAGTTCTTCTTGCATAATCTCTCTTCTACTCCCAACTCCTTCTTGATTGCTTGTTGTTGTTGCTTTGAGGATCCATTTCAAACATTTTGACAAGGACTTAGGGAGCCTTGGGTGTTTGAGATGGCTCCTTGGCCTTGAAAGAGTTGTTCTTGTGCTTGATTAATTTCCCTTGCATTTTTACACATTTTGCACTAAACTTCATGAAATAAGAGTTGTTTTATGGCATTGTTCATTTCGCATGCTTGTAGAAAACTTAGGGTTCATGTGACTTTTATGCCATCCTTTGCTTAATCATGTGAATCCTTTGCAAAAATGGATCTATGTTGCTTTATGTTAACTTTTGTGTTTTTTTTAATAAAAGTGTGGATCTATGTTCCCTTTGGGTTCGCATGCTTATGTTTGAAAACATTTTCAAATTAATTTTGTTGTTGTTCTTTGCTTGAGGATGTTTAATCTTGTTGTTAGTATTTTATTTTAGTGTTAGATGTTATTTTTTGTTGTTGGTTGATGATATAGCAATATGATTCCCACTAGTGCCTAGTGCACCTTGACCTAAGTGGTGAAGATTTCTAGAAATGACTCAATTTAGTTTGTGTGTCCACTTATTCTTGTGTCTTAGTTTGCTTATTGTAAATTGTTGATGATAGGCAAGTTGATTCTCACTAGTGCCTAGTGCACTTTTCTCAAAGTGAGAGGATTACTCTATGTGATTCAACTTGGTTTTAGTGTTTATTTACTTTTTACCATTTTACTTTACCACTTCATTAACTTTTTACCAAAACATAAAAATATTTTACTACTTTGGTTTTTACCACTTCATTAATTTTTTTACTTAAACATAAAAAGATTTTACCACTTCCCATTTACTTCATGCATTTTTACTTTACCATCTCATTAAATAATTACCATTTACTTCATGCATCTTTACTTTACTTTTCACTAACTTCTTACTTAAAGTTTTACAACTTATCAACTTGCAAAAATACCCAAAACATTTTCACATTCATGCATCTTCATTCATACTTAGTTTATGTGACACTCTCATGCATCCTCATATGCTTATATCTCTTGCATCCTCTCATGCATCCTTGTATGCCATCCATTCATAAATAAAGTGCTATGCATCCATTCCTTGTACACTCATGCACTTACATGCTTACCTAATCATGCATCCTTGCTTACTCATTCAATCATTTAACTTAGAATACTCTATGTTTACAATCAATTGTATTCACATATTCTTGATGCCATGTAAATGTCTTGACTTGATTGTGTGCCCTCCTCTCCACTTGTATGACCTCCTAATGGAGATGTAAGTCTACATGCATGTTGTAGCATAGAGCCATTAGGGTAAATACAATCCTTCTTGCACACACACAATTACTTTGAGAACTTTGTTTTTGCATCTTTAATAATTGAATCCTTTGATTGTAAGGGCATGTTTAATCTTGGTTAATGACTGATATGTTCATGTTTGCTTGAGTATTATTCATTCATTTGCATTTGGTTATGGATTTAGAATTGACTTGAAATGTTCTACTCCTTTTCTAAAACCCATTTCCTAAAATCATTTCAAAACAAAAAGAAACTTTTACTTTCAAAACAAAAATAAATCAATTGTCATTAAACACCAATCGCGCCGTTGCCGATTAGGTTGTTAATGATGATGTTGTTTTCAAAAGGAGTTAGTAGCGAGACCATTCTAACCGTTGTTGTTCGGTCTTCGCAAAAGCTCTATCCCATTTTCGAAAACTTATTCATTTCTCAAAAATAAACCAATTGTCATTAAACACCAATCGCGCCGTTGCTGATTAGGTCGTTAATGATGATGTTGTTTTCAAAAGGAGTTAGTAGCGAGACCATTCTAACCGTTGTTGTTCGGTCTTCGCAAAAGCTCAATCCTTTTTCAAAACCAAAAGCCGAGAACTACGTAGCTTTGATCCCTCATCCAGTGAGGGTACGTAGGAGCGGGGTCCTGTCCCGTCAAGCACACTTTTAAAAAAAAAACTTTGTTTTGTTCCGCTTTTCAAAGATACCAAAAATATCCCTTTCCCCCTCGTTTTCAATAAAACAAACTCCTAAAGAAAAGAAAAGAAGTAGAATAAACCGCTTTCAAACTCAAACTTTTGTCCAAACCACACATCAAGTTAATGGTTCCCTTTCGGTAGAAAAGAGGTGCGGGGTGCTAATACCTTCCCCGTACCTAACCGACCCCCGAACCTACATCTCTAAGTTTTCAAAAGACCATCTGCCTTGTTTAAAAGACCTTTTTTCAATGTTTTGGTCTTAAAATTAAAATATTGGTGGCGGCTCCAAACTTTTTCCACGTTGTTAAACGAAAAGTCCCAAACCAGATTTTTCGGGCGCAACAGATAGTACAGCTCAACACTCGTTATTCTCCTTCATGGATGGATATTCGAGATATAATCAGATCAAGATGGACCCCGAAGATATGGAAAAGACAACTTTCATAACGCTTTGGGGAACGTTCTGTTACAAGGTCATGCCATTCGGGTTAAAGAACGCTGGTGCAACCTACCAAAGGGCCATGGTCACGCTGTTTCACGACATGATGCATAAGGAGATTGAGGTTTATGTGGATGACATGATCGCAAAATCTAAAACCGACGAGGAGCTTATTGTCAATCTGCAGAAGCTCTTTGAACGGTTGAGGAAATATAAACTCAAGTTAAACCCGGCCAAGTGCACGTTTGGGGTGAGATCAGGGAAGTTGTTAGGCTTCATTGTCAGCCAGAAGGGAATCGAGGTGGATCCAGACAAAGTAAAAGCCATCCTCGAGATGCCGGTGCCCAAAACAGAGAAAGAAGTCCGTGGTTTCCTCGGAAGGTTGAATTACATCTCCCGATTCATCTTCCAGTTGACTGCTACTTGTGAGCCGATCTTCAAACTGCTGTGCAAAAATCAAGAGTTGAAGTGGAATGACCAGTGTCAAGCTGCCTTTGAGAAAATCAAGGTGTACTTGCAGAATCCACTAGTCTTAATGCCACCTGTGTCAGGCAGGCCTCTCATCTTATACCTTACAGTGCTAGATAATTCAATGGGCTGTGTGTTGGGGCAGCATGATTATTCCGGGAAAAAGGAGCATGCCATATACTATCTTAGCAAAAAGTTCACCGATTGTGAGACAAGATATTTGATAGGCTCACAAGTGCACGAGTCGTATCGCGTAATAAAAGAGTTATCGATCCACAGGGAGAGCCTAAGTGATTACCAATTTTATTTTCCAAAGTTGATTAGCTAGAAGGAATGGTTTTTAGGAGATGTAAAATTTAGAAATAAAAACAAACAATCTCAGGTTTATCGTTTTATCACAACAATGAGGAACCAAAATAATTTCTTTAGACTATTCAACAAATTATAAGAGTAATATATTTCAAAGACAAGGCAGCGAATATAACTAATGTCTCCTTTCAGAGTACAAGAGCGTGTTTTGAACTAACAATCAAGCCTATTCTCATGGTTGATTGTCACCAAAACCCATTAAGCATAACACCTTTATAATGTCTCAAGAGTTTCAAAACTATTCTCATGTGTTGATTCCCTTGTCTAATTTCATAGATCCAACATCAATACTTCACCTTTCGGTTCTTCGTTTGATGTTTTTAAAATAAGATTTGAAGGACAATAAAATTAGATTGAAATATATAACAATTTGGAGTGGAGAATAGTCTTGGGAATTATTAGGGACCTATCATTGGATTACTCCCAATAACCCAAGACTTTGTATCTACTCACTCATATTAAATATGAGAGGAGAAGAAGAAGAAAAGACATGAAATTAAATAGCGAGAAATAAAAGAAAGCGGTAAATTGCAAAATCATAAATAGCGGAATTGTAAATGACAAGAAAATAAAAGTGCAAGAAAGTAAATAGCTTGGAAAATAAAAGGGCAAGAAAGTAAATAGCAAGGAAAATAAATGACTTGGAAAATAAAAGGGCGAGAAAGTAAATAGCGAGAAAATAAAAGAGCGAGAAAGTAAAAGAGCGAGAAAGTAAAAGGGCAAGAAAGTAAATAGCAAGGAAAGTAAATGACTTGGAAAATAAAAGGGCAAGAAAGTAAATAGCAAGGAAAGTAAATGACTTGGAAAATAAAAGGGCGAGAAAGTAAAAAGCGAGAAAGTAAAAAGCGAGAAATTAAAGTGAAGTCATGAATCTTAGAGGAAACCTTGTCATGGATATTTCTCACAAAATTTAAGCTTAGTTACAAGTGAGGATCAAGCCTCTATTTATAGGAAAATATGAGGGCCAAGGCACTTGAATGGAGGGGCAAAATGGTCATAAAAAAGTGGCAAATCAAGTGGCAAGGGAAAGCCATCAGCAAGTGGGTGCAGCCAAAATTGACTTGTCTGGTGCCAGGGTCGTGCGCCCATGTGCCTGGGTCGTGCGCCCTGGCCAGTCAATTTTGGCTGCTCTGCGCCAGTTTTGCACTAGGGTCGTGCGCCTATGGAGCCAGGGTCGTGCGCCTTGTGCTGGCAACAGCTGTTCTGCATTGCTGGCAAGCATGGGTCGTGCGCCTTGTTCTGCCAAAATGGGCCATTTTCATTTGAAAACACGCACGGGTCGTTCGTGGTATAGCACGGGTCGTGCAGGCTCTGCGCCAGTTTTGTACCAGGGTCGTGCGCCTATGTGCCAGGGTCGTGCGCCAGTTTTGCACTAGGGTCGTGCACCTATGTGCCAGGGTCGTGCGCAGGCTCTGCGCCAGTTTTTGCTGCTTGGCGCCCTGTGCTGCGCCAGTTTTGCTGCTTGGCGCCCTTGGCCAGTTTTGGGTTTTTGGGGCCCTTGGCGCCCATTAGAGTGTCTAATGCCTTAAAAATTGCTTCTCCTCAAATATTTCTGTAACATCCGCAAAATAATTAACCGAATTATTTGGGTGTTAACCCAATTAAACTAATTTAGCACTTGACTGGTAAATTTACTGAGTGCTAAAATTATTTATTGATTGTCATCGGATCGTTAACCGTATAATACGGACCAAGGAAGTTTTGGAATCGAAATAGGAAATTTCGATCAATATGGTAATTTGACCGCGTTACAACTTATATATTAAATAAATATATATATGTATACGTGTGTGTGTGTGTGTGTGAGTGAAGAGAAGAAAGAATTAATTAAAAGGAAAGAAAGAAAGAGAGAATGCGAGAGAGAGTTACAGAGAAGAAGAGAAGAGAGAAAAGAAGAGAATGGCGTGAGGGAGAAGAGAAGAGGGAGAGAGAAGACTTCGCCGAAACGACTTTCTTCCAACACGAAAAATGTTCGGCGTTCCTTCCTCTTCGTTTTGGTACCAATTTCATGACGATCAAGTCACTCTCTCTCACTTGGCCATTTTTTGTGTTTTGAAGGTTTTGTGGGAAATCCGATTTTGGGTTGGTTTTGAAGGTTTAGGTTCGGTTAGGAACGAACCCAAGGTGGATTGCTCGAGTATTAGAGTTCGATTGGATGATTGGGAGCTAGTTGGGTGAGTTAGGTTGAAAAATCAAAATTATTGGGATTATGTGTGAATAGTGTCATGGAGGTTAGAGGAGGAAGATGATGAATAGTATCTGTGGAGAATTTCGGGGAAATCGGTATTTCGGTCAAAAAGAGGTTTCGCGATCGAGTGGAAAGCTTTGAAAGCGGATTTGGCGTCGTCGGAACGGAGAATTTAAGCGGGGAGCGTTCGTGTGGCTACTCGGTGATTTCGGCTCGATCGTGGTTCACGCTTCAAGGGTGAGTTCTACTCACGTTTAGGATTTTACGTTTTGAATTAATTAATTAACTGTTTTATCGCTTTCGCTGGACTGGAATATTTCTGGATATTGTCTGTTTCGGGTTAGGAATCGATTGGAGCGAGTCTCGGGTTGTGTCGTGTTGAAATGAAATTTTTGGTGATTCGATTTCGAAAGATTTTGACTTAAAAACCGTTAATTGGAAAATATGTCGCGTTTTGATACAATTCGTTTAAAATGAGCTTTTGATTGATTTGATTGATTGTGTGGTTTGTATTGGGTCTATTGTATTGGTTGTCAAATCTGTTTTCAGTCGGAACGAGAATCGGAATTGAGCGGAATAGCGGTTTTCGCGCGAAACCGCCAAAATTCTGCACTTGACAGACCTCCCTACTGTCAGTCCACGCGCCACTTGCGCGCCGCGCGCCACTCGCGCGCCACTTGACAGATCCTACTGTCAGCTCGCGCGCCACTTGCGCGCCACGCGCCACTCGCGCGCCACTTTGCAGATTTTCAACAGTTTTTCACTAGTTTTGTTTTCGCGATAACTTTTGATCCGGGAACCCGATTGAGGTGTTCTAAAATGCGTTTGAAAGCTTATTCCGAGGCCTAACTAAATATACAATTTAAAAAGGTAAAAAGAACTGTTTTTGAAGTTCAAATAGTTTGGAAAAGCCGAATAATAGTACGCGTGTGCGAATATGTTTATTAATAATAAAGTGGACTATGAGTCCTACGTAATACGGTATAACTGACGCGAGACGATTATTATTTATTGTCTAAACCGGTCTACGATTCACGATATATATTATATCGACTATAGGAAACAGCCCAATGCGGGTATTATGTGCGACTAACGGTCAAACGTAGATGGACTAACTGTTCATTGAGTATAGGTGAACTAACATGTCATCGAGTGTAGATATATTTAATATATATTTACGTGGTATGGGTGACGACCCATGTTGACATACTAGGAGGGGCAGTCATGATCCCCCACCCTAGGCTCCGATGCCAATAGTTAAACTATTATTGGTAAGGGGTTCACCGGGATTAGTCTTGGGGCAGTCGGTGGTGTGTCAAAGAGTATTGAGTAACGTTCACCGGGATTAGTCTTGGGGCAGTCGGTGGTACGTTACTGTTGTTGTGTTGTGTGGTTCGCCGGGATTAGTCTTGGGGCAGTCGGTGACGCACTGAGTTATAACAGATCCGCCGGGATTAGTCTCGGGGCAGTCGGTGGAATGCTATGTGTAATATAATGCGGTTCATCGGGATTAGTTTCGGGGCAGTCGATGACGCATTGAATTATAAATGAATTTCATAAAAGGACCGAGAGCGTTAGTAGGGGTCTCGGTAGAACTCACTGAGATTGTATCTCATTGTTTAAATGTTGTTGTTTTACAGAGAAGCAGGGGAAAGAGGAGATCCAGGAATCATGAGTAGGCTGTACTTGGAGGGTTGCTGAAGACTTAGCTGTTATGCTTAAGTTATGTTTCCCCTTGTTAGTTATGTATCACAACATTATGGCTTTAGCTGTTGTAAAAGTTATGTATTTATTTCCACTTTCTTGTTTGATATTGAACACTGTATTTCACTGATGGTTTATGGTCTTAGTTATGTTTAAGACTGTTCTGTGGTTATTCAGTGAAAATTTTATAGTGATGTTCAGTATTTAAACAGGAAATATATCTCTGATGTTTTAGGAATGGTACACTTGGGTATTTTTACTCGATAAAAATACCGAGGTGTTACAGTTGGTATCAGAGCAGTTCGGCCTAGTCGGACTTAGTTTAGGGTTGAGTCGATTCCTTGTTAGTCCTTTTTGTAGTTACACTTGTGATGCTAAGAGACATTGAGCCTGATTAACTTAATCTTAGTGCATCATAAGCGGAATTATGACTGGATGATCAAGATGCAATCCTCGACCACAATCGGAATCTTCAACCGGTGCATCCTCAGGAAAGGTGACATGACGGTGGAAGAATACACCGCTAAGTTGAGAAATTGTCTCAGTTTTACCAAGTGGTAAAGTAAGCTTCGGATGGCGAACGGAGAATACAGAAGTATAAGACGGGCATAAGTGCTTTTATGATTTATGGTCTCAGTTCTTATACTGCTACCAATTATGTTGCCTTGGTGCAATCATCCTATGTCGCCGAGGATGATCTCATAGGAAATATGGGAAAGGAAAGAAGGTAGTTGAAATATCAACTCCGAATGCAAAGTCCTAAGATAATTTCATCGAAGGAAAAGCAGATGCAATTCTTTGATTCTTCAAAGGTCAGAAGATGTTCTAACTGTGGAAAGCCTCACAGTGGTGATTGCAAGCGAAGATCTAATCGGTGCTATTATAGTAATGAAGAGGGTCACTATGGTAAAGAGTGCCCTGCGGGGAAGAGTTCCCGGGAGTCACAAGCAGCTCCAAGACGAGGACGAGTCAACACTCTGGATGTTTAGACAGTTACGAATGCTGACGGTGTACTTAGAAGGATGGGAGTCCTATTCAATAACTCGATCAGTATATTATATGATTCGGGTGCAACCCGTTGTCTTATAGCACAAGCATGTGTAGATCGGTTTGGATTAGCATTGTCTCCGCTATCCGAGTCGATAACTATCTTAACTGCTGCTAAAGATCGTGTCCAGACCCAATCCTTGTGTCAGAATTGCCTACTTGTCATAGGAGGCATAAATTTCGTTGTAGAATTTATTGTTTGCCTATGAGAAGTGTGGACACCATTTTGGGTATGAATTGGATGACTGCAAATCATGTTTGCAATCGGCTGTGTTAATCAACTATCAGTTTCGCTTCAGAATCAGTTGAATTGTCTAGGACAAATTCTGAAGCGGTTACCTAGTTCGCCTTAGACGGTCAATCTTCATTCCAAGGTGCGGGAGCACATGTTAGTATGTTATCTGCATCCACTGAAACAAGTTTAGATTAGGCGAACATTCAGGTTGTGAATGACTTTCTGGATGTTTTCACGATGAAGTTTCTTCTGAACCTCCAGAGCGAGAGGTAGAGTTTACTGTAGAATTGGTTCCTGGCACGGGACCAATATCTCTTGTTTCTTATTGAATGTTTCTTTAGAATTAAAGGAAATGGAGTCTTAACTTGAAGAGTCGATGTTAAAGAAATTCTGTCGACCGAGTGCTTCTCTAAGGAGTGCTCTGGTGTGACTAGTCGAAAGGAAAAATGGTAGCATGAGATTGTGCATTGGTTATCGACAACTTAACAAAGTGACGATCAGGAATAAATATCCCTTACCAAGGATAGACGATTTGCTCGAGCAATTTGAGGTGCTGCAGTGTTTCTAAAATTGATCTGAGGTCAGGACATCATCAAATAAAAGTTAGAGCCTTAGATATTCCGAAGACAGCTTTCCGTACTAGGTATGGACATTACGAGTTAGTAGTGATGCCTTTCGGTCTACCTAATGCTCCAGCGGTATTCATGGATTACATGAACCGAGTCTTCCACGCGTACCTTGATCAGTTTGTAGTCATTTTCATCGATGATGTCGTGGTGTACTCGAAGACCATTGAGGAGCATGTTTAACACCTCCGCATTGTTCTGAGAGTACTCCGAGAAAATAAGTTGTACTTGAAACCTTGGGAGTGTGATTTTTGGGTGTCAGAGGTAAAGTCTTTGGGACATGTGATTTTCCCAAGTCGGGAATTTCTGTAGATCCCAGTAAGAAGGAAGCGGTGTTGAATGGGAGTGACCAATGTAACACCCCATTCTACCCGGCTACTATTTGTAAGAATCAGAGTTTCAAAATTTCGTTTCAATGGAATGCTACACATAACTCTAATCTAACAAATAACAAAATCAACATAAGCGTTCATTACATCATTATAATACGCAACACCCTTAAATGGGATGGAATACTCAAGACTTCATCAAATAAAATCCACACACTAGAAAATGAATGTCTCGCAGCGGAAAATAACGTAATCTCAAAAATACCGAACAACAGCCTCATCCAAAATCATTAACTCAATGCATATAAAAATTCAACAGCAAAAGAATAACACTAGAATCCTACGCCCACCCCCTAGGTGTCACGTATCAGAGCAGACCGACTCGGGAATGAAATATTCTAAGTGGGGGAGAGTTGTAACACCCTAAATATTTAATTAATTTATTTAATTAAGTATTTAGGAATTTATTTTAATTAGTTGAATATAATTTAATTAATTAAAATTTATATTAATTTTTTATGTTGGTGGTATTAGGAAAAGGAGGCGCCAATTAGATGAACTTGGGCTTAAGTGAAAAGCCCAAGCCCATGATCCATGTAATAGGCGAAGTGCTAAGTCATTGGGGATTAGGGTTTTGGCTAGGCATTTTGCGAATTGAGAATAGAGAATAGAGAGAGGGAGAGGCGCCGTAGAGAGGAGAAGGGAGAGAGGAAGGCCGCGAGTTCAAGGAGGAAGAGGAGCGTGATTTTGTTGCCGTGGTTCTGTTCGTGACTGTCTCTAGGGCCTCCGTTCTTCAAATCCGAGGTAAGGGGAGTTCTATCTTTCTATATAATAGATGATCATGATAGGTTGTAAGTTAGGGTTATCCTAGATCTATCCATGTTCTTGATTTTGTGTGCAATTTCATGTTTGGTTAGTGATATATATGTGATCTTCGTGATTGGTGGCTGAAGAATCCTTTTGGTTGGTGTTATGGGCGCCTAGGGCGCCATATGTTTGATTTTGTGTTGCTGGAATTTTGTGCAGGATTCTGGCGCCCCATGGCTGGGCGAATGTTTCATTGTGTGTGCGTGTGTGTGTGCGTATGGGGTGGGTTTGGGTGAAACTTCAATTTCTGGACATATTTTACCGTGCCACCTGTCATACCCTAATTTTGTCCGGCTAATGGGAGTGTCATACACTCGTTATTCTCCTTCATGGATGGATATTCGGGATATAATCAGATCAAGATGGACCCCGAAGATATGGAAAAGACAACTTTCATAACGCTTTGGGGAACGTTCTGTTACAAGGTCATGCCATTCGGGTTAAAGAACGCTGGTGCAACCTACCAAAGGGCCATGGTCACGCTGTTTCACGACATGATGCATAAGGAGATTGAGGTTTATGTGGATGACATGATCGCAAAATCTAAAACCGACGAGGAGCGTATTGTCAATCTGCAGAAGCTCTTTGAACGGTTGAGGAAATATAAACTCAAGTTAAACCCGGCCAAGTGCACGTTTGGGGTGAGATCAGGGAAGTTGTTAGGCTTCATTGTCAGCCAGAAGGGAATCGAGGTGGATCCAGACAAAGTAAAAGCCATCCTCGAGATGCCGGTGCCCAAAACAGAGAAAGAAGTCCGTGGTTTCCTCGGAAGGTTGAATTACATCTCCCGATTCATCTTCCAGTTGACTGCTACTTGTGAGCCGATCTTCAAACTGCTGTGCAAAAATCAAGAGTTGAAGTGGAATGACCAGTGTCAAGCTGCCTTTGAGAAAATCAAGGTGTACTTGCAGAATCCACCAGTCTTAATGCCACCTGTGTCAGGCAGGCCTCTCATCTTATACCTTACAGTGCTAGATAATTCAATGGGCTGTGTGTTGGGGCAGCATGATTAATCTGGGAAAAAGGAGCATGCCATATACTATCTTAGCAAAAAGTTCACCGATTGTGAGACAAGATATTTGATAGGCTCGCAAGTGCACGAGTCGTATCGCGTAATAAAAGAGTTATCGATCCACAGGGAGAGCCTAAGTGATTACCAATTTTATTTTCCAAAGTTGATTAGCTAGAAGGAATGGTTTTTAGGAGATGTAAAATTTAGAAATAAAAACAAACAATCTCAGGTTTATCGTTTTATCACAACAATGAGGAACCAAAATAATTTCTTTAGACTATTCAACAAATTATAAGAGTAATATATTTCAAAGACAAGGCAGCGAATATAACTAATGTCTCCTTTAAGAGTACAAGAGCGTGTTTTGAACTAACAATCAAGCCTATTCTCATGGTTGATTGTCACCAAAACCCATTAAGCATAACACCTTTATAATGTCTCAAGAGTTTCAAAACTATTCTCATGTGTTGATTCCCTTGTCTAATTTCATAGATCCAACATCAATACTTCACCTTTCGGTTCTTCGTTTGATGTTTTTAAAATAAGATTTGAAGGACAATAAAATTAGATTGAAATATATAACAATTTGGAGTGGAGAATAGTCTTGGGAATTATTAGGGACCTATCATTGGATTACTCCCAATAACCCAAGACTTTGTATCTACTCACTCATACTAAATATAAGAGGAGAAGAAGAAGAAAAGACATGAAATTAAATAGCGAGAAATAAAAGAAAGCGGTAAATTGCAAAATCATAAATAGCGGAATTGTAAATGACAAGAAAATAAAAGTGCAAGAAAGTAAATAGCTTGGAAAATAAAAGGGCAAGAAAGTAAATAGCAAGGAAAATAAATGACTTGGAAAATAAAAGGGCGAGAAAGTAAATAGCGAGAAAATAAAAGAGCGAGAAAGTAAAAGAGCGAGAAAGTAAAAGGGCAAGAAAGTAAATAGCAAGGAAAGTAAATGACTTGGAAAATAAAAGGGCAAGAAAGTAAATAGCAAGGAAAGTAAATGACTTGGAAAATAAAAGGGCGAGAAAGTAAAAAGCGAGAAAGTAAAAAGCGAGAAATTAAAGTGAAGTCATGAATCTTAGAGGAAACCTTGTCATGGATATTTCTCACAAAATTTAAGCTTAGTTACAAGTGAGGATCAAGCCTCTATTTATAGGAAAATATGAGGGCCAAGGCACTTGAATGGAGGGGCAAAATGGTCATAAAAAAAGTGGCAAATCAAGTGGCAAGGGAAAGCCATCAGCAAGTGGGTGCAGCCAAAATTGACTTGTCTGGTGCCAGGGTCGTGCGCCCATGTGCCTGGGTCGTGCGCCCTGGCCAGTCAATTTTGGCTGCTCTGCGCCAGTTTTGCACTAGGGTCGTGCGCCTATGGAGCCAGGGTCGTGCGCCTTGTGCTGGCAACAGCTGTTCTGCATTGCTTGCAAGCATGGGTCGTACGCCTTGTTCTGCCAAAATGGGCCATTTTCATTTGAAAACACGCACGGGTCGTGCGTGGTATAGCACGGGTCGTGCAGGCTCTGCGCCAGTTTTGTACCAGGGTTGTGCGCCTATGTGCCAGGGTCGTGCGCCAGTTTTGCACCAGGGTCGTGCACCTATGTGCCAGGGTCGTGCGCAGGCTCTGCGCCAGTTTTTGCTGCTTGGCGCCCTGTGCTGCGCCAGTTTTGCTGCTTGGCGCCCTTGGCCAGTTTTGGGTTTTTGGGGCCCTTGGCGCCCATGAGAGTGTCTAATGCCTTAAAAATTGCTTCTCCTCAAATATTTCTGTAACATCCGCAAAATAATTAACCGAATTATTTGGGTGTTAACCCAATTAAACTAATTTAGCACTTGACTGGTAAATTTACTGAGTGCTAAAATTATTTATTGATTGTCATCGGATCGTTAACCGTATAATACGGACCAAGGAAGTTTTGGAATCGAAATAGGAAATTTCGATCAATATGGTAATTTGACCGCGTTACAACTTATATATTAAATAAATATATATATGTATACGTGTGTGTGTGTGTGAGTGAAGAGAAGAAAGAATTAATTAAAAGGAAAGAAAGAAAGAGAGAATGCGAGAGAGAGTTACAGAGAAGAAGAGAAGAGAGAAAAGAAGAGAATGGCGTGAGGGAGAAGAGAAGAGGGAGAGAGAAGACTTCGCCGAAACGACTTCCTTCCAACACGAAAAATGTTCGGCGTTCCTTCCTCTTCGTTTTGGTACCAATTTCATGACGATCAACTCACTCTCTCTCACTTGGCCATTTTTTGTGTTTTGAAGGTTTTGTGGGAAATCCGATTTTGGGTTGGTTTTGAAGGTTTAGGTTCGGTTAGGAACGAACCCAAGGTGGATTGCTCGAGTATTAGAGTTCGATTGGATGATTGGGAGCTAGTTGGGTGAGTTAGGTTGAAAAATCAAAATTATTGGGATTATGTGTGAATAGTGTCATGCAGGTTAGAGGAGGAAGATGATGAATAGTATCTGTGGAGAATTTCGGGGAAATCGGTATTTCGGTCAAAAAGAGGTTTCGCGATCGAGTGGAAAGCTTTGAAAGCGGATTTGGCGTCGTCGGAACGGAGAATTTAAGCGGGGAGCGTTCGTGTGGCTACTCGGTGATTTCGGCTCGATCGTGGTTCACGCTTCAAGGGTGAGTTCTACTCACGTTTAGGATTTTACGTTTCGAATTAATTAATTAACTGTTTTATCGCTTTCGCTGGACTGGAATATTTCTGGATATTGTCTGTTTCGGGTTAGGAATCGATCGGAGCGAGTCTCGGGTTGTGTCGTGTTGAAATGAAATTTTTGGTGATTCGATTTCGAAAGATTTTGACTTAAAAACCGTTAATTGGAAAATATGTCGCGTTTTGATACAATTCGTTTAAAATGAGCTTTTGATTGATTTGATTGATTGTGTGGTTTGTATTGGGTCTATTGTATTGGTTGTCAAATCTGTTTTCAGTCGGAACGAGAATCGGAATTGAGCGGAATAGCGGTTTTCGCGCGAAACCGCCAAAATTCTGCACTTGACAGACCTCCCTACTGTCAGTCCACGCGCCACTTGCGCGCCGCGCGCCACTCGCGCGCCACTAGACAGATCCTACTGTCAGCTCGCGCGCCACTTGCGCGCCACGCGCCACTCGCGCGCCACTTTGCAGATTTTCAACAGTTTTTCACTGATTTTGTTTTCGCGATAACTTTTGATCCGGGAACCCGATTGAGGTGTTCTAAAATGCGTTTGAAAGCTTATTCCGAGGCCTAACTAAATATACAATTTAAAAAGGTAAAAAGAACTGTTTTTGAAGTTCAAATAGTTTGGAAAAGCCGAATAATAGTACGCGTGTGCGAATATGTTTATTAATAATAAAGTGGACTATGAGTCCTACGTAATACGGTATAACGGACGCGAGACGATTATTATTTATTGTCTAAACCGGTATACGATTCACGATATATATTATATCGACTATAGGAAACGGCCCAATGCGGGTATTATGTGCGACTAACGCTCAAACGTAGATGGACTAACTGTTCATTGAGTATAGGTGAACTAACAGGTCATCGAGTGTAGATATATTTAATATATATTTACGTGGTATGGGTGACGACCCATGTTGACATACTAGGAGGGGCAGTCATGATCCCCCACCCTAGGCTCCGATGCCAATAGTTAAACTATTATTGGTAAGGGGTTCACCGGGATTAGTCTTGGGGCAGTCGGTGGTGTGTCAAAGAGTATTGAGTAACGTTCACCGGGATTAGTCTTGGGGCAGTCGGTGGTACGTTACTGTTGTTGTGTAGTGTGGTTCGCCGGGATTAGTCTTGGGGCAGTCGGTGACGCACTGAGTTATAGCAGATCCGCCGGGATTAGTCTCGGGGCAGTCGGTGGAATGCTATGTGTAATATAATGCGGTTCATCGGGATTAGTCTCGGGGCAGTCGATGACGCATTGAATTATAAATGAATTTCATAAAAGGACCGAGAGCGTTAGTAAGGGTCTCGGTAGAACTCACTGAGATTGTATCTCATTGTTTAAATGTTGTTGTTTTACAGAGAAGCAGGGGAAAGAGGAGATCCAGGAAGCATGAGTAGGCTGTACTTGGAGGGTTGCTGAAGACTTAGCTGTTATGCTTAAGTTATGTTTCCCCTTGTTAGTTATGTATCACAACATTATGGCTTTAGCTGTTGTAAAAGTTATGTATTTATTTCCGCTTTCTTATTTGATATTGAACACTGTATTTCACTGATGGTTTATGGTCTTAGTTTTGTTTAAGACTGTTCTGTGGTTATTCAGTGAAAATTTTATAGTGATGTTCAGTATTTAAACAGGAAATATATCTCTGATGTTTTAGGAATGGTACACTTGGGTATTTTTACTCGATAAAAATACCGGGGTGTTACAGTTGGTATCAGAGCAGTTCGACCTAGTCGGACTTAGTTTAGGGTTGAGTCGATTCCTTGTTAGTCCTTTTTGTAATTACACTTGTGATGCTAAGAGACATTGAGCCTGATCAACTTAATACTTAGTGCATCATAAGCGGAAAAGACTCTAAAATTAGACTTATGAATATTCTATGCTGGAAAAGACTTGTTGTGCTCTAGTTTGGGCTGCTCACCGTTTAAGGCAGTACATGCTGAGTCACACCACTTGGTTGGTGTCAAAAATGGATCCAATCAAGTAGATATTTGAGAAGCCAGCTCTTACAGGACGAATTGCCCGTTGGCAGATGCAATTATCAGAATACGATATCCTGTATGTCACACAAAAAGCAGTTAAAGGTAGTGCACTTGCTGAGTATTTGGCATGTCAGCCGATTCCAGTCTACCAACCAATGCAGCATGATTTTCCTGATGAAGATTTCATGGCACTGTTTGATGAGGGGAAGTCCCAAGAAAGTGAAAGGTGGAGAATGATCTTCGACAGTGCGTCAAATGTATGGGGGCATGGGGCAGGTGCTGTGTTAATATCTCCTGACAATCGCTTCGTTCCTGTCACTGCAAGGTTGAGCTTCTATGTCACAAACAACATAGTAGAGTATGAAGCGTGCATCTTGGGTATTCAAGCAGCCCTAGAATGGAAAGTTAAAAGGCTAGATGTGTATGGAGATTCAGCCCTGGTTATTCATCAAGTAAGAGGCGATTGGGAGACCAGAGATCCCAAACTGATTCCTTATTGTGTTTATGTGCAAGAGTTGATGGAGTCTTTTGACGAAATCACTTTCAAACACATCCTTCGAAGCGAAAACCAGCTGGCTGATGCATTGGCAACTTTATCATCGATGTTCAATATCAATTGTGCTAAAAGCTTGACTCATGTCACAATCCAACACCGGAGTCTACCTGCGCATCACTACTGCACAGCCATAGATGAAGAGTCGGATGACAAGCCTTGGTATCATGATATCGAACAGTACATCATCAGCAGAGAATACCCTCCTGAGGCATCTGAAAATGACAAGAGAACTCTTCGGCGACTGTCAAGGAATTTCTTCCTCAGCGGTGAGGTTCTCTACAAAAGGAATTATGACATGGTCCTCTTAAGGTGTGTTGCTAAAGAAGAAGTTGAAAGAATCATGAAAGATGTACACGAGGGCTCATTCGGAACTCATTCCAGTGCGCATACTATGGCTAGACAGATTTTAAGGGCGGGCTATTACTGGTTGCAGATGGAAGGTGACTGCTACAACTTTGTCCGAAAGTGCCACAAGTGCCAAATCTACGCTGACCACATTCATGTGCCGCCTGCCAAATTGAATGTTCTGACTGCATCCTGGCCGTTTTCAATGTGGGGAATGGATGTCATCGGTCCCATTGAACCCAAAGCATCAAATGGGCATCGCTTCATCTTGGTCGCCATTGACTATTTCACGAAGTGGGTTGAAGCTGCCTCATACTCCAGTGTAACCAGTTCAGTGGTTGCCAAATTTGTGAAGAAGGATCTGATTTGCCGTTATGGTCTTCCTAACAAGATCATCACTGATAACGGCAGCAATCTGAATAGCAAAATGATGAAGGACCTGTGCGCAGAGTTCAAAATTCAGCATCATAATTCTTCCCCCTATCGGCCCAAGATGAATGGAGCAGTGGAGGCAGCTAACAAAAACATCAAAAAGATTGTGCAAAAAATGGTGGTCACACACAAGGATTGGCATGAAATGCTTCCCTTTGCTTTGCATGGCTATCGTACTTCAGTGCGTACCTCAACTGGGGCAACTCCCTTCTCTCTGGTATACGGGTCAGAGGCGGTCCTCCCAATCGAGGTTGAGATACCATCCCTACGGGTACTCATGGAAGCTAAACTGGAAGAAGCAGAGTGGGTGCAGGCTCGTCTGGATCAGCTAAACCTCATTGAGGAAAATAGAATTGCAGCTTTGTGTCATAGGCAGCTGTACCAACAGAGAATGAGAACAGCTTTTCACAAGAAAGTTCGGCACCGTGAATTCAAGCAGGGAGATTTGGTGCTTAAGAAGATCTTGCCCATCCAGACTGATCCCCGAGGGAAATGGACACCCACTTATGACGGCCCGTATGTGGTCAAGAAAGCCTTTTCTGGAGGAGCATTGATACTCACGAACATGGACGGAGAGGATTTAAGGAACCCAGTCAATTCCGATCAAGTGAAGAAGTATTATGCCTGAAAGAAATAGACGGAAAAAAGAGAAAGACAAGCCAAGTAAGAGTTAGCTCGCTAGGTTGAAAACCCGAAAGGGCGGCCTAGCCAAAATCAGAGCGACCCGGTGGATTGAAAACCCGCAAACGGCGATCCAGGCAAAAATTAGGGTCAGAAAACTTGGGCATGAAAAGTAAAGAAAGGCATACAACTCCCCTGAAGACTTGGATGAGGGAGTGATCAAGGTCAAGGACATAAATTTTTAGCACTGTTCCACAGAGACGAACAGTCAGAATTTAACTTCTCTCTTTGTTCGTGTCTTTTTATAGTTTAAACTTTCAAGTGTAATAAACAATCGGCGTAACTTCTTGTGCGACCGGTTTCCACATTAATAAAGTTCAACTTTCTCATATCTGTTCACTCTTTTATTTTCTGCTTTTTTTGCTCAAAATAAACGTTTTATAATGATGGTGATGATGACCTGTAAAACATGTGCATAACATGGAGCATTACAATTATTGCAAAGTCCCTAAAGGTCGCGAAAAAAAGCAATTCCCCAAAACCAGTTAATCATGCAAGAGAAGTCAAAGCCAACATGCACTCGGCCCATGAGCCCCGCAATTCCAGTGGGTTCCTCAGTCTCGTGCCATGAGTGTCGCGGGTTGGCTGAGCCAGCAAAAATAAGCCAAAAGAGCAAAAGAAAAAACAAACGATCAGAAAAAGAAAGCTGATCAAAGAATGAAAAGCCAAGAAAAAACAAACAGTCAGAAAAAAGAAAGCTGACAAAAGAAACGAAGAATCAAGAATAGCATCCCATTGCATTCATCATTCCACTAAATCATCACATCGCATGCACTCACATGACATGCATTCGCATAACGGACTTTGCATAGCATGCATTCATATTCCATGCACCATGTCTTGCATCAGCTAACGTGTGCAGGTGTCCTGGATCAGTGCAATGGCATTGATCATTAATCAGAGCAAGCTGAAGAAAGGTCCGCTAACCTGAGCAGACATCCTGGATCAGTGCAATGGCATTGATCATCAATCAGAGCAAGCTGAAAAAAGGTCTGCTAACCTGAGCAGACATCCTGGATCAGTGCAATGGCACTGATCATCAATCAGAGCAAGCTGAAGAAAGGTCCGCTAGCCTGAGCAGACAGCCTGGATCAGTGCAATGGTATCGATCACCAATCAAGAGAAAGCTGAAGAAAAGTCCGCTAACCTGAGCAGGCATCCTGGATCGGTGTGGAAGCATTGACCGACCAAAGGAAACCAACTGGATTTTGGAATCCCCTCTGGACCCGCGTGTCCCCAGCAAGATTGACTTCACCTTGTATTCGAGCTGCAGGTAAGTCCCCCTGACCTCAATAGGTCCAGTCGAAGAGGATAGTTGTGTTAGCCTAAAACATGGCGCAGTCCTAGGGAAATATCGAGATCCGGACTTGATATAGTACCCTCCCCTGGTCGCTCGCAAGACCACCCCTTTGGAGCCCACGTGCTCCCAGGCCCAAGTGCAAGCTCGGATCATTCGCGATTCGTTAAAAGGCTTTAGGCAGCCTCCGTCGCCGGCTTGACGAGGGCCGGCACCCTTTTTTCTTCCCTTTTTATTGCTTTCTTTATTGCTTTCCGCTAGCTTATTGAGGGTTGGCACCATTTAGTTTCCTGCTTACTGAGAGTTGACGATTCATCCATTGCATTCACCTCGGGGTAACACCCAATAAAAATAGAAAAAGAAAAAGAGGAAAATTCGGGTTTCCCTAAGTAGACAAAATCGGTATAATTTCTGAATTCTTTATCTTCATTTTGCCTTGGAATATGTTTCGGCCAATTCATATTCCTCGTTAAAGTTCAGATAAAGAGGGGCAGCTGTCATACCCTAATTTTGTCCGGCTTAGGTCAAAACCCTAATTTTCCACAAAAAATAAATAAATTGAAGAATGAAGAGCATCATGCATTGAATTTTGGGTCCTAGAAGTCATTCCAAGGTCTTTAAAATCATTTTTAGGGTTGGAATGCACTTTTTAGGCAAATTAGGGTTTTAGGGTCAAAAAGGACGTTTTGGTCATTTTTCGCAAAAAGATGATTTTCTCGCCAAAAATGCACATCCACAAAAAGTACATTTTTATTCTATCAAGGATAATTTTTGTACAATTTTTTAGAAAGAAAACCCTAGTCAAAAATAATTAAAAATGTATTTTTTCCATTTTTAGTGCATAGAAAAATAAAAAAGGACCATTAAATATTCCTCAATTCTTAAGTGACAATTTTTGTTGTCATGGGTGACTAGAGGGAATATTTTATGGTGCCCAAAAGCATGTAACACATTTTCAATAGTTGCATTCCCATTATTTCCCACGCCCAAAAATTTCAAATTCAGAAAGCAAAATGAGGAAGTGTCTTCAAATAAGACAAAACACAAAAAAAAAACAAGTTTTTTTCCTTCTCTCCTCTCCTCACTCTCTCTCTCTCTCTCCAATTTCTTCCACACTCTTCCATTTTGTAATCATTATACCCTCTTTGGTAAAATATTTCACTCACTTACACTAACCCTTTCATAAGAAAACGCAAATTTTCCACTTTGGTCACAATTCTTCCCTAAAATGCCCTTAACCCTACCTCACATAAAATATCTCTTCTAAAATAAGAAAATTTAATTTTTCTTTTCTCTTTTTTCCTTTTAACTTTCGCCCCTCTCCCTCTCTTTCACTCTCTCATTTTGTGTTTTCTTCCTACCCTCAATCCATGTGAGGATCAATCCTAACCCTCCATTCAATTTTAAGACTCAATTCTAGAGCACATCAAAATCATAATGACTAAAATACCCCTAAACCTAAAAAACTCTATAAATACTCCCTCATTCCCACACCTAAGGATCCTTTGGCCTCTCATTCTCCTACACTAAAACCCTAGCACACCGAAAACACCTCCTCTCCCTCTCCTTCCTCACCCCAAAACCGTAGCCTCCTCCCCTCTCTTCCATATATTTTCTTCATTTTTTCACCATCAAATCTTCCATTTCTTGTTAGATCATCATCATTCCTTCCATTCTCTTCAAGGTTGCATCATCAAATTGCTAAGAGCTAGCAATCTTGGTGTTCATATCATCTCCTTCTTCATTTCTTTGTGATTTTGAGGTAAGCTTTGAAACTTTGCATCTCATATTTAGTTCTTCTTGCATAATCTCTCTTCTACTCCCAACTCCTTCTTGATTGCTTGTTGTTGTTGTTTTGAGGATCTATTTCAAATATTTTGACAAGGACTTAGGGAGCCTTGGGTGTTTGAGATGGGTCCTTGGCCTTGAAGGAGTTGTTCTTGTGCTTGATTAATTTCCCTTGCATTTTTACACATTTTGCACTAAACTTCATGAAATAAGAGTTGTTTTATGGCATTGTTCATTTCGCATGCTTGTAGAAAACTTAGGGTTCATGTGAGTTTTATGCCATCCTTTGCTTAATCATGTGAATCCTTTGCAAAAATAGATCTATGTTGCTTTATGTTAACTTTTGTGTTTTTTTTTAAATAAAAGTGTGGATCTATGTTCCCTTTGGGTTCGCATGCTTATGTTTAAAAAACATTTTCAAATTGATTTTGTTGTTGTTCTTTGCTTGATGATGTTTAATCTTGTTGTTAATATTTTATTTTAGTGTTAGATGTTATTTTTTTGTTGTTGTTGTTGTTGGTTGATGATCTAGCAATATGATTCCCACTAGTGCCTAGTGCACCTTGACCTAAGTGGTGAAGATTGCTAGAAATGACTCAATTTAGTTTGTGTGTCCACTTATTCTTGTGTCTTAGTTTGCTTGTTGTAAATTGTTGATGATAGGCAAGTTGATTCTCACTAGTGCCTAGTGCACTTTTCTCAAAGTGAGAGGATTGCTCTATGTGATTCAACTTGGTTTTAGTGTTTATTTACTTTTTACCATTTTACTTTACCATTCATTAACTTTTTACCAAAACATAAAAATATTTTACTACTTTGGTTTTTACCACTTCATTAATTTTTTACTAAAACATAAAAAGATTTTACCACTTCCCATTTACCTCATGCATTTTTACTTTACCATCTCATTAAATAATTACCATTTACTTCATGCATTTTTACTTCACTTTTCACTAACTTCTTACTTAAAGTTTTACAACTTATCAACTTGCAAAAATACCCAAAACATTTTCACATTCATGCATCTTCATTCATACTTAGTTTATGTGACACTCTCATGCATCCTCATATGCTCATATCTCTTGCATCCTCTTATGCATCCTTGTATGCCATCCATTCATAAATAAAGTGCTATGCATCCATTCCTTGTACACTCATGCACTTACATGCTTACATAATCATGCATCCTTGCTTACATATTCCATCATTTAACTTAGAATACTCTATGTTTACAATAAATTGTATTCACTTGTTCTTGATGCCATGTAAATGTCTTGACTTGATTGTGTGCCCTCCTCTCCACTTGTATGACCTCCTAATGGAGACGTAAGTCTACATGCATGTTGTAGCATAGAGTCATTAGGGTAAATACAATCCTTCTTGGACACACACAATTACTTTGAGAACTTTGTTCATTAAACACCAAAAATAAACCAATTGTCAAAAATACACCAATTGTCATTAAACACCAATCGCGCCGTTGCCGATTAGGTCGTTAATGATGATGTTGTTTTCAAAAGGAGTTAGTAGCGAGACCATTCTAACCGTTGTTGTTCGGTCTTCGCGAAAGCTCAATCCTTTTTCAAAACCAAAAACCGAGAACTACGTAGCTTTGATCCCTCTTCCAGTGAGGGTACGTAGGAGCGGGGTCCTGTCCCGTCAAGCACACTTGTAAAAAAAAAGCCAAGAACTACGTATCTTTGATCCCTCTTCCAGTGAGGGTACGTAGGAGCGGGGTCCTGTCCTGTCAAACACACTTTTAAAAAAAAAGCCGAGAACTACGTAGCTTTGATCCCTCTTCCAGTGAGGGTACGTAGGAGCGGGGTCCTGTCCCGTCAAGCACACTTTTAAAAAAACTTTGTTTTGTTCCGCTTTTCAAAGATACCAAAAATATCCCTTTCCCCCTCGTTTTCAATAAAACAAACTCCTAAAGAAAAGAAAAGAAGTAGAATAAACCGCTTTCAAACTCAAACTTTTGTCCAAACCACACATCAAGTTAATGGTTCCCTTTCGGTAGAAAGGAGGTGCAGGGTGCTAATACCTTCCCCGTACCTAACCGACCCCCGAACCTACATCTCTGCGTTTTCAAAAGACCATCCGCCTTGTTTAAAAGACCTTTTTTCAATGTTTTGGTCTTAAAATTAAAATATTGGTGGCGGCTTCAAAATTTTTCCACGTTGTCAAACGAAAAGTCTTGTTGGCCAGTCATTGTTACCCCTTACAATCTTCCTCCTGAGATGTGCATGACTAAACCGTATATGTTTTTGACTTGTCTGATACCTGGTCCATCCAATCCAAAAGCTAACATTGATATCTTTTTGGAACCTCTGATTGATGATCTTAAGAGATTGTGGGGGGGTGTTTTGACATATGATGCAGCACGAAAGAAAAATTTTATGATGAGAGCGGCATTGATGTGGACATTAATTAACGACTTTCCTGCTTATGGTATGTTGTCTGGTTGGGGGACTCACGGTAAATTGGCATGTCCCCACTGTATGGAACACACAAAGGCGTTTACGCTAAAGTACGGGGGAAAGAGTTCTTGGTTTGACTCGCATCGCAAATTCTTACCGCAAGATCATAAATTTAGAAAGAACAAGAAGGCCTTCAAGAAAGGGGCAGTTGAAACAGATGGACCACCGCCTTTGTTGACATCAGGTGAAATCTGGAGCAGAGTTATGGATTTTCCACAAGCCACAGAGGTAGGGGAGCTCACCCGCCTGGATGGTTATGGACAGGTGCACAATTGGACAAAAAAAGCATATTTTGGAATCTCCCATATTGGAAAGATAATTTGTTGAGGCACAATCTTGATGTTATGCACATCGAGAAGAATTTCTTTGACAACATATTTTTCACTGTGATGAATGTGAAAGATAAAACCAAAGACAATAATAAGGCTAGATTGGATTCTGCTCTTTATTGTAGCAAACATCGATCTGATTTGAATTTGGTGGAAATGCCTAATGGGAAGATGTTAAAACCCAAAACCAAATACTGCCTAACACCAGATGAAGCGAAAGATGTTTGTCGATGGTTGAAATAATTGAGGATGCCAGATGGTTATTCTTCTAACCTTGCAAGATGTGCTGATGTGAACACCGGGAAGATGTATGCGATGAAAAGTCATGACTGTCATGTATTCATGGAGTGTTTGCTTCCAATTGCTTTTAATTCATTACCAAAGTGTGTAACAGGAGGAGGTGAAAATGACTACTACGGTGTGATCGAACACATATATGAACTTGAATACCCACCGTTAGACTATGAAAAGAGAATAGTTTTGTTTTTTTGTAGATGGTTTGATCCATCGGTTAGAGGAATGAAATTGAATCCAAAATGTAAAACCGTGGACATTCGAATGAATGGAAGGTATAAACTTTATGATCCGTTTATCATGGCAGAAAATGTGAGGCAGGTGTATTATGTTCCATATCCATCAACTCAGAGAGGATGGTGTGTTGCAATTAAGACAAAACCACGGGGTCGCATTGAAGCCATTGATGCGGAGGATGAGGTTCCTTATCAGGTGGATGAAATTTCAGGAGTAGTTGAGGTAATTGAATTTGAACCGATTGACTAATTATGTGATGATCGACGACTAGTTGAAGAAGTTGATGAAGATGAAGAACACAATGAAGATGAAGAAGAAAATGAAGATGAAGAACAGAATGAAGATGAAGAAGAGAATGTTGTATTTGATTAATCTTATATATATTGTCTACTTATGTTGACTCCTTATGTTGTCTTTAAATTTATTAGAATCATTAATATATCAATATTGTTCTTGTTAATTTACTTTATTTAAATTATTTATAAATATATATAATTAATGTTGTTAGTATCACATTTCGTTTCTATTTTTTCATAGATATGGATCCAGGAGGAGGTTCTGACCCACCGAGAAGTAATAATAAAGGGAAGAAGACTATGACCGATGAACTTCCTAGGAGAAGGCGTACTCGTGAGGTGGAACTTAATATTGGGAATATGAGGGGTATAAACTTTATGGGCCCACCAGCTACCGCCCCACAAACTCCGCCTCCATCTGGCCCCGGATGGTATCATTTACCATCACATGGGCATTATATGGGCCCAGCAGATGCGTATGCAGGGTATGGCCCACCAGCTGGGTATGGCACACCAGCTGGACATATGGGCCCATCAGCTGGACATATGGGCCCACCAGCTGGGTATGGCACACCAGTTGGGCATATAGGCTCATCATTTGGACATATGGGCCCATCAGTTGGACATATGGGCCCCTCAGTTGGGTTATCTATGCCTACACCAGAGCCCCAGGATGATATTCAGCATGATGTTGGTGTTGGTAATGTTGAAGGTGATTCATCCACCGATGACGAGAAAGTGGAGGTGGTTGTTATTAATGGTATTAGACTCAAAGTCATTTATAGCCGTGGTAACGCGTAAGTATTATATTGTTTGTTTTTTTAAAGTTGATTATGCAACGACTTATATATATTTGATTGTTCGATATATCTTTCATTATGCAGGCTTCTTCCTGCAAAGGTAGCTTCATCAAGCATCACCTATGTCATCCGGAAAAAATATTTTTAAAAGTTCCATAAAAAGTGGAGCAAAGTCGAAGAAGATGACAGGAAGGATCTGCTTGACTTCTTTAGGGTAAGTGTCAATTATTTTGTCATTACTTATATTGTTTGTTTAAATTTTATGTTTAATAACGTTTAATATAATTACTAATAGATATTTTCATTTTACTTAATACAGACCAAGGTAACTTGGGACATAAAAGAAGATGACAATGTGCGGAGACTTTTTTTCAAAAGGATGGGCGCTCAAATTTCAGATTTGCTTTATAAGCTCCGCTGTAAAGATAAAAAGCCTGACTTCATGGGTGATGATATTTGGAATGCCTTCAAGAGCCATTGGGCTACTGAGACTTTCAAGAAAAATGCTGCAAGCGCCAAAAATAATAGAAACTCAGAAAAGGGTGGCTCGCTTCACTGCGGCGGGTCCATCAACCAGGCTCAGCATGCTGCTAGATTGGTAAATTATTTTACAAATCTGTGTGTATCATTTACATTATTTAATTAGTTAGCAATTTTTGAAAATGTGTTTCATTTTACAGAGTAAAAAGGCAGGACGCCTTGTCACTGCTCCTGAGCTGCATAGAGCCACCCATGTGAGGAAAGGCACTGGCGAGTATGTTGATGAGCGCTCCAAGATGACTCAGGTAAATATACAAATTGATTTGTATTATATATAATGTTGCTTTGTCAGAATGGAGCGCTAATTTGTGGTTATTCAAAACAGGAGCAAGTAAATGAGTTCATGACTCAGCTAACTCAGGGGAGCTGGGACCCTGAAGCACTTAGCCAACTTACTCCTGAGATGATAGATCTGGCAAATCAACATTGGGAGAAGACAGTTGGTTGGTCTAAGGGTCGCCTATATGGTACGGGGCCCTTGGCTCCATGTATGGGCCAGTCTGGGGCCGGGAGCAGCAGAAGACGCAGTCGACCAGCTTCTGCTCCTGCAGATACAGAGCATGTGAGGCAGATGGAGCAGGAGCTGCAGTCTACTCGACAGGAGCTGCACGATACTCGACATGAGCTGCACGATACTCGACAGGAGGTCAGGACCTCTTCTGAGGCGGTGAAAAAGATGCAGCAAAACTTTGAGAAGGTGAGCCGTAGGCAGGCGATGATGTTAAAGTATTTTAAGAACATGCAGCAAAATCAGCAGCAAGATGAGGAGGAAGATGAGGAGGAAGATGATGAGCAAGATGAGGAGCAAGATGAGGAGCAAGCTGAGGAGTCTGATGGTGGCAGCTTTTAGTGTTGTTGATTAACGTTTTTGTTATAACATTTCAGATTAAGTGTTGTGGATTAAAATTTCATTCTCGTAATTTTTATTTATTGAAGTGTTGTTGATTAACGTTTTTGTTATAACATTTCAAAATTAAACTGTTTTATATAGTTTAGATTTTATTTTTTATTAATAAAATAAACAGGTATAAAAGCAGATTATTAAAAAAAATACAATCAGATGGACTTTAGCGAGGGAATTAGCGAGGGAAATTGGACGTGTGGCTAAGCATTAGCGAGGGAAATTGGACGCGTGGCTAGGCATTAGCGAGGGAATTAGCGAGGGAAAGTGGACGCGTGGCTGTCTGAATTTTCCCACGTGGCTGCCATTAGTGAGGGAATTAACGACGGAATGTACCGTCGCTAATTAGCGACGGACTCAGATTCCCTCGCTAATCCCATTAGCGAGGAGCAGTTTAGCGACGCAACTTGTCCCTCGCTAATTCCCTCGCTAACGGTCATCAGCGACGGAATTTCGTCATTTTGCGAGGGAAATTTCCGTCGCTAATAACCAATTTTTTTGTAGTGCTCTAAAATAACGCAGAATTTCAAGCTATCATTTGATCAAAAATGGAGAATTAATAACAAAGTAAATCAACTTTTATCAAATAAGTATAAAAGAAGTTTAACGAAATGAACTAAGACTTGTTATAGTCCACATTATTTACTCACAGAATTCGTAATCCAAATACTCGAAGAGTTTAGGACCTACACCAACGGTATGGATTCTCGAATCTAAATTAGGATAAGACTAAATTCGCAATTTCGTTAATACGGATAAAACATAATCAATTTCTAACCTCTATTTATATTATAAATAGATAACACATTTAATTTATGTTTGTCATAGACTTTTTAGTATTTCAAACTCCTTCTAATATTTGGTAACTCAAGTTTTAATGACTACCCATATCTAAAGTATGTCTTATAGATACTAATCCTCAACTATGAACTTTCTCTATATTCCTTCGGCCCTAATAAATTAAATTTATACACCTTAAAGTTTCTTATTATCTTATTAATTTAAACTAACTCTACTATTTCTAATTCACTATCTTAGTTTATTTATCAGCCTCTACCTTCAGATAAATTCTATATCCTTAATATATCAACTAATCTAAAACATCCTACTTTATATATAATATTTCTAGATATCTAACTTCCCTACTATCTCAAAACATTTTACAATTAGTTTAAGGTTTCCTACTTCCATGAATAATTCTTTTCAAAATTTCTAATTTACTTACAATCAAACACTAATATACAAATTTCCATAATAACATAGATGAGACTTCTATTACCTCCAATAAGATGTACTAGTGTTGCTGACCTTCTACTTTCAAGCACTTACCACCTCCCACTTTAATTTTTTTTTCTCCTAACCTTGGGTCAGTTACTCTATGAGTGCGTTTGATTTGCTAAAAAGCAGAGGTCTGGACTGGACAACTCCAGTTGTACCCAGTTTGATTTGAAAAACTGTTCATGGTACTGGACAGCAGTGAGGGCAAGGGACTGGACAAAACCCTAAATTCCTGTCCGTCGCAAAACCACAGTACAACTTTTTGTCCACACTAAAAATTAGAAAAATACTATTTTTATTTCATCCTCAATAATTTTTTTCTCTTCTATCTCTCTTCTCTATCCTCTCTCTCTCTCTCTCTCTCTCTCTCTCTCTCTCTCTCTCTCTCTCTATCTCTCTCTCTCTCTCCCTCCACTCTATCACACTCTCTCTTCCTCTCCCTCTCCCTCTCCCATATCTCATTTTCCTCTCCCCTTTCTCTCTCTCTTTCTCTCTCTCTCTCTCTCTCTCTACATCTCATCTCTCTTCTATATATCTTTTCATATCATGATCCTATCTCTCGGTCTCTCTCTCATTTCTCATTCTTGTCTCTCCTTTCTCTCTCCCTCTCTCTTCCCTTCTCTCTAATATATGTATTCTCATATCATGCCTTCTCTTTCCCTCCCCCCTCTCTTATATTATTTTCAATATAATTTTTTAATTATATTATAATATATATTATATAAAATCATTATAAATCGCATAAAGACAATTATAGTAAATTTTACATTTGTTTGCTTGTGCTGTCCAGTGTTCACCAAATAGTGTACTGAACAACATATTGTCCAGTACTGTACTGTCCAGTCCAGTACTTCTTTGCTAATCAAACGGACCTTATATCTCGACCAAGAAAGCATGCAGAGCATCCCATTGTAACACCCCGGTATTTTTGTCAAGTAAAAATACCCAAGTGTACCATTCCTAAAACATCAGAGATATATTTCCTGTTTAAATACTGAACACCACTATAAAATTTTCATTGAATAACAACAGAACAGTCTTAAACATAAATAAGACCATAAACCATCAGTGAAATACAGTGTTCAATATCGCACAAGAAAGCGGAATTAAATACATAACTTTTACAACAGATAAAGCCATAATGTTGTGATACATAACTAACAAGGGAAAACATAACTTAAGCATAAAAGCTAAGTCTTCAGCAACCATCCGAGTACCACCTACTCGTGCCTCTTGGATCTCCACTTTCCCGGTTTATCTGTAAAACCACAACATATAAACAATGAGATACAATCTCAGTGAGTTCTACCGAGACCCCTACTAACACTCGCGGTCCAGTTTAAAACATTTTTTAAGATTTGACACAACACCGACCGCAATCCACTTGCTAATCCCGGTGAATCATACAATAAGGCTTCGACCTAGTAAGACACCGGCTGCAATCTATTTGCGTCTCCCGATGAACTAGCATCCTAGGCCCTTCTACGTAACACCGGCTGCAATCTATTTGCGTCTCCCGGCGAACATAGTACAATACTTTTAACATAACACCGGCTGCAATCTATTTGCGTCTCCCGGCGAACCCCTATCCAATAACAGTTCCGCTATTGGCCTCAGAGCCTAGGGTAAGGGATCATGACTTCCCCGCCTAGTATGTTAACATGGGTCGTCACCCAAACACGATATAATATATATATCTATAATCATATGAACATTTAGTTCGTTTACCTTCAGACCAATAATTGAACATAACACCCGCATCGGGCCGTTTCCCATAGTCGATATAATATATATATCGTGAATCGTAGACCGGTTTAGACAATAAATAATAATCGTCCCGCGTCAGTTATACCGTATTACGTAGAACTCATAGTCCACTTTATTATTAATAAAACATATTCGCACACGTGTACTATTGTTCAGCTTTTCGATAAAAACATTAAGTCCACATTCGCTCTCGCATACTAACTCGACACTTTTCAACATAATTTTCAATATCAAAAACAGTTCATTTTGCCTTAAAAATAGAGTATTCAGTTAGGCCTCTGAATAAGCTTTCCAACGCATCTTAGAACACCTCAATCGGGTTCCCGGATCAAAAGTTATCGCGAAACGAAAAACAGTGTTTGGTTGCTGAAAATCTGCAAAGTGACGCGCGAGTGGCGCGTGGCGCGCAAGCGGCGCGCGAACTGGCAGTAAAACCTGTTAACTGGCACGCGAGTGGCGCGTGGCGTGCAAGTGGCGCGTGGGTTGACAGCAGGGGGTCTGTCAAGGGCAGATATTGGCGGTTTCGCGCGAAAACCACGATTCCGCTTAATGCCGATTCTCGTTCCGATTGAAAACAGTTTTCACACACATATAATCAAACCCAATCAACATCAAACAATCAATCAAAATCTTAATCAAATCGAAGTTTATCAAAATACGACGATTTTCCAAATAACGGTTTTAAATTAAAATCTCTCGAATCAAATCACCAAAAATTCCATTTTAACGCGACGTAACCCGAGACTCGCCCCAATCGATTCCTAACCCGAATCAGACAGTATCACATAATATTCCAGTCCAGCGAAAGTGATAAAACAGTTTATCAATTAATTTGAAACGTAAAATCCTAAGCGTGAGTAAAACTCACCCTTGACGCGTGATCCACGATCGAGCCGAAATCACCGAGTAGCCACACGAACGCTCCCCGCTCCGGCGACACCCAATCCGCTTCCAAAGCTTCCCACTCGATCACGAAACCGCTTTTGACCGAAATGCCGAATTCCTCGAAATCCTTCATGGACACTATTCGTCATCCCTAACCTCCAAAACTATTATTCACACATAAACCCAGTTTTTGATTTTCAACCCCAAATCA
Source organism: Astragalus membranaceus (assembly GCA_039519185.1). NCBI lineage: Eukaryota > Viridiplantae > Streptophyta > Magnoliopsida > Fabales > Fabaceae > Astragalus > Astragalus membranaceus. The sequence continues at coordinate 77,990,778 of CM076851.1, read as the reverse complement.
CCCAACTAGCTTCCAATCCTTCAATCGAACTTTAATACTCGAGCAATCCACCTTGGGTTCGTCCCTATCGAACTTAAACCTTCAAAACCAACCCAAAATCGGATTTCCCTCAAAACCTCCAAAACACTAAAATGGCCAAGTGAGAGAGAGTGAGCTGATCGTCACGTAATTGGTTCCAAATCGAAGAGGAAGTAGCGCTGAACATTTTTCGTGTAGGACGGAAGTCGTTTCGGTGAAGTCTTCTCTCTCCCTCTTCTCTTCTCCCTCACACCACTCTCTCTTCTTTTCTCTCCTTTTTCTCTCTTTTTCTCCTCTGTAACTCTCTCTCGTATTCTTTCTCTCTTTCTTTCTTAATTCTTTTCTTTCCTTTCTTATTAACACACACACACACACACTTATATTTATTTATTTAATATATAAGCTGTAACGCGGCCAAATTACCATATTGATCGAAATCTCTTATTTCGATTCCGAAACTTCCCTGACCCGTATTATTCGGTTAACGATCCCATGACCACCAATAAATAATTTTAGCACTCGATAAATTTACCCGTTAAGTACTAAATTAATTTAGTTGGGTTAACATCCAAATAATTCCATTAATTATTTTGAGGATGTTACATTCTCCCCAACTTAAAAGAGTTTTGTCCTCAAAATTTCGTCAAGTCTTTCATCCGACTACCCGAGGATCGATATCCTCAGAAAGGTCTTAAGTTGCTGGAACATAATCTTGAATTAACGAAATGAGTGCAGAAAATCTTCCCAAGTTGGCACATCAATCTCCAAGTATGATCCACTACTACCTTGATACGAACTCTCTAGTTACAAGTCTACACGAGAAACTCCTCTTTCGCCTACATAAGCTCGGCACCGCATTTGAAAACACTTCTGAAGCTTCATTCTAGTTATCCTCGCTTGCTCCCCAACTTTGATTAATCTAAATCAAATGGCCTAATACAAGACACTTGCCAGAATATATGTTGAATATGAGATCCACAAACTGGTACTCCTCGGCAGAGGTAAAAACAAACACGATTTCCTCAAAGGGTGTAAACACGTTCTCCGCAAATTTTCTAAAAATCCATAACAGTTCCTGTACACATTGAAAAATGTGACGGAAAGTCACTGTGAATTTCCTTGACTCGCTTCCAAGTCTTCAAGGTAAAACTTTTTCAAAAAGATGAGATTTGGGTTTTATCAAAAGCTCTGACCTTAAACGTAGAAATAAACCATGGGGACATCAATTAAATTGAACGTAAAGAAAATCACCTCAGTTGTTCTCCAAACAACTATCAAACAGAACTCAGAGCTCCTTTCCGAATTAGTTAGTAGCGTTGAGAGCTTCCCCTCAACCTAAGTAATCCTCCTAGGATTTTCCTCCTAATCATATCCTATTAGCCTCTTAATTCGTTCCCAAAATTAACTTTAGCATGCGGGTTTTCACAAAAACGATTTCTCAAAACTTTTACACCGCACGCCAAGCTTCACTTCGGAAATTTCTGTCACTTATAAGCAGATCCATCAATTAATCCTTTGATGGTCATTCGCAACGTGAAAACAGTTAGCAGTTACCTCACTTACATATTCGTATTCACGTTCGACTTGTCAAACGGAATCTCATAATACTATCTCATTGTTAACCTTCACAAAGGAGAGGTTAACAAACTAATACATTTGCTTTATATTCTGTACACCCTGGAACAGAATATAAACTTCGGTGTGCTTCCTCTAACACTTGCCTTTTATTGTTCTCATCATCGGCCGCCCAGATTCTATCGTTGAAACAACTGACTCCATCACTATCCATAGTAAAATATGGAAATACCTTTTGTGATTGTAGCTTCACATCAACTTCCTATGCTAAGCGTATAGAATCCCTTAGGGAACTAGAGATCCTCATATGGCTCAACACTAACAGGTTCCTCTCGATCTTGAATTCAGATTTAAGTCTCTATCAGACTCTAATAATTCCATCTAATGCATCATAATTCTGCCGTGTGGAGCGATTTCCTCCTACTCGCATCAGCTACAACATTGGAATTTCCTAGATGATACTTCAACCCGAAGTCATAATCCTTCAGAAATTCAACACACTTCTCTGCCTGCTATTCAGTTCCTTCTGATCAAACAGATACCTTAAACTATTGTGATCACTAAAGACACCGAAACGAGACCCATACAGGTAACGTCTCCAAATCTTCAGTGCATACACAATAGCTGCCAACTCATAATCGTGAGTCGGATAACCCTTCTCATGAGACTTGAATTGTCTGGACGCATAAGCTACCACTTGTTGATTCAGCATCAGAATATATCCTATACCCTTCCCTGAAGCGTCATCAAAATTTAAAATTCCAATGACGGATCCGGAAGAATCAGGATTGGAGCAGAAGTCGAAATCTTCGACTCTTAACAACGTTCTTCACAATCAGCATCCCACGTAAACGGTTGACCCTTTCGAGTTAGTCGAGGAAGTGGAAATCTAACTGTGAGAACCCTTTAACAAATCTCTGATAGTAACCGGCTAGACCCAGAAACTTTTGATCTCTGCGGCTGACGTCGGTCACTCCCATTCAACACCGCTTCCTTCTCACTGGGACCTACAGAAACTCCCGACTTGGGAAATCACATGTCCCAAAGACTTTACCTCTGACACCCAAAAATCACACTTCGAAGGTTTCAAGTACAACTCCTTTTCTCGGAGTACACTCAGAACAATGAGGAGATGTTGGACATGCTCCTCAATGGTCTTCGAGCACATCAAGATATCATCGATGAAAACGACTTCAAACTGATCCTAATACGTATGAAAAACTCGGTTCATGTAATCCATGAATACCGCCGGAGCATTAGTCAAACCGAAGGGCACCACTACAAATACATAATGTCCATACCTAGTATGGAAAGCTGTCTTCGGAATATCTAAGGCTCTAACTTTTATTTGATGATAACCTGTCCTCAGATCAATTTTGAAAACACCACGGCACCTCGAAGTTGATCTAGCAATTCGTGTATCCTTGGCAAAGGATATTTGTTCTTGATCGTCACTTTGTGAAGTTGTCGATAACCGATGTACAATCTCATGCTACTATATTTCCTTTTGACTAATCACACCAGAGCACTCCCTAGAGAGGCACTCAGTCGAATAAATTTCTTTAACATCGACTCTTCAAGTTGAGACTCCATTTCCTTTAATTCTCAAGAAACCTTCAATAAGAAACAATAGATATTGATCCCGTGCCAGGAACCAATTCTACAGTAAACTCTACTTCTCGCTCTGGAGGTTCAGAAGAAACTTCATCGTGAAAACATCCAGAAAGTCATTCACGACCTGAACGTTCGCCAAATCTAAACTAGTTTAAGTGGATGCAGATAACATGCTAACATGTGCTTCCGCACCTTGAAATGAAGATTGACCGTCTAAGGTGAACCAGGTAACCGCTTCCGAATTTGTCTTAGACAATTCAACTGATTCTGAAGAGAAACGGATAGTTGATTAACACAGTCGATTGCAACATGATTTGCAGTCATCCCATTCATACCCAAAATGGTGTCCACACTTCTCATAGGCAAACAATAAATTCTACAACGAAATTTCTGCCTCGTATGACAAGTAGACAATTCTATACAAAGATTAGGTCTGGACACGACCCTTATATGCAGTTAAAATAGTTATCGGCTCGAATAGCGATGATAAGGCTGATCCCAACCAATTCACATGCGATCGGGATATACAACAATAGGTTGCACCCGAATCATATAATATATTGATTGAGTTACTGAAAACTGATCTCATACCCCTCAGTAGATTGTCTGCAGTCGTAACTGTCTAATCATCTAGAATGTTGACTCGTCCTTGCCTTAGAGCTGCTTGTAACTCCTTGGAACTCTTCTTTACAGGGCACTCTTTACCATAGTGACCCTCTACATTACTATAATAGCACCGATTAGATCTTCGCTTGCAATCACCACTGTGAGGCTTTCCACAGTTAGAACATCTTCTGACCTTTGTAGAATCAAAGAATTGCATCTGCTTTTCCTTTGATGAAATTATCTTAGGACTTTGCATTCGGAGTTGATAAATCAACTACCTTCTTTCCTTTCCAATATTTCTTATGAGATCATTCTCGGCGACATAGGCTGATTGCACTAAGGCAACATAATTGGTAATAGTATAAGAGCTGAGACCCTAAGTCATAAAAACACTAAGGCCCTTCTTATACCTCCGCATCCTCCATTCGTAATCCGGAGCTTACTTTACCACTTGGAAAAACTGAGACAACTTCTCAAACTTAGCGGTGCATTCTTCCACCGTCATGCCACCTTTCCTGAGGATGCACCGGTTGGAGATTCCGGTCTTGGTCGAGGACTACGTCTTGATCATCCTACCATAATTCCGCTTATGATGCACTAAGTATTAAGTTGATCAGGCTCAATGTCTCTTAGCATCACAAGTGTAATTACAACCAGGACTAACAAGGAATCGACTCAACCCTAAGCTAAGTCCGACTAGGTCGAACTGCTCTGATACCAACTGTAACACCCCGGTATTTTTGTGAAGTAAAAATACCCAAGTGTACCATTCCTAAAACATCAGAGATATATTTCCTGTTTAAATACTGAACACCACTATAAAATTTTCACTGAATAACAACATAACAGTCTTAAACATAAATAAGACCATAAACCATCAGTGAAATACAGTGTTCAATATCGCACAAGAAAGCGGAATTAAATACATAACTTTTACAACAGATAAAGCCTTAATGTTGTGAAACATAACTAACAAGGGAAAACATAACTTAAGCATAAAAGCTAAGTCTTCAGCAACCATCCGAGTACCACCTACTCGTGCCTCTTGGATCTCCACTTTCCCTGTTTATCTGTAAAACCACAACATATAAACAATGAGATACAATCTCAGTGAGTTCTACCGAGACCCCTACTAACACTCGCGGTCCAGTTTAAAACATTTTTTAAGATTTGACACAACACCGACTGCAATCCACTTGCTAATCCCGGTGAATCATACAATAAGGCTTCGACCTAGTAAGACACCGGCTGCAATCTATTTGTGTCTCCCGATGAACTAGCATCCTAGGCCCTTCTACGTAACACCGGCTGCAATCTATTTGCGTCTCCCGGCGAACATAGTACAATACTTTTAACATAACACCGGCTGCAATCTATTTGCGTCTCCCGGCGAACCCCTATCCAATAACAGTTCCGCTATTGGCCTCAGAGCCTAGGATAAGGGATCATGACTTCCCCGCCTAGTATGTTAACATGGGTCGTCACCCAAACACGATATAATATATATATCTATAATCATATGAACATTTAGTTCATTTACATTCAGACCAATAATTGAACATAACACCCGCATCGGGCCGTTTCCCATAGTCGATATAATATATATATCGTGAATCGTAGACCGGTTTAGACAATAAATAGTAATCGTCCCGCGTCAGTTATACCGTATTACGTAGGACTGATAGTCCACTTTATTATTAATAAAACATATTCGCACACGTGTACTATTGTTCAGCTTTTCGATAAAAACATTAAGTCCACATTCGCTCTCGCATACTAACTCGACACTTTTCAACATAATTTTCAGTATCAAAAACAGTTCATTTTGCCTTAAAAATAGAATATTCAGTTATGCCTCTGAATAAGCTTTCCAACGCATCTTAGAACACCTCAATCGGGTTCCCGGATCAAAAGTTATCGCGAAACGAAAAACAGTGTTTGGTTGCTGAAAATCTGCAAATTGACGCGCGAGTGGCGCGTGGCGCGCAAGCGGCGCGCGAACTGGCAGTAAAACTTGTTAACTGGCGCGCGAGTGGCGCGTGGCGCGCAAGTGGCGCGTGGGTTGACAGCAGGGGGTCTGTCAAGGGCAGATTTTGGCGGTTTCGCGCGAAAACCGCGATTCCGCTTAATTTCGATTCTCGTTCCGATTGAAAACAGTTTTCACACACATATAATCAAACCCAATCAACATCAAACAATCAATCAAAATCTTAATCAAATCGAAGTTTATCAAAATACGACGATTTTCCAAATAACGGTTTTAAATTAAAATCTCTCGAATCAAATCACCAAAAATTCCATTTTAACGCGACGCAACCCGAGACTCGCCCCAATCGATTCCTAACCCGAATCAGACAGTATCACATAATATTCCAGTCCAGCGAAAGCGATAAAACAGTTTATCAATTAATTCGAAACGTAAAATCCTAAGCGTGAGTAAAACTCACCCTTGACGCGTGATCCACGATCGAGCCGAAATCACCGAATAGCCACACGAACGCTCCCCGCTCCGGCGACACCCAATCCGCTTCCAAAGCTTCCCACTCGATCACGAAACCGCTTTTGACCGAAATGCCGAATTCCTCGAAATCCTTCATGGACACTATTCGTCATCCCTAACCTCCAAAACTATTATTCACACATAAACCCAATTTTTGATTTTTAACCCCAAATCACCCAACTAGCTTCCAATCCTTCAATCGAACTTTAATACTCGAGCAATCCACCTTGGGTTCGTCCCTATCGAACTTAAACCTTCAAAACCAACCCAAAATTGGATTTCCCTCAAAACCTCCAAAACACTAAAATGGCCAAGTGAGAGAGAGTGAGCTGATCGTCACGTAATTGGTACCAAATCGAAGAGGAAGTAGCGCTGAACATTTTTTGTGTTGGACGGAAGTCATTTCGGTGAAGTCTTCTCTCTCCCTCTTCTCTTCTCCCTCACGCCACTCTCTCTTCTTTTCTCTCCTTTTCTCTCTTTTTCTCCTCTGTAACTCTCTCGTATTCTTTCTCTCTTTCTTTCTTAATTCTTTTCTTTCCTTTCTTATTAACACACACACACACACTTATATTTATTTATTTAATATATAAGCTGTAACGCGGCCAAATTACCATATTGATCGAAATCTCTTATTTCGATTCCGAAACTTTCTTGACCCGTATTATTCGGTTAACGATCCCATGACCACCAATAAATAATTTTAGCACTCGATAAATTTACCCGTTAAGTACTAAATTAATTTAGTTGGATTAACATCCAAATAATTCCATTAATTATTTTGAGGATGTTACACCCATCAGCGATTCCCAGGCGCCAATATTATCCCCTCTTTTCGTTTTCAAATCCACTCTCTTATCCCCCTCCTTTAGCTTTCAAATCCATTCTCATTTATGTTTTTTTCTTTCTCTGCCGTCATTACCAGCAGCATTATCCATCTTATTTGTTACTAACTTTTCCCTTATGCTAGTCATATCAGTTCGGTCCTCTTGTTAAGAGAAGGTTCTCGATGAAGCAATGGTGTCCACTACTTTATTTATATGTTTTAATATTTTAATGATTTAGTTTTGAGTTATATTAAAATACAAATATAATACACTATTATAATACTCTATATGCACTAATGCCCCCGACCCTACTTTATCCAACTTCTCGTATTAATTTTGAACTAGTTATTATAGTTTTCCAATAGTATAATTTAATTAGTGTGAGTAACATTTTGAATTTCTTGAAATTATCTAGACTCTCTTTATAAAAAAAATTGTGAAACCACATTTATGTCTTATGTCCTTTGATAATATATTTGTTTGAGGCCTAAAAATCACACTTCAAATTTTGAGAGCGTTGACTACGCCAGATGTTGAGAAAATGGGCGCCCTATTGGGCAGCACTCTTGATGTAAGCGCTACAATTGCTTAAAACGCACAGGGAGTGGGCAGCGCTCCTGCTGTAAGCGCTGCTTTTGGTTAAAATGCGCCGGGGCAATGGATAGCACTTTTTAGGAAGCGCTGCCTATAGGAGAACGCGCTGGGGCGATGGGCAGCGCTTTTTAAAAAGCGCTACCTATTGTTGCGAATCAGAAATAAAAATCTAATTCCTCTCACTCACTCTCAAAATGAAGAGTTGCGAACCAGAAACCCTTATGGTGTGCGAAAAAGTAATGTGCAAGTATTCACAGTGACAAACAAGTAGTATAAAAGATCGAACCCACATGGATTGGATTAACTCTTGTATGTTTAAAAAGATATAAATTAGTGCAGCTACACTACTCACAATTTTGGGTATTGATGTTTACGAAAACTGAATGTAAATATGCAAGAAAATATGGAGGAAATTAGTTGAGAATGATAGTTGAGATGTCTTAACTAAATAAATCACTTTTGAGAGTCTTGTGTGTTTATGTGGTGCAGATGCATTGAGTGCAGCTGCATTAGTATGTGCCTTTCAGCTACTTTCTTCAAAGTTTCGATACAAGTTTTCTATGTCTAGGCTTGCTATATAAGTTCACTCCTGCCTTTAAAGTACCCATTGTATCACCCTAAGGACTATGTTATCCTATGTCTAGGACTTAACATGGTTTTAACAAAGTTTTCTTTATTAGACAAGTTAAAAAAGCCTTCATTAAAACACTCACCCTTATTAGTTCTTGATTTCTAGTTATAAACCATGTCTGTGATATTACTATTTATTCTAAGAGATCAACCATAAAATAAGATGGATGTAGTGTAACACAAGAACAAAAATGCATACGACACTTAAAAGCACAATAACTTACTCAAAAGCTCATTATAAAGTTAAAACATCTCAACCAAAGAGGTTTAGCTCATAATATGCATTGCAAGGCAAAGATAAATGGAATAAAACATGTTGATATAATGGAAAGTACAAGAGATACCAATAGGGTAAAGATTACACCGATTGAAGAACTCTTGCATAAGTTTGCCCAGCAGTGCAGATGCACTGATTTCCTGCACCTTCTAACGCTATGAAGAAGTGAAGGGAGAAGTCGTCAGTTCCTTTATTTCCTTCTTACAAACTAACAACTAACTTAAAACTATGAAGTGAAATAAAATACAAGTGAGGAGATGATTATGGATGATAATGGATGTAATTTTTAATTTAGAAGTGGAAGCCTTTATATAGCCTTGGAGGTTTCCTTCAAGTGAGGGTTTGCTTGGGGATCAAGTTAACCTAAGGAGGTTTAACCATGGTTACTTTTCAGAACTTTGATAAAGGAAATTGAGTCCAACACTCAACCTCAAAGAGAGGTCCAATCGTGGAGGGCCATGTGTCCTTTATGAATGACCCTTCATGATGGTCTTCTATTGTAGGCGCCTCCTTTTGCATGTTGGCATGTGCCTCCATGTGACTTGTGACTAAGCATGATGTCATTGAGGTGTTTATGCATTGGTATGGATTGAGGTGCTTCCAATGTTGGGTAATCTGTCTTTAGTGCAGGATGGTGCAGATGCACCTTAGTGCAGTTGCTCTGTTGTAAATGTATTTAGTGCAGATGCACTGTTGTTTTCCTGGTGCAGGTGCATCAACTGCAGGTGCACTGAAAAAACACATCAAACATACCAATATATATATACAAAGTGCTAATTTATGAAAGGCATTCATCTTGAAACCATAAATGTTGTTATTTTATTCATACTACTATATTTAACACATATTACACTTGATTTGAAGCAGTTAGTTATGTTTAATGCATAAATAACTCTATATAAAATAGAGTTATCACTCTTGATGTAAGCGCTACATTTGCTTAAAACGCGCAGGGAATGGGCAGCGCTCCTGCTGTAAGCGCTGATTTTGGTTAAAATGCGTTGGGGCAATGAGTAGCGCTTTTTAGGAAGCGCTGCCTATAGGAGACCGCGCTGGGGCGATGAGCAGCGCTTTTTAAAAAGCGCTACCTATTGTTGCGAACCAGAAATAAAAATCTAATTCCTCCCACTCACTCTCAAAATGAAGAGTTGCGAACCAGAAACCCTTACGCCTCCATCTGCTCCGATTTCAGCAGCTTCCTTCACATCACTTCAGGTTTGTTGATGTTATTTCTTTAATCACATGTTGATGTTATTTCTTTAACCCCAAATCCAAACACTTGTGTTTTAACTTCGTTTTTGTTGATGTTAATTCTTTATAGATGTAATTTCTTTACACCATCTCCCTATTTTCTCTCTTATTTTTCTGTTTCAGTCACTGAAAATCTACTAACACTTGGTTTCTTTCTTTGCGAGATCCTTCAACCACTTGTTGAAGATACAAGGCACTCAAAGAAATCAAGGATGCAGAAAGCACACTAGGAAGAAATTATCACTTAGGTAAACATATTGTTTAATTAAATATCACAAGGAAGAAAGCAAGGATGCAGAAAGCACACAATGATGCAGAAAGTACATTTTGTTTAATTAAAAAAACAGAAAAAAGGAAAATAAACAAAATCAGAAAAAAATTAAAAAAAAAATTTATACAATGGGCAGTGCTTTTGGCTATAAGCGCTACCCATTGTGTTACCCATGAGCAGCGCTTATGCTGAAAAGAGCTACCCATGCCCAAAATGCGCTGGGCTGCTGGGCAGCGCTTTCCCAGGAGCGCTACCCATGACTATCAATGAGCAGCGCTTTTTAAGCGCTGTCCATTGTGGGAGTGGAATCAGCAGCGCCAAGTTTAGCAGCGCTCAAAAACGCTACCCATGGCTAAAGAAAAGCGCTGCCCATCCCCAAATTTGTTGTAGTGGTTAGACTTCCTTAGTGAAGAACATATCTTCTCATGCTTGAGAAGCATTTGATCTAACTTTATGTCTTCTTGTTGATCATCATTCATTTCTTGATTGAGTCACATGTTTATGTCTTCTTGATGCGTTCAGGCTTTTTCTCAGAGGATAGTCTTCTTGACTTGTGAAGCTACTTAGCTTCATTGATTCCTTTTTTCAGTTCATCCTCAAAGTCTTCTTGAATTTTGCTCTTTTAGCACACTACTTTCTTGAGATGTAATTGAATGTTTCCTGCTCTTAAGATCACTCAAGATGTACCATTAGATTCAAGACGGATGAGATAACTTAAACACTTATCAAAATGGTTTGTTTCCATCAAAACTGATCCAAGGGATTTTGCCTCAACAATCTCCCCATTTTTGATGATGACAAACATTTTGAGAAGATTTTAAGTTGTCTGATATAACAGTTGTTTTTACCCATGTTTAAATATATGTTCCCCCTGAGGTTATACATTTTTTGATGTATCATAGTTGCATATTAAACCAATATTTCATTGTGTGTGACAGTTTGAAATGATTTGGTTTAGAGGCACATATAAACATAACAACTGAGACAAGCAACAGCTTGTACCAAGCATAAGCTTGTTTGGTCAGACATATGCCTTTAGTAGCATGGATGTGTAAAACATAAAGCACAATAGAAAGTACTCTAAAGAATAGCACAGATGTAAGCAATACAACATATATATATATATATCTATATATAGTAACAAACAATATTGATTAAGAAGGCATGGTTACATATGATAGATTTTCTTTCTCTCCCCTTTTCTAAACCATAAACCAACTTAAAATTACTCAAACTACTCCCCCCCCCCCCCTTGTCATCACTCAAAAGAGGGAGGGGGGGAGGGTATGAAAGACTCAGATGATGATGAACTAGACACAGACTTCAGAAGATGATTAATCAGATAGATTTGAAGAGCTGGATGCTGAGTCAGTGGGTGGAGCAAGCCAGTTGTGTAACAGTATTTGCTGAGCATTTAGCAGAATTTGATTAGAGTTTTGTGTTTGAATAATCTGTTTGACCATGCTGTATAATTTCGATAGATGTTTTTCGATGATAAGATTCTGAAAGGCTTCTGGTGGAGGATGAGAGGAAATAGGAATGGCACGTATTGGAGTGTTTTGAAGAAAGCATGGATGAATGAAATCTTCTTGAATGGTGGGTGGATGTGAGTTATTCTGAATAAGCTCTTTTGAGATTTTATTTCCTCGATGTGATTTTTGAGACACTGCTTGTCAGAGGGTCTCTCTGAGCTACTTAGGGCCACTCTGTTGAAATTCATTTTTCTGAAGAATTCTTCATCAACAGCAGCATCTATAGATTCTGCTGATTTTATTATAGAGTTTGAATTTTCCTTCTTTTGACAGTGATATTTGGGGTGACCTGAAACAGGTAATGATGAAGACAATTTTGACAGAGACATTTTTAGAGATGAGAAATAATAGGTTACAAGGTGTTGTGTCATTTAGCATTTGTGACTCTGTTGAATAATAGGGTGTGTATCTGTATTCTGAACAGGTGTAATTAGATGGCCCAAGTCAGTCTTATTGTTGTTTGTTGGGCCAAGCCCATTATTCTTTGTAAAACATTTTGTTATTCTTCTGAAAACAGAGCTAAGCGAAATGTTCTGAAGCTCTCATATATTGTACAACTTTCATTCTTGATGAATCAATGAAGAGGTTTTTCACAATTACTCTGATACACTCTCACAATTGGTATCTAGAGCTAGTATAACCGATTCACAACCGAAATAACCGCAGTTAGTTTCGATCGTTGTAACGAATTCGTACGCAATTTGAGAAGAAACTTCGATCTTGAATCACCGGAATTAATGGCGTCAACGACGGAGGAAAAGGCCTTCGTACAACCGGCAATTCCAAGATTCGAAGGGCATTACGAGCATTGGTCAATGCTCATGGAAAATCTGTTGAGATCCAAAGAGTATTGGAGTCTCGTGGAAGATGGTATTCCACAACTTGCTGCCGATGCAACTCAAGAACAAATCAAAGCTGTGAATGAAGCGAAGTTGAAAGATTTGAAGGTAAAGAATTACCTTTTCCAAGCGATTGATCGTGGAATAATTGAGACGATGATAAAGAAAGAAACCGGGAAGGATATTTGGGAATCGATGAGGATGAAATACTGTGGCAACACGAAGGTCAAGAAGGTAAAATTACAAACCCTAAGAAGAGAAATGGAGCTTCTTGGGCAGAAAGAAGGTGAAGCAATCAACGACTTCTTGGCATGAACGTTGGCCATCGCCAACAAGATGAAGGCACTTGGGGACACAATTGGGCAAACAGATATAGTTGACAAGATCCTTCGATCTATGGCTGAGAAGTTCGCTTATATCGTGTGTGCCATCACTGAAGCACACGATGCTGATAACATGTCAGTGGATCAATTGCAAGCGAGCTTGCTGGTACATGAACAAAGGATGAGAGAATATAAAGGGGAACACAAAGGAGATGAAGAACAGGCTCTAAAGACTACGGTATTAAGAGGTGGCTAGAGAGGCAGGGGCAGAAATCAAGGAGGAGGTCGTGGTAGAGGAAGGCAAGGCAATAAAGATTCAATCCAATGTTACAACTGCAACAAGTATGGCCACTACCAGAATGAATGTCCAAGCTGGGATGAAAAGGCAAACTACGCGGAGCACAATGAAGAAGAAGAAGAATTGCTGCTCATGGCCATCTGCAATGAATTGAATGCTTCAGAAAAGGTACTATTTCTATGGTATCTTGACTCTGGCTGTAGTAACCACATGTGTGGTAGTAAGGAATGGTTTTGTGAACTAGATGAAACATTTAGAACCACTGTAAAAGAAGGAAATGGAACAAAAATCATGGTTGTAGGTAAAGGTAGTGTGAAATTGAAGATAGGTGGTACAGTTCAAATCATAACTGAAGTATTTTACATACCTGACCTGAAAAATAACCTCCTAAGCATAGGTCAACTCCAAGAAAAGGGCCTAAAAGTTAGTTTTGAAGATGATGTATGTACTGTGGTTCATAAAAGGAAAGGTCTGATCATGGAATCAAAGATGACAGGGAAAAGAATATTCCCTGTATCTGCATCTCTAGTTCAAGATAGCTGTTTTAAAGTGGAATGTGAAGACATTGCCAAACTTTGGCACTGTAGATATGGCCATCTTGGCATGAGTGGCCTGAAACTTCTGTCTCAAAAGGAAATGGTAAGAGATTTGCCTCACATAGTTGATGATAAAGCTGTCTGTGATAACTGTCTGATGGGAAAACATCACAGAGATAGTTTTCCCAAGAGTAGCTCATGGAGAGCAACTCGAAAATTAGAATTGATTCACTCTGATATCTGTGGCCTTTAAATCCTGAATCTAATAGTAAAAAGAAATACTTTATTACCTTCATAGATGATTTCTCTAGAAAAACTTGGGTATATTTCTTGTCTGCTAAGTCTGAAGCTATTGATATGTTTAAGAAATTTAAAGCCTTAGTTGAAAATGAAAGTGGTGAAAAGATTAAGACTCTGAGAACTGACAGAGGGGGGGGGGGAGTATCTATCTGGTGAGTTTGTTGAATTCTGTGAACAACATGGCATAAAAAGACAACTACCAGCAGCTTATAGTCCCCAACAAAATGGTGTCTCTAAAAGAAAGAACAGGACAATACTGAATATGGTAAGAAGTATGCTTAATGATAAGGAGGTTCCCAAAAGTTTTTGGCCAGAAGCAGTGAATTGGAGTGTATTCCTGCAAAATAGATCCCCCACCATTGCTGTAAAAGACAAAACTCCTCAAGAAGCCTGGTCAGATAGAAAACCATCAGTGAAGAGTATTAGAGTGTTTGGATGCATAGCCTTCTCTCATATACCTGAAGCTCAAAGGAAGAAACTTGACAGTAGAAGCAGGAAATGTGTCTTTCTGGGTATCAGTGAAGAATCAAAGGCTTATAGGCTATTTGATCCCTTAAATCAGAAAGTGATAATAAGTAGAGATGTTGTTTTCAATGAAAAGGAGAAATGGAACTGGAAAGGTAAAGAAATTAGGCAGATCAAATTCTGGAATCACATGAAGAAGACAGCTTCACTGAGGGGGGTAGTTCCACTCAACAACCAAATGTTCATCAACTAGGTGAAACAACAATGAGAAATGGTTCTGAAGAACAAACTGTAAGAACAAGTGACGATCAAGAGAGTGAAGGTAACTCTGAAGAAGAAAATGAAAATCAAGTTCAGGGGAGGATAAGAAAGTTCCAATTTTGAAAAAAAATTATTCATCTTGCATTTCATTTCATTGCATAAAAATGAAAAAAAATTGTCATCTTCATAGCTTAAGCATTTCGTTTATAATCAAAAAAGAGGAAAAAGCTCCTCGCCAAGTTCATCCAAAACATGGCATTCATGCATAAGCATTATTTCAAAAAAAAGACCCAGTAGAACTACGCAAGCTTTGATTCCTCATTACAATGGGGATACGTAGGAGCGGGTCATACCCCGTCAATCACATTTTTCTAAAACTTTTTTTTTCCAATAAATCATTTGCATCTCCAAATAATTTTCAAAATCACGTTCCAAAACTAAAAATCAAAAGTTTCCGATGCATCCATCTTCTCTATACAAAGAAAAAATAGAAAAGCTCTTCATGTAAAAGCTCAATGAGTAAAAGTGCACCTTCGAATGACGAAGGGTAATATCTAAAATTTGTTTGTGCACTACAAAGTTGAGATGTTACTCTACGGTATCGGGGCACTTTGACCCTATCAAGTGGGGTTTGTTTTAAATAAGAGAATAAGTTTGAGTTAACCAAATGTCGAAGCATTTCAGTATATTGCGTGAAGTATTGAGTCAGGATCCACTCAATGTTTCATGCAAATTACTCAGAGTAACGACAATTGGTTGCCTCACGCCATCATTTTTACGAAAAAAAAAGAAGATTTTGAAAGAAGAAAAGAAGAAAGGGTTACCGTTGTAGCCTTTCTCTTACCGGTTCATACGAAATAACGTACGGCCCGCATTTTCCAAAAAAAAAGTAAAAATAAAAAAAAAAGGAGCTTGAATTATTGCCAATAAAAACCCTTTCATTTATGCTGCATACACGTATAGCATCATCATCATACATAAAACAAAATTTTCAAAAAAAGGGTAAAAACCAAAACGTTCAAAAAATCATCATAGTCTTTTCTTTTACCGGGCTATATGAGGTGATGTTCCCAAAATTTCAGTCACCAAACTCGAAAAAATGTTTTTCATATGCATGTCAAGTCGCATTATCGCCGTCATTTTCATATGAAGACATCATTTGCATTGCATAAAACAAAAACTTGATAAAATTCATACATGCATTTTTCTCAATCTCATTTAGGTTTGTCAGGAGTGCATTCTCCGCACGTGTGCGTTTCCATCCACTAAGGCTTTTCCCCCTAGTTTTCTCGAAAGATCCAAAAATCGTGTCTTATTAGGAGCGCGTCTCATGCATTATTGTTGTCCTTTTTCACACAGTATGAAAAATAATACATCAACCTCTCATTTTGCATGCATTTCCATTCAATAAAAACCATGTCCTCCCACGCATGTTTTTTTTTTGTGAGTATCATGCATTTCATTGCACAAAAAATGAAAACAAGAAAGCATCTCATTCATAATCTTGAATAAAAATAATCATCAAATTTATTCAAAATGTAGCATTCATGCACCATTTCATTAACCTCATCACTTTGGGTCAAATACATCATTCCTCCATACATGCATCTTTCAAAAAAGGAAGGGGCATTGGCATTTCATACTTTGCCTTGCCTCTAAAAAAAAATCATCATCTAGAAAAAAGCATCATTCCTGCATCTTTCATCATTCAAAAGAAAAAGGGGGCAGCGGCATTTCATATCTTGTCTTGCCTCTATAAAAATCATTTTGAGAAGAAGCATCATTCTTGCATCGTTCATCATCCAAAGATGCACTGGCATTTCATATTCTGTCTTGCATAAAAAGAAAGCATCAAAAAGAAAAAACTTTTAGAATAATCACACTTTTCAAGTGAATATGCTTTCATGCATTTCATCCATGCATTGCGTACAACAAAAATGTTGTGATGAGAGACGAGATGTTCTTGCAAAGTAATCTTTCCTTTTTGGAAATGTTTACCCTCACTCATTCGCAAACTCAAGGTGTTTCAAGGCACTCAGTTTTTCACATCAATAGCTCATTTGTATTTCCTTCAAAAAAAAGGACATTACATCTCATCCATTCCATGATAAAAGACTCAAACAGTTCATAAAAAAAAGGTTTTCATATCATGTTTTAACCAATGTTAACTCTCTGTGAAGCGTTCTTCTAGTAAGCATGCATGCCACGTGCAGTTTCTCTTGTTTGAGTCAGTCAATTTCCTTCATTTATCATCATTCCCAGTCCAAGTCTAATCCCGCCCCGTCCACCCATAAAGCGCATATTCTCTCCTATCAGTGCATACTTGACTTTTTGGTTCATTCTCACTAACACTTTAAGTCCTCTATGCTGGGGCAATTCTGTGATCACTAATTTTCCTTGTCAGTAACATATTCCTTTAGTGCAAGTCTTTCTAAAAAATATATAATAAATAAAAAAGATAAAATAAGCTCGCTAGGTTGAAAACCCGCAAAGGGCGGCCTGGGCAAAAAAGAGCGCCCGGTGGATTGAAAACTCGCAAAGAGCGGTCCAGGCAAAAATTAGGGCACAAAAAAGGGGGAAAATAAAAGAGCAAACACATGAAGATAGATAAATTATTGTCCTAAAGTTAAGTCTTACAGAAATAAGCAATCAGGATTTGAAATGAAATTTGGCCATCTCTCCATACCCTCAAGAACCTAAAATCCCAGAAAGTCCATTCCCTACCCCTCTTAAGCCAAAGATTCAAAATCACAAAAACACCCTTTGTCACCCGTCTTAAGCCGAGAAAAGCCCAAGATATCCCCATCACTCTGGGCGAGGGTTAATTCCACATCAAAAATGGTATATCATTTCCAAGTCAAAAGGAAAGGAAATTCACAAAAGGAGGGGAATAACAAAGTTTAAAGAGGAGAATCCCAAAACAAAGAAAGGAAGACAAAGGGAGTATAAATTAAGAGTCAATACATTTTGCCATGAAGCATAAGAGCTCCCCTAAAAAAAAAGGGGGCCCCCAATTCAATGGGTTCAATCATTTCCCCTTCTAAAAAAGGCCCTCAATTCAATGGGTTCAATCATTTCCCCTTCTAAAAAAGGCCCTCGATTCAATGGGTTCAATCATTTCTTCTTTCAAAGAAGCCCTCAATTCATTGGGTTTAACCATCTCTTCCTTCATAAAACCTTCAAACACCTCATTGGGTACAACTATCCCCAAACGCCTCATCAAACTTAATAACCATTTCCTTCATAAACCATTGACCATCCGCCAACACCGAATAAGACCCATCCTCCCCATCAACCCCCAAACACTTCATTAAGCTCAATCATCCCTTTCTCCACATCACAACCCTAAAAAGTCCATTCCGATCAGTGACTAATTGCTTTCGTTCTCTCAAGTTTTAATTTTAGGACAAATAAGTTTATCCATTTGCGACGTGTTTACTCAAAAGGAAAAAACAACAAACAAGCAGAAAAAAGAAAGCTGCTCAAAAAGAAAAAACAAACAATTAAAAAAGGAAAGTTGGTAAAAAAGAAGAAGGACTTGCACTCCAAAATGCATTCGTGTTGCATTAAAACAAGGTCTAGTGGTCACCAAGTGGAGCCTCTCATCATACTAAAAAGTCAAAACTTTCATTGCATTTGAGTTGTTCTTAAAAAAAAAAACCAAAAGTGTGTACTAGGGGGCATTCCCTTCACCTCTCAACTTTGGGGAGGTTTGTTCATTGCCCACCCCGTTCATATATCACCCTCAGTTCATAACCATCACCATAACTCTGTCGCCTTTCACAACCTCACTCAAAGAAACCATTTGAAATGTCATTCGAAAGTGGGGCAAGTGCGTTCCCATTCCTTCACCTCATTCATTCCTATAAAACCTCACCGGGGAAATCTCTCCACTCACTATCCTAAACAAGGCCTGGTCATTCTAATTGGGGTAGCTTTGTCCTTGTTATGACTGGGGCAACATCAAACTTTATGGGTTGAGACAAAATCTCTTTTGATCCACTTTCCCTTTCAAAAGCCGAAGCATTCCCAATTCATCATCCTCTACGCCCCTAGTTGTTGTCACCACTAGACAGGGGCAAACTATTCACTCATCAAAGACCTGAATTGGGACAATCTTGTATCTCTTGATCCCTCATAAGCTTCGGCAATAGCCATGTCGGTCAGTCCTTTACTTACCATAAATGTCCATGTCCTAAACCAGTTCCAAGTTAACTGACTCATTCATTCACATTTGCACTCCTATGCATGCTTACTAGACAATGCTTCAAAAGAGAGAACACAAGTTGTTTACGTGGTATCCAAAAATCAGTCATCATGGAAAGAAACAGAAAACAAGTGAGGTTGTTTGTAAATAAAAACCTTGAGAACACCGGAGTTTAAATCAAATTCAATTTTTCAACAGAATGGTCAATAATCATCTCAATTCCTTGCATCCAAAGTCTCGCATCTCATCATCACAAAAATGTTTACCTCATGCATCTAGGCATTTCAATCTATTCATTATAGCATATGCATCAAAGCATTACATTTGCATCTTCACATTTTGTGCATTCATCACATAGCAAAAAGAAAAAACTTTCCACGTCAGTTGCACCATATTAATACATGCATTTCATAGAGGAAAATAGTAAAGAAGAAAAAGCAGAAATCTTTTCATTGCATTGGCACCATATTAATGTTCGCACTTCATAAAAAGGAAAAGAACAAAATCATTGCATGTCATTCATCATTAGAGCATTACATTTTGCATCAGATATTTCATAGAAAAAGCAAAGAAAGCAAAAAGAAAACAAAGAAAAGAAACCACAAAACAATACAAAAGCATTCCATGTCATTCACCATTCCACAAGATACTAATCATTGCACGCGCCATTGCATCATCAAAATCCTTCAAACCATTAGGTCAATACAGACATATGTTGACCCATAAACCAGACCTTTGTGTCCATAATTCAAAGCTACCCCCTTGATCCCAGGCGATCCTCATTTCATGTCTTCTCATTCATTGCTTTTTCATTAGCACATCCAGTGTTGAATCTCACTCGCAAACTCCAAACAAACAACAAAAAGAACAGAAACATTCCCTGTCATCCAGCATTCCATATCATTCATCATTTCATAAGCATTCCTTTGTCATTCAAGCCTCAAACATTAAAGCGGTGCATTTGCATCATATTAACGTTAGCAGTTCCATAAAAGAAAAAGAACAAAAATCATTGCATCAAACATCCGAGCATCGCATCATATTAATGTTTGCATTTCATAGAAGAAGCAAAAAAGAAACAAACAGAAGTTAGAACAGGAGCATTCCATTCATCAAAGCATCAATCACCGCATACACTTGCATTCAAACATCAGGGCATCGTATCATATTAATGTTTGCATTTCATAGAAGAAGCAAATACAAAAGAACAAAAGCATTCCATAATATTCAAGACATCAATCATGGCATATGTCTGCATTACATGTGTCATTCATTGCATTGCTAAGCAAAATGCGGATGAACACAAGATGTTAGTCCTCATGCCTAGTTCTAAGAATCAGCACTTCAAGTGTCAATCTTCAATCTAATTCTCAAGTCAGTCATCCTGGACTTGTCAGTCGCAAAATCTCATTCCCAGTCACTCCTTCAGTTCGGAGTTCAAATGCCCTCGGGTCCCAAGTGGTTCATTAAAAGCACGCTAAGTGTTCATCCTCATTTACTGTTCTCTCATCAGCACGCCAAGTGTTCATTTACTGCTTTCTTTCTAGCAAACCAAGCATTCATCATCATTGCATCAGACATCAAATCAAGTCTCAAATACAAAATCATTTTTAATAAATAGGAGACTAAGTCGAATGTACATTCGAAATAGTCATCACGATAGGACACTTGAATTGATCACTCAAGAATCCTAAGGTCCCTATGCCAAAAAAAGAAACAAAAACATTCAGTGTCGTCTACATCATAGTAATGTTTGCATTCCATAAAACAAAAAGAACCAAAATTCATCATCCCATCAAACATCAAAGCAATACAGTTGTATCACATCAATACTTGCATCTCATAGAAGAAAAGAAAGCTAAAGCATCCCATGTCATTCATCATTTCATGTTATTCATCAGCAATATTCACATTTCATAGAAAAAAGGCAAAGAAGAAAAAGTTTTCCATTACATGTCATCTGCCATTTCATCAAAACACGAGAGCATTACATATCATCAAACACCAAAAGTTTGCATTCGCATACCCATGATTCTTAAAAGAGCAAAAAAGAGAAGCCAGAAAAGAAAAGAAAAAAGAAAAGAGAGAAAAGAAAAAGAAAAGAGAGAAGCAAAAAGAAAAGAGAAAAGAAAAGAAAGAAAGAAAAGAAAAGAGAGCGCTCAAGCGAGCATTGCGGATTGGAGCCCAGAGAGATCATCGCTCCCTTCTGCCCAGGTCTCACATCGTGTACGAGCAACGCGATGGACCGCAGCCTCATGTGAGGTTCAACGGAATAGTTGTATCAGCCTAAGATACAGTGGACGCCGTGCATTGATCTGTATATCAGTTCCGGAGCTGATAGCGATCCCCTCGGTCGCTCGAAAAGGCCAACAGGAAGCGTGCTCCTCAAAGCCACGCGCAAACTCGGAATCGTCAAGAGTTCGTTTAAGGATTACAGGTTTTAGGCAGCCTGGGCAATTTACCGCTTTCTGCACGCAAGTGCCCATTTTACTTTTCTGTCTGCACGCAAGTGCCCATTTTACCTTTCTGTCTGCACGCAAGTGCCCATTTTACTTTTCTGCTTTCTGCACGCCAAGTGCCCATCTTACTTTTCTGTCTGCACGCAAGTGCCCATTTTTACATTTCTGTCTGCACGCCAAGTGCCCATTTTACTTTTCTGTTTGCACGCAAGTGCCCATTTTACCTTTTCTGTCTGCACGCAAGTGCCCATTTTACCTTCTCTGTCTGCACGTCAGTGTTCATCTACTGTTTTCACATCGACACGAGAGTGTCTATCTTTCCAAAAAAAGAGAAAAAAGAAGAAAAAGAAAAAGAAAATTCGGGTTTCTCCAAATGGACAAAATTGGTATAATTTCTGAATTCTTTATTTCTATTTTACCTTCGAAATATGTCTCGCGCAATTCATATTTCTTGGTAAAATTTAAATAAAGAGGGGCAGCTGTCATACCCCAATTTTGTTCGACTAATTGGAAAATCCCAAAAATTTTATTGCTTCGCATATCGTTCTAAACGCGGGTGCCTCTGGCAGTCTCGTGCAGCGATTTTGTTTTGCGCTCGTTTTTTTTTCCAAAAAAAAAGAATCCAAAAATAAATAATAAAAATAATAATAAATAACGCGAGCGGGCGTTTCGTCTCGAGTCGTGTGAGTAACTGCGTCGGTGCGCGTTTATTTTTACCGTTTTCTTTTTAGTAATCGGTTTTAATAACGTACGCGCACGCGTATTCAAATCATGTACGTGCTCCTAGTCTTAGCGCGGGCGCGCGCGCCGTTTCGAGTTGTGCGCGAGTTGTTGCGCATTGTTTCTACCGCTTTTATTATCATAAAAGAAAATATAATAAGTAAATAGTAGAATAAAATCAGCTGCCCCTTTTTATTGTTTTTGTTACATATGTAAACAAAAAAAAATTAAAAAAAGCAGAATAGTACAAAAAAGAAAGTCAGCTGTTTTATTTAGATGTAGACAAGAAATTTAATTACAAATAATACAAAAATCAAAATACAAACAAAAATTAAATACAAAAGTACAAAAAATAAAAGAATAAAAAAAAAGGGGACAGCTCAAGTCGCTGCTGCCCCTGTTTGTTGCTGTGGCTGAAAAACATTTTGAGCTTCAAACTCAAACTCCTTTCATCTTTCCCCTTGCTTTTTCCATTTTCAGCAAAACATTGCTACAGTGGCAGCAACCCTGCTGCCATCCCCTTGCTGCTCCACTGCTCCAACAGCTTTGTCTCCAAAGGGATTTGCTCCCCTGCTTCATACCACACCTACACCACAATTTCACTATAACTACACACTCAGTCACAGCAAAAAAGGACACACAGACATACAGAAAAGACACACACAAATACAAAAAAGACAGCAACAAAGACACACACAAATAGAGAGCAATCAATTCTAAAAAGAGAGAGAGCAAAGGAGTTTGAGGTCAAAAAAAAGAGAAGCAGTGTTAAGGAGCAGTAGCCGAGATAACAGCTTGGGGACGATTTCAGAAGCCGGAATACAGAACAGAAGCAGCAGCAGTATTCACAACAAACAGTAAGCAAAAGGAGTTGGTTTCACAAGCTGAAGTAAAGGTTGATCCTAATTATTTTTCATTATCCTGTTTTAAAAATATATGTGTGTTTAGATTACATGAGTCTTTCTGAAATAAGGCCGATCAAACAAGTTATAGTTCAGTCTTTTTATGTAATCACTGATAAAACGGAAACATGCAAATAAAAGATTAGGGGTTTATAAGTAACAGTCACAATAAAACGAACCTATGGTTATCTTGAAACAGTTTTTTTTCTTAAATTAGAAAATTAGGAAAACCAATCTGTTCTAAAAAAATGAGTAATAGGCTTGATTAAGTTAGAGTTTAAAGTTTTTATTTTATTTTATATATAACCATATATTCAGAAATAACAAAAAACAACAATAAAAATATGAAAAAACGAGAGTTAGAATTAGGAAGAGAAGAGAAAAGCAAAAAAATCACCTCCGGCCACCGCGTACGGTGGTCGTCCACCGTCGTTCCTCGCCGCCGTAAGCTCACACCATCGTACGCTCTCTCCCTCTTCCTTTTCCTTCACCGTCGCACTCCACCACCCTCTCATCGGAGCCATCACCCCCTAACTCATCACCTCCGCAAACCGTAGCCCAAACACCACCCACAATCGTTTCCGTCCCTTCGCCTCCAACCACGAACCGAACCATGCCTTCACGGCCACCCCTCCATCACAACCACCACACCGCCGTCGCACACCACCGTAGCCATCGCGTCGACCCCAAACCACCAAACCGTAGCCCAAACACCGCCTATCACTGTCGTAACCATCGTGGTGAGGAGAAAGGTAGGTTCTTGGTGAGGAGAAGAGGATCGGCGCCGTGAGTGAGAAGAGTGGGTCCGTAGCATTTGGGGAGAGAGCAAAACGGAACCATGAGGGAGAAGAATTGGGTCTGTGGCTATGGTGAGGGAGTGAGATCGCTGTGAGAGAAGAGATGAGATTAGGGTGAGAGAGGGAGAGATACGACGCTGTCACGAGAGAGAGAGTGAGATACAGCGTATGGAAAGGGAGAGAAGAAAAATCTGAGTTTGAGTGGGAGGAGGCGGATCTGCCGCGTGAGAGAGAGAGAGAGGATTTTTAGGGTTTTGGTTTATTTGAGAAAGGGGGCGCCGTGGGAGAAGAGAGAGCAAATTAGGGTTTCCCTTTTTAGCTTTGGCTTATATAGTGTAGGGCATTAAGGGCGTTTTCGTCTTTTCCTTTCTTTTTATTTTTCAGATTACAACTCACACCCCTGCAGTTTACTTAACGCGCACCCCCCTGAGCCCATCAGAAAAAAAAAACGCAGCCCAGCTTACCAAAAACGAGTTGGGCTCACTATCTGCACCCCAGTTTTAATAATACACTTCTCCTTCTATTTACGCCCTTATTTTACTACTACGCCCCCTGTTTCTCTTTTTTTTAAAAATTTCGTTTCTTTTCCCTAAGCGAACTTTTTTTTTTTCACAAATCTTTTTTTTTTTCCAATAATGGATAAATGTTTTCCCGAACAAAAATTAATCCAATTACGAAAACTCTTCAAAATCAAAACTTTGTTAGTAGTCTTGCGAAGCTTCTGCTTGCATGATTATTAACAATGGAGTGCTAGTGATAATCACCCATAACCTTTGTTAGTTTGATTATCATGAATGCTTTCAATTTCAAAAGATATTTTCCAAGCATCAAAAATCATGGCAAGTGTTAGCAATGATCACCCATAACCTTTGTTAGTTTGATCATTATGAGCACCCTCCACTTTTCAAAACCTAAGCAAAAAGACTTTCACTTTCGAGGCTCGTTAGAACTACGTCGCTTTGATTCCCATTTGGGATAGTAGGAGCGAGTCATATTCTCGTCAAGCGCAACCATAAAAATTAGCATTTGCATAACAAAAAAGAGTTATTTTCGTAACAAAAAAGAATCACTTTTGCAAACCAAGATCATTTTCAGAACAAAAACCTTTTCCTTTCTAAAATCATTTTCAACCCATCGTCGCTAGTAGTTAATCAGAACCTTTGTTCGTCTAGCCATTGGTGGCGATGTCTTTTTTCCCAAAAGAACAACAAGCGATGATCACCCATAACTTTTGTTAGTTTGATCATTCGTGCCAATCAATCTCTTTCGAAAACCCCTTCTAAAAGAACAAATAAAAAACGAGTCGCTACTAACAGTCAATCAGAACCTTTGTTCGTCTGACTGGCGGTAGCGACTCTCATTTTCAAGAGTATTTAGTGGTGATTCATCATAGCCTCTGCTAGTTTAATCATTCGCTAATGCTCGTCCTATCTCAAAAACTCACTAAAAAAGATAAAAAACAAAAACTTTTCAAAAAGACACAGAAGAACTACGTAGCTTTGAGTTCTCAATCGCACCGGGAGATACGTAGGAGCGGGCCATGTCCCGTCAAGCGTTTTTTCTAAAAAACCATTTTTCCCCCTTTTTCATAATAAATAAAGATTTTCATTAAGAATTTTTCAATAAGAAGTAGAGAGGCAAAATCAAGTATTTTCAAGTCAACACACTAAAACCAAACATTTAATCAAAGGTTCCCTCTCAGTAGAGAGGACGTGTGGGGTGCTAACACCTTCCCTGCGCGTAACCGACCCCCGAACCCTATTCTCTAGTTTCGCAAGACCAATCGCTTTCCAAAAAAAGGTTTTCCTAATATATTCCTTAATAAATATTGGTGGCGGCTTCATTGTCATAGGAAAAGTTGTGAACGAGGAAGGTTCTCCTTTGTGAACGAGGAAGGTAGTGTGAAATTGAAGATAGGTGGTACAGTTCAAATCATAACTGAAGTATTTTACATACCTGACCTGAAAAATAACCTCCTAAGCATAGGTCAACTCCAAGAAAAGGGCCTAAAAGTTAGTTTTGAAGATGATGTATGTACTGTGGTTCATAAAAGGAAAGGTCTGATCATGGAATCAAAGATGACAGGGAAAAGAATATTCCCTGTATCTGCATCTCTAGTTCAAGATAGCTGTTTTAAAGTTGAATGTGAAGACATTGCCAAACTTTGGCACTGTAGATATGGCCATCTTGGCATGAGTGGCCTGAAACTTCTGTCTCAAAAGGAAATGGTAAGAGATTTGCCTCACATAGTTGATGATAAAGCTGTCTGTGATAACTGTCTGATGGGAAAACATCACAGAGATAGTTTTCCCAAGCGTAGCTCATGTAGAGCAACTCGAAAATTAGAATTGATTCACTCTGATATCTGTGGGCCTTTAAATCCTGAATCTAATAGTAAAAAGAAATACTTTATTACCTTCATAGATGATTTCTCTAGAAAAACTTGGGTATATTTCTTGTCTGCTAAGTCTGAAGCTATTGATATGTTTAAGAAATTTAAAGCCTTAGTTGAAAATGAAAGTGGTGAAAAGATTAAGACTCTGAGAACTGACAGAGGGGGGGGGGGGAGTATCTATCTGGTGAGTTTGTTGAATTCTGTGAACAACATGGCATAAAAAGACAACTAACAGCAGCTTATAGTCCCCAACAAAATGGTGTCTCTAAAAGAAAGAACAGGGCAATACTGAATATGGTAAGAAGTATGCTTAATGATAAGGAGGTTCCCAAAAGTTTTTGGCCAGAAGCAGTGAATTGGAGTGTATTCCTGCAAAATAGATCCCCCACCATTGCTGTAAAAGACAAAACTCCTCAAGAAGCCTGGTCAGATAGAAAACCAACAGTGAAGAGTATTAGAGTGTTTGGATGCAAAATAGATCCCCCACCATTGCTCAAAGGAAGAAACTTGACAGTAGAAGCAGGAAATGTGTCTTTCTGGGTATCAGTGAAGAATCAAAGGCTTATAGGCTATTTGATCCCTTAAATCAGAAAGTGATAATAAGTAGAGATGTTGTTTTTAATGAAAAGGAGAAGTGGAACTGGAAAGGTAAAGAAAAGGCAGATCAAATTCTGGAATCACATGAAGAAGACAGCTTCACTGAGGGGGGTAGTTCCACTCAACAGCCAAATGTTCATCAACTAGGTGAAACAACAATGAGAAATGGTTCTGAAGAACAAACTGTAAGAACAAGTGACGATCAAGAGAGTGAAGGTAACTCTGAAGAAGAAAATGAAAATCAAGTTCAGGGGAGGATAAGAAGAAAACCTACATATCTAGAAGACTATGAGACACAATTTGCCACAGAGATTGAGAACAGTGAAGAAGAAAAGCTTCAAATTGCCCTCTCCAGTATCAGTGATGTGAACTCAAGTGATCCACTTAAGTTTGAGGAAGCAGTCAAATGTAAGAAATGGAGAGAAGCTATGGACTGTGAAATGAAAGCTATAGCAGAAAATGATACTTGGGAACTTGTCAGCCACCTGCAAACACCAAAGTCATTGGTGTGAAATAGATTTTCAAGACTAAGTATACTGAAAAGGGTGAAATAGATAAGCACAAGGTAAGATTGGTTGCCAAAGGATACTCACAAGAGTATGGTGTTGATTACACAGAGGTATATGCCCCTGTAGCCAGATGGGATACTATCAGGACATTGATTGCTACTGCAGCTGTAAGAAAGTGGGAAATATTCCAATTGGATGTCAAAAGCGCATTCCTCCATGGAGAGATAAAAGAAGATGTTTATGTAGAACAGCCTCTTGGATATCAAGTGAAAGGTGCTAAAGACAAGGTTTACAAGCTCAAGAGAGCTTTATATGGATTAAAACAGGCACCAAGGGCCTGGTACAGTCGTATTGAAGCATATTTTGTGAAGGAGGGGTTTGAGAAGTGTGAGTCAGAACACACTCTGTTTACAAAAGGAAAACTGAATGAAGGCTTTCTGGTGATAAGCCTATATGTTGACGACCTGATATACACAGGAAATTCACCTGTGATGATTGAAAACTTCAAAAACTCAATGATGCAGGAATTTTCTATGACTGATCTGGGGAGAATGAAATATTTCCTTGGAGTTGAAGTCAATCAAAGCTCTCAAGGAATATTCATCAACCAGCTGAAGTATGTAAATGAAGTTTTAGAAAGGTTTGGTATGAACAACAGCAAACCAGTGAGTGTTCCTATTGTGCAAGGTTTCAAATTATCAAAGGAAGGTGAAGGAAGCAAGGTAAATACCACAATGTACAAGTAGATAGTAGGAAGTCTGATGTACCTTACAGCAACACGTCCAGATGTGATGTATGCAGTAGCTCTAATAAGTAGATACATGGAGTGCCCCACAAAACTCCACTTGCAAGCTGCCAAGAGAATTATGCGTTATCTGAGAGGAACCAGTGACTATGGCATCCTATATGAAGTATCAGAGATGAATCAATTGCTGAGTTACACTGACAACGATTATGCAGGGGACTTAGATGACAGAAAGTCCACATCTGGATATGCATTTATACTGGGAAATGGTGCCATTGCTTGGGCATCAAAGAAACAGCCAGTGGTGACATTGTCCACCACTGAAGCTGAGTTCATTGCAGCAGCTCAATGTGTCTGCCAAGCTGTGTGGCTGAAGAGAATCATGAAGAAACTTGGTCACTCACAAATAGGTGGAACTGTCATTCTCTGTGATAATAATTCCACGATTAAATTGTCAAAAAATCCAGTGTTACATGGACGATCTAAACACATAGATGTCCGATTTCACTTCCTTCGTGAGTTAACTGGAAAAGGTGAAATTGAATTGCTGCACTGCAACACAAAAGAACAGGTTGCAGACATCTTGACCAAGCCTTTAAAGGCAGAAAGTTTCCAGAAATTGAGGAATTTGTTGGGCATGTGTAGTGCAGGAAGACTTAAGACTTGCAAGGATTCAAATTGAGCTTATAGCAGTGCAATGTACTGAACAAAACAATAGTTTTGATGCAGTACTGGTACACTGAATGGAGCTCAATTTGAGGGAGGATTTGTTGTGTCATTTAGCATTTGTGAGTCTGTTTAATAATAGGGTGTGTATCTGTATTCTGAACAGGTGTAATTAGATGGCCCAAGTCAGTCTTATTGTTGTTTGTTGGGCCAAGCCCATTATTCTTTGTAAAACATTTTGTTACTCTTCCGAAAACAGAGCTAAGCGAAATGTGCTGAAGCTCTCATATATTGTACAACTTTCATTCTTGATGAATCAATGAAGAGGTTTTTCACAATTACTCTGATACACTCTCACACAAGGAAGACAATTTCTCAGTTTTACTTTTGTGACACGGGTTTTGTGGAGTCTAGACACTGGGATATATCATGATTTATAGGTAATACTAGTGATTTCTTTTTGCTCTTTAACTGATCGATATTTCCTATGAAGGATCCTTAATTTACTTAATCAAAAGCAGTCTGTTGACCCTCATTTGTTCAAGAACTCCAAAACGTATATTTGCAATTGAGATGAGAGCAAATGAAACTTATATTCATGCTATGGTGAGTTTAATTCTAGGCGACGGTAAATGACAAATTCCTATGAGCAATAATACATGGATGACCGTTCTCTTGACCATAACCGTCCACTTGAGTTAATGTTTTTCTCATGTTCCTAGTTTTCACTCGTGTTTCAAGAGAGAAAGCAAACCATGGTGATAATGAATTGAACCTATAAGCATGACGAGTAAGTATAGTAAATGTTCTAACCCGTAAGTCACACATGATTAATTTTTTATGTTTTTCATGGTTTTCTTTAGATAAACCCGGGTATCCACCGCACAGACAGCAGTGACTAATCCCTCGCTCATTATAGGTGTCTCGAGGGGCAGGATAACTGGCCTAGAGTTTTAACGCTGCTCCGTACCCAAGACGGGGATCGAACCCCCGACCCTTGGTTAGAGAGGTTCAGGCCCAACCGCTGAACCCCACGCTCTGGGTTTATGTTTTTCACTGTTACATACAGTTTTCACACATATTATTGTTTTCTGTATGTGAACAATTTTCATATGTGTAAGATCGATTTTGTTATCTGACCAGATATGGGCTAAAAATGTGACATGAGACATCTTAATTATCATACGAGTATAGGCCCTTCTTGAAACTTTTACTCAATAGCGCATTGAGTTGAGAGGACAAAGGTTTCCATACTTTCTAAGAATGGTGATCATAAATTTTTTAGAGATAATAGAACATGTTGAAGAAAGAATTTAATAAGTACAACAGAAGGAGAGACATGGGATTTTGCCTTTCTAATTTCAGTTGACTCGTTTTGAAAATACATCAACATGATTAATTCTAATATGACAATTAGCATGTAAGACATTATTTGAAACCAGAAAGGTTCACAATATGTGCATAAAGATTAACAACAGGTTTAGTCATGAATCTATTTCATGGAGTTGTGTTTAAAATTACTTCTAAAGACATCAAACACCAAAACTACTTCATTTTTAGTTTCTTTACCCATGTATTCTTTGAATATATATATATATATATATATATATATATATATATATATATATATATATGATCAGACATATCATTATGAGATAGGTTAACATGAGTGATGTGCATAATGAAACATGTGGTTTTGACAGTTTTGTCATATTGAGCTTTTCAGCATGCATTTATGATGTAGAGACCAAATAAACTTATTTTATCATGTAGAATAGTCAAAAGACTTCAGATGATGCATATATAAGATTTTGAATATACCTCTGTTAGTAGTTTTTCTTACTACTAGGTTGTTATGATGAAGAATATCCATGATGCTTTGAATAAATAGCTTTCAGCATCTCCTCTGTGGATATTCATATGAAGTCAGAAGCTACACCTTAGTAGCTTTCTCTTGACATTGGATCATGCATTTTGTGGAGTTGCTTTGTAGATCATGATTATCTTGTACTACTGATTAGTAATCTTCTTTGAAGATTTAGATCATAATCTTTGGAGGATACTTGAAAGAGAATTGATCAGTTATAGGTTGGTGATTTGCAGTTTTGCATCCTTAGCCAATTCCTTTTGAGCTTTATATATCTTCTAAATGAAGATTCTCATTTGTATTGCTTTTCTTGATTTCAACTCATTTCTCCTTTTATCATTTGCTTGAAACTTCATTTCTTCTGAATGGTTTTGCATTTCCTCTATCATCACATATTTCAATTGAGCTTACTTTGTTCATGACATTTGATTGGTAATCCTTGCAGAGAAGAAACAGATAATTTTGGTACCCAAAACTGATTGCATCCTTAGACCGTTAGTGTACCTCTTCTCAAGATCAGTGTAGTAACATTATATGAACTTAATCCAAATGATAAATCATGAGCATAAATAATTGGTCTTTTAATGCTTGACAGAGAATAATGATGAATGAGAGCATGTGTCAGCATATACTCTGTTGATTCTCAGATATGGCTAAAGCTAGATGGGAAGAATTTAGCTTAGTGATCATATAACATTGATTTCTAAGATATTTTTATAACTCAGTATTTGTGTTATAAGTTCTTTTCATAGTATATAAGTTGAGACCTTAGAAGATAGAATGTTAGGCATTTTTAACCTAAGGTGCTTAGCACACAGTAAACATGATTATACATGTATGACAATTAAGCATAGTTTTTAGAAGATGTTTTACTCTAGATTTTTCAAAAGACGAGACCTTTGCATGTATTGTCAGTATCTTCTCTAATCTAACAATCATGTATTAATGTCATGTAAATGTGTATGAGAACTATGATTCTTCATGTTGTATGAAATGTTATGCAAGTATACACAGTCCAACAAGTAGTATATGATATGTAAAGTTCGTTCTCACGAGGATTGGAGTTCGATGAGTGTTCAATTTGGCTAACAAATTAGTGTTGTAAAATAAAATGATACAAGTTTTTGAAACCATCATTAATAAACAATTTAAGTTAAAGGGTGTGAAAATCAAAGTTTAGAATAAGTTGGAATGCTTTTACTATGTAAATCCATTAAAATACTTTAATGCTGTATCTGATGCTGTAGCATTAGGTGTTGTCGCATCAGTTTGTACTTTTTCAAATACTCTTCACTAGAGTTTCGTTACAAGAGCTTATGTCTAAGCCCTAAATAGGCTCACCCTAGGCTACTACACACCCACAATGTTTACCTTATGGATTTTGCCCTCCTTATTCTAGGGTTTAAGCAAGGGGTCTTAAAGTGTCCTTTAATACTCACAATCCATATTATCATTTGAGATCTATTCATAAACCTTTTCAGAATTTATAAATGCTACTTAAAATTAGTTGGCCATTCCTAATCAAAGATGGAAATATTAACTCACAAAAGATAAAATGCTAAAACATAAAATACACTTCATTAAATATACTAAAACTTCATTCCATAGATTCAAGCATCCCAACAAGAGTGATTAGCTCATAATGAGCGAACAACACAAGAAATATAACTCAAGCATAAATTCTAAAGTCATAAATAAGAAATACAAGAGAGAAATTATACTAAGATGAAGAAACAGAAGGTAGGCTCCAAGATTTGTGGCTTGGAGATACGAAACAACTCCCAAGTTAGAAATTCTTCAAGTATGTTTAGCTCCTGTAATTGCTGCAGCAATACTCTCAGCAATGGTGTTTCCACTTTGGTGATTTGAGGTATCTTTGGTACAAAAATGGAGGAAAACTATTTCTAAACTTTCTCCTTCTGACCTAGCGTACCAAATGAAGAGGAAAGAGTGCCTTTATATAGTACTAGGGTACATGATCCAAAAAAATCCTAATTGGAGGCGCCCCTTGTCATTTAGTGTGCCCAAAAGTACAAGTGCCTAGCAAAAAGGTGGAATATTCTCTCATGCATGCGTTGGCTCCCCACGTTCTGTACCGTCCCTTACCTGCTAGCTGGAATGCGCTATAATCAGTGCTTCCCGCATTCTCTCTCATCTGACGCAGGAAAGCAATGCTGCGGCAACTGTTGCTGCAACAATGAAATGCACATATCAAAGCACAAAATGGGGCACCAAGGTGCCACCGATTACTAAACCAGAAATGTAACCTTCACTATCCAAAACATAATATTTACAAGCATAAAACAACTAATTAATTGAGAACACACAATGATTTACACTTGAGATTGCACAAATAACTCTTATAAATAAGAGTTATCACACCCCCAAACTTAAACCATTGCTTGTCCTCAAGAAATGACACTTGACAAAGACAACATATTCAGTCATACCAATTGATTCACAGAATTTGCAAGATGATCAAGTTGAGCCAAAACTTTTAAAACTCTCAATCATTCATATGCCTTAAATTCAACAAGATCCCTAAGCTACCCCTGCTCAAAGTGTGTGTGTGTGTGTGTGTGACTCTTAGCTAAAGGAAGAGTGGCTTTCTTTTGATTATGCCAAGAATATTTCAAAAAGTAGGGTAGACTAACAACTTCAGCATAAGGAAGGGGGGCTTCAAAGCACAACAAAGGGCTTGATTAAACATTTCAGATTATTGGCTATAGTGCACTACTAATTACATGACTTCAGATTCATTGCTGCAACAACAGTTGCTGCAGCATTAACTTTTAACATACTACTTTGCTGCAATGCCTATTTCAGAATACTTTTGATTGTGTTTTTATTTATATATATATATATATATATATATATATATATATATATAAATATAAGAAGTCTTTACAGGGGTTGTGGTTTCAAATCCCTGTAAATGGATAGTGGATCCTTCATGAGAAGGTCCAGTTTCAGATTTGAAGGTATCTTTAGAAGCTGAAAAGGATCTCCTAGAAAAGGTTCTCCTAGACATGGCCGTTCTAAAGTCTTCTTCGGAATTGAGAGACCTAGGAATGGAGAAGGAAGCAGAGACTAAGAGTTAATTCAAGAGACAGAGGAGAAGTAGGTAGCATACGGAATGCAACAAACTAATGCAGAAAACTAAATAATATATAACATAAAACTTAGGAGGCAAAGCCTTCCATAAGATTGAAGATTGAAAACAGGTTACAAGATTGAAAAAGAAGAAGAAGAAGAAGAAGAAGAAAGGAGGTAAAAGGTAAGGTTTACAAGCAATACTTTCTCTGACTTCCTTCTAACTTGTGATTGAAGTGTAAAATGAAGTGTGAAATTAAGTGTGCTTCTAACAAATGCATAAGCACGCTTAAATAGAAAAAATAATTGAATAGTAATCGGTTACTAATCGGAATAAGTAGTGAAGGAATCCAAGAAATAGTGACGATTATTTGGAATCCAAAGATTGAACCTGAACTGTGCACTAATGACCTGCCCTGTGCACTTAGGTTACCTGCACTGTGCACTTTGGCGACTTGTACAATTCACTTTTGCGAAGGTTTTGCTTGATGACTTGACCTATTTGGAATCCAAGAGTTGCTGACTTGAACTGCGCATTTTGGTGGCTTGCAATATGCACATTGATGACATGTCCCAGCTTTCGGTGGGATTTGATTGAAGATGCCTTGTCTGCTGGCATGATTGGACTTGACAGAGGACAAAAGCAGAGATTCCTCTTGTCTGCTGTGATGATCGCCTGTAGGCTTGATTGACTAAATGACACATGGTCATGATTACAAAATATGAAAATACAATTATTTGAAGGTAAAACAATGTAAATTCATAATAATTGAAGATTGTCAGGGGAATAATTTTCAAAACAGTCTTCTTCGTCTTGATAGAACGAATCAACTGCAGAGGATGATGTTGAAGAAGATGGAGTTTGAACTTGCTTCTTTTTCTTGTATTTCCTCTTTGAGGATGAAGAGGCATGTTCGGTTTTGGGTTTATCTGAAGACTGGTCCTAAAGGAGCTTCACAATATTTTGAAGACTTTCCAATACGTCTTCTTCAGAAGTTGATGCGGCTAGAGCTGCAGATTTCCTAGCCTTCTGATTGAGGAACTTGCAGGTGTCTGGATCAGCAACTTGCAAGAACCTGGGATTGTTCTTGAACCAGGTGGTGACACTATCAGGGGATGCCATTGAAGCATCAAAACGAGGCCATCACTCGATAAAAGCTTGTTTGCAAAAAGATAATAAAGGTTTTGGAAGATGATAATTACCAGTTTTATACTGCCATGAGAAAATCCATGATAGTGAAAAAGTGGTAAAGAAGTTTCAATCAATTGGGTAATCGTTTAAACTTTTATTAAATCTTTTGGAAAAATTTTTGAATCCTTCCTGGACTTCATTAGGAAAGATTTCTGGGGTTGGCCCAAAAAAATGCCACCATTGAAGGAACCAATTTGGAAAGATATATTTGGTTGCCTTTTTGAAATTTATCAACCAAGAATGTTTGAAAGATTTATTTTGTAAACCAAGGATGAGATAATCCCAATAGTTGTACCCTATTGGATCAAAGATTTGGGAAAATTTCTTGGTTTTGTTTGGATTTTGTCCAAAAGCTGAAGGTGTTAAGACCTTTAGGATCTGGAGGGTATGATGTGTGATATGGGAGTCGTCTTTAGGGTCTCTGTAGTGTTTGATGGTGACGGACTCCGTGTCTATGAGTACAAACTCATAAAACAATTGGGTTTTGTTTGGAGCAAAGGGTAGGAAATAAGATTGTGAAGGAAAGATTTTAGAAGGAATTCTATTTGGATTTTCATCCAAGAATTCTGGTTCTAAGTGTGCTAGAAAGAAATAATTTTCTGTCGGGATATACTGCGTTTGAGCAGGGAAAATTGGGGCTGATTGAGTCTGGATTGGGATAATTTGGGATGGTCCAGGTTTGTTCTGGGTCATCTGGGTTCTTTGGTTTTGTATGGCTAGGTCCAAGGCTGGGATGTCTTGGTCACTACCTTCTTCGGCTATACTAGCCCAAGTCTTTTTTGGAAGATTGGTGAGACCTTGTTTTTGGAAGGTCAGGAGAGTGGGGATATGGAATGCATAATCAGATTTGGTTTGTTTCGAGATGGAGGGTTGATTTTGAATTGGTTGGCTAGATGACCCTGATTGCTTTAGGGAAGATTTCCCTAATTGATTTAGGGTAGGTGACCCTTTGGCAATTGACAGAACACCTTGGTCTGGTTTTCCTCTACCTCTTCCTCGTGAGGAGGAAGACCTGGATGTCATTTTGCCTGTTTCCCTATAAATTTTCACAAGTGAGACGGTCAGGGAAAGCACTGCCTGATCCTTTAAGATGTCAAAATCAAACATACTTAAAATATCAAAAATACTTGGAAACATTGTTAACTCAACACGGCATCGACTGCGCGAACGCTAACTCCCGATGAACCGCATTATTTTACTTTACAAATTACATTCTTTTAATTTAGCACGACACCGACCCCAGCTTTGGTAATCCCGGTGACTCGTACTAGTCAACATAGTATGATACCAGCCCCAGCTTTGGTAATCCCGGTAACCATACCATTGATATATTTAGAATGACACCGACCCCAGCTTTGGTAATCCCGGCGACCATTCTTTCTAATTTTAACACGGTACCGGCCCCAGCTTTGGTAATCCCGGTAACCCGCTTCATAACTTTATTACAGCACCGACCCCAGCTTTGGTAATCCCGGTGAACTGTTCTATAACTGTGACATAACACCGACCCCACCTTTGGTAATCCCGGTGAACCCCTTTACCAATAGTACTTTCCCTAATGGCTTACGGGCCTAGGGTAAGGGATCACGACTTCCCCGCCTAGTATGTCAACCTCATGGGTCGTCAACCAAACTCGATCTAGTATATATATATATATATATATATATATATATATATATATATATATATATATATATATATATATCCACCCGCATTTGGGCTAACTCCTATATTCGATATAATTTATATATCGTGAGTCCTAGACCGTTTTAGATGATTTAACAATCATCCCGTGTCATTTATACAATATCACATAGGACTCATAGTCCGCTTTCTATTCGATAAAAACATTAAGTCCACATTCGCTCTCGCATACTAACTCGACACTTTTCAACATAATTTTCAATATCAAAAACAGTTCATTTTGCCTTAAAAATAGAATATTCAGTTAGGCCTCTGAATAAGCTTTCCAACGCATCTTAGAACACCTCAATCGGGTTCCCGGATCAAAAGTTATCGCGAAACGAAAAACAGTGTTTGGTTGCTGAAATTCTGCCAACTGGCGCGCGAGTGGCGCGTGGCGCGCAAACGGCGCGCGAACGGCGCGCAAACGGCGCGCAAACGGCGCGCAAACGGCGCGCAAACGGCGCGCAAACGTCGCGCGAACAGACAGCAGGTTCTGCCAACTAGCGCGCGAGTGGCGAGTGGCGCGCAAACAGACAGCAGGGGGGGTCTGTCAAGGGCAGATTTTGGCGGTTTCGCGCGAAAACCGCGATTCCGCTCAATTCCGATTTTCGTTCCGATTGAAAACAGTTTTCACACACATATAATCAAACCCAATCAACATCAAACAATCAATCAAAATCTTAATCAAATCGAAGTTTTTCAAAATACGACGATTTTCCAAATAACGGTTTTAAATCAAAATCTCTCAAATCAAATCACCAAAAATTCCATTTTAACGCGACGCAACCCGAGACTCGCCCCAATCGATTCCTAACCCGAATCAGACAATATCAAGTAATATTCCAGACCAGCGAAAGCGATAAAACAGTTAATCAATTAATTCGAAAAACAAAAATCCTAAACGTGAGTAGAACTCACCCTTGAAGCGTGAACCACGATCGAGCCGAAATCACCGAGTAGCCACACGAACGCTCCCCGCTCCGGCGACACCCAATCCGCTTCCAAAGCTTCCCACTCGATCACGAAACCGCTTTTGACCGGAATACCGATTTCCCCGAAATTCTCCACGGATACTATTCATCTTCTTCAAGCTCAAATTCACTATTCATCCAAAAACCCCAAATTTGGATTCTCAAACCCTAACTCTCCCAACCTTCCAATCGAACATCAATCCGCTTTCCACCTTCATCGGGTTGCCTTCTAATCATCCGCAAACCATCACAATCATCATCAAAAACCGAAATCCTTCCCCAAAACCTTCAGTGTTCGAAAATGGCAAAGTGAGAGAGAGTGAGTTGATCGTCACGAAATTGGTACCAAATCGAAGAGGAAGTAGCGCTGAACGTTTTTCGTGTTGGAAGGAAGTCGTTTCGTTGAGCGGAAGTACCCCCATTTTCCTCTTCTTCTTCCTCCCCCTTTCTTTCTCTCTTCTTTTCTTTTTCTCTTCTCCTCTCTGTTTCTCGCCTCCTCTCTTCTTTCTTTCTTCTTTTTATTAATTCTTTCCTTTCACACTCACACACATACACGTATAAACATATATTTATTTAATATATAATTGGTAACGCGGTCAAATTACCACATTGATCTAAATCTCTTATTTCGATTCCGAAACTTCCTTGATCCGTATTATCTGGTTAACGATCCGATGACAACCAATAAATAATTTTAGCACTCGATAAATTTACCAGTTAAGTACTAAATTGGTTTAATTGGGTTAACACCCAAATAATTTCATTAATTATTTTGAGGATGTTACATTCTCCCCAACTTGAAAGAATTTTGTCCTCAAAATTTCGCTAAGTCTTTCATCCGACTAACCGAGGATCGACATTCTCAGAAGGGTCCAAATTTGCTGGAAAACAATCTTGAATTAATGAAATGTGTGTAGAAAATCTTTCCAATCCAGCACACCAATCGTCAAGTATGATCCACTACTACCTTGATATGAACTCTCTTGTTACGAATCAATACGAGAAACTCCTCTTTCGCCTACATAGGCTCGGCACCGCGTTCGAAAACACTTCCGAAACTTCATTCCAGTTATCCTCGCTTACTCCCCAACTTTGATTAATCTAAATCAAAGGGTTTAATACAAGACACTTGATAGAGATACAGGTCGAAGATGAGATCCACAAATTGGTACTCCACGGTAGAGATAAGTACAAACATGATTTTCTCGAAGGGTGTAAACACGTTCTCCGCAAATTCTCTAAAAATCCATAACAGTTCCCATACACATTGAAAAAGCGTGACAGAAAGGTCATCTGTGAAACTTCCTGACTCACCCTTGGGATTTCGAGATAGAACTCTTCAAAAAGATGGAATGAGGATTTACCAGAAACGTTTATCTTAAACGTAGAAGTAAACCGCGGGAACATCAATTAATTTCGGAAGTAATGAAAATCACATCAGTTGTTCTCCAAACAACTATCAAACAGAACTCAGAGCTCCTTTCCGAATTAGTCAATAGCGTTGAGAGCTTCCCCTCAACCTAAGTAATCCTCCTAGGATTTTTCCTCCTCAATCATATTCTATTAGCCTCTTAATTCGTTCCCAAAATTAACTTTAGCATGCGGGTTTTCACAAAACGGTTTTTCAAAACTATTACACCGCACGCCAAGCTTCACTTCGGAAATTTCTGTCACTTATAAGCAGATCCATCAATTAATCCTTTGATGGTTATTCGCAACGTGAAAACAGTCAGCAGTTACCTCATTTACATATTCGTATTCACGTTCGACTTGTCAAACGGAATCTCATAATACTATCTCATTGTTAACCTTCACAAAGGAGAGGTTAACAAACTAATACCTCGCCACTAATACATCTGCTTTATATTCTGTACACCCAGGAACAGAGTATAAACTTCGGTGTGCTTCCTCTAACACTTGCCTTTTTATTGTTCTCATCATCGGGCGCACAGATTCTACCGTTGAAACAACTGACTCCATCACTATCCATAGTAAAATTTGGAAATACCTTTTGTGATTGTAGCTTCACATCAACTTCCTATGTTAAGCGTATAGAATCCCTTAGGGAACTAGAGATCCTCATATGGCTCAACACTAACAGGTTCCTCTCGATCTTGAATTCAGATTTAAGTCTCTAAAAGACTCCGATGATTCCATCTCATGCATCAATAAACTCAGCTATGTGGATGGACTTCCTACTCAGTGCATCAGTTACAACACTGACCTCTCTTGAATGCTACATCAGCACAAATTCATAATCCCCCAGAATCTCAACACACTTCTCTGCCTGCTATTCAGTTCTTTCTGATCAAACAGATACGTTAAACTTTTGTGATCACTAAAGACTTCGAAACGAGACCCATACAGGTAACGTCTTCAAACCTTCAGTGTATACACAATAGGTATTAACTCCAATTCATGAGTTGGATAATTCCCCTTATGAGCCTTCAATTTCCTGAATGCATAAGCTACTTCTTGTTGATTCTGCACGAGAACACCTCCTAAACCCTTCCCTGAAGCATCGCTGCATATTTGGAATTCCAAAGGCGGATCCGAAAGAATCAAGATCGGAGCAGAGGTTAACCTAACTTTCAACTCTTGAAAACACTCCTCTCAATCGGCATCCCATGTAAACGTACCCGGTCGAATGAACTTCTTTGATATCAATTCTTTAAGTTGGGTTCCTTTAATTCCAAGGGAGACATTCGACAAGGAACTATAGAGATTGACCCGACACTCGGAATCCATGCTATGGAGGATTTTACCTCTCACTATGGAAGTACGGAAGAAACTTCATCCTTCAAAACATACAGAATTTCATTCACCAGTTGAATAGACGACAACCCTAAACACGGAAAGATGTTCATACTTCTCTTAGGCAAACAAATAGATTCTACCACAAAATTTATATCTCGTATGACAAGTAGATAATTTTTGACACTATGCTTGGGCTATAAAACAATGGGTTGCACTCGAATCATATAATATACTGACAGAGTTATTGAAAAGAGATGTCATACCCCTCTTCTTCGTTGGGCACTCATTTGCATAGTGGCCCTCTTCATTACAATGATAGCACCGGTTTGGCTTTTGCCAACAATCGCCTTGATGACGTTTTCCACAGTTGCCACACCTGCGGACCTTTGAAGAATCAAACGATTGCACCTGTTTCCCCTTATAACCATCTTCCTTGAATTGCCTGCTTGGAGTAGAAGATTCAGCAACCTTCTTTTTACCCTTCCAATAATCTTTTCTTTCAGCATACATTTTCCTCAGATCCTCCTCAGCCACATAGGCTTGTTGCACTAAGGCAGGATAATTAACCAGAGTGTAAGAACTGAGTCCTTGACTTACATCAGCTCGGAGACCTTCTTTGAACATTTGCATCTTCCACATATCATTTGGGGCATACCTCCCCAACTCATAGAACTGAGACAGTCTTTCAAATTTCGCAGCATATTCCCCAACTGACAAATCACCTTGTTTGAGAGTCACAAACTCTGCTTGCTTGCTTAGTTTCTTCACTGAAGGGAAATATTGCTTCAGAAACAATTCCTTGAAGTTGTCCCAAGTGAGGGGAGTTCCTTGGAGTTCCATCATTTGCCTTGCATTACACCACCAGGTGTGGGCATCTTCATTGAGCACATTGGCCGCACATATCACCTTCTCTTCCTCTCCACATTGGAGGGTGTGAAAGATCTTCTCCATTGAGTCAATCCAATAATAGGCAGTCATTGGATCCGATCCTCCCTTGTAAGTTGGGGGCTTCATCTTTTGAAATCGGAAATATGTCCGGTTAGGATCTTCTTGATGAGGTTGAACATTGGGCTGCTGCAGAGCCATTTGGTAATGCTGCATTTGCAACATATCCTGCATCATCTTTTGCTGATTCTCAATGACATTCTGCATCCATTCGAATTGTGGATCAACCGGAGGAGGAACGCCTCTACCTCTTCTGGCCATGATTCTGCGAAATATGCACAAAGTATTAAGTTGATCAAGCTCAATGTCTAATAGCATACTAAGAAAATCACGACTGGAGAAAGTAAAGACCCTAAAAGCTAAGTCCGACTAGGTCGAACCGCTCTGATACCAACTGTAACACCCCTACTAACGCTCTCGGTCCAGTTAAAACATTGTTAACTCAACACGGCATCGACTGCGCGAACGCTAACTCCCGATGAACCGCATTATTTTACTTTACAAATTACATTCTTTTAATTTAGCACGACACCGACCCCAGCTTTGGTAATCCCGGTGACTCGTACTAGTCAACATAGTATGATACCAGCCCCAGCTTTGGTAATCCCGGTAACCATACCATTGATATATTTAGAATGACACCGACCCCAGCTTTGGTAATCCCGGCGACCATTCTTTCTAATTTTAACACGGTACCGGCCCCAGCTTTGGTAATCCCGGTAACCCGCTTCATAACTTTATTACAGCACCGACCCCAGCTTTGGTAATCCCGGTGAACTGTTCTATAACTGTGACATAACACCGACCCCACCTTTGGTAATCCCGGTGAACCCCTTTACCAATAGTACTTTCCCTAATGGCTTACGGGCCTAGGGTAAGGGATCATGACTTCCCCGCCTAGTATGTCAACCTCATGGGTCGTCAACCAAACTCGATCTAGTATATATATATATATATATCCACCCGCATTTGGGCTAACTCCTATATTCGATATAATTTATATATCGTGAGTCCTAGACCGTTTTAGATGATTTAACAATCATCCCGTGTCATTTATACAATATCACATAGGACTCATAGTCCGCTTTCTATTCGATAAAAACATTAAGTCCACATTCGCTCTCGCATACTAACTCGACACTTTTCAACATAATTTTCAATATCAAAAACAGTTCATTTTGCCTTAAAAATAGAATATTCAGTTAGGCCTCTGAATAAGCTTTCCAACGCATCTTAGAACACCTCAATCGGGTTCCCGGATCAAAAGTTATCGCGAAACGAAAAACAGTGTTTGGTTGCTGAAATTCTGCCAACTGGCGCGCGAGTGGCGCGTGGCGCGCAAACGGCGCGCGAACGGCGCGCAAACGGCGCGCAAACGGCGCGCGAACAGACAGCAGGTTCTGCCAACTAGCGCGCGAGTGGCGCGTGGCGCGCAAACGGCGCGCAAACAGACAGCAGGGGGGTCTGTCAAGGGCAGATTTTGGCGGTTTCGCGCGAAAACCGCGATTCCGCTCAATTCCGATTTTCGTTCCGATTGAAAACAGTTTTCACACACATATAATCAAACCCAATCAACATCAAACAATCAATCAAAATCTTAATCAAATCGAAGTTTATCAAAATACGACGATTTTCCAAATAACGGTTTTAAATCAAAATCTCTCAAATCAAATCACCAAAAATTCCATTTTAACGCGACGCAACCCGAGACTCGCCCCAATCGATTCCTAACCCGAATCAGACAATATCAAGTAATATTCCAGACCAGCGAAAGCGATAAAACAGTTAATCAATTAATTCGAAAAACAAAAATCCTAAACGTGAGTAGAACTCACCCTTGAAGCGTGAACCACGATCGAGCCGAAATCACCGAGTAGCCACACGAACGCTCCCCGCTCCGGCGACACCCAATCCGCTTCCAAAGCTTCCCACTCGATCACGAAACCGCTTTTGACCGGAATACCGATTTCCCCGAAATTCTCCACGGATACTATTCACTTCTTCAAGCTCAAATTCACTATTCATCCAAAAACCCCAAATTTGGATTCTCATACCCTAACTCTCCCAACCTTCCAATCGAACATCAATCCACTTTCCACCTTCATCGGGTTGCCTTCTAATCATCCGCAAACCATCACAATCATCATCAAAAACCGAAATCCTTCCCCAAAACCTTCAATGTTCGAAAATGGCAAAGTGAGAGAGAGTGAGTTGATCGTCACGAAATTGGTACCAAATCGAAGAGGAAGTAGCGCTGAACGTTTTTCGTGTTGGAAGGAAGTCGTTTCGTTGAGCGGAAGTTGTAACGCCCCAAAATAATTTAATTATTTATTTAATTAAATTATTTAAGGCTTACAATAGTTATTTAATTTAATTAAATAATTCAAGGTTTAATGTATTTATTTAATTTTAAATTATTAGGAGGTGTTGTCTCGAAATTGATGGTGCACGGAGCCCATGACCCACAAGTGAGCCCATGACCCATGGGATGGTCATAGGATTCGACTCACTATGGGTCTTGTGACTTAGTGGCATTTTTGTCTCAATTGTGAAAAGAAAGAAAGTAACGTAAAAGAGAGGAGAAGTGAGAAGAGAAAAGTGCGAATAGAAGAGGAGAAGTAGAGGAAAGGGGCGAAGCTCAAAGAGAAGAGGAGGAGGCTCAATTGTGATTCGCATTCTTCCCTTGGAGCTTGGCTATCAAATTCGAATTTTTTAAGGTTAGGGGGTCCTCTTTTTGTTCTTAATACTTATGCGAATTGGGAATTGCTTAGGGTTAGGGTCCTAGGTTAGTTTCCATGATTGATTTGTGTTGTTGTTGAGAAATTATAATATTGTGATGTTGTTGTTGAATTAATATGTTGAGAATTCTATGATTGATGTTGGAATTGGGGCAATATGCGAATTGTAGACCAATTGTTTGAGTATATGATTGTTTGGTGATTATGTGGTGAAATTGGGAATTATGGTGACATTTTGATTATATTTATATATAGGAGTGTTTTGGTGATTTTAATTGATAATTAGAAGTGGAAAATTCTGTTTGGGAGCCCCTAGGCGCCTTGGGCGCCAATTTCATGTTGCTGAAAAAATTCTGTGTTGCGCCTAGTCATGGGCGCCAAGTGCCCAGCAGTGTGCTGCGCCAGTTTTCCAAAATTCTGTGTCACTGTGTTGCCTGTGTTGCTGTCCCTGTTGCCTGTGTTGCTGTCCCTGTTGCCTGTGTTGCCTCCTGTGTTCCCTGTGCTGCCAGTTTTGGCACTTGTTGCTTGAGTCATGGGCGCCAAGGGCCCCAAAGTTCTGGTGATAGTTTTGTGAAAATGGTTTTCAGGTTTTTATACTTATGTAAAATGGCTCATGAAAACTGATTTTGGGCAACAAAGGAGTTGAGTGGTGTGTTTTCACTAGGTGCCTAGTGCATGGGCGCCAAAATTAAAGTTCAGTTTTTGATAAAATTTTTATTGA
Source organism: Astragalus membranaceus (assembly GCA_039519185.1). NCBI lineage: Eukaryota > Viridiplantae > Streptophyta > Magnoliopsida > Fabales > Fabaceae > Astragalus > Astragalus membranaceus. The sequence continues at coordinate 77,946,097 of CM076851.1, read as the reverse complement.
GTTTTCATGTCCCGAGCATTTGGCTCGTGTAAAATGAATTTCGAAGCAAAATGAGTTGTGTAGCATGTTGGCCTTAGGCGCCTAGTGCTTGGGCGCCATGTTGCTGCTGTTCCCTGGGTGTTGCTTCTGGGCGCCAGCGCCTATGTTGCGCGCTTGTTCCTCTGGGCGCCTAGCGCCTGTGCGCTGTTGCGCGTGTTGCTCCTGGGCGCCAAGCGCCTATGCGCCTGTGCGCTGTTGCGTGTTGCCTCTCCTGGGCGCCAAGCGCCCATGCGCCAAGCGCTGTGTTGCCCCTGGGCGCCCAGCGCCCATGCGCCTGTTTCCAGAATGTCTAACATTTTTCCTAAACTGTTTTTAATGTAACTTTTGACTCGGTTATCCAAATTCAACGGTTCAAAATGCGTTTTGAAGCTAATTTCAGTGCCTATCCAATAGTCACAATTTTATGCAAAAATAATTTATTTTTACTGGTGTTTCTGGCTGAGGGTGTTCAAGTGTCCAAATGGCTATTCTTACCCACTTTCCCTATGTTGTGTCAATGTCCTAAGCTGGTCTATTTGAATTGGTGTTGATGTGAGTGGTGAGCTGAATTGGTGAGTGTGATAGGGTGAGATTGGTGAGCAGAGGCTACGGCCTAATTTTAATTTGGTGAGCTGATTAATATACAATGGTGAGATCACGAATTTTAAATGATAAATTGATTGGACTTGGTGTGTTGTGATGCATTTCCATAGCATCTCATGGACATATGCATTATTGGTGAGCAGAGGCTACGGCCTAATTACAATTGGTGAGCAGAGGCTTCGGCCTAGTTTGATTTGGTGAGCAGAGGCTACGGCCTATTTGTATTGGTGACGGATCCGACATGCATGTACCCGTGGAGTTTGGGTTGCATTACATACATATTCATATATTATATAGTGCTGCTTGGAATTTAGTATGTTGATGCGATTGTTTCCTATTGTTATGAATTGGTGTGCCTGGTTTCCTTTTCCTATGCAGTGCTTAATTCTCATATGTTATTAATTATGAAAAGAGACTCACCCTACTGCTTTTATGTTGCTTCTCATGTCGGCAACGTGCAGGTAATAGCGAGTGAAGGATTTCTTATGCCTTCGTCTGGTAGGAAGTGTCACGCTCTGATACGTAGCACCAGGGGGGGGTGTCCTTATGTTTATGCTTTATTTTCCTAAAACTGTTAGTTTTCATTGGTGATGTATTGGTTTCAATTTTGAACTGATTATTATTATTCCGCTGCTGTTGGTGATCTGATTCTAGCTGATGCGAACTAAACTTTCCGTATGGTGTTATGTATCTTGATTTTTATGGAGTAAGTGTAGCACTCACTTTAATTGTTCAAAAAAAAAAAAAGAGACTCTGATTTTGTTGAAAAGTAAAATTATAGAAAAGGGGTGTTACATTAGTGGTATCAGAGCAGTTCGGTCTGTCCGGCCAAGTCGTCCTGTCATAGTGTCTTATGACAAATAGAATTGTTAGATTAGTTCTAAATTTCTGTTTGTGCTGCAGTGATAGTTTGAAATGGCTGGGAGGAACGACGCTGCTCTTGCTGTTGCTTTGCAGGCTATGGCTCAGGCTGTTGGGAACCAGCAGAATGGTGCTGAAAATGCTGGGACTCGCAGTTTGGCCACGTTCCAGAGAGAGAATCCACCTGTCTTTAAGGGCAAGTATAATCCAGATGGTGCTCTAGCATGGCTGAAAGAGATTGAAAGGATATTTCGGGTCATGGATTGTAATGATGCGCAGAAGGTCAGGTATGGTACCCATACGCTGGCAGAGGAAGCTGATGATTGGTGGATGGAGGTGAGGCAGAGGTTAGAGACTGCCAATGAAGAGATAACTTGGGCTGTTTTCCGTAGAGAGTTCTTGCGGAAATATTTTCCTGAAGATGTGAGAGGTAAGAAAGAAATAGAATTCCTTGAGCTGAAGCAAGGAAGCATGTCAGTGACAGAGTATGCTGCCAAGTTCACTGAATTGGCTAAGTTTTATCCCCATTATGCGGATGCTGATTCTGAGTTCTCAAAGTGTATCAAGTTTGAGAATGGGCTGAGGGCTGATATTAAGAAGGCTGTAGGGTACCAGAAGATTCGGGTATTCGCTGATTTGATCGACAGTTGCAGGATATATGAGGATGATAGTAATGCTCACTCCCGGGTCATGAAGGATCTGAGGGGTAAATTTCAGAACCGGGGTAAACCGTATGAGGCTCCAGCTGGTAAGGGTAAGCAGAGGTATGCGGATAATAAGAAAACAAGTGGGGGAGATGCCCCTGCGAAGGTTGTGTGCTACAGGTGTGGCAAGCCGGGTCACAAGAGTTTTGACTGCTCAGATAATAAATGTTTCAAATGCGGTAAAGAGGGTCATGTGGCTGCGAAATGTGAGAAAAGGGATGTGGTGTGTTACAATTGCGGGGAATCAGGTCATATTAGTACTAAGTGTACTAAGCCGAAGAAAGAGAAGTCCCATGGAAAGGTGTTTGCTCTCGCAGGATCAGAGGACACTAATGAGATTCGAGGTACATGTTTTATTAATGGTATTCCCTTGATTGCTATTATTGATACTGGTGCTACGCATTCATTTATTGCTGCTTTGTGTGCTGAGAAATTGGACCTTGTTTTATCTTCTATGATGAGGGAGATGGTTATTGACACTCCAGCTAAGGGTTCAGTAACTACCTCTCTTGTGTGTGCTAAGTGCCCTCTGTCAATCTTCGGCAGAGATTTTCTAGTTGATCTTATTTGTTTGCCGTTGGGAGGGTTGGATGTCATTCTTGGTATGGACTGGTTAGTATTTAACCATGTGCATATTAATTGTTTCCGGAGGTCTGTGAGTTTCTTTCCTCCTGAAGAGGAAGAATCAGTGTTGTTGCCTGCTGGTCGTTTGCATAAGGTAATGAGGGAGGGAGTTCATCTGTTTGCTTTGATGGCGTCATTGTCTGCTGAGAATCAGGCAATCATTGAAAGGGTTCAAGTGGTGTGTGAGTTCCCTGAAGTGTTCCCAGATGAAATTCCAAGTGTTCCGCCAGAGAGGGAGGTTGAGTTTGCCATTGATCTTATACCTGGTACTAGGCCTGTGTCTATGGCACCGTACCGAATGTCAGCCTCAGAGTTGTCTGAATTGAAAAAGCAATTAGAAGATCTGCTTGAAAAGAAATTTGTAAGGCCAAGTGTGTCACCGTGGGGTGCTCCGGTATTGTTAGTGAAAAAGAAGGACGGGAGTATGAGACTTTGTGTCGATTATAGGCAATTGAACAAAGTAACAATAAAGAACAGGTATCCGCTTCCCAGAATTGATGATCTGATGGACCAGTTGGTAGACCTGTTGGTTGTGAATGATCAAGGTGTGGATAGAGATTTCAAGTTAGATTCCCAAGGTGTATTGAGATTCAGAGATAGGATCTGCATTCCTGACGATGCTGAGATGAAGAGAATGATTCTTGAGGAGAGCCATAGGAGCAAGTTGAGTATTCATCCCGGAGCTACGAAAATGTACCAAGATTTGAAGAAAATGTTCTGGTGGCCTGGTATGAAGAAGGATGTGGCTCAGTTTGTGTATTCTTGTCTGACTTGTCAGAAGTCTAAGATTGAGCATCAGAAGCCTGCGGGGCTGATGCAACCATTGGAGATTCCGGAATGGAAATGGGATAGCATTTCCATGGATTTTGTAACTGGGTTGCCAAATACAGTGAGAGGGTTTGATGCTATATGGGTAGTTGTGGACAGGTTGTCTAAGTCTGCTCATTTCTTACCAATTAATATGACTTATCCAGTTCCAAAGTTGGCAGAGATCTACATCAAGACTATTGTGAAGTTGCATGGCGTTCCGCTTAGTATTGTATCTGATAGAGATCCAAGATTCACCTCTGAATTTTGGAAGAGTTTGCAGGAAGCTTTGGGTTCTAAGTTGAGATTGAGCTCCGCTTATCATCCGCAGACAGATGGTCAGACGGAGAGGACTATTCAGTCGTTAGAGGACTTGTTGAGGGCATGTGTTCTTGAGCAGGGAGGTTCATGGGATTCTCATCTTTCGTTGATAGAGTTCACCTATAACAACAGTTTTCACTCTAGTATTGGTATGGCACCGTTTGAGGCGTTGTATGGTCGGAGATGTAGGACTCCGTTGTGTTGGTATGAATCTGGGGAGAGTGCAGTGTTGGGGCCTGAAATTGTGCGAGAAACAACTGAGAAGGTAAAATTGATCCGTGAGAAGATGAAAGCGTCGCAGAGTCGACAAAAGAGCTATCATGATAAGAGAAGGAAGGATTTAGAGTTTCAGGCCGGTGATCATGTGTTCCTGAGAGTCACTCCGGTGACTGGTGTTGGGCGTGCCTTGAAATCAAAGAAGTTGACTCCTCGTTTCATTGGTCCGTATCAGATTACGGAGAGGGTGGGAAGTGTTGCCTATAGGGTGGCTTTGCCGCCTAATCTTTCGAACTTGCATGACGTGTTTCACGTGTCACAACTTCGAAAGTATGTTCCGGACCCGTCTCATGTAATTCAGATGGACGAAGTAGAGGTACGGGATAATCTCACGGTTGAGACTATGCCTGTGCGAATAGAAGATAGAGAAGTGAAGACTCTGAGAGGGAAAGAAATTCTTTTGGTGAAAGTGGTTTGGTTAGGAGCTGCTGGTGAGAGTATGACTTGGGAGCTGGAGAGCAAGATGCGGGAAGCATATCCGGAGTTGTTTGATTCAGGTAATTTCGAGGACGAAATATTCTAAGTGGGGGAGAGTTGTAACGCCCCAAAATAATTTAATTATTTATTTAATTAAATTATTTAAGGCTTACAATAGTTATTTAATTTAATTAAATAATTCAAGGTTTAATGTATTTATTTAATTTTAAATTATTAGGAGGTGTTGTCTCGAAATTGATGGTGCACGGAGCCCATGACCCACAAGTGAGCCCATGACCCATGGGATGGTCATAGGATTCGACTCACTATGGGTCTTGTGACTTAGTGGCATTTTTGTCTCAATTGTGAAAAGAAAGAAAGTAACGTAAAAGAGAGGAGAAGTGAGAAGAGAAAAGTGCGAATAGAAGAGGAGAAGTAGAGGAAAGGGGCGAAGCTCAAAGAGAAGAGGAGGAGGCTCAATTGTGATTCGCATTCTTCCCTTGGAGCTTGGCTATCAAATTCGAATTTTTTAAGGTTAGGGGGTCCTCTTTTTGTTCTTAATACTTATGCGAATTGGGAATTGCTTAGGGTTAGGGTCCTAGGTTAGTTTCCATGATTGATTTGTGTTGTTGTTGAGAAATTATAATATTGTGATGTTGTTGTTGAATTAATATGTTGAGAATTCTATGATTGATGTTGGAATTGGGGCAATATGCGAATTGTAGACCAATTGTTTGAGTATATGATTGTTTGGTGATTATGTGGTGAAATTGGGAATTATGGTGACATTTTGATTATATTTATATATAGGAGTGTTTTGGTGATTTTAATTGATAATTAGAAGTGGAAAATTCTGTTTGGGAGCCCCTAGGCGCCTTGGGCGCCAATTTCATGTTGCTGAAAAAATTCTGTGTTGCGCCTAGTCATGGGCGCCAAGTGCCCAGCAGTGTGCTGCGCCAGTTTTCCAAAATTCTGTGTCACTGTGTTGCCTGTGTTGCTGTCCCTGTTGCCTGTGTTGCTGTCCCTGTTGCCTGTGTTGCCTCCTGTGTTCCCTGTGCTGCCAGTTTTGGCACTTGTTGCTTGAGTCATGGGCGCCAAGGGCCCCAAAGTTCTGGTGATAGTTTTGTGAAAATGGTTTTCAGGTTTTTATACTTATGTAAAATGGCTCATGAAAACTGATTTTGGGCAACAAAGGAGTTGAGTGGTGTGTTTTCACTAGGTGCCTAGTGCATGGGCGCCAAAATTAAAGTTCAGTTTTTGATAAAATTTTTATTGAGTTTTCATGTCCTGAGCATTTGGCTCGTGTAAAATGAATTTCGAAGCAAAATGAGTTGTGTAGCATGTTGGCCTTAGGCGCCTAGTGCTTGGGCGCCATGTTGCTGCTGTTCCCTGGGTGTTGCTTCTGGGCGCCAGCGCCTATGTTGCACGCTTGTTCCTCTGGGCGCCTAGCGCCTGTGCGCTGTTGCGCGTGTTGCTCCTGGGCGCCAAGCGCCTATGCGCCTGTGCGCTGTTGCGTGTTGCCTCTCCTGGGCGCCAAGCGCCCATGCGCCAAGCGCTGTGTTGCCCCTGGGCGCCCAGCGCCCATGCGCCTGTTTCCAGAATGTCTAACATTTTTCCTAAACTGTTTTTAATGTAACTTTTGACTCGGTTATCCAAATTCAACGGTTCAAAATGCGTTTTGAAGCTAATTTCAGTGCCTATCCAATAGTCACAATTTTATGCAAAAATAATTTATTTTTACTGGTGTTTCTGGCTGAGGGTGTTCAAGTGTCCAAATGGCTATTCTTACCCACTTTCCCTATGTTGTGTCAATGTCCTAAGCTGGTCTATTTGAATTGGTGTTGATGTGAGTGGTGAGCTGAATTGGTGAGTGTGATAGGGTGAGATTGGTGAGCAGAGGCTACGGCCTAATTTTAATTTGGTGAGCTGATTAATATACAATGGTGAGATCACGAATTTTAAATGATAAATTGATTGGACTTGGTGTGTTGTGATGCATTTCCATAGCATCTCATGGACATATGCATTATTGGTGAGCAGAGGCTACGGCCTAATTACAATTGGTGAGCAGAGGCTTCGGCCTAGTTTGATTTGGTGAGCAGAGGCTACGGCCTATTTGTATTGGTGACGGATCCGACATGCATGTACCCGTGGAGTTTGGGTTGCATTACATACATATTCATATATTATATAGTGCTGCTTGGAATTTAGTATGTTGATGCGATTGTTTCCTATTGTTATGAATTGGTGTGCCTGGTTTCCTTTTCCTATGCAGTGCTTAATTCTCATATGTTATTAATTATGAAAAGAGACTCACCCTACTGCTTTTATGTTGCTTCTCATGTCGGCAACGTGCAGGTAATAGCGAGTGAAGGATTTCTTATGCCTTCGTCTGGTAGGAAGTGTCACGCTCTGATACGTAGCACCAGGGGGGGGGGGTGTCCTTATGTTTATGCTTTATTTTCCTAAAACTGTTAGTTTTCATTGGTGATGTATTGGTTTCAATTTTGAACTGATTATTATTATTCCGCTGCTGTTGGTGATCTGATTCTAGCTGATGCGAACTAAACTTTCCGTATGGTGTTATGTATCTTGATTTTTATGGAGTAAGTGTAGCACTCACTTTAATTGTTCAAAAAAAAAAAGAGACTCTGATTTTGTTGAAAAGTAAAATTATAGAAAATGGGTGTTACAGAAGTACCCCCCTTTTCCTCTTCTTCTTCCTCCCCCTTTCTTTCTCTCTTCTTTTCTTTTTCTCTTCTCCTCTCTGTTTCTCGCCTCCTCTCTTCTTTCTTTCTTCTTTTTATTAATTCTTTCCTTTCACACTCACACACATACACGTATAAACATATATTTATTTAATATATAATTGGTAACGCGTCCACATTGATCTAAATACACACATACACGTATTTTAAGAACATGCAGCAAAATCAGCAGCAAGATGAGGAGGAAGATGAGGAGGAAGATGATGAGCAAGATGAGGAGCAAGCTGAGGAGTCTGATGGTGGCAGCTTTTAGTGTTGTTGATTAACGTTTTTGTTATAACATTTCAGATTAAGTGTTGTGGATTAAAATTTCATTCTCGTAATTCTTATTTATTGAAGTGTTGTTGATTAACGTTTTTGTTATAAAATAAACAGGTATAAAAGCAGATTATTAAAAAAAATACAATCAGATGGGCTTTAGCGAGGGAATTAGCGAGGGAAATTGGACGCGTGGCTAAGCATTAGCGAGGGAATTAGCGAGGGAAATTGGACGCGTGGCTAGGCATTAGCGAGGGAATTAGCGAGGGAAAGTGGACGCGTGGCTAGGCATTAGCGAGGGAATTAGCGAGGGAAAGTGGACGCGTGGCTGTCTGAATTTTCCCACGTGGCTGCCATTAGTGAGGGAATTAACGACGGAATGTACCGTCGCTAATTAGCGACGGACTCAGATTCCCTCGCTAATCCCATTAGCGAGGAGCAGTTTAGCGACGCAACTTGTCCCTCGCTAATTCCCTCGCTAACGGTCATTAGCGACGGAATTTCGTCATTTTGCGAGGGAAATTTCCGTCGCTAATAACCAATTTTTTTGTAGTGCTCTAAAATAACGCAGAGTTTCAAGCTATCATTTGATCAAAAATGGAGAATTAATAACAAAGTAAATCAACTTTTATCAAATAAGTATAAAAGAAGTTTAACGAAATGAACTAAGACTTGTTATAGTCCACATTATTTACTCACAGAATTCGTAATCCAAATACTCGAAGAGTTTAGGACCTACACCAACGGAATGGATTCTCGAATCTAAATTAGGATAAGACTAAATTCACATTTTCGTTAATGCGGATAAAACATAATCAATTTCTAACCTCTATTTATATTATAAATAGATAACACATTTAATTTATGTTTGTCATAGACTTTTTAGTATTTCAAACTCCTTCTAATATTTGGTAACTCAAGTTTTAATGACTACCCATATCTAAAGTATGTCTTATAGATACTAATCCTCAACTATGAACTTTCTCTATATTCCTTCGGCCCTAATAAATTAAATTTATACACCTTAAAGTTTCTTATTATCTTATTAATTTAAACTAACTCTACTATTTCTAATTCACTATCTTAGTTTATTTATCAGCCTCTACCTTCAGATAAATTCTATAGCCTTAATATATCAACTAATCTAAAACATCCTACTTTATATATAATATTTCTAGATATCTAACTTCCCTACTATCTCAAAACATTTTACAATTAGTTTAAGGTTTCCTACTTCCATGAATAATTCTTTTCAAAATTTCTAATTTACTTACAATCAAACACTAATATACAAATTTCCATAATAACATCGATGAGACTTCTATAATTACCTCCAATAAGATGTACTAGTGTTGCTGACCTTCTACTTTCAAGCACTTACCACCTCCCACTTTAATTTTTTTTTCTCCTAACCTTGGGTCAGTTACTCTATGAGTGCGTTTGATTTGCTAAAAAGCAGAGGTCTGGACTGGACAACTCCAATTGTACCCAGTTTGATTTGAAAAACTGTTCATGGTACTGGACAGCAGTGAGAGCAAGGGACTGGACAAAACCCTAAATTCCTGTCCGTCGCAAAACCACAGTACAACTTTTTGTCCACACTAAAAATTACAAAAATACTATTTTTATTTCATCCTCAATAATTTTTTTCTCTTCTATCTCTCTTCTCTATCTTCTCTCTCTCTCTCTCTCTCTCTCTCTCCTCTTTCCTTCTCTCTCTCTCTATCTCTCTCTCTCTCTCCACTCTATCACACTCTCTCTTCCTCTCCCTCTCCCTCTCCCATATCTCATTTTCCTCTCCCCTTTCTTTCTCTCTCTCTCTCTCTCTCTCTCTCTCTCTCTCTCTCTCTCTCTCTCTCTCTCTCTCTCTTTCTACATCTCATCTCTCTTCTATATATCTTTTCATATCATGATCCTCTCTCTCGGTCTCTCTCTCATTTCTCATTCTTGTCTCTCCTTTCTCTCTCCCTCTCTCTTCCCTTCTCTCTAATATATGTATTCTCATATCATGCCTTCTCTTTCCCTCCCCCCTCTCTTATATTATTTTCAATATAATTTTTTAATTATATTATAATATATATTATATAAAATCATTATAAATCGCATAAAGACAATTATAGTAAATTTTATATTTGTTTGCTTGTGCTATCCAGTGTTCACCAAACAGTGTACTGAACAACATATTGTCCAGTACTGTACTGTCCAGTCCAGTACTTGTTTGCTAATCAAACGGACCCTATATCTCGACCAAGAAAGCATGCAGAGCATCCCATCAAGAGCAAACTAAACTCCAACAGCGATTCCCAGGCGCCAATATTATCCCCTCTTTTCGTTTTCAAATCCACTCTCTTATCCCCCTCCTTTAGCTTTCAAATCCATTCTCATTTATGTTTTTTTCTTTCTCTGCCGTCATTACCAGCAGCATTATCCATCTTATTTGTTACTAACTTTTCCCTTATCCTAGTCGGATCAAGATCCTCTCCATTTAATGGAGGGTTCCATTTGGAGAGAGTGACACATTGAATATTTTAATATTATTTTTAAAATAATATTAAAATATTCATTGTGTCACTCTCTCTCCAAATGGAACCCTCCATTAAATGGAGAGGATCCCAATCCATCCTAGTCATATCAGTTCGGTCCTCTTGTTAAGAGAAGGTTCTCGATGAAGCAATGGTGTCCACTACTTTATTTATATGTTTTAATATTTTAATGATTTAGTTTTGAGTTATATTAGAATACAAATATAATACACTATTATAATACTCTATATGCACTAATGCCCCCGACCCTACTTTATCCAACTTCTCGTATTAATTTTGAACTAGTTATTATAGTTTTCCAATAGTATAATTTAATTAGTGTGAGTAACATGAATTTCTTGAAATTATCTAGACTCTCTTTATAAAAAAAATTGAGAAACCACATTTATGTCTTATGTCCTTTGATAATATATTTGTTTGAGCCCTAAAAATCACACTTCAAATTTTGAGAGCGTTGACTACGCCAGATGTTGAGAAAATGGGCGCTCTATTGGGCAGCACTCTTGATGTAAGCGCTACATCTGCTTAAAACGCACAGGGAGTGGGCAGCGCTCCTGCTATAAGCGCTGCTTTTGGTTAAAATGCGCTGGGGCAATGGATAGCACTTTTTAGGAAGCGCTGCCTATAGGAGAACGCGCTGGGGCGATGGGCAGCGCTTTTTAAAAAGCGCTACCTATTGTTGCGAACCAGAAATAAAAATCTAATTCCTCTCACTCACTCTCAAAATGAAGAGTTGCGAACCAGAAACCCTTATGGTGTGCGAAAAAGTAATGTGCAAGTATTCACAGTGACAAACAAGTAGTATAAAAGATCGAACCCACATGGATTGGATTAACTCTTGTATGTTTAAAAAGATATAAATTAGTGCAGCTACACTACTCACAATTTTGGGTATTGATGTTTACGAAAACTGAATGTAAATATGCAAGAAAATATGGAGGAAATTAGTTGAGAATGATAGTTGAGATGTCTTAACTAAATAAATCACTTTTGAGAGTCTTGTGTGTTTATGTGGTGCAGATGCATTGAGTGCAGCTGCATTAGTATGTGCCTTTCAGCTACTTTCTTCAGAGTTTCGATACAAATTTTCTATGTCTAGGCTTGCTATATAAGTTCACTCCTGCCTTTAAAGTACCCACTGTATCACCCTAAGGACTATGTTATCCTATGTCTAGGACTTAACATGGTTTTAACAAAGTTTTCTTTATTACACAAGTTAAAAAAGCCTTCATTAAAACACTCACCCTTATTAGTTCTTGATTTCTAGTTATAAACCATGTCTGTGAATATAACTCTATTTATTCTAAGCGATCAACCATAAAATAAGATGGATGTAGTGTAACACAAGAACCAAAATGCATACGACACTTAGGGTAGAGGTTTAGAATTAATGTGCATTGCAAGGCAAAGATAAATGAAATAAAACATGTTGATATAATGGAAAGTACAAGAGATACCAATAGGGTAGAGATTACACCGATTGAAGAACTCTTGCATAAGTTTGCCCAGCAGTGCAGATGCACTGATTTCCTGCACCTTCTAACGCTATGAAGAAGTGAAGGGAGAAGTCGTCAGTTCCTTCCTTTCCTTCTTACAAACTAACAACTAACTTAAAACTATGAAGTGAAATAAAATACAAGTGAGGAGATGATTATGGATGATAATGGATGTAATTTTTAATTTAGAAGTGGAAGCCTTTATATAGCCTTGGAGGTTTCCTTCAAGTGAGGGTTTGCTTGGGGATCAAGTTAACCTAAGGAGGTTTAACCATGGTTACTTTTCAGAACTTTGATAAAGGAAATTGAGTCCAACACTCAACCTCAAAGAGAGGTCCAATCGTGGAGGGCCATGTGTCCTTTATGAATGACCCTTCATGATGGTCTTCTATTGTAGGCGCCTCCTTTTGCATGTTGGCATGTGCCTCCATGTGACTTGTGACTAAGCATGATGTCATTGAGGTGTTTATGCATTGGTATGGATTGAGGTGCTTCCAATGTTGGGTAATCTGTCTTTAGTGCAGGATGGTGCAGATGCACCTTAGTTGCCCTGTTGTAAATGTATTTAGTGCAGATGCACTGTTGTTTTCCTGGTGCTGGTGCATCAACTGCATGTGCACTGAACAAACACATCAAACATACCAATATATATATACAAAGTGCTAATTTATGAAAGGCATTCATCTTGAAACCATAAATGTTGTTATTTTATTCATACTACTATATTTAACACATATTACACTTGATTTGAAGCAGTTAGTTATGTTTAATGCATAAATAACTCTATATAAAATAGAGTTATCACTCTTGATGTAAGTGCTACATTTGCTTAAAACGCGCAGGGAATGGGCAGCGCTCCTGCTGTAAGCGCTGCTTTTGGTTAAAATGCGTTGGGGCAATGAGTAGCGCTTTTTAGGAAGCGCTGCCTATAGGAGAACGCGCTGGGGCGATGAGCAGCGCTTTTTAAAAAGCACTACGTATTGTTGCGAACCAGAAATAAAAATCTAATTCCTCCCACTCACTCTCAAAATGAAGAGTTGCGAACCAGAAACCCTTACGCCTCCATCTGCTTCCATTTCAGCAGCTTCCAACACATCACGTCAGGTTTGTTGATGTTATTTCTTTAAACACTTGTTGATGTTATTTCTTCGTTTTTGTTGATGTTATTTCTTTAAACACATGTTGATGTTATTTGTTTAAGCCCAAATCCAAACACTTGTGTTTTAACTTCGTTTTTGTTGATGTTAATTCTTTATAGAGGTAATTTCTTTACACCATCTCCCTATTTTCTCTCTTATTTTTCTGTTTCAGTCACTGAAAATCTACTAACACTTGGTTTCTTTCTTTGCGAGATCCTTCAACCACTTGTTGAAGATACAAGGCACTCAAAGAAATCAAGGATGCAGAAAGCACACAAGGAAGAAAATATCACTTAGGTAAACATATTGTTTAATTAAATATCACAAGGAAGAAAGCAAGGATGCAGAAAGCACACAATGATGCAGAAAGTACATTTTGTTTAATTAAAAAAACAGAAAAAAGGAAAATAAACAAAATCAGAAAAAAATTAAAAAAAAAAAATTTATACAATGGGCAGTGCTTTTGGCTATAAGCGCTACCCATTGTGTTACCCATGAGCAGCGCTTATGCTGAAAAGAGTTACCCATGCCCAAAATGCGCTGGGCTGATGGGCATCGCTTTCCCAGGAGCGCTACCCATGACTATCAATGAGCAGCGCTTTTTAAGCGCTGTCCATTGTGGGAGTGGAATCAGCAGCGCCAAGTTTAGCAGCGCTCAAAAGCGCTACCCATGGCTAAAGAAAAGCGTTGCCCATCCCCAAATTTGATGTAGTGGTTAGACTTCCTTAGTGAAGAACATATCTTCTCATGCTTGAGAAGCATTTGATCTATCTTTATGTCTTCTTGTTGATCATCATTCATTTCTTGATTGAGTCACATGTTTATGTCTTCTTGATGTGTTCAGGCTTTTTCTCAGAGGATAGTCTTCTTGACTTGTGAACCTACTTAGCTTCATTGCTTCCTTTTTTCAGTTCATCCTCAAAGTCTTCTTGAATTTTGCTCTTTTAGCACACTACTTTCTTGAGATGTAATTGAATGTTTCCTGCTCTTAATATCACTCAAGATGTACCATTAGATTCAAGACGGATGAGATAACTTAAACACTTATCAAAATGGTTTGTTTCCATCAAAACTGATCCAAGGGATTTTGCCTCAACAATCTCCCCATTTTTTATGATGGCAAACATTTTGAGAAGATTTTAAGTTGTTTGATATAACAGTTGTTTTTACCCATGTTTAAATATATGTTCCCCCTGAGGTTATACATTTTTTGATGTATCATAGTTGCATATTAAACCAATATTTCATTGTGTGTGACAGTTTGAAATGATTTGGTTTAGAGGCACATATAAACATAACAACTGAGACAAGCAACAGCTTGTACCAAGCATAAGCTTGTTTGGTCAGACATATGCCTTTAGTAGCATGGATGTGTAAAACATAAAGCACAATAGAAAGTACTCTAAAGAATAGCACAGATGTAAGCAATACAACACATATATATATATATATATATATATATATATATATATATATATATATATATAATAACAAACAATATTGATTAAGAAGGCATGGTTACATATGATAGATTTTCTTTCTCTCCCCTTTTCTAAACCATAAACCAACTTAAAATTACTCAAACTACTTCCTCCCCCCTTGTCATCACTCAAAAGAGGGGGAGGGGGGGGGGGGGGGAGGGTATGAAAGACTCAGATGATGATGAACTAGACATAGACTTCAGAAGATGATTAATCAGATAGATTTGAAGAGCTGGATGCTGAGTCAGTGGGTGGAGCAAGCCAGTTGTGTAACAGTATTTGCTGAGCATTTAGCAAAATTTGAATAGAGTTTTGTGTTTGAATAATCTGTTTGACCATGCTGTATAATTTCGATAGATGTTTTTCGATGATAAGATTCTGAAAGGCTTCTGGTGGAGGATGATAGGAAATAGGAATGGCACGTATTGGAGTGTTTTGAAGAAAGCATGGATGAATGAAATCTTCTTGAATGGTGGGTGGATGTGAGTTATTCTGAATAAGATCTTTTGAGATTTTATTTCCTCGATGTGATTTTTGAGACACTGCTTGTCAGAGGGTCTCTCTGAGCTACTTAGGGCCACTCTGTTGAAATTCATTTTTCTGAAGAATTCTTCATCAACAGCAGCATCTATAGATTCTGCTGATTTTATTATAGAGTTTGAATTTTCCTTCTTTTGACAGTGATATTTGGGGTGACCTGAAACAGGTAATGATGAAGACAATTTTGACAGAGACATTTTTAGATGAGAAATACTAGGTTACAAGGTGTTGTGTCATTTAGCATTTGTGAGTCTGTTGAATAATAGGGTGTGTATCTGTATTCTGAACAGGTGTAATTAGATGGCCCAAGTCAGTCTTATTGTTGTTTGTTGGGCCAAGCCCATTATTCTTTGTAAAACATTTTGTTACTCTTCTGAAAACAGAGCTAAGCGAAATGTTCTGAAGCTCTCATATATTGTACAACTTTCATTCTTGATGAATCAATGAAGAGGTTTTTCACAATTACTCTGATACACTCTCACAATTGGTATCTAGAGCTAGTATAACCGATTCACAACCGAAATAACCGCAGTTAGTTTCGATCGTTGTAACGAATTCATATGCAATTTGAGAAGAAACTTCGATCTTGAATCACCGGAATTAATGGCGTCAACGACGGAGGAAAAGGCCTTCGGACAACCGGCAATTCCAAGATTCGAAGGGCATTACGAGCATTGGTCAATGCTCATGGAAAATCTGTTGAGATCCAAAGAGTATTGGAGTCTCGTGGAAGATGGTATTCCACAACTTGCTGCCGATGCAACTCAAGAACAAATCAAAGCTGTGAATGAAGCGAAGTTGAAAGATTTGAAGGTAAAGAATTACCTTTTCCAAGCGATTGATCGTGGAATAATTGAGACGATGATAAAGAAAGAAACCGGGAAGGATATTTGGGAATCGATGAGGATGAAATACTGTGGCAACACGAAGGTCAAGAAGGCACAATTACAAACCCTAAGAAGAGAAATGGAGCTTCTTGGGCAGAAAGAAGGTGAAGCAATCAACGACTTTGTGGCATGAGTGTTGGCCATCGCCAACAAGATGAAGGCACTTGGGGATACAATTGGGCAAACAGATATAGTTGACAAGATCCTTCGATCTATGACTGAGAAGTTCGCTTATATCGTGTGTGCCATCACTGAAGCACACGATACTGATAACATGTCAGTGGATCAATTGCAAGCGAGCTTGCTGGTACATGAACAAAGGATGAGAGAATATAAAGGGGAACACAAAGGAGATGAAGAACAGGCTCTAAAGACTACGGTATCAAGAGGTGGCTGGAGAGGCAGGGGCAGAAATCAAAGAGGAGGTCGTGGTAGAGGAAGGCAGGGCAATAAAGATTCAATCCAATGTTACAACTGCAACAAGTATGGCCACTACCAGAATGAATGTCCAAGCTGGGATGGAAAGGCAAACTACGCGGAGCACAATGAAGAAGAAGAAGAATTGCTGCTCATGGCCATCTGCAATGAATTGAATGCTTCAGAAAAGGTACTATTTCTATGGTATCTTGACTCTGGCTGTAGTAACCACATGTGTGGTAGTAAGGAATGGTTTTGTGAACTAGATGAAACATTTAGAACCACTGTAAAAGAAGGAAATGGAACAAAAATCATGGTTGTAGGTAAAGGTAGTGTGAAATTGAAGATAGGTGGTACAGTTCAAATCATAACTGAAGTATTTTACATACCTGACCTGAAAAATAACCTCCTAAGCGTAGGTCAACTCCAAGAAAAGGGCCTAAAAGTTAGTTTTGAAGATGATGTATGTACTGTGGTTCATAAAAGGAAAGGTCTGATCATGGAATCAAAGATGACAGGGAAAAGAATATTCCCTGTATCTGCATCTCTAGTTCAAGATAGCTGTTTTAAAGTTGAATGTGAAGACATTGCCAAACTTTGGCATTGTAGATATGGCCATCTTGGCATGAGTGGCCTGAAACTTCTGTCTCAAAAGGAAATGGTAAGAGATTTGCCTCACATAGTTGATGATAAAGCTGTCTGTGATAACTGTCTGATGGGAAAACATCACAGAGATAGTTTTCCCAAGAGTAGCTCATGGAGAGCAACTCAAAAATTAGAATTGATTCACTCTGATATCTGTGGGCCTTTAAATCCTGAATCTAATAGTAAAAAGAAATACTTTATTACCTTCATAGATGATTTCTCTAGAAAAACTTGGGTATATTTCTTGTCTGCTAAGTCTGAAGCTATTGATATGTTTAAGAAATTTAAAGCCTTAGTTGAAAATGAAAGTGGTGAAAAGATTAAGACTCTGAGAACTGAGAGAGGGGGGGGGGGGAGTATCTATCTGGTGAGTTTGTTGAATTATGTGAACAACATGGCATAATAAGACAACTAACAGCAGCTTATAGTCCCCAACAAAATGGTGTCTCTAAAAGAAAGAACAGGACAATACTGAATATGGTAAGAAGTATGCTTAATGATAAGGAGGTTCCCAAAAGTTTTTGGCCGGAAGCAATGAATTGGAGTGTATTCCTGCAAAATAGATCCCCCACCATTGCTGTAAAAGACAAAACTCCTCAAGAAGCCTGGTCAGATAGAAAACCATCAGTGAAGAGTATTAGAGTGTTTGGATGCATAGCCTTCTCTCATATACCTGAAGCTCAAAGGAAGAAACTTGACAGTAGAAGCAGGAAATGTGTCTTTCTGGGTATCAGTGAAGAATCAAAGGCTTATAGGCTATTTGATCCCTTAAATCAGAAAGTGATAAAAAGTAGAGATGTTGTTTTCAATGAAAAGGAGAAATGGAACTGGAAAGGTAAAGAAAAGGCAGATCAAATTCTGGAATCACATGAAGAAGACAGCTTCACTAAGGGGGGTAGTTCCACTCAACAGCCAAATGTTCATCAACTAGGTGAAACAACAATGAGAAATGGTTCTGAAGAACAAACTGTAAGAACAAGTGATGATCAAGAGAGTGAAGGTAACTCTGAAGAAGAAAATGAAAATCAAGTTCAGGGGAGGATAAGAAGAAAACCTACATATCTAGAAGACTATGAGACACAATTTGCCACAGAGATTGAGAACAGTGAAGAAGAAAAGCTTCAAATTGCCCTCTCCAGTATCAGTGATGTGAACTCAAGTGATCCACTTAAGTTTGAGGAAGCAGTCAAATGTAAGAAATGGAGAGAAGCTATGGACTGTGAAATGAAAGCTATAGCAGAAAATGATACTTGGGAACTTGTCAGCCACCTGCAAACACCAAAGTCATTGGTGTGAAATGGATTTTCAAGACTAAGTATACTGAAAAGGGTGAAATAGATAAGCACAAGGTAAGATTGGTTGCCAAAGGATACTCACAAGAGTATGGTGTTGATTACACAGAGGTATATGCCCCTGTAGCCAGATGGGATACTATCAGGACATTGATTGCTACTGCAGCTGTAAGAAAGTGGGAAATATTCCAATTGGATGTCAAAAGCGCATTCCTCCATGGAGAGATAAAAGAAGATGTTTATGTAGAACAGCCTCTTGGATATCAAGTGAAAGGTGCTAAAGACAAGGTTTACAAGCTCAAGAGAGCTTTATATGGATTAAAACAGGCACCAAGGGCCTGGTACAGGCGCATTGAAGCATATTTTGTGAAGGAGGGGTTTGAGAAGTGTGAGTCAGAACACACTCTGTTTACAAAAGGAAAACTGAATGACGGCTTTCTGGTGATAAGCCTATATGTTGACGACCTGATATACACAGGAAATTCACCTGTGATGATTGAAAACTTCAAAAACTCAATGATGCAGGAATTTTCTATGACTGATCTGGGGAGAATGAAATATTTCCTTCGAGTTGAAGTCAATCAAAGCTCTCAAGGAATATTCATCAACCAGCTCAAGTATGTAAATGAAGTTTTAGAAAGGTTTGGTATGAACAACAGTAAACCAGTGAGTGTTCCTATTGTGCAAGGTTTCAAATTATCAAAGGAAGGTGAAGGAAGCAAGGTAAATACCACAATGTACAAGTAGATAGTAGGAAGTCTGATGTACCTTACAGCAACACGTCCAGATGTGATGTATGCAGTAGCAATAATAAGTAGATACATGGAGTGCCCCACAGAACTCCACTTGCAAGCTGCCAAGAGAATTATGCGTTATCTGAGAGGAACCAGTGACTATGGCATCCTATATGAAGTATCAGAGATGAATCAATTGCTGAGTTACACTGACAACGATTATGCAGGGGACTTAGATGACAGAAAGTCCACATCTGGATATGCATTTATACTGGGAAATGGTGCCATTGCTTGGGCATCAAAGAAACAGCCAGTGGTGACATTGTCCACCACTGAAGCTGAGTTCATTGCAGCAGCTCAATGTGTCTGCCAAGCTGTGTGGCTGAAGAGAATCATGAAGAAATTTGGTCACTCACAAACAGGTGGAACTGTCATTCTCTGTGATAATAATTCCACGATTAAATTGTCAAAAAATCCAGTGTTACATGGACGATCTAAACACATAGATGTCCGATTTCACTTCCTTCGTGAGTTAACTGGAAAAGGTGAAATTGAATTGCTGCACTGCAACACAAAAGAATAGGTTGCAGACATCTTGACCAAGCCTTTAAAGGCAGAAAGTTTCCAGAAAATGAGGAATTTGTTGGGCATGTGTAGTGCAGGAAGACTCAAGACTTGCAAGGATTCAAATTGAGCTTATAGCAGTGCAATGTACTGAACAAAACAATAGTTTTGATGCAGTACCGGCACACTGAATGGAGGTCAATTTGAGGGAGGATTTGTTGTGTCATTTAGCATTTGTGAGTCTGTTTAATAATAGGGTGTGTATCTGTATTCTGAACAGGTGTAATTAGATGGCCCAAGTCAGTCTTATTGTTGTTTGTTGGGCCAAACCCATTATTATTTGTAAAACATTTTGTTACTCTTCTAAAAACAGAGCTAAGCGAAATGTGCTGAAGCTCTCATATATTGTACAACTTTCATTCTTGATGAATCAATGAAGAGGTTTTTCACAATTACTCTGATACACTCTCACACAAGGAAGACAATTTCTCAGTTTTACTTTTGTGACACGGGTTTTGTGGAGTCTAGACACTGGGATATATCATGATTTATAGGTAATACTAGTGATTTCTTTTTGCTCTTTAACTGATATTTCCTATGAAGGATGCTTAATTTACTTAATCAAAAACAGTCTGTTGACCCTCATTTGTTCAAGAACTCCAAAACGTATATTTGCAATTGAGATGAGAGCAAATGAAACTTATATTCATGCTATGGTGAGTTTAATTCTAGGCGACGGTAAATGACAAACTCCTATGAGCGATAATACATGGATGACCGTTCTCTTTCACCGTTTTTTTTATAAACCCTGGTATCTACCGCACAGACAGCAGTGACTAATCCCTCGCTCATTATAGGTGTCTCGAGGGGCAGGACAACTAGCCCAGAGTTTTAACGCTGCTCCGTACCCAAGACGGGGATCGAATCCCCGACCCTTGGTTAAGGGAGGTTCAGCCCCAACCGCTGAACCCCACGCTCTGGGTTTATGTTTTTCACTGTTACAAACAGTTTTCACACATATTATTGTTTTCTGGAAGTGAACAACTTTCATATGTGTAAGATCGATTTTGTTATCTGACCAGATATGGGCTAAAAATGTGACATGAGACATCTTAATTATCATACGAGTATAGGCCCTTCTTGAAACTTTTACTCAATAGCGCATTGAGTTGAGAGGACAAAGGTTTCTATACTTTCTAAGAATAGTGATCATAAATTTTTTAGAGATAATAGAACATGTTGAAGAAAAGATTTTAATAAGTACAACAGAAGGAGAGACATGGGATTTTGCCTTTCTAATTTCAGTTGACTCGTTTTGAAAATACATCAACATGATTAATTCTAATATGACAATTAGCATGTAAGACATTATTTGAAACAAGAAAGGTTCACAATATGTGCATAAAGATTAACAACAGCTTTAGTCATGAATCTATTTCATGGAGTTGTGTTTAAAATTACTTCTAAAGACATCAAACACCAAAACTACTTCATTTTTAGTTTCTTTACCCATGTATTCTTTGAATATATATATATATATATATATATATATATATATATATATATATATGATCAGACATATCATTATGAGATAGGTTAACATGAGTGATGTGCATAATGAAACATGTGGTTTTGACAGTTTTTGTCATATTGAGCTTTTCAGCATGCATTTATGATGTAGAGACCAAATAAACTTATTTTATCATGTAGAATAGTCAAAAGACTTCAGATGATGCATATATAAGATTTTGAATATACCTCTGTTAGTAGTTTTTCTTACTACTAGGTTGTTATGATGAAGAATGTCCATGATGCTTTGAATAAATAGCTTTCAGCATCTCCTCTGTGGATATTCATATGAAGTCAGAAGCTACACCTTAGTAGCTTTCTCTTGACATTGGATCATGCATTTTGTGGAGTTGCTTTGTAGATCATAATTATCTTGTACTACTGATTAGTAATCTTCTTTGAAGATTTAGATCATAATCTTTGGAGGATACTTGAAAGAGAATTGATCAGTTATAGGTTGGTGATTTGCAGTTTTGCATCCTTAGCCAATTCCTTTTGAGCTTTATATATCTTCTAAATGAAGATTCTCATTTGTATTGCTTTTCTTGATTTCAACTCATTTCTCCTTTTATCATTTGCTTGAAACTTCATTTCTTCTGAATGGTTTTGCATTTCCTCTATCATCACATATTTCAATTGAGCTTACTTTGTTCATGACATTTGATTGGTAATCCTTGCAGAGAAGAAACAGATAATTTTGGTACCCAAAACTGATTGCATCCTTAGACCGTTAGTGTACCTCTTCTCAAGATCAGTGTAATAACATTATATGAACTTAATCCAAATGATAAATCATGAGCATAAATAATTGGTCTTTTAATGCTTGACAGAGAATAATGATGAATGAGAGCATGTGTCAGCATATACTCTGTTGATTCTCAGATATGGCTAAAGCTAGATGGGAAGAATTTAGCTTAGTGATCATATAACATTGATTTCTAAGATATTTTTATAACTCAGTATTTGTGTTATAAGTTCTTTTCATAGTATATAAGTTGAGACCTTAGAAGATAGAATGTTAGGCATTTTTAACCTAAGGTGCTTAGCACACAGTAAACATGATTATACATGTATGACAATTAAGCATAGTTTTTAGAAGATGTTTTACTCTAGATTTTTCAGAAGACGAGACCTTTGCATGTATTGTCAGTATCTTCTCTAATCTAACAATCATGTATTAATGTCATGTAAATGTGTATGAGAACTATGATTCTTCATGTTGTATGAAATGTTATGCAAGTATACACAGTCCAACAAGTAGTATATGATATGTAAAGTTCGTTCTCACGAGGATTGGAGTTCAATGAGTGTTCAATTTGGCTAACAAATTAGTGTTGTAAAATAAAATGATACAAGTTTTTGAAACCATCATTAATAAACAATTTAAGTTAAAGGGTGTGAAAATCAGAGTTTAGAATAAGTTGGAATGTTTTTACTATGTAAATCCATTAAAATACTTTAATGCTGTATCTGATGCTGTAGCATTAGGTGTTGTCGCATCAGTTTGTACTTTTTCAAATACTCTTCACTAGAGTTTCGTTACAAGAGCTTATGTCTAAGCCCTAAATAGGCTCACCCTAGGCTACTACACACCCACAATGTTTACCTTATGGATTTTGCCCTCCTTATTCTAGGGTTTAAGCAAGGGGTCTTAAAGTGTCCTTTAATACTCACAATCCATATTATCATTTGAGATCTATTCATAAACCTTTTCAGAATTTATAAATGCTACTTAAAATTAGTTGGCCATTCCTAATCAAAGATGGAAATATTAACTCACAAAAGATAAAATGCTAAAACATAAAATACACTTCATTAAATATACTAAAACTTCATTCCATAGATTCAAGCATCCCAACAAGAGTGATTAGCTCATAATGAGCGAACAACACAAGAAATATAACTCAAGCATAAATTCTAAAGTCATAAATAAGAAATACAAGAGAGAAATTATACTAAGATGAAGAAACAGAAGGTAGGCTCCAAGATTTGTGGCTTGGAGATACGAAACAACTCCCAAGTTAGAAATTCTTCAAGTATGTTTAGCTCCTGTAATTGCTGCAGCAATACTCTCAGCAATGGTGTTTCCACTTTGGTGATTTGAGGTATCTTTGGTACAAAAATGGAGGAAAACTATTTCTAAACTTTCTCCTTCTGACCTAGCGTACCAAATGAAGAGGAAAGAGTGCCTTTATATAGTATTAGGGTACATGATCCAAAAAAATCCTAATTGGAGGCGCCCCTTGTCATTTAGTGTGCCCAAAAGTACAAGTGCCTAGCAAAAAGGTGGAATATTCTCTCATGCATGCGTTGGCTCCCCACGTTCTGTACCGTCCCTTACCTGCTAGCTGGAATGCGCTATAATCAGTGCTTCCCGCATTCTCTCTCATCTGACGCAGGAAAGCAATGCTGCGGCAACTGTTGCTGCAACAATGAAATGCACATATCAAAGCACAAAATGGGGCACCAAGGTGCCACCGATTACTAAACCAGAAATGTAACCTTCACTATCCAAAACATAATATTTACAAGCATAAAACAACTAATTAATTGAGAACACACAATGATTTACACTTGAGATTTCACAAATAACTCTTATAAATAAGAGTTATCACACCCCCAAACTTAAACCATTGCTTGTCCTCAAGAAATGACACTTGACAAAGACAACATATTCAGTCATACCAATTGATTCACAGAATTTGCAAGATGATCAAGTTGAGCCAAAACTTTTAGAACTCTCAATCATTCATATGCCTTAAATTCAACAAGATCCCTAAGCTACCCCTGCTCAAAGTGTGTGTGTGTGTGTGTGTGACTCTTAGCTAAAGGAAGAGTGGCTTTCTTTTGATTATGCCAAGAATATTTCAAAAAGTAGGGTAGACTAACAACTTCAGCATAAGGAAGGGGGGCTTCAAAGCACAACAAAGGGCTTGATTAAACATTTCAGATTATTGGCTATAGTGCACTACTAATTACATGACTTCAGATTCATTGCTGCAACAACAGTTGCTGCAGCATTAACTTTTAACATACTACTTTGCTGCAATGCCTATTTCAGAATACTTTTGATTGTGTTTTTATATATATATATATATATATATATATATATATATATATATATATAAATATAAGAAGTCTTTACAGGGGTTGTGGTTTCAAATCCCTGTAAATGGATAGTGGATCCTTCATGAGAAGGTCCAGTTTCAGATTTGAAGGTATCTTTAGAAGCTGAAAAGGATCTCCTAGAAAAGGTTCTCCTAGACATGGCCGTTCTAAAGTCTTCTTCGGAATTGAGAGACCTAGGAATGGAGAAGGAAGCAGAGACTAAGAGTTAATTCAAGAGACAGAGGAGAAGTAGGTAGCATACGGAATGCAACAAACTAATGCAGAAAACTAAATAATATATAACATAAAACTTAGGAGGCAAAGCCTTCCATAAGATTGAAGATTGAAAACAGGTTACAAGATTGAAAAAGAAGAAGAAGAAGAAGAAAGGAGGTAAAAGGTAAGGTTTACAAGCAATACTTTCTCTGACTTCCTTCTAACTTGTGATTGAAGTGTAAAATGAAGTGTGAAATTAAGTGTGCTTCTAACAAATGCATAAGCACGCTTAAATAGAAAAAATAATTGAATAGTAATCGGTTACTAATCGGAATAAGTAGTGAAGGAATCCAAGAAATAGTGACGATTATTTGGAATCCAAAGATTGAACCTGAACTGTGCACTAATGACCTGCCCTGTGCACTTAGGTTACCTGCACTGTGCACTTTGGCGACTTGTACAATTCACTTTTGCGAAGGTTTTGCTTGATGACTTGACCTATTTGGAATCCAAGAGTTGCTGACTTGAACTGCGCATTTTGGTGACTTGCAATATGCACATTGATGACATGTCCCAGCTTTCGGTGGGATTTGATTGAAGATGCCTTGTCTGCTGGCATGATTGGACTTGACAGAGGACAAAAGCAGAGATTCCTCTTGTCTGCTGTGATGATCGCCTGTAGGCTTGATTGACTAAATGACACATGGTCATGATTACAAAATATGAAAATACAATTATTTGAAGGTAAAACAATGTAAATTCATAATAATTGAAGATTGTCAGGGGAATAATTCTCAAAACAGTCTTCTTCGTCTTGATAGAACGAATCAACTGCAGAGGATGATGTTGAAGAAGATGGAGTTTGAACTTGCTTCTTTTTCTTGTATTTCCTCTTTGAGGATGAAGAGGCATGTTCGGTTTTGGGTTTATCTGAAGACTGGTCCTAAAGGAGCTTCACAATATTTTGAAGACTTTCCAATACGTCTTCTTCAGAAGTTGATGCGGCTAGAGCTGCAGATTTCCTAGCCTTCTGATTGAGGAACTTGCAGGTGTCTGGATCAGCAACTTGCAAGAACCTGGGATTGTTCTTGAACCAGGTGGTGACACTATCAGGGGATGCCATTGAAGCATCAAAACGAGGCCATCACTCGATAAAAGCTTGTTTGCAAAAAGATAATAAAGGTTTTGGAAGATGATAATTACCAGTTTTATACTGCCATGAGAAAATCCATGATAGTGAAAAAGTGGTAAAGAAGTTTCAATCAATTGGGTAATCGTTTAAACTTTTATTAAATCTTTTGGAAAAAATTTTGAATCCTTCCTGGACTTCATTAGGAAAGATTTCTGGGGTTGGCCCAAAAAAATGCCACCATTGAAGGAACCAATTTGGAAAGATATATTTGGTTGCCTTTTTGAAATTTATCAACCAAGAATGTTTGAAAGATTTATTTTGTAAACCAAGGATGAGATAATCCCAGGCTTTGACATAATCCCAATAGTTGTACCCTATTGGATCAAAGATTTGGGAAAATTTCTTGGTTTTGTTTGGATTTTGTCCAAAAGCTGAAGGTGTTAAGACCTTTAGGATCTGGAGGGTATGATGTGTGATATGGGAGTCGTCTTTAGGGTCTCTGTAGTGTTTGATGGTGACGGACTCCGTGTCTATGAGTACAAACTCATAAAACAATTGGGTTTTGTTTGGAGAAAAGGGTAGGAAATAAGATTGTGAAGGAAAGATTTTAGAAGGAATTCTATTTGGATTTTCATCCAAGAATTCTGGTTCTAAGTGTGCTAGAAAGAAATAATTTTCTGTCGGGATATACTGCGTTTGAGCAGGGAAAATTGGGGCTGATTGAGTCTGGATTGGGATAATTTGGGATGGTCCAGGTTTGTTCTGGGTCATCTGGGTTCTTTGGTTTTGTATGGCTAGGTCCAAGGCTGGGATGTCTTGGTCACTACCTTCTTCGGCTATACTAGCCCAAGTCTTTTTTGGAAGATTGGTGAGACCTTGTTCTTGGAAGGTCAGGAGAGTGGGGATAGGGAATGCATAATCAGATTTGGTTTGTTTCGAGATGGAGGGTTGATTTTGAATTGGTTGGCTAGATGACCCTGATTGCTTTAGGGAAGATTTCCCTAATTGATTTAGGGTAGGTGACCCTTTGGCAATTGACAGAACACCTTGGTCTGGTTTTCCTCTACCTCTTCCTCGTGAGGAGGAAGACCTGGATGTCATTTTGCCTGTTTCCCTATAAATTTTCACAAGTGAGACGGTCAGGGAAAGCACTGCCTGATCCTTTAAGATGTCAAAATCAAACATACTTAAAATATCAAAAATACTTGGAATGGTACGCCATCTGGCCAAATTATGATTTGATGCAAGTTTTTGCAAAATATTTTTTGCAGATTCATAATTGATGCAAATAAGAAATTTTTGATTAAATAGATTAGGTTAAGGTTTTGAAATAGGTAAATCTTTTGCTAAAACTTTTCTTTTGGTTTTAAAATGAGATTGTTGTGTTGCTGAAGGAATTCTGAGACATAAGGACATCCAAGGAGACTTTGCAACTGGGTTTTAGCAAATTGACTAAGACACTTATCATAAGATTTAGCATCTTTTTTGACAAGGATAAATGTTCCTTGGTGGATACTGGGACCAAGAAAAATAAAATTTGTTTCGAGAGACATACCACCAATAATGGCAGAACTGGTATGAGGATTGACGAACTTGTTCAATATATTTTGGAAAACAGAAGGAATAATATTTGGATCAAATGGCACATCTTCCCATTTATGATGATCCAAGAAGATAGTAAAATTAGTTTTGATTCTATCTTTGATTTGATTTTGTCCAAAACCAGAATTCATATCAAATTTAGAAAAGATTTTCGTATTGAAAAGATTTACAGAGAGATCTTTCTTATGGTAAACTAGGGGAAGATCCTGATTAGTCTGGATAGGCCTAGCTTTGATGGGATTATTTCTATCATGAAAATTCTTCTTATGAGGAAGACTAGTTACGTGCTGCTCTCTTTTCCAGAAAGTATTATGTAAGCCAGAACAGCCAGTAGGCTTAACATGCTCTGGGATGCCTTTGATCTCAGGAGAGATAGGGTTTGAGTTTCTAAAGATAATGGGTTGCCCCAGATAATGAGCTATAATGCCATCCTTTGTTTTTTGAAAAGGGAAAAAGGATGTATTAATTTTGAAAATTTGATTTTTAATAGGCTAAATTATAGTTTTGGTCCCCCTATTTTCAAAAATTCAGACATTTGGTCCCCCTATTTTAAAACTCAGACATTTGGTCCCCCAATTTTAAAAAATCAAATACATTTAGTCCAAAGAGGGACCAAATTTCTTTGATTTTTTAAAATTGGGGGACCAAATGTCTTTGATTTTTTAAAATTGAGGGACCAAATGTCTTTGATTATTAGCCATAAAAAAATGAAAATTCCTCTTGGGACTAAATGTCTTTGATTTTTTAAAATTGGGGGACCATATGTCTGAGTTTTAAAATAGGGGGACCAAATGTCTGAATTTTTGAAAATAGGGGGACCAAAACTATAATTTAGCCTTTTTAATAATAGCTGAGAGCAAATTGATTTTAATCAGACCTAAACAATCATCAGTGGATTTTTCATCATTCTTGGAAGCAGAAGCTTCAAGAGATGAGTTGTTTCAGGACCAATGGTTATTATGGTGATCAAAAACTAAATGCTGATTGGTTAACACATTCTTCTGGGTTTGGATATGATCTATAGAAGAATGGCCAGGAGATTCTGGATTAGTGTTAGACTCATTTCCTAAAGATTGTATTAACAAATTGTTATTCTTATCTTTGGTTTTAGGATCTAAGCTTAGGGTTTTAAGCTTTCCTATGATCCTATCATATCTGCTAATATGGCTGGGTTCGCCGCCTTTGAAGCAAATGATAATTTTTTCTTTGATATCAGGATCTAATTTTAGGGCTTTAAGCTTTCTAATGATCCTGCAGATTCTGCTTCTGTGGCCTGTTTTAGCACAAGTGAAACAAACTATAGGTTTCTTATCATATTGCTTGTTGGCAATCTGATCAGTAGTTTGAGGTTTGGGCTTACTAAGCTGATTCTTTCTAGGTCTGGTCCTTTTGGTAAAGGAAAGACCAAATTTAGGGTTGATATTAACCTCTGAACCTACCTGATCAGAAGGGGTTCCTTCTTCTAACACACTGATGGACCCAATGTTCTTAGGTGAAGGAGTGTTAGGAGCAACTGATTTAAGAAGAACAAGCTGCTTATTGACTTTGGCTAAGAGTTCATCCTTAGCGTCATTAAAATCACTATTGATGTGATCTTCATAATCAGTATGCTGTAAGGCCCTTTTGAGGTTCTTAAGCCTTCTATAGGGATTGAAAACAGGGTTTTCCTTTTGGGTGGAAACACCTAAAGCTTGAAGGTAACTGGAATGTTCCATGAGATCTCTGGGATCTCTGGCAGGGATAGGTTCCTTAGCAGTTTTAGGGGAGGTCATAACAGGAACAGCCTTCCTTTTGCCAATGGGAGTATTAGGTGGTAATTTACCAATTAGATCTATTTGGAAAGAGTAACTAATATTTTTCTTG
This sequence comes from Astragalus membranaceus, assembly GCA_039519185.1. Lineage (NCBI taxonomy): Eukaryota > Viridiplantae > Streptophyta > Magnoliopsida > Fabales > Fabaceae > Astragalus > Astragalus membranaceus. Next base: position 77,917,212 of record CM076851.1, on the reverse strand, counting down.
ATGGTATACCCATGAAACCAATCAAAGAAAGGGATATTGACTATTGAGTTTGACAAGTTCGAGAAATCTATAAAATTTCCCTTGGATTTTCTTCCTTTTGTGTCCCTGATAATGCAGAAAGAACCATTCTCTAAGGGGAGACCATTCCTCAGAATAGAATTCTTTCTTAAGGGATTCCCTATCTATAATGAATTTAGATAACATCATAAGGTTCATTATGGTAGGAGTAAGTGGGGGATTGAATAGATTTGTGGTCTTCCTCATCCTTTTGATGATAAGAAGTCTTTAGAGGGGTTGTGGTTTCAAATCCCTGTAAATGGATAGTGGATCCTTCATGAGAAGGTCCAGTTTCAGATTTGAAGGTATCTATAGAAGCTGAAAAGGATCTCCTAGAAAAGGTTCTCCTAGACATGGCGGTTCTAAAGTCTTCTTCGAAATTGAGAGACCTAGGAATGGAGAAGGAATTTCTCCTATTAAAGACCAGGAGCAGCTTTCTCTAAGGTCCAGGTTTCAGGGAGCGTTATGTCGCTCCATTGGATAGTTTTTGGCACAATAATATTGGCCTTGCTATTGTCAGTAAGAAACAAAGTTGTTTCTCCTGATTTGTGACATTTGGTCTTGAGGAAATTGGATCTGATGGAGTTCATAACTTTGTATTGAACCCTATATATCAAGGTGATTGGGACAGATCCTTCCTTCATGTCATAACCACGACATTTGACATTGAGGAATAAAACATCAAGGATGTTCTTATTATCCAGACTCACAGTTAAATCTGGAAAACAATTGAAAAAGATTGGCCCATGAATTAGGGTAGTTTAAACAGTTCCTAGTAAGGAATCATGAAACTGATTGTGTCTAGCATCCCTTAAACAGAGAAGTACATCTACGTTTAGGTATTCCCTAGTGAGGGGCTTTATACCTACCTGGACACTTCCTATGTGCAAGTAGTTATAATTGTTTGATTGATGATATCTCATACTTTTCTTAGAAAGAAGATGAAGTTCTTCATCATCCTTTCGAAGTATGATTTTTTGTTCACCAGTTCTGATAATATAATCAGATTTAGAATAGAAGTATCCTCTTGGTTTATAAATATCTTTGTGAGATATTTTTGGGATATCCCAATCGTCTAAATCTTGATTGATATTTTCAAAACGGATTTCTTCTTCGAAGATTTTGTTTGAAAAAGATTGATTTGATTGATTCTCATTAAGAGAAGAGGATGAAGACGAAGGTTTACTAGAATAGGAGAAACGTGAGGAAAAGGACTTGAACATAACAAAGAAAATGATTTTGTTTTCCTCACCCATAAGCATCAACGCCTTCACTTGGTTCTTATAGAAATATGAATATTAAATATGAACTAGTAATTACCTTCTAAAACAAATTTTGGAGTTAACTATGTTTGTTCAAAGATCAGAACAAGGTCATTTCAACTGGATATTAAAACTTGAACTTAGAAATTATTTTCTAAAAACATAGTTTGAAGTTAATTATTTTATTTTAAGATCAAACTAAAGTCAATTCGAAAATATTTCTTTTCTTTGACTGAGGATCTTTAAAGAAAAGGATCTAAGTGATAGCTTCACAATGCCCTATCCGTCGGGACTCTCTGCTATCAACACGGTTAGATCTTCCAGATTTCTTTAAATCCATCACTTTTGGTCAAAGAATTTCTTACCAAAATATTTAGAACACTTTTAACAATGATCATAAACATAGATAATTAAATTACAACTTATGAACTAGATGAATAATTTATAATCCAAAAATAAGTAGACTAATTGACATAAAATAGTAGACTAATTGACTATAGGATTGACCACAACCATATAATCCCTCAGTTTAGCTATAGTCCAGAGGTATACTATAGTATGGCAGATTAGATAAGTAAAATATAATCCAGAGTTAATATTAGTAAATGGCACTTACTTGATTATGAACATGAATGAGTAACTGCAAAGCATAACTTAGATAAATAATTCATAATTCAAAGTTAATATTACATTCCTACTTCCCCATCTGGCTCTGATACCAAGAGGGGTTCGGAAGCAGAGACTAAGAGTTAATTAAAGAGATAGAAGAGAAGTAGGTAGCATACGGAATGCAACAACAAGGTTAAACTAAGAACAAGAAAAGAATTAGAACATAAAATTAAAAGGATGCAAAGCCTTCCATGAAATAAAATGCAGAAAATAAATGCAGAAAACTAAATAATATATATATATTAAACTTAGGAGGCAATGCCTTCCATAAGATTTAAAGATTGAAAAGAGAAAACATATTACAAAGATTGAAGAACAAGATTGAAGAAGAAGAAGAGGGAAGGAGGTAAGAGGTCAAGATTACAAGCAAGACTCTCTCTGACTTCTCTCTAACTTGTGATTGAAGTGTAAAATGAAGTGTGAAATTAAGCGTGTATCTAACAAATGCCCATGCACACTTAAATAGAAAATAAAAGATTGAATAGTAACCGGTTACTAACCGGAAGGAATAGTAAAGGAATCCGAGAAATAGTAACGACTATTTGGAATCCAAAGATTGAACCTGAACTGTGCACTAATGACCTGCAATGTGTATTTTGTCGACTTGTACTGTGCACTTTGCGAAGGTTTTCCTTGAAGACTTGTACTATTTGGAATACAAGAGTTGTTGATTTGAACTGTGTGGAATCCAAAGCTTGATGACTTGAACTGTGCATTTTGGTGACTTGCAATATGCACATTGATGACTTGTCCCAGCTTTCAGTGGGATTTGATGGAAGATGCCATTTGTCTTTTAGCATGATTGCTTTTGACGAAGATTGAAGATTCCTCTTGTCTGCCACTTGTCTTCTAGCATGATTGACAGGATGGAGAGTGCTTGAAGATACCTTTTGTCTGCCACTTGTCTTCTGGCATGATTGTCTTGGAGATGATGAAATTATTGAAGACTGATAGGGGAATATGCCCCAAAATAGTCGTCGTCTTCTTTTTGGGTAAGATTGTCATCTGAAGATGATGAAGAAGGGGGGAGGAACTGCTCCCTTTTGTCTTTCTTTGAGGAAGAAGGAGCTTGCACCAAAATAGCTTGAACTGAAGATTGAGATAAAATTGAGACCACCATTTGATAAAAACTTATTTGAAGAAAGACAGTAAAGGTTTGATAAAAGCATTTTGGAAAATATTTTGAGAAACACTTTGAGAAACATTTTGAAAAACATTTTGAGAAACATTTGAAATCCTTCTTGGACTACAATAGGAAAGATTTCTGGGACAGGCCCGAAGAAGTCTCACCATTGAATGAACCAATTTGGGAAGGAATATTTGGTTGTCCCTTTGAAATTGATCAACCAAGAGTATTTGAAAGATTTATTTTGTAAACCAATGATAAGATAATCCCAGGCTTTGATATAGTCCCAGTAATTATAGCCAATTGGGTCAAAGAACTGAGAAGATTTCTTGGTTTTGTTTGGATTTTGTCCAAACACTGAAGGTGTTACTACTTTCAGGATTTGGAGGGTAGAATGTGTAGCATTGGAATCGTCTCTGGGATCTTTGTAGTGTATGAAAGAGACAGATTCAGTGTCTATGAGGATAAACTCATAAAAAATTTGGGTTTTGTTTGGCACTAATGGTAAGAAGTGAAACTGGGGTGGAAAGATTTTAGAAGAAATTTTGTTAGGATCTTTATCCAAAAATTCTGGTTCTAAATGGGCCAAAAAGAAAAAATTCTTTTGGGATATATTGCGTTTGGGCAGGGGTAATTTGAGATGATTGAGTTTGAATAGGGATGTCCTGGGAAAGTTTAGGATTGGTAGGAGTTATTTGGGTTTTCTGGATTTGTATAGCTAGGTCCAAGGCTGGGATATCTTGGTCACTGTCTTCAGCTATACTAGCCCAAGTTCTTGCTAGAAGATTGGTTAATCCTTCTTCCTGAAAGGCATGGAGGGTTTGGACTAGGAATGCATAGCAGATTTGGTTTGTTTAGTTTGATTTTGAATAGGTTGGGTATTCTGGGAAGAAGACCCTGATTGGTTTAGGGTATATGACTCCTTAATGATTGGTGAAATATTAAGATCAGGCTTACCTCTGCCTCTTCCTCTTCCTCGTGAGGAGGAAGCCCTGGAAGACATCTTGACTGTTTTCTTGTAAACCGTTACAAGTGAGATAGTCAGGGAAAGTATTGTCTGATCCTTTAAGATGTCAAAATCAAATATACTTAAAATATCAAAAATACTTGAAATAACATGCTGTTTGATAAAATTGAGATATGATGTAAGATTTTGAAATTCTTTTGTAAAGTTTCTATTGCAGATTTATAAATAACATAAACAAGAAACTTTTGTTTAAGGAATTCAGATTTTGAAATCGATAAATCAATTGCTAAAACTTTTCTTTTGATTAGAAAGGTTTTAATGAGTTTGTTGTGTTGCTGAAAGAACTCTGAGACGTAAAGACATCCTATGAGACTTTGCAACTGGGTTTTAACAAATTGGCTAAGACACTTATCAAAAGACTTAGGATCATTTTTGATAGGAATAAAGGTTTATTGGTGGATACTGAGACCAGAAAACTAAATTTTGTTTGGAGTGTCATACCACCAATAATGGCAAAACTGGTATGAGGATTGATAAATTTAGTCAAAATATTTTGGGATTCAGAAGGAGTAATATTTTGATCAAATGGCACATCTTTTCTAATATAATGACTCAAAAAGATAGTAAAATTAGTTTTGATTCTATTTTTGATTTGATTCTATCCAAAACCAGAATTCATATCAAATCTAGAAAAGATCTTTGTATTGAAAAGATTTATAGAGAGATCTTTCCTATGGTAAACTAGGGTAAGATCCCGATTAATAAGGTTAGGTCTAGTTTTGATGGGTCAAAGAATTTCTTACCAAAATATTTAGAATAATTTTAACAGTTGATCATAAACATAGATAATTAAATTACAACTTATGAACTAGATGAATAATTTATAATCCATAAATAAGTAGACTAATTGACATGAAATAGTAGACTAATTGACTATAGGATTGACCACAACCATGGTCAAGCTCTCATTGGAGAGGTCCCCAAGGGTGTAATGGTCAAATGCAGATGAAAGATCATCCCTCGGTTTAGCTATAGTTAAGAGGTATACTATAGTATGGCAGATTAGATAAGTAAAATATAATCCAGAGTTAATATTAGTAAATGGCACTTACTTGATTATGAACATGAATAAGTAACTGCAAAGCATAACTTAGATAAATAATTCATAATTCAAAGTTAATATTACATTCCTACTTCCCCATCTGGCTCTGATACCAAGAGGGGTTCGGAAGCAGAGACTAATAGTTAATTAAAGAGACAGAAGAGAAGTAGGTAGCATACAGAATGCAACAACAAGGTTAAACTAAGAACAAGAACAGAATTAGAACATAAAATTAAAAGGAGGGAAAGCCTTCCATGAAATGCAGGAGAGTTCTAGCCATCATTCTCTTCCATTTTTCCTCCTCTATCCATTAGTACTAGTTTTATCATCTACATTCATCTCCTCGTCATTTCACCATTGAAGACCTTCCAAAGCTCCAACTTCATAAAGATAGAATTTTGAAGCTTCCTATGACTTGCATGTTGACCTTAGAGCAAGAGTAGGACTTTGGGGGTAGCTACATTGTACAGTGGAGTAGTATGAGGAGTAGATAGTTGCTGAGTAAGCTTCTGGGTTCGAGTTAGAAGGGGTGTGAAGCTGGAAAACTCGAGTTGATGGAGGTTTAAAGCTTTGGAAATCAGTTTCTTCAAGTACAAAACAATCTACACAAAACAGTGTTAACACCCTCTGGTATCTCCTTCGTAGCTCACTGTAAAGACCTCCTTTAAAGTTCATTTTGGTTCTCTAGAAACTAGACACGAAACCCTTCAAAATAGGCATAAGAACCATCTGATTTCATTAAGTATTGAGGGAGAAACTTCAATTACAAATTCCACTTTTGAATCAGTAACTGTTTTGGACTAGTCACACTATTTTAACCATAACTCCCTAAATACTCACTTTATCAGTATGGGGCTTGAACCCACTGAAACTAGATTAAATTCCCTTCACGATAGACACTGGTGTGGGTAGTTTTAGTTAAGTATTGAATTAGTTATGTTTGTTCCAAAACAGCTCACAGATGATGTCCCAAAAGATAACTGGAATTCTGAAAATCGAGTGGTGTTGAGCCCCGTTCATTCTGGTTATGTGATTTCCATCACAGTCCGGTGAGTTCTATACTCACTTAGGGATTTGTTTTTCGTATATGTGATTGCATGTGTTCTGAATCGAGTCGTTGTGTTTTCATTTCGTTAAAAACCGTAATTTCGAAACTATGAAGTATTATGTGTTTGAATGTGATGCTATTCATGTTTAAATGTCGTGTTGATTGAGGTAGCCATTGTTTTGGTGGCTGTTCTGGACTGGATAAATGCAGGGTTAAGTTTGGGTATCGATTAGGAAGAGAATTTGAAACGAACGGAATGGAAAAACCTTTAAGCATTTTTACTCACTGTTAGACACGCACGGACTGGGTGCCATTGTGGAACGGGTCGTGCGTGTCAGTCTCTCCATGGTGCGCAATTATTTTAAAAACACGCACGGGTCGTGCGCCTTAGCGCATGGACCGAGCGTTCAACACTGTCTCTGGTGCGCAAATGTTTTGAAATGCGCATGGGTCGTGCGCCTTAGTGCACGGACCGTGCGTCCAACACTGTTAACCATTTTCAGAACATGTTCTAGTCCATTCCAAATGGTTCCAATTCCCTTCTAATCCCTTCCCCAACCTTGCCCAATGAATGTGAGTCATGAATGCCATGAACTTGAATATGCTTGAGATGAAATTAGGAAATTGTCTTAAGTTATTAATGTCAAGATAAACCGTACATTAGTACAAGCGAGTGAAGACAAGCCATGTTAAACTATATTAAGCCAAGGGACTTTAAGTTCATTTAAACCACGTTAAGCCAACGGACTATAAGTCCATATACGCCAAGGTTATGTTTAAATAATTATCTAGAACATGTAAAAGTATATATACATATTTATATATATGTATATTGAGACTAGGGTGACGACCCTAAGTTATTAGCATACTAGGGCAGGGAAGTCATGTGCCCAAACCCTAGGCCCCTTCCATGTAGCCCGCTTTCCAAGGTCAGCGGGATTGGGTGCACCGAGAACCGAAGAAAAATGGTTCGAAGTGATGTTCTAAGAAAAGAACAAGACATGATACGTAGTCGCTTATTAGGGCTACGAGTTAAAAAGAAAGTGTTTCACGTAGTCGCTTATTAAGGCTACGAGTTAAAAGAACAGATTTTTACGTAGTCGCTTATTAGGGCTACGAGTTAAAAGACAAGCATAATGAACCGAGAGTAGTAAGGGGTCTCGATAGGACTCACAGAGATTTGTAATCTCACCCTTTAAATGTTGTTGTTTTTCAGAGAAACAGGGAAAAGCAAAAGCCAAGAAGCACAGTTAGGCAGAGCACGTGTTGGAGCCCACGAAGGTCGTGGAGTCTTAGTTTATTTCAATGTTATTCCCTGGTTTTAATGAAATTCCGATGTTATGACTTGTACACGTATGATAAGTTGTAAATCAATTCCGCTATTACTGTTTTTGGATATTGAATATTAGGAAATATGATTGATCACTTGATGAGTTTTATCAAGTTTTAGTTTTGTTCAATATCTGAATACAGCAATTTTACTCTGATGTATACTGTAAGGTGTATTCTAGTACTTCTTTTGCGGTTGAAATCTTAGGGTATTACATTATGATATCAGAGCAGTTCGACCTAGTCGGGCTTAGTGAGCTTACGGTCAAGAGGTTAATTAGATCGAGTCAGCTAGGGACTTAGACAATTAAATGTCAGAGCCTTTCAATATATTATGTGAAGTATTGGGTTAGGATCCACTCAATGTTTCATGTGAGTTACTGAGAATGATGACAATTGGTTGCCTCAGCCCCGAAAATGTTCGAAACCCTAAACCATAGGATTTCTAGCCTTCTCGTTTCATCAGAGCACGCAGCAGAAGCAGAGGGCTGCAGATGACATTCTAGAATAACAGATGGGCGTCAGTGATGGTTCGCAGGAGATGTGGGCAACTATTCAATCTTTGGAGCAGAAGCAAACGTTATGTTGTCGTGTAAACCTTTATAGGCCATCCAGAAAATTTCAATCTAAACAAAATCTTCAGGTAGTAGGAGTGTTAGTGTTCGGGGATCCGTTTAGGTGTAACCGACGCCATATGACTCTGTTCCCTGTTCGAGCTAGTTTCTCAGTTTCCGAGATAATTTCTAGTAATTATCCTACCTTGTAACTCAGGTTAACCCCAACTCACGTCATGGTTTAGAGAAATCCTTCGGAAAGTCTCGAGTATAGGTCAAGTACCTTTTTCCTCAGAGCAACCCTTATTAGAAGTTATGAAGCCGGGTTAGTAAACCATAATTGCATCAGCAATATTGGCAAGAAAAGCCACCCAAGATTTGTCCGATTAGTTCATGACCAAAAATTATGAATCGGTTCCCTTCCAAGAAGGGACTAGTATGTGATGTCGATAGAGGTAACCTTAATGTAATCCTCCGATTAGGAGAATGCCAGTCTTGGTCTGTGAGATATTCTCGATAATCTTCCGACTTATTTTAATTGTAATGTTTAATCCGGAACCCCGATTTTTATGTTACAAGATGCGTTGGAAAACTAACGAAAATGTCTACACGTATAAGCTGGTTTTGGGAATGTGTCTCTGTCCTACATTCTTAAAGATACTCCTTTCCAACCTTAAGCCGTCAAACACTAAGGTGTTCGTAAGAAATTAAACCTTGAGTAGTATGGGAAATGGGGAGAGGATTCCCAACCATTCGGATTAAGTTCTTAGACACCGGATTAGGATGATGTCCTTTGTAATCCTAAAAAGGACTATCTCTCGGAAATGGTTATCTGTAGTTATAGCCTTTCAAAATTTTCAGAGTCTATGAAAGCCCTAGACTATTGGGCACTCCGCTAAATGTTGTAAAAGGAAAAGTTCAGTTTACCTAGGTGATGAATGTTTTGTTCTCTAGGTTGGATGAGTTCTGAATTGGTTGACTATGATAGTTGTAATAGTTTCATTTGCATTGTTTATGGAATTCGGAGAGCCGGGGAATCAAAGGAATGTTCGAAATGGTTGAAATTCGTTTTCTGAATCAATTCTGGAAGCACTAATCATGCGTCTGTTTGATTCCTTAAAAGAATACTTCGAGTTTTGCGTTTCTTTGATGCTACAAATATCTTAATTCCATACGCAATCCAGAGGTAGCCGGTTACACCTAGATTAATCAACGATTCCTCATGAGTAAGATGAAGTCTACAAGTTTCTAGTAAGCCTCTTTCCTTTTAAGGGAAGCAATTATGCCTCGTCAAGAAGGTTCCCATTGTATAGAAATTTTCGTACCCTAGTGTATGGGTAGTTGAAGCCCAAAAAGGGCTATCAGTTCAAAAGAATAAGTGATAGATTTTCAGATAAGTTCTCTCAAGGAGGATAGCCAGTCTTGTAGGATTTCATCTGGCTAGAAGCTTTCCACAAAGGTCCTTGCACTAATGTTATGATTGAGGAATCTGTGGTTATTGAGTTTAAGATTCAATTTATGAGTTATGGAAATTAACTCCCACTAGTAAATTTGGGTTAATCGGTAGAGTGACTTTGATAGGTCATGGCAAAAAGTATTATTTTTAAAATCCTATAATTATATGGGTCATTGAGACAATATAGTCGACTCCGATAGGTAGAGGAAAAATTGTTTTTGTAAAAATCCTATCATCATGTGGGTCATTGAGGCATTATAGTCGACCACGATAGGTCATGGAAAGATCATTTTATAAAAATCCTATCACTGCATGAGTCACTGAGAACAGAGGTGGTTCCCGAGTTTAACCCAAAGGAATAGATGTATCTTCAATAGGATAGAGGTTATGTCCTAAAAGTTTCTTCCGTTGCGAAGAAAAATTTGTTAGTGCATTGACTAAGAAAAAAAAACCCGAAGTTTTAAGCATTGAGTTGGACAAAAGTCCATAAGTCATGATGTTTACACAAATAAAAGCGAGGTAATTGTTTCTAGGATTCTATTGGTTGAATATCAATAGATTAAGTATGTGTTGAATTTGAAATTGTTCAAAATTCACCACGATGTATGAGATTGCAATGTAACTAGGATTTAACAATCCTAGTATGTATTCATGAGTTGTTCTCTTACGTTGTCCATGATTGATGATTGTGTTACTTGAATAGATGTCTGCTGAGTGTTATGATGTGGATTGATTGAATGAATCCGAGATGGTCATAAGATATGATGCTAGGTTACATGCTTTGTGTGCATTGTGTATGTAAGATATTGATTTGAACATGAATCAATGATCGAAATGTTGTGTTGGATTGCGATTAGTATGTCAGGTTATCTTTTATAGGTGGTGTTGTTGACTTAAATTAAGTTAAGGATTGATTGGGAACGAGTCCGGGGTAACCGGAATAGCGAAATTTGACGCAAAACCGAATTTTAGGAAAATTTTGAAAAGACACATTTTCCGTTTTCCGTACAATGCCAATTCTTTCCCAATCCTTCCCTAACTTGACCTAAGTTACTCTAACCGTAGTGAGTCAACTTGGGGTGTGGTTGTATAATCGAGAGATTTTCAAAACAGTTGTAAATTCCATTTCACTTGTGACGTCCAATTTCGAAAACCAAGTAGGATTATACTGTTTTAATAAAAGTCGTACCTTGAGTAAGGATATATTTAAGTTGGGGTAAGTCATCATTTTGAGGAAACACATTTTCAAAATGTTCTTATTTTGAAAACTAGTAAAAAAGGATTTTCTACCGATTTTAATAAGCCTACTAAGGAGTATTTTCCAACATAGTATTACGCCTAAGTTTGCGTATTCGGAGTTTCACTACGCTGGATTGGGAAAACATGCATCGACCCTAGGTCGTAAGATTGTTTTCCAAATGAATTGTGTGTACAATAGGAAAGTTATGTAAAGTCGATTAGTCGACGAATTTTCGTATCAAATATGCGAATAGGACTTGAACGATTTTGATGACAAAATCTTTCAAGTTGGGGTGATTGTAACATCCCCAGTTCGGTTAATTTCACAAAACGAAATTAACTAGCGATTTAACGTCAACTAAATGATAAGTCGAGTCATGGCTAAGTTTGTGTCGGGAAAGAAATGTTAAATTGCTCAATAATATGAATTACATGCATTATTTATTTAATCATATGAATTATTGTATATTTGTTTGATTAGAAATGAGTTTAAGTGGAGTTAGAGGAAAGTTAAGTTGAGGGGTATTTTGGTCATTTACACTTCATTAAACCTCCAGCTGGAATTAACCACCAAACACACTCTTCACTTCGATAAGACAACAACCAAAATTTGAGAAAAGAGTTATTTAGTTATTGGTTGATTAAAAGTAAATAGAGGTGATGAGGGAGGGAAGCCGTGAGGAGAGGGGGAGAAGGAGAGGAGTGCATCTCTTCAAAACCTCCATGCATGTGAGAGTTCTAGCCCTCATTCTCTTCCATTTTTCCTCCTCTATCCATTGGTACTAGTTCTATCATCTACATTCATCTCCTCCTCATTTCACCATTGAAGACCTTCCAAAGCTTCAACTTCATAAAAATAAAATTTTGAAGCTTCCTATGACTTGCATGTTGACCTTAGGGCAAGAGTAGGACTTTGGGGTAGCTACGTTGTACATAGAAGTAGTATAAGGAGTAGATAGTTTCTGAGTAAGCTTCTGGGTTCGAGTTAGAAGGGGTGTGAAGCTGGAAAAGTCGAGTTGATGGAGGTTTAAAGCTTTGGAAATCAGTTTCTTCAAGTACACAACAATCTGCACAAAACAGTTTTGACACCCTCTGGTATTTCCTTCGTAACTCACAGTCAAGACCTCCTTTAAAGTTCATTTTCTTTGCTCTAGAAACTAGACACGAAACCGTTCAAAATAGGCACAAGAACCATCTGATTTGATTAAGTATTGACGGAGAAACTTCAATTACAAAATCCACTTTTGAGTCTGTAACTGTTTTGAACTAGTCACACTATTATAACCATTAGTCCCTAAATACTCACTGTATCAGTATGGGGCTTGAACCCACCGAAACTAGACTAAATTCCCTTCACGATAGACACTGGTTTGGGTAGTTTTAGTTAAGTATTGAATTAGATATGTTTGTTCCAAAACAGCTCACAGATGCTGTCCCAAAAGATAATGGTTTGGGTATCGATTAGGACGAGAATCGGAAACGAACAGAATGGAAAAACCTTCACGAAAATAGCATTTTTCCTCACTGTTAGACATGCATGGACCGGGCGCCACTGTGGCACGGGTCGTGCGCGTTAGTCTCTTCATGGTGCGCAATTGTTTTAAAAACGCGCATCGATCGTGTGCCTTAGTGCACGGACCGTGCGTTCAACACTGTCTCTGGTGCGCATATGTTTTAACATGCGCATGGGTCGTGCGCCTTAGTGCACGGACCGTGCGTCCAACACTGTTAACCATTTTCAAAAGATGTTCTAGTCCATTCCAAATGGTTCCTATTCCCTTCTAATCCCTTCCCCAACCATGCCCAATGAATGTGAGTCATGAATGCCATGAACTTGAATATGCTTGAGATGAAATTAGGAAATTGTCTAAAGTTATTAATGTCAAGATAAACCGTACATTAGTACAAGCGAATGCAAGCAAGCCGTGTTAAACTATTTTAAGCCAAGGAACTCTAAGTCCATTTAAACCATGTTAAGCCAAGGGACTATAAGTCCATATATGCCAAGTTTATGTTTAAATAATTATCCAGGACATGTAAAAGTATATATACATATTTATATATATGTATATCGAGTCTAGGGTCGCGACCCTAAGTTATTAGCATACTAGGGCAGGGAAGTCATGAGCCCGAACCCTAGGCCCCTTCCATGTAGCCCGCTTTCCAAGGTCAGTGGGATTGGGTGCACTGAGAACAGAAGAAAAGAAAAATGGTTCGAAGTGATGTACTAAGAAAAGAACAAGACATGATACGTAGTCGCTTATTAGGGCTACCAGTTAAAAAGAAAGTGTTTCACATAGTCGCTTATTAGGGCTGCAAGTTAAAAGAACAGATTTTTACGTAGTCGCTTATTAGGGCTACGAGTTAAAAGACAAGCATAATGGACTCAGAGTAGTAAGGGGTCTCGATAGGACTCACTGAGTTTTGTAATCTCACCCTTTAAATGTGGTTGTTTTTCAGAGAAACAGGGAAAAACAAAAGTCAAGAAGCACAGTTAGGCAGTGCACGTGTTGGAGCCCACAAAGGTCGTGGAGTCTTAGTTTATTTCAATGTTATTCCCTTGTTTTAATGAAATTCCGATGTTATGACTTGTACACGTATGATAAGTTTTTAAATCGTTTCTGCTATAACTATTTTTGGATATTGAATATTAGGGAATATGATTGATCACTTGATGAGTTTTATCAAGTTCTAGTTTTGTTAAATATCTGAATACAGGAATTTTAGTCTGATGTATTCTGTAAGGTGTATTCTAGTACTTCTTCGGCGGTTGAAATATTAGGGTATTACATTATGGTATCAGAGAAGTTCGACCTAGTCGGGCTTAGTGACCTTATGGTCAAGAGGTTAATTAGATCGAGTCAGCTAGGGACTTAGACAACTAAATATCAGAGCCTTTCAGTATATTATGTGAAGTATTGGGTCAGGATCCACTCAATGTTTCATGTGAGTTACTGAGAATGATGACAATTGGTTGCCTCAGCCCCGAAAATGTCCGAAACCCTAAACCATAGGATTTCTAGCCTTCTCGTTTCATCAGAGCACCCAGCAGAAGCAGAGGGCTGCAGTTGACATTCCAGAATAACAGATGGGCATCGGTGATGGTTCAAGGGATATGTGGGCAACTATTCAGTCTTTGGAGCAGAAGCAGCGTTATGTTGTCGCGTAAACCTTTATAGGCCATCCAGAAACTTTCAATCTAAACAAAATCTTCAGGTAGTAGGAGTGTTAGTGTTCGGGGATCCGTTTAGGTGTAACCGACGCCGTAAGACTCCGTTCCTGTTCGACCTAGTTTCTCAGTTTCCGAGATAATTTCTTGTAATTATCCTACCTTGTAACTCAGGTTAACCCCAACTCACGTCATGGTTTAGAGAAATACTTCCGAAACTCTAGAGTATAGGTCAAGTAGCTTTTTCCTCAGAGCAACCCTTATTAGAAGTTATGAAGCCAGATTAGTAAACCATAATTGCATCAGCAATATTGACAAGAAAAGCCACCCAAGATTTGTCCGATTAATTCATGACCAAAAATTATGAATCGGTTCCCTTCCAAGAAGGGACTAGTATGTGATGTCGATAGAGGTAACCTTATTGCAATCCTCCGATTAGGAGTATGCCAGTCTTGGTCTGTGAGATATTCTCGATAATCTTCCGACTTATTTTAATTGTAACATTTAATCCGGAATCCCGATTTTTATGTTCCGAGATGCGTTGGAAAACTAACGAAAATGTCTACACGTCTAAGCTGGTTTTGGGAATGTGTCTCTGTCCTACATAATTAAAGATACTCCTTTCCAACCTTAAGCCGTCAAACCCTAAGGTGTTCGTAAGAAACAAAACCTCGAGTAGTATGGGAAATGAGGAGAGGATTCCCAACCATTCGGATTAAGTTCTTAGACACCGGATTAGGATGATGTCCTTTGTAATCCTAAAAAGGACTATCTCTCAGAACAATATCTTCAGAGGCTGAAGCTGCAAGAGATGCAGGGAAACTAGCCAGATTGATAGCAAAATTTAGGCCACCATTTGATAAAAACAATTTGAAGATCAATTTGAAAAACATTTTGGAAAACACTTTGGAAGATATTTTGGAAAACATTTTGAAATTTATTTTGGAAAACATTTCGAAGAACATTTGGAAAACCATTTTGGAGAAAGGAGGTGAAGAAGAAGCATCTCTGGGTTTATTGCAGTGCTTGGGGGTTATAGTAACAATAACTAGATTAGGATTTTTTCTTCCGTTACCTCTTGAGGAGGAAGAGGACTTAATTATTTCCCTGTAAATATTCACGAGTGAGATAGTCGGGAAGAGCATTGTCAGATCCTTTAAGATATTCAATATCAAAATCAAATATACTTAAGATAGCTTGCCATCTGGAAAAAAGATGTTTTGATGCAAGATTTTTGACATCCTTTTGTAAAATATCTGTTGCAGATTTGCAATCCACCCGAACAAGAAATTTTTGATTAAGTAAATCAGATTGAAAATTTGAAATAGACAAAACAATGACTAAAACTTTCTTTTTGACAGCAAAATATTTTTGCTGTGCTGGGTTCCAGTGTTTAGAAGTAAAAGCAATGATTTGTTTTTTCCAGAAACCTTCTGTTTTAAAATGCCACCATAACCAATGTTAGAGGCATCAATTTCAACAATTTTAAAAGCTTCAGGATTGGGAAGATACAGACAAAGAAGCTCTTTTACCTGAGACTTGATCTGTTTGACAACATTGGTATGAACATATGTCCAATGAGGGGGATCCTTTTTCAAACGATCATGGAGAGGTTTGATGAGATTACTAAGTTGCGGAAAGAAGTCTGAGACATAGTTAAGACATCCAAGAAACCTTTGCAACTGGGTTTTATCAATGATTTGATTGGGAAATCTATCAGAAAATTCAATAGCTCTACTAATAGGGACAACTGTTCCTATATTCCTTGGTGGATGTTGTGACCAAGAAATCTAATTTTGGTTTGAAACAATTTGATTTTTGTTTTGGAGACACCAAGACCATTTCTCTTAACAATAGAAATAAGTATGCTGATATGCTTGAGATGCTGGTCAAAGGATTGAGATTAAATTAAAGCATCATCAATATAGACAATGGAAAATTTTGAATAAGGATTAAAATTCTCATTCATGATTCTTTGAAATTCAGAAGGAGCATTTTTTAAGCCAAATGGCATGATTCAGAGGTTTATAATTGATAACAAGTCTGGGAGTTCCTCTTTCAATCTCAGCTTGTTTATTGACATAAAAGACAGAACAAGACCAAAGACTTTTACTCTTGCGAATAAGACCTTTGTCTAAGAGGTCTTTGATCTCCTTTTGACAAACTAGGAGAAGATCTTGATTCATTTGAATCGGCCTAGCTTTAATAGGGATTTGTCTATCTTGAAAGTCTTTTTCATATGGAAGTTCAACTATGTGGTGCTTTCTTTCCCAGAAAGCATTAGGCAAGTCAGAACAAATGGTAGATTGGATCTGTTCTAAGAAACTTTTAACCTTAAGTTGACCATCATTCCTTTGCAGCTAAATGTCAATGTTCCTGAAAGATATTTCTTCTTTAAGAAAATTGATTTGATTTTATTTATAAGAGATAGGGTTCAAGTTTCTAATAAAAGGTTTTCTTAGAAACTTAAAGATAATGGGTTTCCCCAAATACTGGGCTATTACGCCATCCTCTGTTATTTGAAAAGGAAAAAGTGATTTTATGACGGGGGTTCCTAAAATCACTTTGTTTTTCAAATCCTTAACAAATAAAAAGGATGTATCAATTTTGAAATTTTCATTTTCAATAATAGCCGAAGATAATTTATAATTGATTTTTAACTTAGAACTGTTAGCAGCACTAAGTTGTTCAGAAGTTTTTTTCAAAATATTTTGTAGGAACAAGACCCTCTAAGATGCAATTTGAATCTGCTCCTGTATCAAAAAGAGCAATAGTCTCAAGGGTAAACTCTCCTATAACAATTTTGATGTTTATGTAGAACTTCTGAATTCTAACATAATTGAAAAGACCTAAAAAATAATCATTGGGAACTTCAACATCTTCATCATCCCTGGTAGCAGGAACTTCGGAGAATGAATCAGTCCCATAACTATTGCATTGGTCTAGGATTGACTGGTGATTAGCCTGTTTCTGCTTTAGATCTTTAACCTCAATTTTTAAATTGTTGACTCTTAGGGGGTTTAGTTTCAAGGGTGGACCTTAACTTGTTAAGGTATTTTTCCTTTTCTTGAGGATCAGGAATAGCATTAATAGCCTCAAAGAGAAGATCTTGTTCTCGAGTGAGGACTAGATATGGCTAGAGGAATCAGTTAAATCATCCTCCTGGATTTGGTTTAGATTTCGAAAGATTGGTCAGAAAATCCAAAATCAGAATCTTCTTTTGAAGATTGGACTAACAAATTGTTAATCTTATCTTCGATATTTGGATCTAAATTTAGGGCTTTAAGTTTCCCTATGGTCCTACAGTTTCTGCTGATGTGGCCAGGTTTTCCACATTTGAAACAAACAATAGGTTCTTTTGGACTATTGTTAGGGCCATTACTATAATGCCCTTTTGTAAATTGACCAGCAGCCTGTTGTTTCGGCTTATGAGAGTGTTTCTCTCTATAGTAATTAGGTCTGGGTAGATTGTGGTTGGATCTTGGTTTGGGCTTGGACCTAGCTTTAGCACAGGGGAGTCCAAACTGTTCACAGAATGTCCCTAAATCTTTACGACTTTGGGCCTTTTCTTTGGAGAGCTGTTGCTGGATTTTGTCGTATTGACAAATCTTCAACGCAACCTTTTGGATGATAGCAATAAGTTGACCATAACTTAATTGCTGGTAGGGGATTTATCCATTAGGGTTTTGGCCATGAAGCTTGTCCCTAACTTTGTCTCCTAAGGATTTGGGAAGACCTGCAAGGAATTTTTCTTTCCAGAAAGCCTGTTTGCTATCTTCTCTAGTATAAAACTCTGTTAGGAAGGTTATTTGTACCACCTAAACTCCCAAGAGACTTGCATTTAAGTTGGATAGAAGCTCAGTAGACCTATCTTTTATCAGAGAAGGATCTCCAATAAAATGGTTGAAATTGTAAAGATTAAAGTGTTAACGGTGTTTGGGATATAGTCACCATTATCTAAGATGGGGTTGCCATCAGAATCCTACTTAACAGCAGTGAGGATTAATTGCTTGGCATTTTCAGTGAGATAATTATCCCACTAGCCTTTGAGTTGACCACAAAATCCCGCAACAAGGATTTCAATGATCAAGCTTTCAAGACAATTGTTGGAGGTTTCATAAGCAGTGGCAACCATAGTCATATTTTGAAGGATTTTGGTTATGCCATAATCATTTTCTCCATCAATGTTCCATTCATAAAGATTATTAGCACTAAAGTTTTTAAAATTGATCTCCTTTTCTTCTAAAAGAAGATCAGGGCCGTAGCTCTAGGATAATAAAGTTTAGTTTCTTTTCTCCATTGATTCTTTGGGTTGTGATGATGATAGGGAAAATATCAGTCCTTGGACTAGTATTTCTGATTGGTTAGGGGAAGCTTCTCCTAACATATTGATAGACCTAATGTTTTTGGGTGTGAGGTGTGTGTCAGAAGCAGTCGTTCTAAGAAGAACCAATTGCTCATTGACCTTGGCTAAAAGTTCCTTTTTAGCGTCACCAATTTCCTCTTTGATGTAAACCTTAGGATCAGTACGTTGTGTTTTTTTGAGGTTTTTTGAAATTCTATAGGGATTGAGTAAGGGTTTTTTCTATTTGAGTGGAAGATGAAGATGTTGATGACTCAGGTTTGAGTCAAGACAAACTTCTTTTCCTTTCCTATACTATTAGAATCACCTAAAGCATGAAGTTATTTGTTTGTATAATTGGATTGTTCCATGTGATCTCTAATATCTCTGGCTGATAATGGGCTCTTCATCAGTTTTGGTTTTGAAAGGGGAGGCCATAACGGGAGTAATTGCTCTTTGCTTTTAAGAGCAAAAGGTACTTTAGGTGGAAGTTCAGATTGAACAATTTGACCATCTTTTAGATGCCTAAATGTAATGACATATAAGGTTTTCTTCCAACTAGGTCTATTTGGAAGGGCTAATTGATATCCTCTTTGATGGTATACACATGAAACCAGTCCAAAGAAGGGATATTGAATTTGACTTGTTCGAGAAATTTATAAAATTTCTCTTCGATTTTCTTACGTTTGTGTCCCTGATAATGTTGGAAGAACCATTCTCTGTGAGGAGACCATTCCTCAGAATAGAATTCTTTCCT